>OV050032.1:739936-1479873 GCA_920105625.2 Clusia tigrina
AACGGGACCGAATTACTCACGAAACCCGCGGGAGTCATCTTGGATAGGGAACTCAACTGAAATTCAAGCTCACAAAAAAGGCTAAAAGAGGCCTCTTTAGTTCTATACTACTTGCAGGAGGCCTGTGGGGCAGAGATGGGGTGTGAAACGACTGTCTTTATCTCTTCTGTAGACCTGTGTGCCGTGACGATAGGGTGGACTGCACTGGACGATATCGTTCACACAGTTCGGCACGAATAACATCGCGGCAACACCAACACCCCCAGTTATTGCAGCTTAATCTGTCATTAGGGAGGAATATAGTGTGGAATCGACCAAAAAATCGTGTGAGAACTCACCTACCAACCTCTTCCTGTGGAAACAAAATATCTCACTTCCATACCAGACAGACGAGACACACAACATTCGACTGAGTCTATTGACTCCAACAGTGAAGGCTTCTAAACTAGTCAGACTAATACGAGGGAGAAATTGATGGGAAAACACTCGGAGTCAGCGTTGATCCAACCACTGCATTGTCCTCCTATTTCTGGCAGACCGATTGCCAATCAATGAGACAAGAGCCTGGTTAAGAAACAGCGATAAACCCGAAGCAATTATAACATTCTTAGCACAGGCCTTCCTAGCGTCTGAAATAGTCTTGGACGGCAGCACAATTCTTAACAAGCAGGCGACATTCACCTTTACGGAACATGGACGCCGGGACATCTGAACTTGCCGGACAATGGATGAGTTGATTAGAAAATAAGCTGAGCTCCTGTTTATATAAACATTTCAATAGGATCCTGTAAGTTTCGCTTAATTTCGACGACGATAATGAATGGCAATGCGCGAGGAGAAGTTGTGAAGGGGCTTGCAAAATAGTGCCACAGACATGGTCTAAACCAAACAGCCAGAGGCTTAAAGCGGTCCTCTAACTTGCCAAGCAAAGTATAAAACATACTTTTGGGCATGATGACCGGCCACTCAGTGTATACTCGGATGATATTCGGAACGCTAGCGTCCGCAACTTCTCTGAAAGGCTGATGAGAGCAGAGGACACATTTTTCCTAGTTCTTCGAATGGATCCAGCAATCAATGCAGGCCACGCAGACAATAAAACTAACCTCTAATGCGGTTTGTCAAAGTGAGACCTTGCACAAGCCGGAGTGGAGCAGCACCTGTGGAGTTATGAGATTCCAATGTGCCGCAGCCTAAAAGAATGAATTAAAGACTCCACAAAGAGGCATTCTACTCGTCTCTGTCGTCCTTGGATGCTCGGCGGATTGCAGATGTCAACTCAACAAACTTCTGATACGAAGTAAGTATACTTTTAGGCTGCTACACGCGCTCCGCCCAACTGTTCGATTGCATAAATTGATTCAAATGAAACGAGTTCCAAAATAACTAAAGCAACATTTTCTAATTGGATTTTTGTTGGTTTTTTCTGCATTTTCCTGAAAAAACTAACTTTTGTGTTTGGGAAAAATTCTACTTTATTTGTATTAGAAGGCCCATTAAGGATATGGATGGAGGGATACGAGTAATGTTAATGGTTTTACACACATTCCGCCGCCTATCGCCCGGTCCGCTTTTGTAGCTGGCAGCCAATAAATATTTCGCACTGTATTCGGCTACTTAGCATTCAGCAGACGAAGCAGAGCGTATCCTTACAGCTGATTATTTACCCAACACATTTTGCGCCAACAACGAGTGCGAGTGAATATCAGTCAACATGGCTGGAGTTGGAGTTGGAGTTGGTATTAGGTAAATACACATCCACACTCCACGCCCGCTCTTAGGGCAGGCACGAAGGATACATTGCTACACACACACACACCCCCGCACACAAACGCACACATGGAGCATGCAACCAGACCAGTCGGCATTAAATTATGAGCCAACAATGCGAGTGCGTCTCCTCCAAGTCAAACATTCAAAGTTGATACGTATCTGATGATGATTAAAAGTCTCCGGGTTACGCAGAGCGGCTGCGGGCTGCGGGCTGCGGACAGGGCCGGGGTTGAAGCTGAGCTGAGCTGAGCTGAGTGCCACTGCCACTGCCACTGCACTGCCACCGCTGGCTCTGGCAGCTGGCTCTGAGGCCGAGAGGCCGAGAGGCTGAGCGTACATTGCAATTTATCTGCACGCAAATTTCGAGTAGATTTCGGTTGAGGACTCGCACAACAGCCGCCAGCACCAGTTCGAGCAGTCGGGGAAGTGTGAAAAGTCAAGAGTTGGAAGTTTTCGCAAACATTTCTGCATAATAATGATCTTGGTTTGCACTTTGCCTGCTGCGACTCCTGCTGCTGCTGGGTGGTCTTTAGTTTGCTTTCGCTTTGGGTTGCAGGGTATGTGGAGGCGGATCTGCTGCTGGAGTTGCCTGCTGATGGGTGGTGGTGTTAGTCAATTTGTGCACAATTTTCCCCAAACAAATTCGTTCGGGGAGCTCTGCCAATATCTTTCGGTTATAATTTCATATGCATCGAAGGCATTCATGCGTGCAAGGATATGCCATATGCGCGTATGTGTTAAACGAAGCGTTCCCTCCTCAATGCCCGTGCCAGCAGCCTTGCTCTGTCGGAGGTTACTGATGGCATAAATTTAAATATGATTTTCCCCATAAATGTTGTTTGTTAGAGAGAATATTTTATTCTATTTTTATTTATTGTTTCCTTCCTTAAGTTTTCGTTTCGTTTCTTTTCATTTCGATTCGGTTTATTCTTGTTTATTTGTCTCCCTCTCGACTCGACTTTGTGGTTGTTGCAACAGTTTCAATCAAGCTCCGAATTTGCAAATCCCACATACTTGCACGTTATCCATGAGTACGTCCTCTAAAGTCTCCCCTGCTCCTCGAAGCACCACTTTCGCCCGACTCAATTGCAATTGCCTCACTTGCCGCACTACCCCAGCAACTACCTAAGTGGGTAGTTGGGGCTGCTTGGTTGGCTCCAACCGCCGGACCTATGGACTTGTTCTGCTTGTTGACTGAGCAAAAGTGTCAACATCAACATTGGCCAAATGCAGTCAATTTGCAGGCAAACAGTTTCATCACACCAGCGCCTTCCCACCGTCTTCCACACATATTAGGAAAATGATTAACTTCCCTAAAGAGTAATTAAAATGTAGATGACGTGTGGGAGCGTGTAAGTGTGTGTGAGTGCATGGGAGTGTATGTGGATGTGTGGGCGTGTGTGTGAGTGTGCACTTGTGTAGAAGAACGCAATCGTGTGGGTCGATTGTGTGCCAGTGTTGGGGTTTGTTACGAATTTAAGTTTGAATCAAACAAACTTTTAGAGGGACTGAATTGGCAGGACGCACAGGGTAGTTGAGGCGGTCAGGCGCCACCTACAAATGCCACAAAAAATTTAGAAAAACTTCTATAAAAATTGTGTTTTGAATAGGAACCCCACTCTAAGAAAACTTTCTGGCGGCACAGACTTGTGTGGTCTTGAACTTTCGTTCGGTCCCGCTGATAATCCCAGTAAGAATTCAGAGCAAGAAATTGGGTACCAAAGAAACCCGACACCACATAATTTCCAGTACTGTATTCGCTGAAACGAATTCAAGTTTTTTATTCTAAACTTGGAGGAGGAAACGTTCCACTGAGAGACCCGATAATAACAAATGCAATCGATGCAGTTCACACTCGAAATTTTTGTTCACACCCAAAGTATTAAAAGTAATTGATTTCACCGAATGGCGATGGTGACGTCAGGGCCGGAAAGATCCTAGTGGAGGTATTAAAATCCTATGTGGTTGTGAGGAGCGTCTCAAAAGTGCTCCCAAGGATGCCGGCCAAACAGAGCCAAGCGATAGCTATGGAATTAGTTGGCTATATTTGCCTCCTAAAACTGCCAATCAATATTCCTACATTACATTTCGGACGATTCATCCTCGCACCGCGGTTAAAATCGTTGTAATCAAATTCATAATCCTCGGCGACTTTCGTGTTTTATTCTCGCAAGACCACTCCTTGCTCGACTTCATGCTCAGCCAATTCCAACCGCTCTGCGTTGAAGGCTCCTCCCACACCTTACTTACCGATCACAAGGAGTCTTGGTGGATCGTGTATACTATAATAAATATGTAAATAAAGTAGCACAGTAAAGAGCTTAACCCCTTTGGTACGAGTGTATCAATACCTGGGGTAGGTGAATACCAGCGCTGGTCGCTGAGAACGTCCAACTCGATCATTAATATAAGTTTTTTTTCTATTTGAATTGCTCTCCGTAGCTGAAGGCTACAAAAGAATCTTCTGGCGAACATTTTGGACATCTTCACGAAAACTGTCCGTCCCAGCAACGCAGACACACCCACTTGCTAGTTAAATAAAGGGTAGCTTAGTTTCGCTCACACACGGGGTCGATGTATTACGAGATCGCTTTCACTTACTCTCACACCCAAAACGAATCCAAACATCCTTATGAGTCTGCAGGACTTCAAAAAAATAGCTCCCCGTGGCTCCAGTGACCGTGGACCGTGAGTTCTCCGTGGAGTAGTCACCAATTCTTCCTTAAGTAACTGAAGTCAGTGAAGTCTTCTGGACATAATGACCAGGTAATAAGTGATCACTCCGGCCAAGCTTTGGCACAGGTTCCCGCACTCAGCACTTAAAATCCTTGTAAACTGACTAAAACTGGATCGGTAAATCTGGAAGATTCTCCAATGTGAACGCCCAACGGGAAGCAGCACAAGCACACGCTGAACAATTAACAAAAATAAAGAAAAGCTGAACAAACTTAATAAGAATTCTGCTGTGAATCGAAGCTCAATAAGAAAAACCACAACAAAGATTGAGAGAGCCAAGGATGCCAACAACAACAACAAGGATTGATATCAGTTTCCCTCCCAAAAAAAATGGAGTCAGGGCAAAAAATATGCGACAAGAGTTGCACTGGAATTGTTGGAATAATACGGTGGAACTTTTAGGAAAGTCAACTGAAGACTGGAAGAACCTACGCGAAGAAAAGGCCCGCTATGGGATTGTGTGTGATATTGAGAAAAGTTGGAGAAGGTAAGATTTGTTCGAGGGGGATATTGGTGCTGTTGAAGAGTAGGGAGCAATTTCTATAAATTTTCAAATTCCAGATCAGATGAGGATTCCAGAGGAGCAAAGTCTCATCTCCCTGTGCGGATGTACTGTTCCAGCAGAATAACGCCAGCAGAATAACGCCAGCAGAATAACGCCAGCAGAATAACGCCAGCAGAATAACGCCAGCAGAGAGTTCGGAAAAGTAAGTGAGAGTGCAGCAATTTAGCTCTACCATCACAGCGGTGCCTGAGTGGGTGTGGTCGGCAAACACTGTGGTGTCCATCATGTTGGTACATATTGAATTGTGGCTCCTGCCGCGACGCTGCGATTCTGCAGCGCAAATGACCACAAATCAGAGAGATCATTTTTACAACAAAACCATGCTGTTTTGTTGTTGTTGGTCTCAGAGAAGACGAAGCACATTCGGTGCGTGGTTCGACATGAACTCGCAGCACAAAGCGCCAGCGTGGAAGAGCGAGAAACAGTTACCTGGACCGTGCTTAACAATCCGTCCAACCAACGATACCAAAAGCGCGAGACTGTTAGAATCCACTCTGCTTTTACGGGTTCTAACGCGAGTGTTTTTATAGTTGCATTCTGAGAGTGGCTTCGAGCTCAGACATGAATGTAATACTAGAAAACCCATTATTTTTCCATTTTAAGAGTAGACTGGAGAAGTCATGAAATATTTCTTGAGAGCACTATTCCACCACTTTACGCTGGAAGTAGCAGCAGTAAGGAGAAGTACTGAAACGGACCCTTTGCCCCCACCCCTGCAACGGTGTCTGAACAGGCTAATGGAAAATACGACAGAAATGAGCCACCAACAACAGCAACAATAGAGAACACAACAACCACAACAAGCGGAACGAGCACCAGAAAATGCGTGCGTGCGAGCGTCATTTGAGGCTTAAGTCAACAGCGAAAGAACACCAGCGCTACGCTAATAAATGGCAGCACTGGCTGCGTAATAATCCAACAATAACATCAGCAACAGCAACAACAACAACAACACAAGCCAGCGGACATATTTTACGGTTGATTGATTTTTATCGTAAACTTTTACAAATAAATTTGATGTTTTTTTCTGGGTACGATGGTGGGAGGTTCATTACAAGGAGGCCGCTTCTTCTGCCTCTCGCTCGCTCGCTCACTCACTCTCGCACTCTCGCACTCTCTGGCTTTCTCTCATGGTACCGCGGGGTACTTTGTGCGGCTTTTTATGATTTGTAAATGTTTATGTAGTTCCCTTTGTGTGCCTGGTAATGTTAACAAAAAAAGGCTAAAAGGCAAAAAAGAAACAAGGGGAGGGACAAAAAGCGTATAAAAGCGTTTAATTTATTTATTGTTGCTGTTGTTTTTGGCGGTTATTGTCTGTTACCATTTTAGTGGCGTCAGCGAGGAAGGGGAGCGACAATTTTATAGCATACTTTTAGTACAAATAAACAGGGCAATTGGCCAATTTGCGGCAGTTGGCCTCGTTAACGTTTTAAAGCATTCACCATTTCCGCTGAAATGCTATCAACAACTGCAAATCCGCAGTAGCCGCCGCCACATCATAAAAATTGTTACGATTATGAAACTCAATTCTTCCGGCGAGGCACTCGTAACGCGCACTAACTCGAACACTTTTCCGCGAAATTAGTAGATGTGCGCTGAAACGGGGCAGGGGGTGCACGTGGAGTATGAGGCAACGAAATTGTTATTCTCCGCAAAGACAACACGTGCCAGCACGCACACATACACCCACCCACCCAGTCACTCACAAAAAATATGCGATATTATTTATGCAAAATAAATGCACGCAATTGGGCTCCATTACACTCGATTGGCTCTGGAAAATAACTACAGCACTAGCTGACATGGCATGGTATGTAAATCTGCCAAAAAACGTGATTAAATTATTGTCCCAACAAACACAACAACAACAGCAACAACAACAGAGCGACAATTTACATTTCCCCAGCTTCTCTCTGGACATGCCCCCGCCCCGTTTACACTGAATGCATGCCTGCGAATCGTTTATTAAATTCACATGCGCCATTTTGAATCTAACTAAACAAATCTGACTAAATTGTGGTTAATAAAGCATAAATACCGCATGCTAGCCGACACACACACGCCCTACATTCAGTACTGTGATATGAGTGAGTCAGGAACAGCCATCTCGAAGTTAACACACAGGAGTATGGCACAAATAATAAGTACCCGAACCAGTCCCCTACGGAACCCCTACACCCCAACATATAATATCACAGCTTTTGTTTTCTTTAGAAGGTCTGCTAGAATCAGTACTAAACCCGTGGTTTTTCCTGAGAAGGGTCGCAGTTTTATGGCTCAAAAGCATGCCAAAATACTTGCGACACAATGTGTCCCAGCTTCGCTAGTAATGTCCAATCAAGTATTATTATTATCCCCACCACAGACTCGTCCTTGAGAAGAGGCAAACTTAATATACGAGTAATTTATAAAACAAACAAGTATGCCCAAGATTATTGATTTAGTCTAGGATTATTGAAGACTCTCGTAGATCCTTGCATAAAGATCCTGTGCATGTCTCTTTCTGTGGTTTTTCTCAATTGCAGGTGTTTTCGCAGGTGTTGTTACGCTCTTTCATGAATTTGTGACTACTCCAGACCATCGGGTGAAAGGATCAGCTGGAGTGAGAGGGAACCGAGCTGCTACAGACCGGACCAACGGCTGATGACGCTTGGTAATGAAATTTGAGATGGACAGGCAAAAAGAAACACTTTCATAATGATGAATGAAGGATGGCTGGCTGCACTTGGCGTTTCCAACTAGCGTCAACGTGCGCTTAGCAGAGACGATTGGCGAAGGCCAATTACTCGCCAATGATCAAGAATGGTTGTCCGCCAATGATGATGACGATGCTGATGATGCTGATGACTGCTACAAATCCACTGATAATGGTCCCACCCGGAACAGCTGCCAGATTTCGTGTAGGGTACAATAAGTGGTATAAGATAAAGTTTCCTGCAAATGACTGGATAAATTTCTATGAATTGCATTAGCACCACGACGAAGAGACATATAAATATATATATTTTATATTTTTATATGCATTTGTGATATCATAGTATATAAGAACGATGTATATAAGAACTATGTATATTTGAACTATATATACAAGAACTATGTATGTCTGAACTATACATATATATATCATATATGAACTATGTACTCGTATATACTCGTATACTTTAGAAATAGTTCATTATTGTTTTGTTTAGGACTCACTTGAGATATAGAAGACTCCCTTCTATATCTCCAGTCCACTTATCACTACAGAAGGAAAATCACACGTCCACTGAACTGTTCACTCGTTTGCTCTGTTCATATCTGACATGCGCTTTCCACAACATTCAAATGCATTTTCAAAGGTAAGTGCGACAGAGACAGCAACTTCATTGACTCCTTTAAGATAGAACGAGACTACATCATTGATCATAACATCAACGGCGTTGGAGAGAAAGGGACAATATATATATATATATATATATATATATATATATATATATATATATATATATATATATATATATATAGATTTATACTACTGCCAATAACGAGACAAATATATAAATTATTCATGTTTAGTCATGAATCACAAGTGCTAAAATCACGAGTTATAAAAACACTCGTACTCCGCAGCAGAAAAATAATTTCAAATTGAACTGCAGAATTTTCAAGATATATGAACTGAATGACGAATAAATAATGAAAGTGAGGCATGGTCATAGGTAGATTAAGCAGGCCATTCTTATGAATGATTTAAGATATACGATATTTACGATAATTACAAGTAAGGGAAATCTGAATCGCATTTGAATACATGTTGAGGGAGTCTGGAGCTATTTCTCCTCATCAAACACACTTTAAATCCATTGTCCAACTGCATCGCTGCCACATATCCTGTCACACTGAAACACACACACACACTCTCTCATGAATACAAGTATCTCAGCAGTCCCGAAGCCCAAGAGAGAGATCAGAGCAAAACAAATCAATGCCAAGGTGAACTTTTAAAAAAGTCAATACAAAGAAGGAAGACACATAATTACCAAAAGGAAGGTCATAAATGGTCAGATGGAAGAATGGAGACGATGGCCGCATCGCAGATGAGCACACCAATTGATGTGTCTAAATCGATTAAGATTAATTAAGGCAACTTAATGAATCCATTCTCATCGCCTGACCGAGCATTTCCATCGGGAACATTATGCGCACTACCTCTCTGATGCCTGGTCAGCGTGCCGAATATCATCAACACCGTTCGCATTCAAAGACTTCTTAAATGAGGAGAAATTAAAAAATCACACAAAAATGTTTCGAATAAAATCGCATTTTGAACGAGAGCAAAAGTTTCACACACAAATAAAAAAGGGAATTAAACAAAAACAACAACAACGGCGAGCAATCAGAACCCTGGTCGGTCCGGCACAGATGCCAACGAAAATAAAATGTAAAAGAAGAGCCACCCATTTGCTTCCAGAGGCGAACTATTTTCGGAGCCCACACCTCACCACACCACAACAGAATGCTCAGTCTCCCTCCGCTCCATACGTCCCTCGGTCGCACTTATACCATCTCTTTCTCCAAAGTATAGCGAACTCGTTCGCACAGTGCCTGTGTGTTTATCTGTACGTCAGTCTGTCTGTCTGCCGTTGGTCTGTCGCTCCTCAATCCTAACCAAAAAGTCCCCAATTCCTGCATTGCTATGGATTGCCTGTTAATTAGTCTCACTTAGAAAATAAACTGCAGTAATTAAGCGCAGCTCATCATGCTCTCCCATCCTACTCCTCATCATCGTCATCGTCATCGTCATTGTCATAATGATGATCATCATCACCATCACTATCATAATGAACTTTATCATAACCATCAGAGAGCAAAATCTCCATAATCATCATCAACGGGAGCGTTTCCTTTGCTTACTGGCAAACTACCGGAATATCTCACTACCACATCATTCTTAGCTGCATATCCAGTCATCGGCTGAGTTTCTTTTTCCCACTTTTTCATATTTCTTTTTGGGAATTTGCATTGTCTTCTTTCTTTGTGATACGGCTCAGCGCAAGTAAGCCGAGAAGGTGGGACGCGGTGGCGTATGAGTGATGGAAATAGCTGCAGGCATTTAATTTCTGCGCTGGCATTTTGATTAGGAAACAAATTCTGCCGTTGCACACACACACAAGCAACCAAAATAAAAAGGATACTTGCCAAAAAGTGCAGCAGACAAAAAGTACACAGTGTGCTGGACAAAAACGAGTCCACGGAACATTACACAGTAATAAATAAGTAAACAAATAAGCAGCAATTAAATAATAATTCTCAATTAGTATATAATTTAACATCTCCAAATACCAACTAACACCCCCACCCAGCATCCCCCAACACACACTTGAAGCAATTTCCACGGGAATAAAGGGAAAAGACGCTTTAAAAGAAGCAAAAACCGAGGGGAAGAAGAAAATGGGCGCTCATACGACCGGCAGGAATGCTGAGAGCTATGATCCACCAATTTAATATTATAATTGCTACAATTATCATACTCAAGCCATTTACACTACGATGAGGACGATGTCAACAACAACAAAAAAATAAAAGGAGAAACAACGAGCTCACTGGTTGGGCTGATCTGGTCTGGCTGTACAGAAAAAACACAGCGCAGCACCGGCGGCAACAACAACAACAACAACAACAAGGCCGCATTAGTACATGCAGGTGCCCCCAACCCCTTCCGAACAATTGAAAGTAATTACCACTACAGTAGTACCACTACAAATACCCGCAGTCATGTATGCATGAGTGTGTACGCGTAAGGACATCGCTAGCTCCACCTCTTCAACTAAGCGAATGTAGAGCGCTGCGCTCGCTCTCTTTGCAGCCGAGTGTCGAGCTTGCACACACACAAGCACACACCCATACTCAACCCCACCGTCATCGTCATCGTCCTCGAAGTCGCCCTCGTCCTAGTAATCAGCACACCACTGAGTACCCTCATCACCAAGCAATATGCAGGTTGCGACTCAGGGTGGGTGTTACAATTTCATGGCAACGCATGCGCGGAAGGGCCTTAAAAACAAAAACAAAAGAATGCAGCAACAACAAAAAACGAAATGAACACCCAAAAGAAGCAAATGAGCACAAAAAAGAAGAATAACTGAAATAAAAAGCAAAAGGCGCAATCAAGTACTACAGAGTAACGCAAAGTGGCGGCGTTTACGCTTAATCGTTTTATCCTTATAAGCGTTGTCGCTGCTGCTGGTGCTGCTGGTGCTGCTGCTGCCACATTGCCATTTGGACAGTGGAGCAGTGAAGCAGCGGGCAACACACACGCGCGATGGAGTGAGCGAGTGAGCGAGCAATGGCGCTGCACCGCCACTTCCGTGCGTACGCCATTGCCTTTGTCAGATGTGGACATCCTTGTGTGAGTGTGTGTGTGTGTGTGTGTGTGTGTGTGTTGGTGGCCTGCTTGATGGCGCTACTGATGACGATAATCTCGCTGGCTGATGATAATGACCACTTATTGAGATTAATGGCAAAACTTTTTCCCTGGCACTGCTGCCGTTGCTGCTGTTGCTGTTGCTGGTGTCTATCTGCTGCTGCTGCTGCTGCTGCACAATTTTCCAACTATTTGCAACATTTAATGGCAATTTCAATTCACACAGTCGCCAAGTGCAGCAGCAGCGAAAACTTTTGGTATTAGATTATGACAAATCGTTCAAATTAAACCTTGTTATCATTCCATGTGTCCTTGTGTTTTTTTTTTTTTTTTTAGGCTGCGGCCAAGGGGGGTTAATCTTCTGAAGATACTGTCAGCCCGTGTTGAGCGTATGTACGATTCACTCATAAATTATTATTTGTGCCTACGTACTAAACCACCCCCCTTTCGCACTCTATCCTGTATTCCCGTCGGTACTTGCCAATTAAGGTATTGCTTCGCCGGGCAGGTGTGTTCAATTACTAATTGTTCATGCTATTGATCGAGCTATTTGCTCGTCCCGTCGTAGCCTTGTCATTATCTGCACGACCATCTTATTGGCTTCTTCCCATGCCTTCTCAGAGCTAAGCATAAACTGTATCAATCCGGTCGGGGTTAGGGGCCTCCGCATCAATATTTCGAGGTGGTGACGTTGTGTTGCAAACCTTACGCACTCCAGTAGAACGTGCCTCGCATCCTCAATTTCTTTGGCGCAATATAGACAGTGGGGATCCTCCACATGCTTATATTTATGCAAGTAATTCCTAAAACACCCATGGCCCGATATGAGTTGCGTCAGATAGTAGTTCAAGTCACCATGTTTCCTCGTTGTCCATGTTTTGATATCTGGTATCATTTCATAGGTCCAGCGGCCTTTTGACGAGTTATCCCATCTGTGCTGCCATTCTACGATGCGTTCTTCGTCGATCTTCTCCGCCGAGTGTCCGTTATCCTTATTTTTCCGGGACATGTATGCCTGTTTTTTCTTTCTAGCGACAATATCGGCTGGGCAGCAGTTAGCAATGACGCTAGCTGCATCATCTGATACCGTTCTGAACGCGCAACTCACTCTTATCGACGACAGCCTGTATACAGATACTGCACTCTTCATATATGACTTATGTTTAGTGGCAGAGGCCCATATAGGAGCAGCGTATTGGAGCATCGACTTTGTGACGCTTGTGAGAAGTTCTCTTATTGGTTGTTTTGGACCACCTATGTTTGGCATGAGCCTTGCTAACCTAGCACAGGTTCGTGAGGCTTTCTCGCTGGCATATCTCATATGGTCTCTGAAATTATGCCTGCTATCCAGTACAACTCCAAGGTATTTGAGGTTTGGAGAGGACGTAATATTGTGCTCTCCCACACGGATCGTCATAGTCTCCATCACCTTCCGGCTGCTCATCAGCATCACTTCCGTTTTGTTGTCTGCCAGCTGAAGATCGTTTTTCTGAAGCCATACCTTTATACTGCGAATGGTTTCATTGCATTTCGCAACAATTTGCTCCAGCCTTTTAGCAACTACTACGACAGCTATATCATCGGCATAGCCAACAATACTCACACCCGTCGGTTTTTGGATCCTTAGAACTCCGTCGTACATCACATTCCACAGGACTGGCCCCAATACAGATCCTTGTGGGTTGCCTCTTGTTACTCGATATTCCTTCGATCCATCATCTGTGTCATACACTATTACTCTGTTTTCAAAGTAATTTCTCACCATACGCTGTAGATAAAGGGGTACTTTCAGGCCCGCTAAGGCATTTAATGTCTTCTCCCAGTTCGCGGAGTTAAACGCATTTCTAATGTCCAGAGTAACTACTGCGCAATACTCTTTAGCGCCTCCCTTCCATCTCGTGCCCGACAGAGCACTTTGCGCTATTTCGCAAACTGCAGCTATAGCGTCTACTGTACTGCGACCTCTCCGAAATCCATACTGGTTTCCATGCAGCCTGTCCAGATACGGCTCCAATCGCATGCAGATAATTCTCTCCAGTAACTTTCCCGCCGTGTCTAGCATGCACAGAGGTCGATATGAAGAGGGTAATTCTGGTGGTTTGTCACCCTTAGGAAGAAGCACTAATCGTTGACGTTTCCAGCGTTCCGGGAATACTCCTTCTTTCAGACAGTTGGTGAACATATCGCTGAAAATAACAGGCTGTGAGAGCACTGCTGTTTTCAGCACTAAGTTGGGTATTCCATCCAAGCCAGGACACTTGTGGGATTTTATTCTTTTTGCCGCACTTATTACCTCATCTATGGTTACTTCTGCGATTATTTCCTGGCTACAGTCATAGCTTCGGCATAGCTTTGGTGCTTCTTGCGCTGGAAACAGGGTTGAAACGATGTTCGCCATGATGATGGGGCATACTGGGACGATTGCTGCTCCATTGTTCAAACGCCTCAATACTATCTTATAAGCCATTCCCCATGGGTTATTTGCAATATCCTCCACAAGTGCTTTAAATCCACTACTTTTTGCAGCAGAGATTGCTTTCCTGAATTCTTTACGTTTCAATTTGTAGTTCTGCTGTAGTTGCTGGAAGTCAGGTTTTCCCTTTGCTCTCTGTTGTAGTCTTCTTAGCTTTATGCAGTCTTTCCTCAGTTCAGCCATGCTATTATTCCACCAATAAACAGGTTTCCTGCTAGCCCCATGTTTTTTCCTCGGCATTGCTGCATCACAAATATTTTTCAGACTCCCCATAACATGCCTCGTCTGTTGTGCTGCTGATCCTTGGAGAGGTGCCATTTGGTTTATGGTGTATTCCATCATGCTGTGGTCGATTTTGTTCACGCTCCAGCCGTTTCGTTGGGCTTTTGGAGCTTGTGCTCTTCTTGTATGTTCCGGATTAGTGCACTCTATCATGACTGCCTTGTGATCACTTAACGTAAGTGCTTCCGAGACGTACCAACGTAGTTTCCTGGAGAGGGATGTGCTTGCGAATGTTATGTCTATAATTGAGCCCCCATTTCCTTTAGTGTAGGTATTTGCGTTGCCCTGATTGAGCAAAATCATGTCCATCGCCGTAAAAGCTTCTAACACTGCTGTTCCTCTTATATTTGTTCTTTTACTACCCCAGTCCACTGCCCAGGCGTTGAAGTCGCCAGCAATTATTACAGGGGTTTTTCCTCTGACATCTTCGACCAACCTGTTCAGGAAGTCATCAAATTCGTTTATGGTAGCGCTCGGGCGAGCGTAGCAACTATAGAAGTGGGTGCCAAGTATTTTGGCATATGCAAAGCCGTTTTGTGGTACTGCAGCTTTGCGCTCGAAAGGTGTGTTCCCACATATCCATATTGCCACAGTTTTTGATGCATCTGCCGCCCATCTGTTGTTTCCTTCAGGTATCCTATACGGCTCACTAATCAGGAGGATGTCTGCCCCCGTTTCTATTGCGGTTTGTTCGATGAGACTTTGCGCACCTTCGCAGTGGTTGAGGTTTATCTGTATGCACTTAAACATACTTTCTTACTTTAACACGTATTGCTTTCTTATAAGCTGGGCATTTAAAACTGCCTGTCCCGTGGTCATTTCCACTTTTAATATCGCATAGAGAGCATTTTGGTGGAGCTTTGCAGTCTCTCGCCACATGTCCCTTTTTCCCACACCTAAGGCATTCCCCAGTCCGGTCCACTTCGCTCTTACATTGTCTGGCTACGTGACCAAAGTCGAGGCACTTATAACATCTGGTTGGTTTAATGTTTTCTCGAAGTCGACATCTTACCCATCCTATGCGTACATGACCTGTGTCCAAGAGTACGTTTGCATCTGTTACAGGCAAGGTGATTAGCGCTACTTGTGTACCTTCCTGCGTTTTGCGCATGCTAATGATGGAGCTAGTTGTTAGGGCAGTCACCTTTGGGAAATGCTTTGTGATTGCCTCGGACATTTCTTCTATCGTGGTTATCTCGTCCATATCCCGACACTCTATTGTCTTCATCTGGCATAGTGATTTGACACACGCTTTGTCCTGTAGAGCCCTTCCCAGATCTTCTCTATATTTATTGGTTTCCACCTCCGTCTTTCTCTTTAAGGTTAGGAGTAGATCACCTTTGACAGTTTTCCGTATCTTCTGTACGTTGTCACCCAGTTTCTGAAGCTCCGGTTGTCCCTTTATCATTTTGAGCATGTCAGCATATGTGATATCTCCTTTTTTTGAGATTATAATCGCATCAGGACGTACTCTCTGTTTCCTCTTTGTTGCTGAGACTGTTTGCCACATACTAGGGTGTTCTGTCCTTTCGGTAGGTGCGCCTTCACAGCAGATGCTTTCGCTATTTCTCATTATTGCTTCCTCCGATGTCTGCTGGTGTTCTTTTTTCTTCTTCTGCGCTTTACCCTCGGCTTTGCCTTTCTTCTCAGAGTTCCTTGTCTCCAGCCTTTCCCTCCTCTGACTGTGTTGTTCCTTCTCACCTTTTGGTTCTGGCGATGTCTGCACCATTTTCGACGGTTTATTTTTTGCTGATACCGCGTCTCGGCGATGGTTCGACTCTTCTTTATGTAGCTGGGCGATATTGGAACACAGCTCTCTCATTTGTTGGTTGACATGTCGCTGTGAGCTTATCATGGATATTAGTTCCATGATTTTACCTCCTAGCAGTTCAAAGGAGTCCACAGTACTCTTCCCCGATGTAGTCGCCTGGTTTGCAGCTATTCTCTCTATCAGTGGTGTTACTGTTATCCGCTGGCCGCCCTTCGGTGTTTCGGTGGTCTTAGAATCACGACTAACTGTATGTTCTTCTACCTCTATAGCTGGCGGTGATGACCTTGCTCGAATTCCTCCACCGTGTGTATGTTGTGGTGATCGAGGGATGCGCTTACTTGTCATAAATGGGCTATCCTCATCATAGCTTGCTTTCCGCTTATGATTACTACTTGTAGCATTATCTGTAACAGGTGCCAAGTGTGCCACCCCTGTTGCATTGCGGTCGCTGTATGACGACGGCCGGGAGCCCGCTTGCTCACTCCCTAAAACCGCCGGTACTGGGTATCCGTATCCCTGCACCGTAACTTTATCTCCCTTGCTGACTTCCATTTGGGTTATTTTTCAGGGCCCACCCTTAGCATTTTTAACCTACTGCCAGGTATTAGTTACAGCCGTCCCTAACCTGGGAACAGACGCTGACCGAACAGCCGCCCACTATGGGTCAGACGCTTCCGGATTTTGGTTATCTACCGACGTTGGTGCTTTTTTTTTTTTTTTTTTTTTTTTCGCCTTCTACCGTTGGCATCCCATTGCTGGTCCTTATTTACAGACGATTCCATCTCGTCCGGGCACACGGGCTTCTCTTGATCATTGGGGAATTAAACCTCGCCCTCCACTTGTGCCGCTCTTGGTCGGGGACTGCTTATTGGTTATTCGCAGTTGACCTGCGTCAGTAGCAATACCAATGCAGGACGTTTCACTATCCGCCACCTGTGACCCCCACAGTAGCCTGAGCTAAGCCCTGTGTGTGTGTGTGTGTGTGTGTGTGTGTGAGCAAAATCCCTGTTTGAGGCGATGCAAGGACATTGCGTAAGATTTGGCGCCAAGCCAGCTACTTGCTCAAGATTTGGACCTGCTCTCCCATCAACTAACGAGACACCAGTGATAAATGTCCTTCGGATCCATGGGTGTTCCATCGATCGAACTCGGACAAAAATGTAATTTGAACAAGAATTCCCGAAGACACGACCTATAAGCGGAAGTAAAAAGTTTGAAGAAAATGGCACGAGGCGAAGGAAGCACCTGAACTAAGTGAAGAATTTGGAGTAAGGAACCCACCTAATCCAACGTTAGAACAAAGTAAAGAACCTGAAAGAAATCCAGTCAGAATATAAAGTAAGAGAACATTTTGTAGCTAAAGAAGAATCTGCAGCCAGTGAAGAACATGTTAGTTTAAAGGAACAAGCAGAGTAAGTGAAGAGTCTGGAGCATATAAAGAGCGTGAAGAAAGTCGAAAATCGGAACTGAAATTGCTCAGGAAAGTTAAAATGTTATAGCAAAAATCATGATGCAGAAAATAAAGATTCTGATTCAAAAGAAGACACGCAAGTGAAGAACTCAAAGCAAGTGAGAAGCCTGAAGGAAGTGAAGCACCAGATTTAAGTGAACATACGGAGGAAAGTGAACAGTATAAGAAAATTGGAAAAGCTGCGGCCAGTGAAAATACGAATGCTAGTGAAGATCCTGAAGCAAATGTAGAAATTGCTGCAACAGAAGAGCCTGAAAGAAGTGAAGTATTTGGAGCAAGCACCGGGTCTCTGAGTCTGTGCCAAGTAAGGAGCCCGAAGCAAGTGAGTTGGGTCCGAAAGTCCCTGAAGCCAGTGAAGAGATGCAGCAAGTTTGAACCAGAGGAAACCAAAGACTCTGTGGTAAGTACAGAGACTGAAGCAAGTGTGGATGCTGGGGAAATTGAACAGCCTGAAGCAAGAAAACATTATGAAGGAAATGAAAAGTCTCAAGCAAATGTGGAACCCGAAGCATCTGAAAAGTCAGGAGTGAAGGATACAAAACGCCTCAAGTAAACCAAAAGCTGGAAGCAAGTTAAGATCCGGAAGCAAATAAATAAAATAAGTACGCGAATGACCAAGCGCTAGCATTGAAGATGCGGCCTTACTATTGCATGGGTTCCATGGTGCCATTAGAAGCCCACCCGGTGGCCTCCGATCTTAAGCTTGAAAGTGAGTTCTTCTCCAACGGAGTTTCTGAAGCGAAAAATTATAACTCAGTGGTGGAGGAGGTGAAAAATACTGCACGTCTTTACGGCGCCCGTTCACTCACGGACTATTGTGAATAATATTTTTATGAAAATTAGTTTTTAGTTCGGTCTCTGGATGGGTTATTTACCTTTATTAAAATAGGTCGAAATAACAGCAAATCACTTCTCGACTGTGCAAGGGGGCTAACTCCTGAGTGCAACGGAGTCTCATGCTTCATGCCTCAAGATATGAGCACAGAAAGGGACATTATCTCTTAACAACTTTTCATTTTATTCTGTTTTTTATAAAATTATTTCATGTTTTTTTATATAATTTATTTTGTTCTTGTTTGGCGTTTTACACTTTCTTTTGTTTATCGTTATTTTCTTTCATTTATAATTTTCTTTCTTATTTAGTAGTTATTTTTATTAGTGCAGCCATTTAAGGACTGAAAAGCAGCCAAAAACAAAAGAGATCGGTGGTTTTTGTTGCGGTGTCAAGATTAATATTCCTTTGCATGGAGTAAGCTCTATGTTTGCTCTCCGGCCGGGCCCATTTTAACTGTGACATTGGATTAAATGCGGCAAAAGCAACAACAAAGGGGACCAGCACATGTTCAACTAATATCGCGCTCCACTGCGCCAACAACACTCCTGCTTACTAATGTAAATCGGGCAGATTACAGCACTCCAAAGGCTCTAAAAACATATTTCAAGTGGTTCCCGTGTAAGCGATAGGGACATTATGCCCACATGCGAATGCGAAGGCATGTGTGTGTGTGTGTGTGTGTGTGTGTGTGTGTGTGTGTGTGTGTGTGCGTGTGTGCGTGTGCGAGTGTTTCTAAAATTATTTGTTAAGTGCTTTCGTTGCACAAAAATGACAAACATGCGATAATGCGTGCAGAGTCGCACAAGTGCGGGAAAGCGTCGATAGGGAGGAAGCGAAGCAGGGGGCAGGAAGGCAGGGGTGGCATGAAACGAAGTCGCAACGTGTGTCGCTGGCATGTAAATTGCGTGGATTTACCGGCTAATTGAAATTGATATTGATGACTTGTACATCCCCGCATGTGTTGAATGCGCGTACGTAAACGTTTCGGCCTAAGTGGAAGACAGACGCCCACTAAACCAGGATATTGTTCAACAAATTCTTCTTCTTCTGCACTGAGGTGGTACAATTGAACAGCTAGGAAAAAGGGCTTTTATAACGTCTTCAGTGTACGCATGTTGCATTGCGAATACGAACTTCCTTCATCCCCAATATGGAGAGGAGCAAACATTCAACGAAAGTATCCATTCAGATGAAAACTGCATGTGAATCAGATCAGTAGCATACTCGGTAGTACGAACGACCTACTCAGATCGCAGTAGAAGCGATCCCACTCTCAGTAAATCGTAAGGAATCGTTCAGAAATAAATTAAAAGGAGAAATCACGTTCTTATATATATATCAATCTACCGCAATCTCCCACAAACTCCCGCAATCTCACACAATCTCCCGCAAGCCCTCGCAATACCTCGCAATTCCCCTCATCAACTCTATTTCCATCAGTCCTCCTTTCTCTCCCTTAATCTTCCTCTTTCACTATCTCAACTTTCCACTTCCTCTTCCTTTTTTCCCCTTTTATCTATTTTTCCCTCTTCTCCCTTTCATCCCCTTCTACCCTTTGTTATATGTCCTAACTGCCACTCAAATGGCTTCAACAGCCAGCAATCTTCAAGCCATAAATGAAGCCTCCACCAACGAGTTAATCAAAACGATTTTGCGGAATTAAAGAGAGCAGCAAAGCTGGTGAGGCACCCGCAATTTGTAATTGCGTTGCTTGATTTATTAAAGAGGAATGTGTTTGCGGCCTTCGATAAAAAATGAAGACAAGAAAAATGTGTGAAACAATGCCACACGGAAAGCGAAGCAACGTTCTTGACAAGGTTTCCCCCACTTGTGAGACATTCTGGCACTAGTTTTCAACTGCTTTTTTCGACTCATTTAATCGCTTAGTCGTAAATCGCGCCCTGCAGTGCCGAGAACGCCAACATGTCTCACACCAGCCAACAGTGGCAGCGTTCAACTTGTTTTTCTGACGCATAACTGGAGGATGACGCACTGGTAGGTAGCGTTGTGGTACTACTATGCTACGTCGCGCGGGATGAGGTGCTCTGGAAAGTTTCGCGAGGATGGATGACAAAGAGGTAGACGGCAGTTCTATGATGCAAGACGAAGTCACTCTGATTGTATTCGTATTCAAAGGCTCCTCTGGAGAACCCCGGACAGTATCTGTTTAGCAAAGCAAGTACACTTGAATTATAATCCTTAAACAGGACTCGAACTTGGTGCAACTATGCTTTAATTTATCGAGGGTTTCTTCATTCGCCTTTGGAGAGCCCTATTCCGATGAGTACCAAGAAGTTATAGGCCAGTTCGCTTGAGGATGGAATTCAAGAATGACTCTTAAGCCAAAGACCCCAAGATTCTGGCCACCCGTATTCGTATGTCAGGATACTTATACCGCGAACGACTAACAAGAACTAAAGTAATATCGTCTACATGGGCGAATCCACAGACCACGTCTTCACAGGGCTTTAGCTAGTCGTGAAAGCATTCAGTTCCAGCTCTGGGGTTACATTCAGTAAGTTGGCGAAGGCTTTTGGGAGAACCTATAAAGGAATTAGTTAATGGAATACGTACCCAGGACTGTTCACTTCGAATCAACTTGGAGTCTACCAGCCAGATGAAGAAAGCTTTCTATAACAGTTGCTTTAATAGGCGAAATGGTTGCTACATAAATCCATGAAAACGTAAGATGTATTACCGGCAGCTCTCAATTGTTCTCAGTTTAGCCATTCCATATTTTATTAATTCATTTGCATAACTCCTTCAGCCCGAAATAAAACACCGCGAGTCCCCTCCCATCCCATTGACCCGCACACACAACCACACCTTCTTTTGCCTATAAAAGCCCCTCATTTCTATGCTATATTATCCATTACAAGAAAACGATTCGAACAAACAATTTACCGAAAATCGAGATTTGAATTTACAACGGAATTTAGTCACTACTAGATGGCGCTGCTAACACTAAGTGATACAGAATCATTTCCCAGAAAAACCAGTAATTTCATTGGAAGATGTCAAGGATAATATCCCAACATTCATGCGAATGGTTGCAGCACAGACTAAAAAGAAAATATATTCAAAATAATTCCATTCACGGTGATTGTTTTCACAATTAAACCGATAAAAATTAAATTAATATAATTGTAATAAGGTGAAGAGTTGGTTAGTGCTCACTTCTATATTATTTTGGAATTAAAAAGGAAATAACACATTCATGCCAACCTCACTGTTGAGCACTCTACATCCTGTCACTAAAAAGGCATATAGCTGAATTTTTCTCAGCAAAATGCCGGAATTCTAGTACTCACACACAAAAAACAGAGGCGCCAAAAATTTTAATATAAATATATAAAATATCAGAAATATATAAAATATAGAAAAGATGAAACTTTTCAGTTCAGTGTGAACAACTGACAGGACAGAACCAAAATGTTCACATACATACTTGTGACAGTGTCAATATTCAATATAAAAATGTTTGTAACTCATTCGCGCCCCGATTTTTTATCAACTGGCTCAGAATATGGAAAAGCACACGACTCGGCTTATCAGTGCATTTACTCAAGTCGAATCACAGCGTCCACATGCTGTGATCACAACAGAGTATTTTTCTCTTCGTATAGTACCAGTAATATAATTCGAAGAGGACAACCAGAGGTATGAGTGCTACTATGGCCACCCTTATTATGGTAGGGTGCACGGCTTAATAATAAAAACATGTCAGAGCGGCAATAGATAATAACACAAAAGATAGTACAGGGAAGACAGAGAGAATTAGGGTGCGAGACAGAGTTAGCGTTATGAGACATTATAAGTCAGTGTTGCCACTTTACGATTTCCTGAACCTATTTAGGGAACATTTATTTTAATAAGAGGGAATAAAAGCTTGTTTGGGGGAATTGATTATAGGAATAAATTTATTCTGCCGAGGATGGCTATTGTGTGCATGGTTTCAGACCCTGTAGACAGATAGGGTCTACGATTCCCAAAAAAATCAATTATCATGCTCATTCGGCATGTTCATTTATTTCGTATTTACAGTTTTAACAAGTAGAGAACGCATTGGTTTATGTGATATTCATTTTATATACTTCGTTGCTCCCTGTAAGGAGCCTATGTTATTCCCGTTTCCAGGTTCGTACAAAGAAAATGTATTACAACTTGGCATTGATTATACTTCTTTTAAAGAAATAACAAATCTCTATTTAATAACTTTTTAAGGTTTTTTTTGTAGTCTCCCGACGGCTACTTACACGTGTGGTGTACAGTAACGTGTAGAATATTCGTTAAGAGAAATTTACAATATTTTTCTACCCCTTGTTTCTGATTCTAAAGTTTTCGTGTGAACCTTGTCTCCTGACAAATGTAATTGTATTCCTCCCCGGTAATGTCAATTGCAATTGTGTATTGTATAGCTAATATTATATTATTAATATAATAGGGCAAACTGTCCGCTAGTCTTGTATATTAACTTTTAGAGTAAAGTTACTTTGCTGACGAATGTAATTAGATACATTTTTATGCATACCCGTTGATTGTGCTTACTGAGTTTTATAGTGAACTTAATCTTTATGCGGTTCGTTGCTCATTTTTAAATAAATGTACAAAAAATGGCTGATAGAAATAACTGTTATGCAAAATCTGATTCACATATGAATATAATTAAATACTTAGCAGAGATAGAGTCGATTTCGGCAAGGGAATTGCGCCAGTTCCCCAATCTACCGATTCAGTTAGGTTCCTCCATTATTACGTAGTTAATTCTGGTTAGATTCTGGTTTCCCCACACTCCAATTGTTTGAAAACTTTGCTAAAAACTAATTTATTACTAATTGAATTGAAGGGAAAATGACATCCCCGTGAAAAAGGGGAAAGTAGTGCACTTCATGGGGAAGCAATAATACTGAGTTGACAACACTGCCAGAAATAAAGGTTGACAATTTAAACGTGAAACGCTGCCCGAACGGACGGACAGATTCATTAAATGTAAAATACAAAAAGCACGCAAACAGAAAAATTGAAAAAAAGTTAGTTTTTTAAGTTAAATCTAAAAACAAAAAAAATTTGTTTGGCAGGAAAAAAAATTATAACAATTTCAAAAACGAGAAAGGAAATACATTATCGTGGAATTTAATTGCATATAAAAAGAAATAAAAAAAATACATAATTAAATACCATTTAGCTCGAGCAGTAGAAAGGTGCAGCAGCAAAACAGCTCAAGAAAAAATAAACACGCACGCAGAATCTTCCATAAGAGCTAAAAATAAAAATCACAGGAGGAAAATTGTGGAAAGAAAATGCTGCACAAGCAACTGTTCGTGTTTGCGTCACTGTGCCTGCTTTTGGCCGCCGAGATTAGGTAAGACAAGTGGTACGCATTATATCCGCTTTCCACAACTGTGCTCAGTTGTTGTTTTTGTTTTACTGTTGTTGTTGCTAGTGTTGACACGAGCCCCGCACAACAACCAAAACAACAGAAGGTGGTCTTAATGCGCATTTAGTAGTGAATCTTATGTTTTCAATGTCATCAAGCTCTGCAGCGGCTCGATTGAATTCGAAGCCTAGCCATGACTAAGCCTCGCACTAACTCCATTTCCACACAGGGTTTGGTGCAGCATTTAGCTGAAGAGACGCTTGTGACACTGACACTGACGCATACCGATGAGTCTTTCTAATTTTTGTATGCTTTCAGCACTTCCATCACAACCGATCGACCGGTGGTCAATGAAGACGTCTCAGGTACTCACGCCAACAGTGACGACGGCAACAATGAGACCAGCGATAGCAACCAAAGCAACATGTTGTACTCTGACGAGGAGGATCCGAACTCATCCGACTATGAAGATGATCTGGATATGGATGTGACACAATTGAAACATCACCTGGGAGAGGACGTTGAGCCACAGGATCACGAATGGGACGTGCTAATCTTCACCCAACAATGGCCTGTTACCACATGCTATCACTGGAGGGAAGAGGACAAAACGCACTCGTGCTCATTGCCCACAACGAAGGAATTCTGGACAATACACGGCATTTGGCCCACAAAACTGGGCCACATTGGCCCAAACTTCTGCAACAAGAGCGCCGACTTCAACTTAGATCAATTGGATGATATAATGAATCCACTGAAACAGTACTGGCCCGACATTGACGGCCAGACCGAATACGATTGGCTGTGGAAGCATGAATGGCTAAAGCACGGCACCTGTGCCGCCTTGCTTGACCAGCTGGATAATGAACTGAAGTACTTTGGACAGGGCCTAGAATGGCGCAATGCGTACTTAATATCAAATATATTGGGCGAATCGGGTATACATCCCGATTCGAATAACACCGTGGTAGCCTTGCAGACGGCGCTGGTGAACGTGTTGGGCAAAAATCCCTCCATACACTGTCTGTACGACAACAAGAACGACATCAGCTATTTGGCGGAGATACGCATCTGCTTCGATAAGACGCTGCAGTTGACCGATTGCGATGGCGTCAAGCTGGGCGATGCGGTAACAATTGTCTATCCCGGCGGCACGGTCAACACCAATTGTCACATATCAAAGGCGGTCCACTATCCCAGTATGGTGCCGCCAGTGCTGCGCAAGCGCGAAGAGCCATGGAAATTCCCAGTGGTTAACATGTACAAGCTGCTGCAGTTCATCATGTGGTTCACTCTCTAGACCCCGTTGGCGTGGCCATACGGGGAGCGAGGTAAACAAACGTCAACGACATCAAAACTAAATAAAAACAACAACATATGTATGTATGTATGTATGTATTGCTATACACATATGCATATATAGCGAAATGAGGCGTCATTTACACCACTTCTGAATAGTTTCTTTAATATAAAAATAGGCCGTCATTTACTTTATCAACTCATTGCAATCATTTACACATTAGCAATAACGAAATACGTAAAATGCAACTCATGCACACACCAACGCTACCGCACACTCATCCCCCACTTACTCTCGATCAGACCCGCTGACGGCCTGGTTACAAGTGCACAAATCTATATTTTTTTAAATAGAGCAATGAATGATTTTACAAGCAATTGAATACAAAAATAAATCGAGCAAAGCAAACGATTTAATGTGAAAAATGGACTTAACAGTAGGGGCGCAAGGTGCAGCGTAAAAATGACCGAGTACCAACAATAACAACAACAACGATATCAGCAGAAGGATGGCGACTCACATCTGTGACGTCACTCGTATCAGTTATGCAAAATTTGTTTATATACGAAAACTTCTCAGGAAAATGACTTGAAGCTGCGATAATGTAAATGAAACGAGAGCATGGCGAACGCTGCTCGTGCCGAAGGCAAGAGTTCCAAATTCCAAATGTGAGACAGTGACGCATCAGTGAGGGTTTATTAAGTGTGAGCAATGAATTTTGTGTTAGGGGACAAAGGAATATTTAGCGCTGAATCAACTGCAACCAAACTATTGCAAACACACACTTTCAACTTGGACGAGTTTCAAGGAAATTGGATCCTCGCGGACATAGCCTTTAGCCATAAAAAACGATTCAAAACGTTGCGCACCAATTCAACAACACTGTAAAGTGAGTAAATGCAAACATCAAAACTCTCAGAAAATCAGTCCCATCTCACCAGTTGTCTACAGATATCGGGGCGCCGGGTCACCACACCAACGACGTCCGCCGTACACTTCCTACTACTGTAAATGTTAATTTTACTCACAAATTCGGTTGTTTTTTCACTACGCCTTGAGCTTGCGTATTTACATATGTATGTATATTTATTAAGTTAAATTTCACATTTTATAAATCGTATTAGGAGACACACTTCTGCTAAATTACACGTAAATTTTTCTTTTTAAATTAATATACAAAGAAGAACAAATACAAATATTTATAAATTGTAATAAATTTTATTTAGAAAACAAACAAAAATAAAAAAAAACACTTATGAATGAAACGAAATTGTAATTTTAAGTGCAACAACAACAAAAAAGTCAAGTCCGGCCATATGCAAATAATTGAGCAACGGTGCCGTTATTCCATTTTCAAGTGACTTCGGAGCAGTTGCTCAATCTTGCGCGCAAGGCAGATTACGGGCAGGCCCAATTAGTGAAAGATTGTGAAAGTACCGAAGCGAATAAATTTACTTATTTGACTTGTGAGTGCCTGTGATCGGCTTGTGTGCTTTAAGAGTAGAAATGCATTTAAGAAAATGCCAAAACAAGTCATGAGTACAATTGCATTAATATAATTAAAATAACTTCATACGCGCATTAGTTAATTTAAACACACTTTGTACTTGCCGTTTTTGGTTTTGCTCATAAATCGTCAGTCACCTGCAGTAATGCAGAAATAAATCAACGACAAAAGCGTCCAACGAGCATGTCGAAATTCGGCGACTGTCAGCAGTCCAGAATGTATAGAAGTTATCTTCTTATGTTCCAATAGTATTACAGTATTTTGTGAGATTCAACAGTCCATCAAAAAAGTCTTGGAGGAGACACTTACAACGCTCGTTTAATGTGTTCCCTCAGTGAATTACATAACTTGCTTATCCTGCAATATGGATGCCCCACACACGGCCCTTCCGGGTAAACCTGAAAATACCTGGAATTGTAAGCCACTTCGTAAAATGTGTTCACGCACTTTGTGGACACCAGGAATTTACAAAGGGCGCAATTTGTTTCGGTCATTCATTTACTCATTAACAGCGCAGCTCCTACAAGTTTACATTCAACCGTACTCATGTTTAGAAAATAGATCGGAACACGTTCACATTGTACTCAAAATCGTTTATTAAACATTTATATCATCGATTTAATACATCGACATTGCTGCATTCTCTGCAGAGCATTCTATACTCTGATATAAATTGGTGAATTAATATCAAGTAGATTCGTACACGCATATAGAAAACTCGGCAGAAAATAAAAACAGGTATAAAATAACTACACCTCGGACATTAGCAAAAAAACAAAGTAAGGTAATAAAAAAAAATTCGTTTCAAGTACTTGTACCTACTCAAGTCCCGCTTTTATTGCTTGATTATGATGCTGATGAGTTTGTGTAAAGTATTTCGTTGGCTTATTTTAAACTTCTGAGATTTTGGTCATGATTAAAACAGCAGAAGGCACTAGACCCAAAGCCTCTAGAGGTTTTTCGTAATCATCACTTTGGAAGAGTTTGCGTGGAAATGACGTCATAAGTCCAAATGGTAATGTACGTCCCGTTTTCACTTGTATGAAAACACGCACGGCTGACAGTTGCTCCTTAACGCTGAAGGTCTCCGTGAGGGTGTTCCCGTCAATCAACCGTATCTGTAAGCGCGTCTGAGTGTAGGTTTTGACAGGTGGTTGCGTCGAAGCTGTAACCACAGTCTGTGTGCTCGATGTGGGTGCTACTGTAACCACCACCTCAGTTTCATTTGATTCTCTATTATAAATTACAAAAATTATATTGATATACTATAAATATATAACTATGGGTAAATGCAGCACAAACCTGGCTTTACGTGCCGCCTTATCGGCCTCAATCTGTGCACGCACACGATCACGTGCCTGTTTCTCCTCAGCCTTTTCCCGTTTCTGCTGATCGATAAGTTTTTTCATTTCAATCTCCTCCATGCGCTTGCGCGCTTCAGTCATATCCTTCCCAGACTTAATGCGATTTTTCTCGCGTTCTAAGGCCTCAGTTTTCTCACGTTCTTCTCGTTCGACACGTTTCTGCTTCAATTTCTCTTCAATCAACGCCAATTGCATTTTTTTTTCATCTTCCGTTAGTGGCTTCTTCTCCTCGGTCGACTCAGAGAAACCAAAATGTTTCATTTTAGTTGCATGGTATTCAACCTCAGTTTGGTTCGCACACAGCTTGCCACATTCATCACATTTAAGTGATTTCGCAGAGCCATCCTCAGCAGCCGGCTCTGAAGTGCCGGCTGCATTAGCCTTCGAATCGTCTGATGAGCTCGCGATTGGAATTTTTTCATCTGCATGTGCTAGCAGCCATTCCATTGCCGGCTCTACTCCCTTATTGCTAGTAACTTTTAAGGCATATTCGCTGTAATATATTAAATTATTAATAGATGATTCCAAAGCATCAAATCTTTCTAGACTTTTCAAAAATACTAAGCCAAAAATTCCCTGTAAGTGTACATAAAAAGTTTGCTTGAAGACCCTAGTGTCGAACAAAACGGACATATTGACCACGCCGGATGGTGACTATCAGTTTCAAAGGTCATTGTGACATACCAGCCACGATGCACGTGAATCAAATAATAAATAAGTTAATTTCACACCTCATTTTATTTTTTTTTTCCTCATTTTAATTTTTAAATAGCCAACACCAACCAAACATCTAAATCCAACGCTCACCCCCCCAAGACCAGAAAGATCTATGCGATCGACGAGGATTGTTCAGTTACTTACGCTTGTTCCTTTGGGAAACCCATGTCCATTAGTGTTTGCAGGTCACCCATGGTTATGTTGTGTTACTTTGATTGTCAGAATTGTATAAATATATATAAATTTATTTATTATTAACTATATTAAAGCACTCGGTTTAACAAATTTTATAAAACATTCAGAAGAAATCTGAAAACTGCCCGAACGATGACACTAACTTCTGTTCTTGAACATTCAGTTGGGTGCGTTCAGTTAGTGCGTTTTCTTTGTGAATAAGCACCAATAAATAAATGCAAAAACAAACTCAAAGCATAACAAGAGAGAAGGCAGCTCATTTAAATATGGATCAGTGTGGCGTACGACATAAATATTTAATACTTTCTATTTTTTCTATTTGTTGGTACTGTCCCAAATGGTACACTTTTTCACGCCAAAAGAAAGCCATGTGGTTGCTAAATCAAATATGTAATTCTTCTATATATCTAGTTACGTACCTCCTACGTGTATTTCGTCTAATACAACATAAGAGTGGGAAGACGCGTTATTTCCTCCGTGTGAGAATATGCGCTCTTATGCATGCGCAACAAGGCCACCTTCCCGTACTCACCTATTTTTTAGATGCACCATTCTACTAATGCAGTGTAACTGCAATGTAAAAAAGCTTTCATGTTTTTAGTTTTCTCATTAAATGCACTGAGGGTATTCACAGATTTTGTTAAACGTAATTTAATTTTGGATGGAATAGTTTAATATATTCGTATAGATGATGTTTCCAAAATCGATAAAAAATGCGTCTACTAATTATTATAATAACTTCAATAAAATGTATATGTATTGAAACAAGTCGGCTACAAATCTGCTATACATATAATCACCTTATGGGCATATACATTATATTATTTTTTTATTTTCTTCCAAATCGAATGCATCACTACAAATGCAAACTTTGTTCAAAGTCAATTTCAATAATGGTTGAATAATTTACTTTTATCAAATATTATTTATTTATGGTGTGGTGGTTTATGTATTTTGAATATTTTAAATATATTTTTGCGAAATTTCATACAAGATTGCAAATGAATATATTAAAAATTGTATAAAAATCATGATTCTCCAATGTCATCTTGAAGCAAAGTATGACAACCCGAAAAGCATTGTTTAATGATATGTAGTTTTCACCATGATGAAAGTCGTGAACACGAGAGAAATTGTCACACTTGTCAAAATCAATTTGCTTTTATCTATTTTCAGCTTATATTTATATAATTTAGGACATTCCCATTTTAGCTCACATGTTTTTTTTTACATATTATTTATTACAAATTCACAAATTTGTCGTAACTCGTCGAATGTCGATTTTAAGCATTTCCTGGAATATTTGTCTTACCCTACGTCTCCACGGGCAATTTTTGATGGCATAACTGTATATCTGTCAAATTTGATTGCAATGGTTGGCAATATTTTAATGGTGGGCATTGCGATGTTATGCCATTGTCATTTTGAAAATGCCGTCAAACAATCTAGTTCGCTGTGCCCACAATTGAAAAAAATTTTTATTTATACGATGAAGAGAAAAAAAGAAGGAAACCGAAATTCTGGGTGAATCCTTTATTACAAAGAATGCAAATGCACAGTCTCCATTCATTTTAGCGTTTTTATTAATTTAATAGATGCGGTAAAACGAAAATGTCCGACGATGCTTCCACTGTGAGCGTCACGAAAAAATGAAAAAAGGCTGTCAAACAAACAAAATGACAACTGATTGCAACACAGCACGTTGGCAATTTATGGCATAACATATTTCATAACATAAATTGCCAACTTGAAGCAATTTGGAGTCTCAAAAATTGCCCGTGGAGACGTAGGGTTACGCTGGTCGAATTTTTATTAATTTTGGTTTTACGAATAATAAATGGAAATGTCGTAAATATTATTATAATTATTATACCTTGAAATATAATAATGTCTGCAAGAAGATGGGAATGCGTACTTAGACTTTAAGAGAAGCATTTTGGAAACCATGCCCGCTATATTCAAATGAAATTTCTGTGTAAGACGAAAGAGCTAATTAAATAAAAACTAATTAATAAAGTTTGAGAATCACTGCCCGCCAGATGGCGCTGCACGGCTGCAACCAATCAGCTGCCGTAACTAAAGACAGACGAAAAAATTTTCGTTGATTCTTCCGTATCATTCCAAAATCGACGTATCGTGTTTGTAAATTCTGGAAAGAACTTAAATTTGCAGTGGAGCGAAAGGAAGTTCTAGAAGTCTGTCCGAAATTACAAACAATTAAAACAGGGAAAACCAAAAGAAAATTAAGGTTATTAAGTACTATGAATTGGTTCGATGGAAACTTTGCAAAGGCCTCACAGCAGAGCAAAATTCAGAATGCAATTTTGCTCGTTTTTATCGAAGGTATGCAATTATGTATAACAACTATTGGGGGTGGCAATGGGTGAAGTCGCATCTCTTGTTCGCGTCACACCACACCACTCCGCACATATACTAATTATAGTGAAATTGATTGGATTCTTACAGGCCGAGGGCTGGCGGAGAGTGACAAATTGGAAAAGTTCTTAGATAACGACAGAATCACGGCTAAATTGATTCCTAAACATTTTTTGTCTGTGAAAGTGCGCGGAGATGATCTCGACTACTTGAATTTTTTGAAAATTTGTAAGTCTGCAACAAAATTTAACAAGTCCTTGGACCGATTCTTTTAAATCATATTGCTCTCAGATCTTTTGGTACCAGTTCCATCAATATTTTTCCTCGCAGTGAATGGTGAACCACTTCACATTTGCACCAGTCTTCTTGCATCCGTCGACGAGTTATCCCTAGCAATTGATAAGACGTTGTTGTTATCAGGTAAATGTAAAGCTTTTGTTAATTTACCGGAGGCTTCTACTAGCGCTGCATGCAGAGCAAATACTGGAGCTAACCCAAAAACTAGCATTAAAGCCGGTACAAGCGGCGCAAAAAGTAGCTCCTCCACTTCTGTCAATACCGACATAAGAAAAACACTCTCAACACTTCTCGCTCAAGTCCCGGACAACACTAAATCTGCTGATGCCAAACCTTTGGAGGTCTCCCTTGGAAAAGATAAGAGTGTTGCAGCTACTCCAGCTGATAACCAAGATGTCCATCCAAAACCAGTCGCTACTATCACTGATGCTGCAAAATGTTCCCAAGAAGCTCCAATCAACGCACAGGACCCTAATTTAAAGCAGGACGAAACCCAACCGCATGACGAACAATCTCTTAAAGTAGGACCTGGCGATGAAGAGATTCTTGTTGTAACTCCAGTTGCTGATCCGGAACCGGCTGATGAGAAGCCATCTGTAGGAACTGCTGGTGCTACTATAAAGTCGAACGATGCAAAACCTTCTGAAACTAAAACACTTGAACAATCTGTTGCAGTAGGCGCTAGCAATGGTGAGAATACCGTCGGAACTCCAATTGCTAAGAAGGATGCTGATCCTAAACCAGTCGTTGCCAAACCGGCTGATGAGAAGGCATCTGTAGCAACTCCTTGCACTACAATTAGTGCTGATATAAAGGCGGACGATGGAAAACCTTCTGAAACAAAATCACTTGATGAAAAATATATCAAAGTCGGACCTCGCAATGGAGCAATTGCTGTTGGAACACCAACTGATAAGAAGGATGCCGATCCGAAACCAGTCGTCGCTAAACCGGCTGATGCGAAGGCGTCTGCAGCAGCTCCTGGTTCTGCTTTAAAGCCAGATGATGCAAAACCTTCTGGAACTAAACCACTTGATGAACAATCTTTAGAAGTAGGCCCTGGCAATGGTGAGAATGCTGTCGGAACTCCAATTGCTAAGAAGGATGCTGATCCTAAACCAGTCATTGCCAAAGCGATTGATAAGCCATCTATAGGAACTCCTGGCACTACAAATGGTGTTGCTATAAAGCCGGACGATTCAAAACCTGAAACAAAACTTGATGAAAAATCTGTCAAAGTAGGACCTCGCACTGGAGAGATTGCTGTTGGAACTCCAACTAATAAGAAGGATGTCGCTCCGGAACAAGCCGGTGCCAAACCGGCTGATAAACCATCTGGAGCAACTCCTGATACTACAAATGTTGATGTAAATCCGTCTACTTCGAAGCGTGTTGGTTTAAACTTCGGCGGCCCTAAAGATGAAGCGGATGTCACCAAAAACGACAGTGAAATCAGCTTTAGCCAGAAAGACTTGGAGCTAAAAGAGTTGAAGGTGAGTTAAATCATACTTGTGATTTGTATTTTCTCAGCCATTCTTGTAATCTTAAAGGAAAAGTTACGTCGAGACCGCTTGGAAGATCAGGCTGCACGCGAGCGTGTCCTTACTCAAATTGCCGCCGATCGCGCAGAGCGTGCCCGCAGATTCGAAGCTCCGCTACCAGTTGCCACCCAGAATACAGCTAACTTGCCGGAAAAACGTGAAAATAGTACAGCCGGCGATATGACACGCCTACAATTCCGTTTCGCACACGGTGATAACAAAGCTCACAATTTTAAGCGCGACGAAACACTTGGCGTAGTGCGCGCTTATGTCAGGGAGGAATTGATGGCCAGTTCTGGTGCAAAGGAGTTCTCTTTAGCCACCAGCTATCCTAGACGTGAATTCACCCCTGAAGATGAAGAGAGATCTCTAATCGAACTTGAACTATCTCCTACCGCAGTGATTCTAGTCATTGAGAAATCCGGTTCAGGACCCGGTGCTATCATATCACGCAGTGGCATTGTTAATATGATAACCCTGGTTTTCTGGACAATACTATCTCCGTTTGTAACAGCTTTGGATTATATCAAAAACTTTTACAACGGCCGTGGAGGCGATGATCATACTTTAGGAGGATCGTGAGTTCATTATTATTGCTTCAGGATGTGTGCGTTTGGTTCTTTTTGTTCGTTTCTATTTCAATACTATTTCAGTGCCAGGCATACTCCTATCGAACGTTCCAATCGTCCGACCTCTGATGCTGACAACTCGCGTAATGCTTTCGCTGACAACAGCGAGCAGAAACGCTATCGTCACTACAGCGGCGCCAACATTCATCGGCTTGGCGACAACCAGACTGACTCGGAGGACGAGAATGCCACTTGGAATGGAAACTCAACTCAGCAACAGTAAGCAGGTTTTGCGAATGAAATTGCTTCGTGTTTCTTCCTTTTCTGCGCACTAAATTACAGTTTCAGTGATTTCGCGGCGGAGTGCCAGCACCCCGTCGTCTTTAAATTCATATGTGATGATGCCTATTCCAAATGGTTTTTTTACACGAAAGCTTTTGAGGATCGCAGATGCAAAATTATTGCTTTATAATATACATATATTTAAATCTAATTTACACCACTAAATAACATACATACATCATAAATATTTCGATATAAAAGCTAATTAAAGGATACTTGGGTACCCCACATTTCTTGTTTGTTTTATTGTTCCACTTGTTCAGGAAGGCAATCAAAATATTTTTGGAACCGTCTGGAACGTGGAAACTACCAAACTCACGATTTAGAAGTAGTTCAGCTACTTTGGACGCTCTACACCTACCATATACATACGTAACCACCAAATCTTCTCCTGGCCTTTATTAATTGATATGGAAACTACCCATTTCATGCGCAGCATGGCAAATTCATTCCAAATTCAATGGAATTATTTTATACATGACTACAAACTTTTAAGAAAGTGGCAATGTGGGAGCGACGACAAATAGGTGGACAGTGCGTAATTCGAAACTCGATAATGTTGTCAGGAGGGTGTAAGAAGTTAACGCCAGCGCAGTTCCACGAGAAATGTTCAAAGCACACCTTTCGCCGGGGGGGAAAGCATAGATTACCAATTTTAATCTATGGGGAAAGTTGCAGCAGCAACCACCACGACGTGTACGTGCATTCTCTGACGTGTATGTTGTGGTTTGTTGTTGTGACAACAACCACAGCAGAAAGCACAGAGGAAGCGCTTTTAGCTAAAGAACGAGACCGCATATGCTCGTTTTGTCGAGTAGCGAGTACCACTGTTCGATCGCATTGAACGATTCAACGAAATATGTATAGGGCCGGCCAAAATAGACGAGACGAAACGTGACGAGTAAGTTCAAGCATACGAGATTCAATGTAAATAGCCAAATTGGCCATACGAATTTGATCGAAACTGAACGAAACATTTAGACGTGACGATCGGTTCCGTAAGAACGGAACTGCAAACGTCTACTACTCGTCACAACCTCTTCTTTGTTGACACGATTGTTGCTTTTTAAAGAAATTAAAATGACGGAATTTTGCTACAATTTAATCGCCGCTGTGGGGGATGAGCTCGGAATTTATGTAAAAAGCCATCCATCGATGCGTTTGATAGCGTCACATTTTGGGTTAAATGTCAAAATCGACATAACGAGTGCAGACGTTCGTCCAATGGCTATCGTTACGTCTCGTCTATTTTGGTCCTACCTTATGTATGAAGCAAATGGGAACGGTGGGCGTCGTTCTTCTCGATATAGAATGCAACGATTACACCTAGGACGCACTTCTTAGTTGGTTGCAATGCAAAATCACTCTTCCTCTTGATCGTTTCTACGTTCATTCATTTTTTTAGATTTTTTTAACAGACATAACTGACAATTAAATTGCAGTTGTTTTAGTCTTGCGGCCAGCTGGTTTTGTCTTAGGCGTTTTGCACATGGAGCGTATCGTCATAAACGCGTGTAGACGCGACGTACGGAAGGCATACACTTTTTTATCGCTCTCTTGTGTTTAAACAAAAAACCAGGGAGCACTAATAAGGTGGCCGCAAGTTGTTTGCCTTAGTGCTGTTGTTCGTCAAAGAGACTGAGTTGATCATCGTTGCTGCTTTTAGAGATTTTCATGCACACGCATACCAGTGCAACTGTCCTTGGATGTACCGAAACCGGCAAAGTGACGTGATTTCTAACAAGAAACCGGTTTTCATCGTATCCACGCGGCATGTTGGCTGCTGTTGGTAAGCGTTGTCTGGCATCATGTGCCTATACGGCATTTAGCTGCTCATATACATATTTATGGTTATATGTACATACGTGTATGTGCTTTGAGGAAATATATACATATTGATAAGAATATAAGCAGCGTCCTCTCCTTACAAATTGAATTGTCAATTAGGTGAGAACAGCTGATGGCAGTCGACAACCTATAAAAAGTAACGAAGCTAAAAACGATCAAGAAGAAGAGTGAGTTTCCGTTGCGACCACCTAGTAAGTGCGCCCTGTAGACAACTGTACACGAGGCGTCAGCTGCGCGAATGCGTCAAACAGCTTTTGTGGTAAATTGCCGGGCCAACACAGCGGTAAAGAAGAATAAGAAAAGACACAAATTCCCGCGTTATTTATTTACCGTTTCAACGATTTTTTTTGGTCACTCGTATAGTGTAAATTAATTTATTGTGTTTGTTGTACACGTATTCCATATCCTTGTAGTGAAAATTATAGACAGTTTTCAAAATATACTAGTAAATTTAATAGTAAAAAATCAAGTGGTTACTTTACTAGTTCTGTTTAGATAAACTAAATACTTATAATAACTAATTTGAAATATATTAAAAGTGATAAATAAATCAAACAAACAAAGGATCTGTTATATACATATATGAGTTAAAAGTTGAAAGAGACAACAAATAAAATAATCCCGGTTGTGTGTGGTGTTGCCACAGTGGACTCTGGCCATAATAAGTGATTAGAGTTACCACACCAAAATTTTGTTTTTCGTGATATTTTACATACATACACACATAAATATGATTAAAATATAGCAAAAATAATAATAAATAAAATTTTCAAAAAACTAATAAACAAAGAATAGTCGGTAATCGCCATGAGTGTGCAGCGCTCTCCCCCGTGGGAGAGAACGAGATCTATGAGCGAGTCACTCCACTCTTCGTGGAGTGCACATGGCAAATCTCCAATAATATCCTGCTCCAGTATAGCAGTGGATTGTGCGACAACTACAACAAATTCGTCAGCAACAACAACATCTGCCTTCTCTACGTACGGTACAACAACTACATTATCGACTACAACTGCGACATCAACATGTTCTTCTGCCTGTGTGCAAATTCCACCAAAAGGCGTGCAGGTAAGTCAACTGCAATCGCTACCAAAGAGAGCACGAACCTCACCCACGACAGATAAAGCGAAAAGAACGCCCAACACTAACAAAAAGCAAAAAATAGTAAAGATCCCAAGCCGAAGTAAATTATCAAACTACTGGTTGAGCGATACTACTTCAGAAAGAAAAAACAGATTTGCTGCTTTGACCGTTGATGATGACGAACTTGCTGAACCGTCGCACAGTGGACAAGTTGATCAAAATGAGTCCGAAAAAGAAAAAACAACTAGTCCGAAAAAAAAGTTTAAACAAACCACCCCTATATACGTACAAGGCGTAGAATGCATAAAGATGTTAAAAAATGCGCTAACCGCTGTTGCAGACTGTTCGAACTAGATCAAAGAAGAAAGAGAGATAGAGAGCGAAATGACAGCGCAGCGACGGCAAACAAGCAAGAGCCGAGCTTAGTTGTCTGCTAGTCGTTGTTCTCTCCACAAGTATTAGTTCTCTATTCATAACCTGCTTATCTTAATTTGTTACAACTAAATAAAACTAAATAAATCTTCATTATACAAAACAAACCTTCGCAAAAATATAATAATTTATTCGATTAAACCCCGATACTATGCAAACCTGCACACAGACAGTAACTTTATATTTAAAATATTAACAAACAATGAAGTACGAGTTCAATCGAATGACTCGGAAACATACACAAAAATATTCCAAAAAAAGGTATGAAGCTGTACACATTTAAACCCAAAAATAAAAGGGGTTTCAAAGTCATTCTTCGCAATATGCATCCCTCCGCCGACCAAGAAGAAATTAAAAATGAGCTTGGTGAAAACGGTCACAAAGTTTTAAACATAACTAACATAACTCAACGGACAACAAAAAAACCGCTACCGCTGTTTAGCATAGAACTGGAAACAAATAATAACAATAAAGATATTTATAGCATTAACAAATTAATGCATTGCATGGTAGTTTTTGAGGCACCTCATCATAAAAGAGAAGTCGCGCAATGCACTAAATGCCAAAAATACGGACATACAAAAAACTACTGTACAAGGGATCCAGTATGTGTGAAATGCGCTGGAAAGCATCTAACAAGTGAATGTCAAAAAAAAAATAAAAATTGCAGGGTCGTCAAATCCAAATAAAACTAAAGCAAATAAAAAAATTCAAACGATAGTGATATTAATGAACTTAAAGACATGGTCAAATCCCTAATCACTCAAATGACTAATATGATGAATATCATTACAACACGCTTAAATGCACGAAAGTAATAGTTTAATAATTGTAGCCTGGAATGCAAATGGCCTAACAAAACATTATCTTGAGGTGAAGCAATTTTTGTCTGACAAGAAAATTGATATAGCACTATTTTCAGAAACACATTGTACGAACAGAAGCTATTTAGTATTTCCTGGATATAAAATGTATGTGACAAATCATCCTGATGGTAAAGCTCGTGGTGGGATAGCTGTCATAATAAATTCACTATCGAAACATACTGAATGGCAACCATATGCAACACCTCATATTCAATCCACTACTGTGCAAATTGAAGATACAAGTGGGACAATACTCATCTCCTCAGTTTACTGTCCCCCCAGACACCTAATAACGACGGATCAATATGGTGACTACATAAAGACGCTTGGCGTAAGATTCATTGCAGCTGGAGATCTGAATGCAAAACACACTGACTGGGGATCCAGGCTTACCAATAAAAAAGGACGAAATCTGATTAATGCTATAAACAAAAATAACTGCAAGTTTTTAAGCTCAGGTGAACCCACATACTGGCCAACAGATAGGAAGAAGATACCAGATCTAATCGACTTCAGCATAACAAAAAACATAAAGTGTAACCAATTAAAAATTAAAGCTTGTTTTGAACTTTCTTCAGACCACTCTCCGATAATACTTGACTACACAACTGACATCAAACCCATAGAACCAATAGCTGAAATTTTTAACCAGAAAACAAACTGGAATGAGTATAGACAGCATATTGAAAATCAACTGAATATGTCTATCACCCTGAAAACACAATTAGACATTGAACGTGCCATTATTCACTTCAACGATGTGGTCCTAGACGCAGGAATCAAATCAAGCCAACAGCATAAATTTAGAAGAAATAAACCTACAACGGATATTTTCATAAGAAAGCAAATTATTGAGAAGAGAAAGCTGAGAAAGAGGTGGCAGCTAACTAGATCGCCTGAGAATAAACACAATTTAAATATAGCCTGCAAAAAACTCAAGAAAATATTAACTAAAAGACAAAATATGGAATTTGAAAATTACGTAAAAAACTTGACAGGATACTAACTACTCATTATGGAAATGCACAAAGAAATTAAAAACTCAGATAAGGTATCAGCCACCACTACGGAAAGATGACAACTCATGGGCTACTACCAATGAAGAAAAAGCAACTGCATTGGCTAAATACTTTGAAAAAGTCCTATCAAATGACGAAGATAAATATGTTGAAACACGCAATGACTTAAATATAGACATTACAACCCAAATTAAGAAAACAAACAAGACAGAAATAACTAATTGCATTAAAAAACGAATAAATCACAAAAAAGCACCAGGATACGATATGTTGACAGGAAAAGCTCTCGCTGAGCTACCTACTATAGGTTATAACTACTTAAGGAATGTTATCAACTCAATGTTCCGACTACAATTTTTTCCCAAAGTATGGAAAGTTGCTGAAATTATTGCACTACCGAAGCAGGGAAAAGATGCTACACCTGCTTCGTCGTATAAACCAATTAGCCTACTTCCCATAATCTGTAAAGTTGCTGAAAAACTATTACATGATAGACTTAGCCAGATCCTTGACAATAAAAACATTATACCAAATCATCAATTCGGCTCCAGAAAACGACATTCAACAATTCAACAGATACACCGTATAACAAACAAAATTGAAACAGACATAGAATAAAGGCGGTACGGCGTTGCTGTATTCTTAGACGTTGCAAAAGCATTTGACAAACTATGGCATAGAGGACTGCTGCATAAACTGAAGACGATGCTGCCACTGGACTACTCTTTGATTGTTGAAAGTTATCTTAGTGATCGTTACTTTTATGTCAAATATAATGAAGAGTGTTCGTCTATTCATCTTACAACAGCTGGAGTTCCTCAAGGGAGTGTTTGAGGACCACTGCTATATGTCATATTTACCTCAGATATACCACTTCCAAAAGAACTGAATACCACAATTGCTACCTTTGCTGACGACACAATCCTCTAAGCATCTGACAAAATTCTAAATACTGCGACTGCAAATCTGCAGATATACACAGAGAATGTTAAGGAATGGTTTGATAAATGGTGGTTGAAAATTAATGAAGATAAGACTGTACAAATAATTTTTACAACTAAAACAAAATTTAACCCAATACCTATTAAAATAAACAATAAAGATATAAAAATAGGGTCTACAACTAAATACACATGGACTCAAAGCTAAATTGGCACTACCACATCAAACAAAAAACGAAACAAATGACAGAAAAATTTAGGCAACTATTTTGGTTAATGGGTAAGCAATCTAAACTCACAATTAAGAACAAGTTGCTGTTATACAAGTGTACTATAAAGCCAATTTGGGCGTACGGACTCCAAGTATGGGGAACACATACAAAAAATTCAAAGACAGCAATCTAGAATACTAAGAGTTATCATAAAGTCTGGTTGGTACACAACAAATGAAGATATACGCCGCAAACTAAATATGACAAGAATTGACGAAGAAATAAAAAAGATATCCACAAAACACTACGATGTATTGAGGAATTGCGATGGCTACAGTTAAATGAGGTTCATTGCATTTTTACCACTATACTCGTATACATCAACTTTAAAGCATTCTCTCACTAGCAGAAACTCGCACTAAAAAATCCATATCAAGTGTCTGTTCTATTGGTTCTTTGACAGCGGTATCGGCAGCAGTCAGCTGTGTCAGTCGCCTGCAGTACTCCGTCGTGCATGCGTGCAAATTTGTTTGTTTAGATCGGCGGATGCAGTAGTGGATTTGCGACCTGGAGTTGGTATTCTTGCATGTATTTACGTTGCAAGCATACTCTAGGAAAGATGTGATCGAAAGAGCTTGGTCAATAATAGCTCGAGAAATGCAATGGTCAGGCAGGTGGAAAAAAAATGAAAATTTGTATTTCAGTTGATGGTATTGTTTTTTGTTTTTTCATACACAACAGTTCCATTGCCCTGGTAAAGCAAATTTTGGTAGTAAAAAGGAATTAGCCAAATAGTGCCGAAGATGAGGGACTTTCATTTAAATTCAAATTTTCCATATCTGGCAAGTTTCTCGGATTGTGGTGGTTGTCTTCTGCTGCAGAGGTTGTATGCAATACATTATCTTTTTCCAGATGAAACTGTATACACTGCATTATTGAGCTATAGGGCAAGAGCACAGCGGGAATTCCGGGAATAGACAGGGACAATGATGCAGGCCGAAGAAAGCTGATGTGAAAAAATATTGACGATTACGATAATGATTGAGTAGCAGAATCCTCCAAACGCATTGAAGCAACTCCTCTAAACGTGGAACCAATGAGAAAAAGGAAAAAATGTCCAGTAGAAAAAGACTATATTGATTCTGTAATATATCAAAGAAAAAAGCAAGATAACCAGACACTAGAATGGAAAAAAAGATGATGGTCGACGGATGTTTCTTTTAATTGATTTCCCTGAAGTAAATTAATCTAGTAAGTAAGTAAGCACAGCTGCAGAAGGATACACAAATACTTCTACTGACACCATCGGTGACACTCCCATATTTTGAAAGATACTGATTCTAAGATCATTTAGAATAGAAACAGAATCAGTAACAGAATAGCTACAGAATTAACAGCGGGCCTTACGGTGCAGAGTGACAGAAACAGAATCCAGATAATTTAGAATAGAAACAGAATCAGTAACAGAATAGCTGCAGAATTAACAGCGGGACTTACGGTGCAGAGTGACGTAGAACAGTAACAGAATCCAGAACATTTACAATAGAAACAGAATCAGTAACAGAATAGCTGCAGAATTAACAGCGGGCCTTACGGTGCAGAGTGACGTAGAACAGTAACGGCAACAGAAACACAATCCAATACATTTACAACAGTAACAACATAATCAGTTACAGAATAGCTACGTTTTCAGATCGAACAGAAACAACTCATCCGGAATGATCACAGAAAGCGACAGTGATATCACTCTCCTTGAATCAAGTTGAAATCAAGTTTATTAGATCTGCTCTGTGTTTCCGAAATCATGTGCATTGCGTTTCGAGCATTGTGTTAATGTTAATAATTCTCTCTCCCTGTTTTATTTTGGAGATTTCAAAGCTGTGGATTTTGATGCATTAATTAGCGAAGCTAATACTCTTGGATTGGGGTCTACCGTGTATCCAGAATCCGTGTCTCTGAAATAACGAGAATTTCGAAAAGAACCTACTTTCAATCGAGACTTTCTGACAACTTACCAACAATGTACTTAAATGTACAGCCAATTAATTGAATAAACGTTAACTTTTAAATATTTAAATAATTGTTGTTGCTAGCACAATAGTTCATTTTAATGATTTTAAATTTGTAGCGTTTAATAATTGAGATTTTTAGCAATATATTTAAACAATTAGTTAATTGTTTCCAATATACAATTCCATATACACAATTTCTACAATTTTACATAATACGGAATTCTTCTGCACGAGCAATGGAAACAGAAACAGAATTAACTCCAGAAATAAAAATTTATGTTCTGTGTCTGTTGCCGTTTCTGTTCTATGTCACTCTGCACCTTTACAGATGAGTCCCGGTTAACTGTAATGCAACTCGCTTATCCACATCCTTAACGAGTGTCCGACATTTTCAACTGCCAGAAGCACTTTCTTCGGTTCATCAACACCCTCAATTTTAGCCCCTTAAAGGACCCTCTAATATAAACTTATCCGTCATAATGCTCCAAGTGCTCCCACAGTGCAATATTGCCGGCCTTCTATAAGATCCCAACCTTCTATAAGATTCCGTGCATTATGTTTGCATTATTATTATTTATATTTTATAATATATTTCATCACATTATAGTCAGTAATTTATTATTCCATTGCATTTACTTTAATTTTCATCCTCCACCCTCTCCGATAACCTCTTTACTGTTGGTGTTGTTGAATTTTGAATTTGAATTTATTAAGATTTAAATAAATAAATATTTATGAATAACTATACAAATTAATTATTAATGTTATTATTTTGTTATTCACTTATTATTATTATTGTGTTAATAATTATATATCTTGTTGTAAATAAAAAATTGCAATATTTAAATGAGTTCCGCATTTTATAGTTTGCCGGGTAACTGAGTTCCCGATCGAGTTTTACATTTCCATTCCCAACCAGAGAAAGACTCTCTTTGCGCATACAGTTGTTGTTGGATTAGTCCACATGCGCATGAGCTGACGGTAACATTTTGAGAGAGTAATTTTTTGAATCTTGGCGGGCTACCAGACATACAACAAGATAGCTGACTCTGTCCTATGCGAATTTAGCAATAATAATTTGAGCGCAGGGTGTGAACCAGAGTATACAGAGTAAAGAAACTTAAACGTCAAACGGCAAAGCAGCGAAATATAGCAGACGGACGTTGTACATGAATCCACTGAAAATCAATCAACAATACAGAAAATATACACAGGGAAGAGTGATAAAAAGTGTTCCCTCTGTGGTTAGATTGCTGTTAGATGTTATGGTTCTGACTGGCGAGTGGCCTGTGCTACCCAGGCAAACACAACTCTCGCAGGTTTGAAAATATCAGGCACTGACAAAATGCTACAACACGTTGGATTTACCCATCCTATATAGTAATTGCAAACTTTATGCATCTGTAAAATGGATTCTTGTCAATTAATAAAATTCAAGAAAATCGCAAAAGGCATCTGAACAAATTATATATAACATAATACATGAAATAGTAACTGGAATTGAAAAAAAATCTCTATAAAAAATACACGCATCTGTACCTATGTACACTGTAATTCGGATAAAATAACATAATGTTGCTTGAATGTAATGGAAGTAAAATTTGAGAGTCATGTATCTAGTAAAAAGTCAATGCTTGTTCAACAAACACGTTCTGCTTGAGAGAAGAGAAGGGTAGCGTTGAGAACAAACACATGCAGCGCAACTGAATTGTTGAGTGAATTTTAATCGTATGCGCAGAGTGAGTATAGAGAACAACGAAGAGACTGATACGTCAAACTGGGTGGCAATAAGTTATAAAAAAAGCGCAGTTTAGAAAATATTTTATTAAAAAAAGTAGTAAAAATATTGAGTTTTTAGGCCTGAATGCCAATTGTTACCAAATATAAATATATCGTAAATATTTTACAACTAATAAATTTAGATGATGTGGCAAATTCAATATTTAGACAGATGAAGCTATTACTTTCCAAAAAATTAAGGCAGTGCTGCCGGGTGACCCGCGACTTAGGAATTGTGTTAATTTGCCTGATATAAATTAAATTAAATTGTTAAATTGTATTTTTAGTAGACTAATAGCTTTGACACGAAATTCGCGACTTAAATCATTTTAATACAAATATTTGTAGTAAATGGTAGATAAACCCATATATTTATATGTATATACGCATATACAAACTTCTTCTGAATTCCCGTTTCCGTGCTTTCCATCAGTCCATTGAAGTTCCAGGGACTATGATTCAAAATGTGAAAAAATCGCTCTATAATTGAGTAGATTACTAAAATAGAATTTTAATATTTTAACTAGTTGTTTGCATGTAAATCAGCTTCAAAGTAGTAAATTTGTCAAGTATCATCAACTACGAAGGAATGTTTCATATTAGCTGCTTAGTTTTGTTGTGTTGCACACTATAATATCTTTAATATCCATAACGTACTGAGTATTTGACAAAAAGCACAAACATGTATACAAAACGAGTAAAGAAGTCTGAAGTAGGGTTAGATTGACTTCGAAATACCCTTTACCTTTCCTTGTGCGTGAGAGCTCAACAATGGGGATGTTTTCTTCGGAAGGGTACCTAGATATTTCGTTAATAAATCTTTGATAGGAACCTATTAATAATTTTTGGTTGTGGGCGTGGCAGTAGTATTATGATACCCTTATTTTGCACACACACTATTATGGACCACATGTACATTTCTGTCAATTTTTATTCCGATTGCATCAATACGAGCCTAGGTAGGCTAATTTTAGTTTTAGACCCGAAAGTTCCTTACATCAAAAGTGGGCATGACCTTTCTCTGATCAACTTCATTTCATGCAGTTAGCTTTATAATGTTCACATGTTGCTTCTAGTAAATTTCGTCTATAAATCTGTTATAGAATATTTGTTAATAGTGGGCGTGTTATTAATATACACCGCCCTCTTGTTGCATAGTATTTAGTAAGAACCAGATCTACATAACTACCAAATTGAGTCATTATTCCATCAATTGGACAGAAGTTATAGTTATTTTAAAAAAGGCGAAAAAAGTTATATGGGAGGTAGGCGTGGTCTTTGTCCACGTCGGTCCATATAGCAATCTGGTACTGCACCTTTCTCCAGACTATATTTTTCAAAGTTTCATTAAGATAGCTCTAGCGGTGTAGAAAAAAGTGGCCACGGATGGACAGACGGACAGACAAAATCCAAATTGTTTAGAAAGTGATACAGATCATATCTGTATGTTTAAGTCCATACCTACCACGACTCTTTCCGGAAGTTGCAACCCCTCTCAAAAGCACAAAATTAGTATACCCTTGTTACCTTTTTTAAAAGTAAAGGGTATAATCACAATTTCGACAAGTCGAATTAAGTACACGATTTTACTGCCAGATGCTAAAGTACAGGCTACAGTGAATATTCTGAGCCTGTAGCTTCATTTGAGAATAATTTTCATCACTATAATTTTTGCACATGACAAAGGGATTAAATTAGTTTCCTTAGATGACCGAGTTTCGGCCGAGATGTCAAAAAGAATTTGTACCAAAGGATTGTATGTGGCAACATACAATAATGCGTGATGCGATACGACGAGACGAGGCATTTCTAAAAAATTAGAAATTCCTCGCACTTTGTCAAAGTAATCAATTATTTTGTAATATGCATTTGTTTATTTGTTTTGCTGTTTGTGGCTCCGCGTTTATTTTATTAATTAAGAAATTTCAAAACATTTAGTTTTTAATAGTTTTTTAACACTTTAGCTTTTGTGTAAATATGGCTCGCACTTTGTTGATTGTATATTAGAATGCGAGACAGTGCAAAACGAGATCTGGGCCGAGACTCGGTCTCGCTCTCGTCTCGGTCTCCCGCATTATTGTATTTCAGTGCTACTTTTACACTTTTTTCTTTTCAAGAAGAATGCAAAATCATGATTAAGGTTCACTTTCATTTCAAAACCCCATATTGTAGCTATTCATCTCATTTAGGTAAATTTTTTCCTCTATAACTGGAGAATGATAAAGACGGTGACCATTGATACCTTCACTCCGTTTTTACAATACAAATGACAGAACACGGCAACACTGTTGCCAGAGTCAAACGAGATCTTGGTGATTTGGTGCGGAGAATGAAATTCAGTACCGTCAGTGTTTGAGTTTCACACGACGAGTGAAGTAATAATTTGAAAAACGGTTCAAGCAGACCGAGCGTTGTTGGTACATTTTGTGCTTATTGAGAAGAAATAACAAAAAAAAAAACAAATTTAAAATAACAGTTATTGCTACAAAGTATAGTAAACCCACTTTTTAAATTAACACAAATGCAATAATCGCTGGCAACTCTATTCAATTCAATAAAAATCTATTAATGTATATTTAAAAAGTCGAAAGTCTAAACGTAAATTTAAAACGGGAAACGTGACCAAACGTCCAAAAATCCACAGAATTTCGACTGGATATTAGCTAATTGCTTAGCAAAAAGGTAAATAAATAAGTTCGATTTACAATAAAAATTTACGTGGCTAACACAAATGTTGATACCCGTAAATATCTTGAATTATAACAACAATAAACATTGTAAAGTAATTACAAAATACTCGGTCCCAAGAAAGTGAAGTTCAAATAACAGCGAGATAGAGAGAGGGTCTTGAGTTACTATGACTGCCATTTAATTGCCATTCTGTTTTATACTACTACCATAAAATCGGCCAAGTCCCAAGATATTCAATGATTTTTGATTCATTCTCAATTCTAAATACACAGTAATTTGTGGATAATAGCTTGACTGACCACTGACCGTTTGTTACGTAGTGATACGGAAATTGTGTGTCATTTGTGACGATCGTTGTGTGTATTTGCTGTTTGGTTTGGATTGAGGCGACCCGATCGTCGAGCATCTGAATATCGTGCTGCGTCCGGTAAGTTTGTCAAATGATTTTTTTTGCGAAATCGACATTCTGAAAAGCAAGAAATTTTTAAAAATTTAAATAAAGCTCATTCAAATGCTTAGTGTTGCGTTCTGTTGCAATTATTGTTGTGCTAAGATATGCGAAATGTGTTTGGTCGGCGGACTGTCGGCGTCGTGCGAGCGGCGAGCGTATGTTTAGCGGCTGTAAATTGAGTGGTATTTTTTATGTTGAGTATTGTTTTCTGTTTCTATAGTAGCGCTTGAGTGGGAGTTGCCATGGTAAAAGTGTTGCCAAATATTAGGCACATTCTCTAATTGCATGAAAGTAGCTCCTCAAATATGTGAGAACAGGTACCAACATTTCAGGCTATTCCATTGAGCATTACAATTATGCTAAAAACTGTGTAGTAATGTGCATATAACCGGTTTTACTAGATCTTTGCCCAATATTTCCGGCTTTTCGTGACCGTGCAGTGGGTTGGCAACACTGCATGTAAACAAATCGTCTGCAATTGGGTTCAGATTATGCCGCATAATACACTTTCGAGGGTAAGAGCAGATGCTACTCCGTTAATAGGGTACACAATTATTTTTTAAATATTGTGTTTTAACTTTAGCATGGATGTAAAATAAACTGCTCCTTTGGATTAAATTTTCCATCCATAGTTGTTTCCCCTTAGAAAAGAGCGCTTGCTGAGTGTTGAACGTCCTCATATTCACATCAATTTTAACTCGCAATGAGGGCGAGTCTGAACACCAGTCACACTCGAGAGTCGCAAATGGCAGATGTGCGTTGGGCACAGACTCATCTTCTAGAGCAGCTTGCGCTGTCTGGTAATAACGCCCTCTCCCCCAATGTCGCCGCTGCAGCTAATGACAATGTGCGACCCCCCTGCACGGCTCTGCTCCATTAACACCATGCATATTAGTACGTAGATGCGGTAGTGGCATGTGGCTGCCGGTGTGTGTCTTGAATGGCATTTGCTGGCATACCATGAAATGGTGGCTTCGTCTGTCGAGCCATTTGTAGGATGCGTATGCGATTTACTATTGATGACTGTATCGCAGAAGCAAGCAGTGTCGGCCTCGTCAGAAGAATCACAGCAAATTCATGCAGAACCACGGAAAATACATGTTTGTCTGACTGTTGGACTTTCAAATAAAAATTTGGTAATTTTCGATGAGTGTTCGTTGGTTGTGGGAAGGGCAACCAACAACACCAGGTCCTGAAATTTCAATATTCGTTACAACTCTTCAGTTTCAGTACCGTCACTAAATAATGAAAATGGAAAAATTGAAATAAACTCGATCAGAAAAATTTCAAATAACGTAAATTTTTAAAAACTACCCAGTTTTGAAGCATAATTTTGAGCGTGTGGCACAGATTCTCCAAAAATCGAAATATAGCATTTTTGGTTGTGTATAAATTTCAAGTGTAAGTTGACATAATCATAAATGTGACTTTGAAATTGGTTCTTATCTTGCAGTGGTTGGTTTTCTACTTTAAGCAATCAGAACTCACCCCGTAAATGCCGTTCAATTACACGTCACCCAGTATAGAGCACAACTAATTGGCGTTTTCAGTTGTGGAGGCGTATATCTAAAATATGAACTGCGATGCACCCTTAATTGGTTTTGAGTCCATCTCATATTTGCCTGCCAGTGACGCAAAAAGCTGGTATCAGATCAGTCAACGACATTTGGTTTTTGCCTGTAGTTGTAGTTCTGCTCTATGGAAGTGGACTTGAATAATTGTAAACTAATCTATAGCAGCTTGGGGATGTGTAAAATTGGTGATAGCCGAGTTCAGACAAACTTAGATATCGAGCTCGCTTTCGTTCTCTGAGGGCGTTGTGTATTTGGACAGTTTTTGTTACTTTCTGGAGCACACATTTCTTTGTTTCGCGTATTGTGAGGCGAATATTGAAAATTACTCTCAATATTTCAACTGAGAATGCACCCACGAAACATTGAGAATTGCCACCACCCCGACACATATCCGAAGTGTTCTTTTCTAATTTCACCGGATTAAGCAATGTGCATCCTAAGAATAGTTACGTGTCTGTGGAGCTCTCTTTTGAGCTGCCAATTGCTGATATACTGTCAGTATGTCCCGCAAATCAGTTGACTGCAATTTCTATATCTCCTCATTCACCCTGACCTACGCAATTTCCCATGTCGGACCATAACAAACATTCTTTAATTCACAAAACACGTCTCGAACGGAATTAAATGTTGTAAGCATATCGTATAAAGAGATAGTAATTGGTCCTGGCCAATGCCAGGATAACGAAGGATAACATGAAACCTTACTCCTCCACCTCATCTTAATCGATAGGATACATTTTAATAAATTGGAACATATTCAAAATATCTCCCAGACATTACTTCTTCGACTTCTCTCAGCGCTGACTAATATCAATATATTTAATTTGATCTATAATTTACATATACTGAAATTTACTTACATACATTTTTTATTTTCTGCTCTTCTCTACTTTGCAGGTTCCATTCCAACAATCTCGTGTGTGCTTCTTCAAATTGCTGCAATATTTCGTTAAATCAGTTTTACTTAATAATTTTTGTAGCCCTTCAAGTTCTCGTGTCTATATAAAATCAAGTGTTCGCTCTCCTGCTCTCCTTGTTCTATTATTAATATATCTATTTGAAGTGTTCTTCGGTTTCATTCTTGTTTCTTAATCAAATCCTATTTCAAAAGCAAAGGAAAGATAAGCGAAAGTTAAAAAAGAAAAATCTGTTTATTAAATATAAGTGATTATATTGAAAAAGTTCCCACAACAGCGGCAACAGCAACAACAGCAACAACAGCAACATCAGTACCAGCAGCAGTACCAGTACCAGTACCAACACCAACACCAACACCAACACCAAGCCCAACATCAGCAGCATCCACCTCAACTATCGAGCTACGTACGTGCCATCTAAACGCCTCAGTCAGTGAAGCAGTTTTCATTGTATGGCAATTTGTTGAATGGCGGCCGTTGGTGGCCCCAAAAGCCAAATCGCAACAGCAACAAAAAAGTCCACATTACTATCGACGTCCGCACGTACTTCAATGAGCGTTTCAATGTCACTGGTACAGGGTGGAGCTGCCGGCGGAGCGCCACAAGGAGCCATTTTGGCCGCTGCCGCACCATACTATCAGCCGCCAGCGGTGCCCCAGGATGTACAGCCGGATCGCCCCATTGGCTATGGTGCTTTTGGCGTTGTATGGTAAGTAGACAGAACAGAATCCAACTAGAGTCTAGCATATAAAGAGAAGAACAATAGAAATTTATTTGTGAGATTGTTATTTGAATGATGTGGGATTTTAAATCTCGATTTCTACCAGCTGGCGCACTCGCGCACTCGCGCACATGTCCATGAATCATTTAAAGAGTACTTCCGTCGAATGGCTCAGATGCTTGTTGCCATTTTGTATGCAGCGCTTCCACGCAGAGCTAGAGAAATGGTTTGCTTTAATATCAACACCTTTCCTTTCCTTACTCGTGTGTACTCATTTTGCTGTTATCCTGTTTGGCAACATTTCATTTCTATACAAATTCTGATTTTGTTTCAACATTTTGTAAGTTTTCTCTATGCTCCTTGCTCTATTTCGTTATTGTTCCTTGTTTTTTCTTGTTGTTTTTTCTTTGTATTTTTTTATTTTGTAAATTATGCAGTTACAATATTGCCTGCATCAACCATCACCACCACCACCATGATCATGATCATGATTATGATGATCATCATCAACGCCGTCAGCAGCACTACCATCATCACTACCACCATCAATAGCGCGAGCGCAGCGACAACAAAAACAACAAAAACGACAACTGCAACAAGAACAATACAATAGAAATAACAAGAGCCGCAGCAACTTTGCCAGTCGCGTCAACATACCAAGAAAGCTCGTTTTTACTTTTTTTGCGTTCCCCCCCCCTCCCGGTTTGTTTTTGTTGGTGTTGCAGCGTTGACTGTTTTGTTGGTTGTTGTTTCTGCATTTTGTAAAAAGGTTCATTGCCTTTTACCACCACTCCCATTTGCTGCACACAAATACTGCACTACATGCTACACTCTTCCACTCATCCATCCAGTCTGTCCACATTTCAGTGCCTTATTGTAAAGTGTTACCCCTTTTCCGTTTGAGCTACGTGGAGGGTTGCTGGGCTCGCTGCGGAAGTCGTTTGTAAAATGTAGTTTTTTTTTTATGAATTTTAATTTCCAACTGCAGGCAGCACTGTATGCATGACTTCAAATATGTGTGGCTGCGGCTGAGGCTGAGTGTGTGTCTATGTGTGTGTTGAGTGCGGATTTTGATTTTTCTCATTTGGTTAATTACTGAGTGTGCCAGTTCAATTGTTGTAATTTTGAGGGCAATTAGCCTATGTGTGTGTGTCTGTCTGGCTCTGAGTGTGACAGTAAGAGAGTGGCCGAGAGGCCATTCTTAGCACATCTAATTGCATGCAAATGTGCTCACAATAGATTGCTTTCACATGTCACACAATTGTGCCTGAATGGGAATTTCTGCAGTTAGTGCTCACATTTAGTTCGACACTTACAATAACTGCCCAGTCTTTATCGTTGCTTGCTGCTTTATTATCAACTCAGTGTAATAATGATTGCGCCACACTTGTCCCCCCTCCTCACCTCACTATGCTCCACTTAGTTTCTTAATAACAAGCATTGGAAACTGCATTTTCATTCACGTGTAAAACGGAATTTCCGGATGTAATCATACGTAAACTATCTATGCACTAAAGTACTCAAATGCCGTTCTCTCGCTTAACACCAGAACAACGTACCTACATTCTGTATAAAAACAAAAGAAAAGAAGAAAAAAGAAAAAACGGGAACACGTATTGCTGACGACCGAGGCACCGCATTATGTGCAGATGTATATACAGAATAGATAAAAAAAGGAAGAAAAACAAGGAACAACCAACTCTGCTGCACCAACATCAAGCACAGGCACGGACACATCCACAAGAAGAACGAAAAATATGCCACAAGTGAACCCTAAGGTACGAGCAGCCTGCAAAGCAGATTCGAGACACGGACATGCCAAACTGAGCCAATGACTGACTGAGCCAATGCCTGCCTGAGCCCTGAGCCGTGCACGCAAAATATCGAAAAGAAAGACAAGAAAAACGATTTAAGAAGGCTGAAGCTGAGATACCGTTTATCTAACCATGCCCAATACCAAGAAAGCGGGCCCGCGACTTAAACAGTGACTATATTGGACTCGGACAACATAATACTAAACATTATCTGTGTAGGCATGTCTCTCATGTTGCTGAATTCAATATTAGAGGGGGCGTGGCGTCTATAATTTTACGCCCAATCTGACCACTAAGTTTCATGGTTTAATTTTGTACTATTCTAGCAAATTTTGTGGATATTTGTAGATCTGGTAGTGTATCTAGAGTCAATTTGGAGGCGTGACACTGGAGTTTATTGATTAATTGTTGGTTTAATATTTTACACTGGGACTGTTATCCATCAAGTGCCATCTCTTGATGAAGCTTATGTATGTGTCGACTTATAAATATGTTTGAATTGGGGGCGTGGCATTAGAAGTCTGTTGCCCATTTTTTGCACGAATACTAGTATCGAGTCAATGCCAATTTTTTTAAAACCATCCGAACAGTCCCTTCATTGGGTGGTAGGCGTGTCTTTGTCCGATTGGGTCCAGGCTCATTAATATATGGGGAAAAAAGTAGTTCGCAGATGGCCAAAAACTATCGACTCGACGCTGATATATGAGTATATATACTCGTATCGAATAACGCTGATATATACATATATATATATACTCGTACATACATGTCCATTCCTTTCACACCTAATTATAGGCGTGTGACGGATATAATGATGCAACGAGCTAAATACTGTCGCGTGAAGATCAACTGAAAATATTTGGCTAAGGTCGATCGTATATGTAATTCTTAATTCCAATGCCCCGAAAAATCCTCACAAAAAGAAAAAGACAACAAAAACAACGCGAACGAAGGCAAAAATCGCCAAAGAAATATTAATAAAGCCTCTAAGCGACCACTGCAAGCCGCAAAGCAAAGTGGAAGGAACACGCAGCAACAGCAAGCGAAGGAACCCTCTAGGAAAATACTTGATGCCAAAGTAGCAATAAAAATAGTTCTAGGAAGCATAAATGGAGCCATTAAAACGTCCCAGCGCTGTGAATATACGGGGTCCCATTAAAGAAGAAATGTGTTTTAATAGAGACGTCCCCGGCGTGTGTCTGAGAATCTGCAGGGATAAAAGCATTCATTGCTTTGCTCGCGCAAATCAATCCATCCATCTAAAAATTAGTGTATCGCAAAAATATACTTTTTATTTGGACTGGACTTCCGTTTTGGATACCAGAATAAGGCAATCAGAATTTCACAGCATCTACGGGAAGCATTCTCTACCAATTCGTTTTGCAGAGAGTGTTCCATGTAAAAATTGCTGCAACCACAGATGTACTGGAAATTATGACGAAAACTACCTGCACCCCAGCTAACGCACAAGACATGCCTTTGACCTACCTGGAAGCATTCCGCACGCACTCTCCTTTCTTTCCTCGAGGGAAGCTTTAGTTGCGCACACAACCAAAAGCCAAAATGGTAGTAGCCTCCTCAAAAATCGTGGTGCACCAAACGAAGCGATACCAAACCAAAGCAACCCAAGCAAACAAAACCAAACCAAAATCCAAACGCCAAACACAAAAGACAAAACGCAGACGATGGATGGCGGGCTGGTTGGTTGGCTGGTTCGCTAGTTGGCTCTTCGGTAGGTTCGTGGCAAGACGAGACGTTGGCGGAGACTGCTGTGGGTACGTACGGCCGGCATTGAGGACCTAAAACTGATCAAGAACAAAAACAAAGAGAAATGTGCGCACTTAAACTACCTGCAACTGGTTTTGCATTATGAAGGTAACACGTATACCCAACAAACACACTCTCACATACATGCACATGCGCATGCACACTCACTCGCCACTTGCCACTCACACTAACCCACAACTCAACTGCATGTGAGTGCACCAAATGATGGTGTCCTACAATTAGAATTTTTTTATTTCAGGAATCTTTTTACAAGTGAAACAAACTGAAAATAGGTTTTAATTTTCCTGCTGGGCGCGGATTCCTCTTTACGGGCGCTGTTCCAATGTTGTTGTTGCTGCCGCACATAGCCATCGAATTCATGTACGTGTGTATCCCAGCTGTGCCAACCTATCCAGACTGTGCAGTGCTCAAAACTTGTCTAGTGCTTTTTTGCAAAATTATGAGCGTGTCAATTTGCTTTGTCTCTGACTGACTGACTGTGCCTGCATCATTAGAAAATCGCCACTGCTGCAGCAATTGCAACAAAATTTCGAGTGTCCTCCTACAAACTTGAGAGCCAGCCCAGCATTACGGCAAAACGTTGCCAATGCGCATTTCCAACCCGCATGCGGCACATTTCCTGCATTGAATGTGCTGCACCATCCCAGCAGAAAACATGATTACCCGGGAAGGGGGCAGGTAACAAAACGTACCTGACCGCGTACCGATGGTACGGACTTCTCATGAGCAGGAAGATCATTCGCTTTCATTACAAAATTTGTCGTAGGAAAAGGCAAATTCAGATTTTTCATAGGACCAAATTTAATGGCACAAAATCTCTTAGGACAAAATTTCATAGGGAAATACTGATTCCTACGTTTTTTTATTTGGTTCCTTATTTGTAATCTCTGTTAAAATGCAGAAAGAATCTTATCTGGCTTTCGGTAATCCTTTAAGAAGCATAGTGGAATCTCTCAAAATGTGAATTAAGCCTTGCTTTAAATGTGAATCTGGGATCTCCAAATAATTATCCACAATGAATAACAAATTATGCGAGTATACTCTGTACGTTCGATGCTATTCGTTCAGTTTGAGAAGACACCTTTCTAGAGAACAAGGACATACTTTCCACGTGCTTAATTTCTTCCATTTATGTGCGTTTTTGCAGAGAATTGATTTGTTAGAAAGCAAAGAACCCGTTCTTTCATTCAAAGAATAACTTCTTCAACTGGCAGAATCGGTGGTTATATTACAAAGTGAAGCATTTTCCATTCTATCAAAGATAATGTTGCCGGACTTTGCCTTATGCATAATCATACATTATTCTTTGGGTCCCAACTACTCCAACTTTTCCAATTATTCAATCAAGTAGATTTTTCTTTTCCATAAAAACTGCTTTTGGACTTTTTTGGGTGTTGGATTGCGATCTTTTTTTTGACTTCCCTGCCAGCCACTTTTACTGCAGGGTCCTTATTCACACAGTCAGCCTTGTGGACATGTGCCTACTTTATTTGCACAGAAAAAAGCATTTAATAAAAGAACTGAAGCCTAGAAAACAAAAAAGGAAACTCAAAATATAAAATAGCTAAAAAAATTCGATAGACGGTTTTGCTGTTTGCACAGCTCAGCGTTTCAGTTCCCTTCTTCGCCGTGCTTCCTGTGCGATTTGCTGGCAACGCGAACAGCTGCCAAACTGAAACTGGTGGATGAACTTGGCTGAGCTACTGCGAGTAGTTTGAGTACGTTGTTAGTTTGGCTGTTTTCTTTTCCTCCTTTAATTTCTGTGGAATATAAAATATATGAAAGAGTGCACCCGTAGCGAGCGGGTGGCAGACAGACCCGCGTAGGCTTGCTATGTTGCGGTGGACTCTGTTGGGAGTAGACACTTGCATACTAACAAACATTTGGTCCTTTGGCAGTTAAATTGAAAGGGATGCGTGTTTTAAGGCAGTCTCACCAAACGGAAGTGGGAGTCTCAGGCCGCAGTAAACAGATTCCCGACGAAGCATAGTTTCCAGCAGGCTGATGAAACCGAGTAAAATCGACTTCCATATGGCAGTTATTGCAGAAAACTGTCCTGAACTGAAAAATCATTCAATTACTCATCCTGAACACACCATTACCCAAATCTTTAAATTCTTCACATTTGGCTTCTCTGTCAAAGCTGAAGAAGTTAAATTATTTTCCCTTATTCTTCTGTTGGTCTTTGAGAATATGTGCAACACTTGAATTCCTTTTTCAGTGTAAATTAATCTTATCCTTATTCACACTGGCATGGTTATCTTATAAACTGGAGTTTCGCGCCAGACATATTCCAATTAAGTTGCCAGATCTTCCGTTCTAGGCCAGAAAAGCATTGATTGCTCGCGCAGTGGAATCTGTTCCCATTGTTTGCTTTGGTTCACACTGGAATGATCAGTCCAGGTGGGAACAAGTTTGGTCTAATCCACAAATAAATGCATGCATACAATTACTTGTACCTGTTTGTATAGGAACCGGTTTCAGTTGTAGCAGGTAATGTAGGGTTTTTCCTCACATAGTAAGGAATGTTTCTGAAGGGAGCATTTTAATTTTTGCAGTAATATGGCGCGGACATGTCTTTCCCCTCTCGTTCCTTCAAATAGATGTCACACGGCGTGACCATGCCAGTGTGTACAGGTCTGGAACCGGTATCAACTCTTGTAATATTATGAATATAATAACTTAACTTAGGCTTAAAATTATTAATGTTAATGCGGTATGATTAGTACTGGTTGCGAGAATGCAGGTTTTTAGTACACATTAAGCACTATTCACACCCAAAATGTTTTATCTGATTCTTGAAGGTATTCAAGAGATGTACATGATTTCTTCGGTATTTTTTTATTGAGAAGGGAGCACATTTTAGTACTAATATACTCGATATACTATTTCCAGTGTACAATTTCTAGTACTATATTTAATGACTATATTTTTAGTACATCCTTTTTATCAACTTATTAGAACGTTCATTTAAATATAATATTTTTAATTTTAATATTTTATAATTGACTATATAATTATTATATGCACATTTTTTTAAAGATATACAGTTTTCAGTATATAAAGTTTTGGTTGTTATTAGTACTCGGCTGTTAGTACATGGTATTAGTACATGGTATTAGTATTAGGCCATTAGTACACGGCTTTTAGTACACGGCTATTAGTACACGGCTATTAATACACAGCTATTAGTACACGGTATTGATGTACGCCATTAGTACACGGTATTAGTACATGGCATTAGTACGTGGGTATTAGTTCACGGCATTAGAACATGGCTTTAGTACATGACATTAGTACACGGCCATTAGTTCACTGCATTACAACATGGTTTTAGTATAGTACACGGCTATTAGTACACGGCTATTAGTTCACTGCGTTAGTACACCGGCGTTGTTTGCAGTTATCAGTATATGTTTTAAATAAATGCATATAACTATTTACTATATGTACATTTGACTATATACCACTATGTATTTGGGTCTTTTCGGGGATGATTTCGCATATGTTTTAGTACAACTCTTCAGTGTACTCATCTTTTGATTGAACTAATTTTTTGTATGTATTTGATGAATATTTTGCTGTTCGTTTTGAGCTGATTTTATTTTATTTGTTTTTTTCTTATGCTTTATATTTTCCATTCTTTTAATGTTTGTTTATTCACTCAAATTTTTGTGCATGTTTTCCTTTTCCCTTCTTCCTATTCCTTTTATTTTGAGCATTTTTTGTGGGTCTCGTGTTTGATGATTTATGAGGCACATCTTAAAATGCATTTTCCTGTGTGTAGTAAACGAATCGGGCATTATTTTTCATTTGCTCGAACTGGCACAATAACGCAGAGCAGCAACCTAAGTACAAGAAGGAACGGAGACACACACAATTATATACATATGCATATGCAGACACCAGCACTTGGTCATAGAGCACAAGTGAAAATTATTGGATATGTCCAACCCGCACGTAACCTTAGACTTTTATAGAGAATTCTGTGCTGTGTGGCACTTTGTTGTGTGTTACATGATACTCTCCTAGAGAAGAGGAGGATCAGACCGAACCCAAGTCTGCGTGCATACTTCAAACTGTCCGCACACACACATTCTTACGTACCTCTCGGACGGGGATACAGACATGTGTGTGCACGTATGCGCCATGGATTGCTGCGTACGTGTGGTTTCCCCTTAGGTTGTTGGTGGTGTTGTCTGCCGCTAAGGAATAAAGAGGAAAACATAAACATAAAAAACATAAAACCGTACCGTACTAAATGGAAACTAAAGGGAAAATATTGAAATTGAAACATTGCGCTTAGGATGGATGCAGCAGAGCGGGAGAGGAGGGGAGAGTGCGACAAGTACATTGCTTGTTGCATTAACCGAAGAGGTGTACCGAGCACTTAAGGACTTTGTGTGCCGGCAATAATGCAGGCTCTATTGTGTTCGTTATTGTTGTACTCGCAGTTGATGCTGCTGTGGCATATCAATTCAATTTGATCCCGACACTGGCATCACAAAGGCTGAGCTACTTATATGGCTGCGAGCGTATTGTCTCAAATTTACAATAAGCGGAGAAGCGCTTGGCTTGGGTTTGCCAGGCTGGGCTGTCATGGCGGCCACACTAGCTGTGCAGCTTGCATCCTGCATCCTGCTAAACAGGGATGAGGCTAGAAAGCTCTTTCCGCACCCACCCCAACAATGCGACAGCAGACTGCAGCAGCCGGCAGCGGCGTAGCCGCGTCAGGCTTATAGTCGGCTTTATTCTACCCCAGCAGCTGCTGCTAAGGCCGGGCCGGTGTTGTTTGGTGGTTGCGGGGACGACTGAACCCAAGCTTAACTGGATTTGGCGTGCGTGCAACTGCAATTGTTTGCTAGATTTACTGTAACATATCATGGAGAGATTACGTCCGTGCGTCTGCTCGAATAATTGAGTTGGCAGTCCAATAAGCGCATTGATGTTCGCTTCCCAGGTGCCGGCCAGTGGGGGCGTGGCTAGGCAACAACACTGCAGCCACACAGTTATGCTTTTTAATAAAATGTTGTTTGTGCTTCCCGGCTTAATTTTTTATTTTGTTTTAATTTCAATATGTATTTTTAATTCGACTGCAATTGCTGTCAATGCCACAACAGCAACAACAGCAACAACAGCAACAACAGCAACAACAGCAACAACAGCAACAGCACTTACACTTGACAGTTGCTGTCGCAGCTTCCATTCGTGTCCATGCATAAGTGCAGGCGTGTGCGCTGCTGCTTTGTTGCTTCACATGGTGGCACTTGGCCACTTTCCAAGCAATTATGCATGTCAAAAGCGACCTGAACGAATCCTGATGCAATGTGACAATGCAGCATTTATAAAATTTCAAATAATTGAAAATTCCTCCTTCCATTCTTTTGTTTCGATTGCAAAGTGTTCACTTTGATTGGGACCGTTTACACTAGAATGATTCAACCGCCCCAAAACCGGTTTTTATAGAAGAGTGAAATTGAGATTGTGTGGCACTACTACTACTCAATCAGTCAATTCTCTATTAATTGAATAATCGAATTTAAGAATGTGTAGACCGGGGTGGGGTCTATCGACTCTTTTATTCAACTAATTGAGCTACTTTCGGACTGCCGTAAATTTGGCTTCCACCTATTACTGTGCTTTGGTCATCGATCCTGTTGGAGAGAAGGGTGGAACCACTCTTGAATGAGACGTTAGTGTTCTTGAACGGGAAAGGTCTAAGTAGGCATACCGGAACTCACTCGTGGTGATTTGGGGACCACTCGTATAGGCAATTGCTGTCCAGAAACCAGTTGTCCACTGTACTGTGCAATCGTTGTTTCTCTCTCATGCAACACCCACGACCTTTTTGCCTCAGGGGCAAAACTGAACAAATTTCTTTGCTCCGGACCTAATGTGTGCAGTTGCAAGCAGGTGACCAGAATACGGTGTTGGTGTGCGTTGGTGTGTGCTTCAGTTTCTACCTGTCTGCCACTTTCAATAGGTCGGTTGTACACCGACTGAACGGCCGTCCATCCATCCGCTCCACTGAGCACAGCTAGGCCTATGCAAAGGTTGGCACAGCGTAATCACGATTGACGGATGCACTTGGCGCGCTCCCTCCTCTTGGTACCTCTCCGAGACGTTGATGATGATGTTGCACCAATTAGTGCGCGCGACACTGAAAATGTTTCCATTTCTTTCTGTTTTTTATGTTTCTTTGTGCGTTTGCCACGAAAGAAGTGCGTTGGAAGTGCGTTCGTAGGAATGCATTTGCGTGTGAAGGAAGCAGCCGCAGAGCGGGTGAGGAGGCGGCAAAGTCCGGTGGGGGAGGCGCATGGCGTTTGTGCGTGGTATATGCTGATGTTATAGGGCAGGCAGGAGGCGGCACATGCCTGTGTTCGTTGTAGGTTTTTGTTGGCGGCTGCAGTTGGCGGTGATGTGCTCAATTCTAAAAATATTTGAAGTCTATGCAAATTTATTAAAGATAAAGAAAAAAAGGCGAACCGCAGCCACTCAGTTGATGACGTGTGCGAGTGTAGTGTCAATAAGTTACATTTCTCCCATTCCAAGTAACCTGTTCTGCAATATAATAAGCCCAGCACATCGACCCTGAACCAGCCTACTGTGAACTGGAGGAGGGTCCTCTACCAAACCTGTGCTTGAGGAGGGCACGAAAGATAAGTGGCTACCATACTGGGATCATGTGTCTGGGCAATTCCCCATTCTGGTGATGATCGGTTTCCCACGACCTGCAGTGAGTGACATGTAAATTGGCTTCTTTAGAACATTAGCAGGCAGACAGTAGTGCCCCATTTGCCCCCCTACCACAACTGGTTACTTGCATGCCACTGCACAGGGCTCGTGTGAATGGCCCCCTTGTCATGTTCGCTTGCATCGTATTTATGGCCCCTACGGCCAGACCCTACATTTGTTGTATACAAGTACGCACTCATTTGTCCGCTTTGTTGTTTGCTGCGTTTTTATGGTTGTTGTTGTTGTTGTTGTTGTTGTTTTTGTTTTTTACGCTGCTGTGCAACGTCATTGTCAACTGTCATTATTGATGTATGCCTCTGTGTTCGGGCACATGTCGCTTTGTTACGCTTTTCTTTGCTATTGTCATTGCTGCTGCTGCTGCTGTTGTTGCTGTAGCAAAAGGTCGCTGGACCAGGGGGCGGCAGTCAGGCGGTGGAGTGCATAAATGCTTAAATTGCACAGAAACCACAAGCAGCTTTTTTGTAAAATTTTTCCCTGAGTTTCTTCGTGCCTGCCCAATGCGCCTGCGCAACAGTAAATTTTTGTCTTGCGGTTTTTAGCTGTAAAGTCGAATTTAATGCCTCTGCTCGCACTATTGCTCCTGCGTCTGCGTCTGCTTCAGCGTCTGCGTCTGCTTCAGCGTCTGCGCCTGCGTCTTGCTGCCACCATAAGGTTTGTGTGTGTGTGTGTGTGTGTGTGTGTGTGTGTGTGTGTGTGTGTGTGTGTGTGTGTGTGTGTGTGTGTCCGTCTGTCCGTCCGTCCGTCCGTCCGTCCGCGCCCGCTCGCTCTGTCTGTCGGTCTGGCAGCAAAAGTTCAATTAAAAATTTTTTAAGTGTTGAACTTCGCATGTGCCCCGACTATAACAGGGGCCAGGCCTAATTCTGCTTGCCGGCCTGCCTGCCTGCCTGCGTGCTTGGCTGCCTGCTTGCCTGGATGCCTGCCTGCCTGCTTGGTTGCCTGTATGCGGTGCGTGTCGAAACTTCACTTGGGATAGGTTGGAGAGCTCCCGCAAGGCAGTAGAAACCGCACAGACTGGACTGGGCCGAACTGGACAAATGCTCAATGTTCAACAGTTGCATGCAGCAAGCGCATATGTTGTATCCACCAGCGCCATCGCCATCGCCATCGCCGTCGTCGCTATTAACAGCACCACTACAGTCAATCCAGCAGCGAGCGCCGACGCCGTGAGCCAGAACAATGCTTTGCCTTTACGCTGCTCCGCGGCATTGGGAGCAATGAACGTCGCTTCTTTTCCATGTTTCCTTCCAAATCTTTTTTTTATGGTTTTTTTATGTTTATTTTGGTTTTTATTTATTTTTATTCTTGTAAACATTTTTTTTTTTATATTTTTCCTTGTACATTATAATTTTTCACGTACTACCTAAAAACAAATTATGTGCATACTTTTAGATGTATATATATATATATATATATATATATATATATATATATATATATATATATATATATATATATATATATATATATATATATATATATATATATATATATATATATATATATATATATATATATATATATATATATGCTTTTATCCACATTGTTTTATATATGAAGCAATTAATTTTAAATTGTTTCAAAAAAGGTTTTCGTGTGTTTGCATTCACATATTTCCTTATTATTTTTTATTGTTTCGTACATAAATATTATTTATTTGTATGTGCGTGCACACATTTTACTATTATTTTATGTTTGTATGTAAAATTTGCAATATTTTATATATAATTCTGTTAGTATTATTGTTTAGTATGTAATAATTTTATTTGCTATATTTTTTGTTAAACTATATAATGAAATGTGCATTTTTTGTAGTATTTTTTTGTTTTTGTGTGTTTTTGTATTTTTTATGCATCTGCAAATATTTTTGTTTGTCTACGTTTAATTTTTTTCTACATGCAATTATTTTTACATGGATTCATTCTGTTTGCTTTTGTGCGAGAGGGCTTTGCGTTTCGATTAAAAACAATATTTTTTAATATATGGCAGCGTTGACTCCACCTTGGGTCAACATTAACGTTTGCTTCCTAGCTGTACACTCATGCATGCACACATGCATCGTAAATTCACGTACTTGGCTGTGTGTGCCCACTGTGCCCACACTGCCCGTGGAGGCTATGGCTGGCTGGCTATGCTATTATCTGACCATCTGCCGTTGCTTTTGTCCCTGTCGTCTGTCTGTGGCTGCGTGTCTGCCCTGTCTGTCCCGCAGGGCTGCTATAGGCATTTGCTCTTTGCATTTCCATAATTGAGTGAGTGCGTATGCGTGTACGTGTGCGTGTGTGAGTGTTTGTGGGCAGTTAAATGTTCGTACTCCAAATGTGTTTGGGGCTTTTTAACAATATTTAATGACATTGTGCCAAATGTACTATAAAAAAGAGAGAATATGATATGCATGTCCCCTGCGTATACGGAAAAAATCAATGAGCAAAACGCCAGGTGCATTCAACTTACGCGCGGGCGACACTCGTCGCTCAGACTTACGCATAATTCAAGACCCAACCAGGCTGAGAGGACAGGCATCGAGCCTTCTCGGTTTTTTCGCAAGCAGTTACTTTGCTGTTCCTTTTTATTTTAGTTTCCTTGCTGTTATTTCGCAGGTAGGAGCTGTACGCAGCGGCACTTGCCTAAGCGGTCCTTCTTCCTTTGTACTGCATATGTAGGTGCATACATGTGTCTGGAATCCCAGTCGGAAATGCTTCTCTCGCAGACCACCACCGCAACCACGTGTAAGGCTGCAGGCAGAGTGCCGGCTGGCGACCGAACCGAACCGAACCGAACTTATTGCTGACTTGTTTCAACTTATGGGATGGCAGAGTGCCGACTGAAACTTGTGCTTTTTTTGTAAACAAAACCAATCGTACACTGCGTTGACAACAGCAAGAGCATGGTTAAGGCAGGAGAAGTTGTTGGTGTGGAATGAAGGAAAAGAATTTTGTGTTTTGTATATACATATGTATGTATATTTCGTTCAAACGGTAAACAAAACCAATCATAAACAAAAAAGCAAGAGCATGGTATAATGATCTACATGATAGATACACATTCAATAGCATCAAAGCATCAACTTAAATATTTACACATACAATCAAACATCAGTCACAATCGGTCACAAATAAGTCTCTAAAACAGTTTTGTCCAGTCAGTCAGCAATAAGCTCGGTTCGGTTCGGCTGTTACTCTGCCATCTCGGCACCGATTTGCAATAATTTGTATTGAACCAGCTTTTTTTTTTTTCAGTGAGCAATAAGTTCGGTTCGGTCGCCAGTCGGCACTCTGCCTGCAGCCTAACAAAAAGAACCACAGTAAAAAGAAGGAAAAGAGGAACTACGAACACACATTTTTTGTTTAAATTTCTCATAAAACGATCAGAAGAAAGCCATCGTCGTTTCTTGAACGCAGCTCTGTCTCAACCTCCACGGGATCACATTTTTAGTGCTGTCAAGTGTTGTAACAGTGAGCTCAGGGAAACTGCGCAGAGTACTTTTCCTTCAACGGTCGCTTGTTGTTTTTCCGACTGGGTGCTTATGAGATATTTTCTGTGTGATCCTGTTCGTTAATGATCGCTTGATCAAGGTCTCCTGCACTCCTCAATTGTAATTTGATAAATTTTTGCTGGCCAGGTATGCTCGCTCGCCTATTCACCGTGTGTGTGTGCCTGCGCCCCGTTGTTGTTGGTGTTGTTGTTGGTGTTGTTGGTGTTGTTGTTGGTGTTGTTGTTAGTGTTATGCCTTAATTTTTGGTAGCTGCTCACTCGGCTGGCACTCATTTTGGGCGCAGTACGATATTTGCACCTGCCTCTTATGTGGTCGTTGTTATCTTTGTTGTTCTTCTTGTTGCTTCTGCTGTTAGTGCCCTCGTTTTGTCTGCTTCTATAGTCCTTTGCTTCGTTTAAAGTTCATTGATTTTAATGCTTCGCAAATTAATGAGATTTTATCATTGTATTGAAGCAGCAACAGCGACTTAGTGTGTGTGTGGTGGCTACGGTTCCTATCTGCCACCATGTCCCGTAGGCACATCCACACCACTCTGGGGCATAATTTTTTCCCCCTCCATCCTGAGTCCTTTCGCAGAGATCAGCTGAAATGTTGGCAGCATGATTGATCGCGAAAAGCGCCTACGATGAGTGAGTTTTGTTCACTTTATATAGTACAGTTGTTTCAGTGCGTGTTCCTCAAGCCTGCATTCGTTTCCGCGAGTCTGTGGCTTGAGATTTACTTTTATTTATCCTTTAAGCCAATCTCTTTCTTTTTCCGTTCTCTTTCGGTACTTAGTTGTGACCAATTGTCAATCGATTGCTTCTTTTCATTGGTATTCACATCATGGCACTCTGCAGCTTATCTTGAAGCATTTCAGGAACAATTGGGTTCAGACACCCAGGGCGTAGTTCACATTGTTAAGGACTGTGAGTTGCGGAATTGCCGCAATAGTCATGAGCATGAAACTGTTTCAACTTTTGTGGCACCTGCGGGAACCGTATCTCAGAACAAAAACAGTATTGAGAATTGTGTTGTTTTGGAAGTTTGTACAAAAAGCTATTCGAATTGTTCAGTAAACCTAGCCTACTAGATGGGTGGTTAGTTAGAGGCAGCCTCATCAACGCCTCTAGGACTCATGGTGGGTTGAAAAACTTATTCATACCACTATAAATTGTTAAATTAGCAGGAAACTATTTGGCGAGTTGATGCTAGCTGAGAGGGATCATTTGATACTATGGATTGATCTTATCATTCTAAACTTGGGATTGTTATCAATCACAACAATGGATTGATAAAACTGTGGATTGATCATTTAAAAGTCTGAATTGATCACTCTCTTCCAGATGATTTTTAGATCTATGACTAATCTGTATTTATGTATTTCCACATGATATCCCTCAAACTGTGGATTGATCCGTCAAACTTTGGATTGTTGTCATTCCTAACTTTTAATTGATGTCATTCAAAAGTCTGACTGATCATTCGCATTCTCTGATTAATCCGAATGTGTGTATCCGCAGAATGTAAAAGTGGCCACGCTTCCTCTGGATGTGCTTTTGTGGACTCTTTGTTCTTGTTGTTGTTCTGGTAATTTGCCAATGGCTGTGCTCGCTCGCTGGGTTCAAATGGTGCAGAAGACCGCAATAATAACAACAACAGCGACGACTTTTCTGCACAACTTTAATTGACCGCTGAACTCACAACAAATTACCCTTTTTGACCTTCATTAAGTTGTGCCGCAATGTCCCGGTCCCCATCGCCCGAGAACGAACGACGGACATTTACAAAAAGAAATCTATTTGACTTGTCTCCTAGAGTCAAGTCACTCTTTGTTTTTCTTTCGTTGGCTTTTTTTGCACCAAGCCATGAATGCGGTTTCCATTCGCCAGCATAGTGAATGGGCGCTGCGGCAAGTTGGCGATGACGAAGAGTTCAAAAGTCAATACGAAGTCACCAGCGAACGACATCCTCATCAAATATCCACTGAAAACACAGCGTTTCGATGCCATTCACTCGCCAAGTCAATTAAAAGAATAATAGAGCCAACGAACAGACCGGCCGACCGACGGACGGATGAATGGACAGACGGGCAGACAGACGGACGGACGGACGGACGTTAGAAGAATTCTACGAAGTAAAAAAACTAAAGTTGATGAAAATAAAAGAAGACAGGAACGCAAACACATCCAAGAACACAATGTAAACAGTCAGACACAATAATAAAATGTAATAAAGCGAACAAAACGATAAAAATCAACAAATATCAAATCAAATAAAATAAAAGAGAAAAATAAATTGAAATAAAAGTATTGAGCTGAGTGTTGATGGGAAAAGGGACTGGCTGCGGGTGTGCCTGACGGGAGCGTGGAACAGCCAAGTGAGAAACAAAGGGAATCAATAAGCGCCCGCACTACAGTAACAGGCGGCGGCGACGGTGGGGTTTGGTGGCGTTGGCCGCAGTCTCGCACGCACTCGCACGACTCTCACACACTCGCACACACTCGCACGCAGTCACACACATTCGTGTACGCTTCGCGCATACGTCAGTTTGACAAAAGGACTCAAGATGATGGCATATTGTTCCTTAAAGCTGCACGTCGTCCAATTTTCTAGTCTTTGTTTCGCTGTGCACTTACAGTAGAGGGCCCGGGAAGGGGTTGCGTGGACTGTGAGTGGTGGGGTGGATTTCTAAAAGCAGCATCATCAAAATTTCAGCGTTTGAAATGTTGCAGAAATTATTTTTTCAGCGTCAGCGTTGAGGACGCACACCAAGTCAAAGACGAAAGATGCTTTCAAATGTCAAGGTATAGCGAAGTTTGCCATTGGAACCGAGCCAAGCGAAACTTAGTGCGGTTGACATGGCTCTGCAGTGGGCGGGGGCGGGCGCGTCTCTTTAAAGCGCTAATGTATTCGTCGACACAGGCAGACGTGTGCCCGTGTGTGACTGAGCAATTTCGACGAATCTGTCACATTTGACAGCCGCCTGGAAAACTTCCCAGGAGACAAATTAACAACGAAGTGAGTCTAACTGAGTGGGTACGGCAGCCATCACTGCTGTTGACGGGGGCAGGCAGGCATTTTGTAATAATTCCTTTCGAGTGTCATCTCGGAAGGACTGTGTGTGCTCTCCTTGTGGAGTTTTGAGTGTTAAGGGTCCATTTAGAAGGAGGAAGGGAGGGAATGACGATCGGAATTGCACGAGCCCCACACTCGATGTGCCGCTTATTCTCACAGCTGCCTGGGTGGGTCCAGGTATATCTGATAATTAAAATTAATTTGTCAAAAATTCAAATTTATTTTGTGATGAACCAAAAAATTTAAATTAATTTTTATAGTTAAAATTCATTTCACAATTTGTTTTCTTAATTAAATGCAATTTTGCTAAGCTAATAAATTATTTTTTGTAATTAATTAATTTATAATTAATAAATTTATAAAATGTTTCTTAACTAAAAAAATTTGCTTTTTTTTTAAATCAATATAATTCTTCAAATTGAACTTGATTTTTTGAAAGTATCAATTTATTATTTTTTCATTCAAGTTTATTTTTATATCATTAAAATTTATTTTTATTTAAATAAAGTTTATTTTTATTTAAAAAAAATTAATTTTTCTTTCAAAAATAATATTTATTTACCATAAATATTAGTTTTATTTAAATAAAATTAATTTTTATTTAAAAAATAATATTTATTTACCATAAATATTAGTTTTATTTAAATAAAATTTTCTTTTTGCACATTTAATGTTTTTGCAAACTAAAAGAAAAATTCTGAACACAAATTACTTTTTTTTTAATAAATTCGTCTTTAAATTTATTTGTTGCAGTTAATTTTTTGCAAAAAAAAATCAATTTTTTTAAAATTTATTATATTCAAATTATAATTAAATTTTATTTCATTAAAAATTGTGATTTTTATAGTTTAAAATTTGTATATTATTTCTTTGAAATTAATTTTTTTTTATTGTAAAATTTGATTTGTGTAGAAGTGAATTTTATAATTTTTTTGTTTTAAAATTTATTTTTTGTAAATTAATATCCGATTTTTTAAATTTAAAATTTAATTTAATTATGTAAAAAAAATTAATTCACTTTAATAGAAATTAATTGAAAAAAAATGTTTAATGAAATAAATTTTTTTTTTATTTTAAATTTGTTAATTAAAATTTTTTTTTTTTAAATTTAAAATAGTTTTTCTAGATTAAACTTATTTTTTGCTAATTATACGCATTGTTTTTAAGTTACACATTTTTTTTTTTGCTAGAAATAAATTTGTCTTGAATTGAAAGTCATTTTGAATTAAGGAAGATTGTTGAAAGTTTTCTTTCGTCAGAAATGAACCATTCGCGTTCAAAACTAAATAAAGGGAGCAGCGGCCCGACGAGTATCGAATGTTTGCTTTGTGCTTGTGTATCATATAAATTCATTGGGGTGGAGAGCTACGTACTGGTACTCTATTTCAAACGTTTATTACCCCCTGCGTAGAGTCGTCTACAATCCTCAAATAACAGCGGCGGTCGCTCTCGATGGCGACTTTAATTTTGAATTTATTTTTGAAAATTGTTTGTCTGCAAATTTTATTCTTATTGCTTCGTTTAACACTTCACTCCGTTCAGAGCCACAACCAAAGTCAACGCAGCAGTAGTGCCCCTGCAGTGAAAATACGGTCTATCGATAGCAGCAAACTGATCGAATCATTGCACTCCTAATATAGTAAATAATGAACAATAAATAGAATATAAAGATCATTATTTTTGTATTATAAATTTTGAATGTTTTACCTGATGAGTTTATTTGAACATTGATGGCAACTTTTTCAAATGTTTGTGTCCGAGTCGCCACCAATGATCTCGCCATGCAACTCACATCCAACCGGCTTCTGGCAGAATCTGCTTTGGAATGGTGTCGTTATCAAGTTGACCAACCTGGTTCACTTTTGTGTTTAAAAGTATTGCAAACGAAATTATGCTACATTTCCCTCCTCCACAAATCCGAGTGCCTGTTTAAAGTACTCGTCATGGTCTTCCCCAGCACCGCGAAGCATAAAGCAACATTTTTCTTCAAAGTGTGCCACCTTTCTGCGGCCGATCTAAGGCTAGTCTCATATGTTTCAGACTGATAGCTTCTGGAAACCGTTTGAAAATGTCACATTTTGACTGCAGGGTGACAGCTCAGCTCCTGCCTTGAAAGGGAGTGTATGCATCGCCTCCCCCAAGCGTTTAATTTATTCTTTATTTTGCCGCAGCACACAATAATCTGAATGCATGATGTTTGCATTCGTAGATGTGTGTTTATATCTGTGTGTGTTTGTGTGTGAGTGTGTTTTAGTGTGTATTCGTGTTCGGTTTGGAGACGTCTGTGTGTGTTTTTCCCAGTTTTACTCCTAGCTCTGATTCCCCCCACCAGGATGCCATACGCTCAGAGCCTGAAGATCGATGACCTTCAATAAATTTTTGTCGCTTGCAGAGTGCCAGCATAAAATGGGGTTGCACAGAGCTGCGTTGCGCACCCATTCCGTCCATCTTTCCACACTGCTTGCTGCTGCTAGCCAAGGAGTGCACGCTCCCTCATTCACGGGCGGCATAGACTCGTACACTTAGCAGCAGCAGCAGCAGCAGCAGCAGCAGCAGCAGCAGCAGTACAGCGTCGCCATGCCCGCAGCGGCCGTGGTGCTGCGAGGGCCGCAACCCTTGTGGCGAGTTTATTTTTCAAATCGATTGTCGAAATGTGGGTTCCTTTGCTTCTTCTACGGTCTCATTCTTATTCCAACGCCCATTTGCAATTTGGCTCTGCTTACGCACCGCACCACTCCGTGTATTACTTACTTGCGATTAGATGCGTGTGAGTGTGTGGATATCTGTGTGTATATGTGTGTATGTATGTGTGTATGTATGTGTGTGTGCGTCCCTGCGAGTGTATTTTGTGGATTATGTAAATTTTTATGATTTTATGCTTCGCCATCGTTTTGGGCGACTAACTCAATAAAATTGACATTTCTGTTGTGCCCTAAAAAAAAGGGCACAACAGAAATTGTTTGTTTTTGTGTTATTCAATTTCGCTCGTGCTGTTGTTGTTGTTTTTAGCTGGGCGTGTAAATCGCTGATTGTGTGCGGCGGATTTTGGCATGAATAAGTTGCAAAAAAAATTTGAAGATTGCCTGGGACAACTTTGAACTTTCACTGGCGAGCTCTCAATTTTTGCCTGCTAGGTCGAATCTTGTTCGCTCCCAGTTCTTGGCTACGATTCTGAATGAGCCCAACAGCACTTGACTCAGTTCCATGGTAAAGTGTTCTGCATTGAACATAAACAAAAGTTGTTTGCTGCAATATTGAGAACACCGCAAATGTTGTTCACATTTCTGCGTATGCGTGACACTGTGGTTGCTTGCAGGAGGAGATTTCGTCTCGGTTTGTTCGCCCTACAATGGATTCCACAGCGCTGGACAATGGAATGGAATGCTGCTGACTTGGCATGCCATAAGGCTCACCATTTGGTGGCCTTATTTCCCTTGACAAAAAAATATTGTCGGTCTCTTTATTTTGGGCGTTTACTCGTTTTAATTTCGAGTGTTTCATTTTATTTGGGATATTGTTTTATATCCATCCCCTCTTTGCGGTGTTGCTACTCTTTTCATGTTTGAGCATTATTTCATGAAATTGTTGGTCGTTATGAGTGGAATATACTCTCATTGGATGTTTTGGGTATTTGTGACTTGTGGGTATTATTTTATGTTATTTTTGGGTATTATTTCATGTGTGGAATATACTTTCATTTATTGTCTTTGTGACTTTTGGGTATTATTTCGTATAATTTCTAGACGTTATTTTATTGAGGAGATATAATTAGATTTTAAGTTGGACATTTGTTCATATTTTGATTTTTGGATATTATTTCGTGTTTTATTTTTGGTACTCTTATTTCATTGTGCGGGGTTTATTTCTCTCTATGATTTTTGGGTATTGTTTCAACCTGTTTCTGTGTGGTGTTTGAATTCATGTCCCTGGTGTTTCATATCTGAGGCATTATTTCCCCTCCATCGATCTGCTGTTTAGTGTTATTTCCTACTTTGGGTGTTGTTGAATCAGCCTTTCTCAGCCCAGCCCCGTACATTATAAAATAAATATATTGAGGTGGAAATGTGGTTCCAGTCGCCTCCTTTTACTTTATACACTTCAGCAATGCAATTTGAGCTGCTTCTCTTTTAACAATTCATGCTGCAATTTCTTTGCTGGATTTTCCTATTGTGCAAATTACAAAATTTTCCGATTTTCTTTGTTTTTCTGCATGCAGCAGCAGCAGCAGCAGCAGCAGCAGCAACAACGCACCCGCCTTTGGCCATTTAACCTTTGCGCTGCTTTAGCAATCGTTCTGAAGTGTGCCTCCTCCAGCAGAGCTGCGCGCGTAGACTTCAAAGCGAATGTCTGTGGGTGTTGCAACCTGCTGAACCCTTTTCCGACAGCGCGCCGCTTACGATTTTCTTCAGCGCAACGGGCTGCTTGTGAGCAAACTTTGACCACCGCCAGCATAGCACCAGCGCCAGATACCATCCAGCGTGCGACTACTGCCGGCGCAATGGGTAAACTTAAATTAAAACTGAGCCTCTGTCGCTGGCATAATGGCCACATTGCAATTATTTTTTGCATTTCCTGCTACGGTTTCAAGTTTGCTGAGTTGCCTTTATTCCCGTTGTTTTTTTTTGTTACCTCTTTCACCCCTCCCCCGTTTATTTAATTTTTTTGTTCCTTTTGTTTGGAAAGGATATGCGCTGCACTTGCTCTTAGTTCTTCATAATCCCGAGTCCGGGTTGACGACGGTTTAAAACTGTTTAAAAAATGCCACAAGAAAGTTTCTCGCTTTTGCGAGCATACAAAGTTCGCTTTTTGCATTGTTTTTTGCCAAGTATTGCTACAAATCGGCTTTTAAGCGCTTTAACACTTCGCCATACGCTCCACTGCACCGAGCAGCTCTCACCATGAACCTCATTACAAAAAAAGTGGCAAGAAAACCACACACAGTGTTTTGGGTTTTTCCCAGGCAGCAGCCAACAGCACCACTACTGCTGCAGTCCCTACTATTATTATTACCTTTTTTGGCTGGTGCTCGCACGTAGCGTGTCGTGCCTGAAAGGAGCGAAATTCTATACAAGGATGTGCCACACACACGCATCCCTACACATGTGTTCACAAGCTCTGTGCATGCACGTCCATACTCGCAGTATGAAGTTATTCTGCTGGTTTGCAGAGCATGTTGTTTGGGTTCCCTCGGTTTGTGGGCTTGTTGTTGTCGCCATTGTTGTTGGGAAGCACCATGCTCGCCACCGCGAACCTATAGTGTGAAAAACTGTAGCACCAGCGATTATTATAACACATACGAGGAGAACACTTACTTCTTTGCACTTTTGTATGGAAATTATGAGCGTTTAATGCTTCAAATAAGACTATTTTAGCACACTAATATTTCCCAAGCATACAGTCGAGTATACTCGTGCATATATAGATGTGCATATAAATAGTAAACATAAACATAAACATGAACATTCTGTATGCCCAAGAAATTGGCTTATACTCGTAGGTAACTATGCAAAATAGTAAACATTCGCATGCACGTGAACATGAACATGAACATGAACATGAACATGAACATTCATATGATTATGTATATGCACATGTATATGAACATGAACATGAAGATGAACATAAACATGATCATTAACTCAAAAATAGACAATTCATATACCGAAATATACTTATACTCGTTCGTACCTATGTAAAATAGAAAACATGAACATGAACATGAACATGGACATGAACATGTATATGAACATGTACGAGTATATGAACATGAACATGAAGATGAACATAAACATGATCATGTACTCAAACATAGACAATTCATGTACCAAAATATACTTATACTCGTTCGTACCTATGTAAAATAGTAAACATGAACATGAACATGAACATGAACAGGAACATGGACATGAACATGTATATGAACATGAACATAAAGATGTACATAAACATGATCATGCACTCAAACATAGACAATTCATATACCGAAATATACTTATACTCGTTCGTACCTATGTAAAATAGTAAACATGAACATGAACATGAACATGGACATGAACATGTATATGAACATGTACGAGTATATGAACATGAACATGAAGATGAACATAAACATGATCATGTACTCAAACATAGACAATTCATGTACCAAAATATTCTTATACTCGTTCGTACCTATGTAAAATAGTAAACATGAACGTAAGCATGAACGTGAACATAAACATGTATATGAACATGTACGAGTATATGAACATGAACATAAAGATGTACATAAACATGATCATGCACTCAAATATAGACAATTCATATACCAAAATATACTTATACTCGTTCGTACCTATGCAAAATAGTAAACATGAACATAAGCATGAACGTGAACATAAATATAAACATAGCAATATTCACAGTCATACACTGAATTAAGCTTAACTCATACGTACCTAGGCAAATGGGCAAACTTTCTTGCTAAAACATTTTGTTTACATATGTTGTTCAGTTGCTTGCATGCATAATTGTATATTTGTACATATATACAGTTATATACATTCATGTTTCACGTAAAAATTTCCTACATTTCCATGACTTTGTTTTGTTACCTATTTAATTCGTCGCTTACTTCACATTGCCTTGGTTATGCGTTGTATTCATACACCACTGCGCTCCTTTACAATTAAACAATCATTTCCTTAGCAATGCTTCACTCCGCCATTTCTCTCCTAGACTGCCATCGTTCTGAGCATTCATGTCGATACCGTCTTTACTGACTAAACAACTTATCCAACCCTATCAGACTGTATATTGAAGGGCCACACCGATCTCACAAACAACAATTAATGTTCATGGCAATTGGTTAGTTAGTACACTATGTGGGTTAGGTATCGATATACAATCGCACACAAAGCTGGGACAGACGCACTCTTCTTCCGTCATGTTCAGCTGGGCTCATATTTCCTCCTGAATTTCGCTGGAGATACAAGTATTTGAATGAAACTTTGCCTGAGTGTTGCTTCAACTTTGAAACATGTGGTATTGGTATGGGGACTACGGGAATCCAGACTGGGAACAATTCGCCTGTGTAGATTATTTTATTGCTCTTATTTTTATTCGTAGTAAATCAAATAATTGCTTCAAATGTTGCGTTTTGGTATGTCTGATTTCCTCTTCTAACCAGGCATGCCCAATGAAAGTATTATTCACACTAAGTTTAGTATATGTATATGTTAAGCATACTTTGAGGAGCTTCACAAATAGTCATGATTTCATTCGACGCAAATGCATGTTTTAAATTGCCTCTCTCTCTCTCTTTCTCTCTCGTTCTCTCTCTTTCTCTCTTTCTCTCTCTTTTTCTCTCTTTCTCTCTCTCTCTTTCTCCCTCGTTCTCTCTCGTTCTCTCTCGTTCTCTCTCGTTCTCTCTCGTTCTCTCTCTTTCTATCTTCTTTCTCTCTTTATTTCTCTCTTTATTTCTCTCTTTATTTCTCTCTTTATTTCTCTCTTTATTTCTCTCTCTCTCTCTCTCTCTCGTTCTCTCTCGTTCTCTCTCGTTCTATATCTTTCTCTCTATTTCTCTCTCTCTCTCTTTCTCTCTCGTTCTCTCTCGTTCTCTTTGTTTCTCTCTTTATTTCTCTCTTTATTTCTCTCTTTATTTCTCTCTTTCTTTCTCTCTCTCTCTCTCTCTCTCTCTCTCTCTCTCTACATACTTGTACCAGAAGTGTCACGAAAGAAAGTCGAAACTTTTTTTTACAGGGAATCGCGGGCCTGTGTGTGTGTGCATCGTTCAACATTTCCTGCAGGGTATCCACAGAATATCATATACATACATACTTACGCACTCGTTTGGGGGTAAACCTCTCCATATACATTCGCCGGAACAGACACGTCCTGAAAACACCGTTTGATCAAATAAAGCGCACACAAATGATGCCCCCATATACATATGCGTGTATATGTGTGCGGACTGCCTGCCAGTCCCCCAACGGTTGTTTTTGTTCCTTCTGCACGCTTTGTTAATAATTTGCAACTGGTAAGTAGGACCGCCAATCCGCTTAACATATTGCATTTTAAAAGCTAGCATACTTAGCGGCGCTGTACTTTATGTTACATTAAGAGTGCATGGGTTGCTTCTGGGGACACATCCAGCGGTGTCCTCTGGATCTGCCACATGTGTGTATACGAAATAATAAAACACGTTTTCATTTTGTCATTTTATGCAGATCTGTGGACTTGTGCCGCTTCGGCTGCATTTACTACTTTTACCATTATTAACACTAAAACTACTGCGTACTTTTTTATGACTACTTTATTCGCAGTACCAGCGAAATGCCATCTACGTGGTGGCACCGGGGTGTGATTGGGTTGCGGGTGCACATCTTCGCCCGACGTATGTTTGGAATGGTTTTAAGTGCCAGTTAAAAGATTTGCTGTGGTATTTCTTTTAACGTTAATGGGGGGTCTTAAGTGCTCCATAAGAATATTAATGATGCGGTTGCCAAGCGGTGGCCAAGCGGTAGCTGAGGAAACGCCTAGCAAGTGATCAGCGTCCAATGTCGATTCGATGCCATGTTCTGGCGGTATAAAATCACTGGCGCTAGACTAACAAAATTATCGAATCACGCTTGTGTGGCAGACTCTGAAATTCTTCTCACTCAACTGCATGTCAAGGTGGTGGTATATGACGCACTTACGTTGCATGCCAATAGGCCACTGGAATAGTGCAATGAACTACTGGATAGTTGGAGGCATAATGGCAGAGCAACAACAAATATGGGAAGTTGTAGAAGAGTGAATCGTACAAATTACAAGCAACAACATTTTGTAAAAACAACAATCAAAATTTGGAAAAACAACATTTTTGTTGAACGTAAAAACTCAGATCTCGAAGAGCCTTCCTTCTTTGCTTTGTGTCAGTGAAAATTCTTGGATTCCTTGCACACATTTCCGCACCGGAGACAAGACTATTCCAGCTGTCGTTTGTGTCTCGAATTAAAGTGCAGCGACGGATTGCAACCATGTTAAATATTTTGTTCTACTATTTTCGCTTGTTTCTATGCTTCTGTTGATTTTTTCTACATTTTCTTCGATGCCATTCCTACTTTCGGTACTTCCTTCGTTTCTTTTTTAATCTTCATCCGTGTCTGCAACGGACTTCTTCTGTGCTGCCTGCACTTCTTGCCATCTTTTCGTCGCTATACTTCCATCTCTTCTTTCTGAGCTCCATTTGCTTCTTTTCATATTTCATTCGTTTCTTTTTATGCGTCTGTTGCTTCTATCTATGCTTCCATTTCCCTTCTTTCTGAGCTCCATTTGCTTCTTTTCATATTTCATTCGTTTCTTTTTATGCGTCTGTTGCATCTTTGTATGCTTCTGTTGCTTCTATCTATGCTTCCATTTCCCTTCCTTCTGAGCCCCAGTTGCTTCTTTTCATATTTGATTAGCTTATTTCTACGCTTTCGTCACCTCTTTCTATACTTCAGTCGCTTCCATTACTTCGCTTCCGTCCCTATCCTCCCTTTTTTCTGTCGTGCCTTTCTTTTTTACTCGTAATAATTTCCCTTGGAGTTGAATACCATGGTGGTCTCATCTAAATTTCACCCATGCTCAGTACCTCATTTTTGTGCAATTGTGATCAACTAATATGGAGAATGAGAAGCCTAGCATTGGGTGGTCCGTGAGTCCTCCGCCTGGCGTGAAATATGCACGACTTCCTGAGAAATTGTGGCTGCACCTGCCTGCCTGTGTCTTCTGGGCCCTTTGTTGTGCACAACTTTCTTCCGGTAAATAAGTTTTTCTTTTCTTACTGAATTTATTTTGTTTCTTTGCAATTTTTTGTGATTTTATCAATTTTTTGTAATTGTTTTTGTTGCGATTTTTGCCCTCTCCTTTCGTCTTCTGGGCCTCTCTTTTTGTCCTGGTACAAAAATAAAAAGAAAAAGCAACTTTCTGCATAAATTTGCTTTGTGCTCCTAAAATTATGCACATAAATTTTTCGTGAACTTAACTTACTGGCTTGCGTAATTATTCTCCTGAAAGGACCTCGGTGTGTGCTGCTGTCGTTGCGAAAGTGCGCTTTTCTAAGAGTGGGGTGCCGTTTGTGTGTATGTGTCTGCCTTCGTGCGGGCGGGCATGAGCGCTGTGCGTGTCTTTGTCTGTCCTGCGCGCGTTTGCATCGCTTCACAATAAATTGCATTTACTCTTTCGGCGCTTTGGGAGACTTCCATTGCCACCAGAGTTGTTGCTGCTGTTGGTATTGTGTTTGCTCGCTGTTGTTGTTGTGTTTTTGGAGGCGTATGCCTTTTAAAACGCTGACAATTTTCCCCAATTAGATTTCACCAATTTTGTTCACCACTTTGGCAATTTTATTTCGCATTTTAATTTTATTTGAACTTTCGGATATTTTCGCATAAATCTAGGTCTGCTGCAGGCGTCCAATATAATAGGCGTCCCCCACCCCCTCGCAGCCATCCCCACAAAATAAGTTCCAAATGAGTTGCCGGACACTTGTCGAGAATATTTAATATGGTTCGGGTTCTGTCCGGCCCGGTGGGACTGTGGCGTGCGTTGCGGTGCGCATTGCTTCAGTTCGGTTCAGTTCGGTTCAGTTTGGTTCGGTTCGGTTCGGTTCGGTTCGGTTCATATCGGTTCCGTCGTGTCGTTTCAGTTCGTTTGGGTTCGTTTCGTTTCGATGGGGGTCTGCCATTGCCCTCGCCAGCACGCTTCGTATTTGAGAAGTGCTGCTTACTTGCAATCGCGCATCCTGGCAAAGTATGTTTTATTATCCTTTTCCGCATTAAATACACAATCTACAAAGTGTGTGATTTTCTCAGATTTTTTCCGCTTTTATATCTGCTCTCTTTTGCAATTTTGTGCTCCTCTGAGCTGCATATTCATTCTTCAGCGATTTGTGCTGACGTTCTTACTTTCTGGTTAACTTGCAAGAATTGAGTAGTTTTTGTTGAGGATGTACGATGGTGGGTGGGGAGGGGGTGGTTAGGTGTGTTATGGCTGGGCCTGCTAACGTTGCTGACTATGGTGCTGGTGGTGGCAATGCTTCTATCAGTATAAATGGTTTCGGTACGTGGGGCATTAATTCGTTAAATGCGGAATTCATATTCGCTGGAATTCGATTCGAATGAAATGACATCAATTTGGGGTTTAATGAAGGAAACTGCGACGAAATGTGGCTGTACATCTTTTACCCATTACAGGGTGGAGCAGAAAGGGAGATTTTAGCAGAGCACTACTTATGAGTATAAGTGAGCTAAGGACGTGCATGACTGTGTATATTGACCGCAATATAATGGTGACATGACCAACAGTTCCCCAAGAAATATTCTATTTTATTTATTTATTTGTAAAGTGAAAACTGAAAAACCAGCTGCCAGGACTTTAAGCTCGCTTATATTTAGATGGATTAACAGTTAGAAAATACTTAAGCAGCTTGGTTAAAAACATAGAGAAAAGCTAAAATGTTAAAACTGTAGGTTCTGTACTATGTGAGTACTATTCCAGTACTTCCAGTACTTACCGTAATATTTTCGCTGTTTACTGCGACCCCAATTTCGTCGCTATTTGCTGAAATGTTGCCGGGACATGCCACAAATAAAGAAATGCGACCATTAAAGCACATTTTGTGTGGGTCTGCCAGCAAATCTTTGCATTTTTGCCCATAAAATAACGGGAATAGGCGGAGGGAGAGGAAGAAGGGACATCGTAGTCGTGGAAGAAACTCATTTGTGATATGCTGTACTAGTGTGAGTGTTCATTTAGTGTACGTACGTGTGAATGTGTGTATGTGTTGTGTGTGTGTGTGTGTGTGTGTGCGATTACGTTTTGCATTGTTCACTGCCCCCTTCTCCTTGCGTTTAAATTTATGTCTGAGCTATCGCGCTGGGATGGCTGGGATTAGAGAGGCAGCAGCAGCAGCCAGGCGGTCATACGCATGCAGAAAGGCCTGATTGTGGGCGTGGGCGGGAGTAGCATTGTGTTGTTGTTGCCTTCGCTTGGCTGGGATTGCTTTTTGTCGCTGCTGCTGCCGCTGTTCCTGATGTTTTCTTTAATTTCAGGCGACATTGGAATGGAGCAAAAAGTGTCATCGGATGTAAGGGCGAGCTAAAAGTCGGCGAAAAAACGGCTACCGTGTGTGCGTGTGTGAGTTGGCGAGTGAGCCTGTGAGTACGTGTTACTGGCTGTTTTCACTGGGATTGTTGAAGATCGGTGGCATGCATGATAGAGATATGAGAGTTTGTGCTGTCGGGCCAGTTGCCGTTCTGGCACGTACGATTGTTGCCCGAAGGAAGCTTTGCTTCATGTCCTTATGATGTACGCGAGTATGTGTGGGCATGGTTGGTTCTGTACGTCCGCTCAAATAGCCCTTTTAATAACTGTACCACCGAGCAGTGACAAATTTATGGATTTGCAGTTTCTTGTTTGCTGTAAATAGGTCTGATAAACTGATTTTAAACTCTTCCGAAAGCGGTAGGAAAGCGTGGGGGGAGGGGGGTGGCGACTTTGGCATGGCACCCAGCGCCGGGCTCAAGCGTGCACGCATACAAAAAATCGCTGTGGCCCGGAATTTTTGGGCACCTATCAATACTCCACAATGTGTTGCGATTTGTAGTTGAACACAAACACACATGACCGCACAAACACGCCCACAAATACGCACACACTCACGCATATGCACACATACGGCAAAAGTAAAAACCAACGCACGCATTAGCGCACACACTCATAAGCAGCTCGTGCCCCAGAGGGAAATTGGTCCTTAGCTTTGTCCTACTATCTCTACTATTCCTGCTATAATATTGAATTAATAGTATTGTTTACTAGTGTTATAATTCTGTTATATTACTGCTATAAAATTGATGAAATACTGCTGTAGTACTGCTATCTCATCGCTATAGAAATGTTGTTATACTATTATAATATTGATGTAATAATGTAATAATATTGATATGACAGTGTTATAGCACTGCTATAGTACTGTCAAATATAGCTTGTTGTAATACTATTGTAGCACTGATCGCTATAGAAATATTTTTGCCATTGTATCACTGGAATAACAACTATATTATTGCTGTATCACCTTTATAGCAATGCTGTATTAATGCTGTAGTGTCCTCGAACAGAGTTTGTGGTAATGTTGGTATAACACTTCTAAAGTACATCTAGGTATCGCTATTGTAAGTCTATGATACTGCTATAATAGTGCTAATAGTGTTAGCGTATAGAGCTTGTACTTACACTGTTCGTGAGCCATTGTGCAATTGCTCTAATACTGTTATAGTGCTGTCGAACAGAGTTTGCTGCTCTAATACCGCTGTAAGTCTCTAATGAAACTTTTTGGAAACTGCTATGGCAATGCACAGAAACTTTTATAGTACTGCTATAATAATTCGTTAATACAGCTTCGCAGAACCTCTTTGTACACATGACGGCTTCAGTCGCTTCTGCCGGCAATAATTGAGTTGCTTTCAGAGAGAAGAATTCAATAAAAGTTCATGGAAAAGACCGGCTGGGGTGAGACCGACAATCTTCGTTGACATTTCCTACTGGGGCGGGAAGTGTGTTTGGATGTGTGTGTGTGTGCACACATATGCGTGTCCATGGGTGGCGCGTGTGTTTTTGTGCAGGCCTTGTAACGCTGTATGCTTCAGGGGTGTTATAAGCGGTTAAATTTAACATGTATTCTGCCTCAGATGCTGTTTAACTGTGTCCTTTTTATCGTTGTTAGCAGCAGGCCCGAAACAAACAACACAACGGAAAAAGAGAAACTAAACAAAAACCAGGGTAAAATCAAAGAGGGACAAAAAAGCGCAAAAGGGTCGTCCGGTAAATGTGCTGAGCGCTACGGTGCGCTTGGTTTGCCCTCATCAAGTTGGCTGGTGCCTGGGCTGTGTTGGACTGGGCCGGTTGGCTGGGCTGGGCTTCGCTTACAGCAGCAGCAACTTTGTAACTGTACGCAATTTCCACCGAGCTCCTGGCTCACTCGCTCTCGCACAACTGTGTGTGTGTTCTGCATGGAAATTGTATTTTATTACACTAAATACGCAGTCTACTTTTAGGCGCTTATAAATTGGTATTTAACATGAAAATTAGTAATTGTTCGCAGAATTGAGCCGTATCAAATTGCCCGCAGTGCTTTGGTGCTCATTCGTTTTTGGTTGTTGGTTTTGCCGGTTGAGTGTATCGCTGTGGCGGAGTGGGTTGCTTTGCTTTCGATGGGATTGAACTGGTTTGGGGCGCGTTGCTTGGCGCCACCGAAATATATATTTGCCTGGCTTTTTTCCCTCATTATCATTATATTTTTATGGTATTTAATACTAATGTGTGGGTTTCCATTACAAATCATTAATATCGCTCAAACTAAATTGTGCGATCTCAAATTCGGGAATTTACTGGCACTCATGCCAAGTCTTCTACCAACGTAGTCGGTTGATTTCATTTAACCTGGCATCACGTGCGGATTCAATTGGCATCATTACTACTCGCTGACAGAGCGGTTTGGCTGCTGAAGCATTCGCATGTTCTGGGAGTGGAGTGTTGTCACACTGTGATGTTTTAAGATGGTTGTCAGAGCACCACCTGGTTATGGCGAACAAGCGCCTTCATGGGAAGTTTTATGTGCGATATCTGGAGTGGAGTCGTGATTGCTTAACTGCGCCAGAAGTCTTCTGCTTCGAACTTGGTGGGCTAAAAGAGAAATATCCGAGTGAAGGTTGTTTCGAACAAGATGGATATGGAGCCGCTGACAAGGGGCAGATTCAAACACTGCTTCTAACTGTTGAATGTTGCTTTGTCGTATACGCCACTTCTGCCTTCGCTCGCCAAAGTAACAATGCTCCAATCGCAGTTATTCGACATCTCGTCGGGGATTACAATGGGTTTAGCAAACGCCAATGGATAAATATGCAATGATTTGGCAGCACTGTTCAAATCAGATGTTCCTGACGTTAGTGTCAAAATTGAAGAATTTAGCATTAAGGTGAAACCGTTGATTAAGTGCTGCCAAGTTCGATGGTAACTAAAACTTGGCAGCATCGGCAAATTGATGATCATCAATGCGTTTTAATCTTTATTTATTTCAAAGCGCACCCGACCAGCTTTTAACAACACACCAATTAATCCGGCACCCTACTGTCTGCAGCGCACACACAAAAACAATATTAATTAATTGAATTTAAGACAATCTGGAATAATGACACAAAAGGGGGAATATTAAAAGAAAGTTTCGAATCCAAAATTCAACGAAAATGTTCCATCAAAGTCGTCCGTTCCGGTGCACCCGGATGCTACTTTGCCACCGAGGCACGTAGCATGTCAAAATTTACATCTCACTCAATCTCGGTTTTGTATCCTTTGGCTGCGGCTGTGCGTGTGCCTGTGTGGGTGCGTGTGCGTACTTGTGCGTAGAAGAGAGTGCGAGGCCACTGCGTGTACGTGCACGTACAATAGAATCGCGGCGGCAGCCGTTCTGAAGTGAACTTATTACAAATGCATTTCTGGAATTCAGCGCAGTTCAGCTCAGCTCAACTCAGCTCAACTCAGCTCAACTCAACTTAGCTGAGCTCAGGCAGACCAAAGCAAAGTAGATTTACATGCAACTGCCGCTGGCACAGGCACAGGCACAGGCACTGTCGCAGACTCCGGCTGCTGCTCTTGCCAACCGGCATTAAAACTCGACGCATTGTAATTAGAATGCGAGACTTGACAGAAACCGTGGAGGGTTGCAACTGAACTTTCTGCCGCACTAGCATTGTGGCATCCCCAGAAGACACATTCACACACAGAAGCACACACATTTATATATATAATCAACAGCAGCAACAACAATAACAACACGTCTGAATCATAACATCATCATCCCGAACTACCATCATCAGTCAGCAGGCCCGTAGACGCTTCCAATGCCACCATTGCCGTAGCGTTACCACCACCACCAATACCACCACCACGCACGTCATCGTTGTCATTGACAGCTTCAGCATCCAGCGTCGTGGTGCCGCCTGATCGCCGGCAGTGGCGTCTGGCTGCGTCTGGCAACCCTACCGCAACGTACGCCTCTGAACTGAAATCAGAAAATAAACACTGCTGGGGTTGAAACATCGTGAATTGCGAAATTTGCATGTGCAGTTGACATTTGCATGATTTGCCAGACGCACACACACATTCACTCTTAAACACACACACACACTCACTCACGCGTACAAGCTTAAATGTCGTTCCTGCTGGGTGTCCCTTGTTTTTGTTGTTCTTACTTATCCCAAAGCGCCGCTCGGCACACACTTCCAGAGAGTCAGTCGCATGCATTTTTTCGTCTTTTAACCCTATCTAACGTGGTCCTGTGTGACTGTGTGAGTCTTCTGTGATGTCGTGTCTGCCTCTGCGAGACGGTGCGTATGGGTGTGTGTGTGTGTGTGTGACTGTGTGCTTTTGTGCACTTCTGTACCCTTGCTTATTGCTGCTTTGCTGCACGCACGGCTTTTCGTTGCGGCGCAACAATTTAAGTTGAAAATCCGCATTTGCCGCCGAATTGGGGTGGCATTTATGCACGAGAGTACTCAGTGGCCTGTGTGCTTAAATACGGGCTATGGGCTTTATTATGCCTCCCTTCGTGCCTTCCCAGCCAGCGCTGTACCGCACTGCCGCTAGCCAGGCTTTTCGTCTTTGCCGTGTTCTCGTTTTTTCCTTCTTTCATATTTTATAATTTTCCCCTTTTCCTGCCGACATACGGACGAGTGTCCTGGGATTATGTGCACGCTCGTTGTCCTTAAATTTCATTGCACATTGATTTAAAACTTTTATGCATCACTCTCAAACAATTTCTCGGGATTTGTTGCAACCCCTCTGGTCGATTCTCTCCGGCTGCGGTGCTGTGCTGTGCCTTGTTTGATCTTCTTCCGTTTTGGGCGTAGTGTCGCTTTTGTTCTTGCAAGTTTTTCTCCTGTTGGGCAATTCGGCACACAGGGGTGGGTTTGGGGGTTCAGCGACTGTATCAGGCAGATATCGCAGCACACGCATTCACATTTACATTCGTATCAGCACACAGAATGCTGTTAAGCCCTTGAGACCCCTCAAGTGTACGGTATTAAAATATTTATTTGCGTATTGTTTGCACTTCGAAGGCTGCACAGAGCTCAGTTAGTTAGTTGACTTTTGTGCTTTCATTATCCAAATTTCTTGAGACGACTGATTGAACGGACTGATTTGCGGGAAATTCAATTCAACTTGCATTGTTACTAACGATGACGACTACGACGACGACGATGACGACGACGACGACGACGACGACGACGACGACGACGAAGATGACTTCCTGTTGGGTAGGAATTATACTGCTCATACAAACAAGCGAGCATGAGCACTGCTATTGGCTTTCTCTGAACGGGAGTGTGCAACCAAGTCTGGTTCCTAAGTTTCACATTATATCTATGTCTGCAAGCATTCTGTACATATGTACTTGATCCTTGTGTTGCCTGTCGTTTACGTGACTAAATTGGCTTTCTTCCTTGTGAGGCCAAAGCACATTTAATGAACTTGGAATAAAAGCAGCTGCCTTGCATTTGTAAGTTGTAGGCATGATTCTGGGTAGGATCGAACTTACCAATTGATAGGAATCCTATGCTAGCTACTTATTGACAACTCTCCCTATATTTATATATATCCGTATCGTCTCTTTATACATATTTGTATTAGGTCTCTCCTAATAAATATTTATGTGTATATATTATAATTAATATCTATATAAGTATATATATATATAATATGGCAATATACATTGCCATCATGATGTATCCAAAAATTGCCAACATGATTCTCTATCTTTCCACATCTCATCATCAATATGCGTTAAACACAATAACAACTTTAATCTAGTTTAAATTTTCTAATCTAGTTCTCATTTTCTGTTTAAATCGCGCCACAATTTAGTCTTCACATTGTTAAATCTCCCCCAAATAACCGATATAAATGCGTTAAACGCGTTCAAGGCTTTAATCTAGTTAATCACATAAGAACTTAGTGTTATCAGAGACCTCTATTGCAGTGTTCGAAGATGGTATTAACAAATATTTCCTTCTTTTTGTATCTTTGCAGGTGAGTTCACATTCCACTTTACCTATCGGCAAGCGAGCTGGGCAAAATGTCCATGATCCTTGCCAGCTGCTGGCGTAAGTTTCTTGTGTATTTAAGTTTTCTTTACCACGAGTATTTATTTAAGTTTAGTTGTGTTCTTGTCGCTGTTGTTGTTGCAACAATTAAATTAAATTGAAAACATACTCGGTTGACTTTTACGCACTGCCGCACAAAGTTTCACGTACGAGTATTCTGGCATTTTGTAAGTACACTGAAAATGCTCGCTCGTCAGTACGTAGCAAAGAAGAGCGAAGGAACCGCCTCACCTAGAACTAAACTTTAAATCGTGATTGCGATAAAAATGTTAATATTCCACAGTTTAACGTACTTTACGCTCCGACGCATAGTCTCAGCGGGGCAAGTAGCAAGTGTTCATCGGTAATAGTTACAATGGGGCGGCAGAGTCCACTTGAACACACACCAACACAAACACACACATGCACATGTACATACACACACCCATACATGCCCACATATACGAGTGCGCTGTCATTTTCTGCCGCAGAATCTGCTCGCCGCGACCAACGACCACCGACCAACGACCGTCGAAATGACTGCATGCCAGAGTGACTCTACATTTTAAAAGCGGCATTAAAATAGTTAAATCGTTAAAGTTGGTAGGGTAACCTTTGCTTTTTGGCTTCTGTTGTTGTTGTTGTTGCTCTCACTGTTCTTGTTGTTGTCTTCTGTGTCCCTAGTGCAGCCATCCGGCGGTAAACACAGAAGAAGTGGCTCATTATACTCGCATCTCGCATCTCGCATTTAAATGTTTGATTGAACCATGAAAAGGGGCGTCAGAGGAGCACGAAGACTTTCTTCATTTTTTTGTTTGATGCTTTTTACAAAATATTATTTGTCGTGTTCTATAAATATATTTTTTTTTTTTTTTAATTAACTACATCATTTTATTTGTTTTTTAAACCAAAAATGTTACTTCGTTCCATCAATTGATTGCATTTTTTCTCATAACTCATCCATATTGAAGATACTCATCCATAAAACGGTTACTTACGTATTGATCTGCATTTGCATGTGTGTGCGTGGCTCATACTCGCATGTGTAGGAGCAGAGGTAGGCAGGAGACTACCGCCTTCTAGCTGCATTACTACGGTCAATCTCTCGAGTGCATAGTCACAGAATTATGCGCAAAGCAAATTGAATTAAACGGACAAACGCACAGGTTCTGTACTCTCCCTGGCTATCCCCCTGCCCTGTTCGTTTGTCCTTCCATCCGTAGTCTAAGGGGTCGGTCGTTCAGTTGCCTCAATTTGCGAGCCACTTAAGTTGAATTCATAATTGTTTCGTGCCGACATTTGTCTTTGCACCAAGTTTTAATTAAGTATAATTTTTACTAAACAGAGCAGATCGCAGATCGGATACCGAGAGGAGGAGGGGCCAGTTCGCGTTTGCGGCTATTTAGAAAGGGGTTCATAGAACTTTTCAAATCTAGCGCGTATGCCAGAGTTCATTGTACCAGCGCGTGCTTGCCACTTCCCAAACAGAGAAGTTCAAAGTTTAATAAAATAAGTTAGCAATGAGACTGGAGTTGAGTGCTCGTACGTACATAACTGAGGGCACGGTCTTTCCGATTGAGATTCTGGGTGGCTTGAAAAGTGCACCTGGTTCAGAATTGTGAAATCTTCACGGGCACTCAAAGGCCATGAGAAGCGTGCGGTCGAAGAACTCGTCACGTAACAAGTGTATTAAGGGATTTTGGCTGAAAGTTCCCCATTGGATTACGCAGCCTTCACATTGGGGTTTGCCTGGTCTGTGTGGAACTCCCTGTTCCTAAGCAGTCCATCCAAATGCAAATGTTGGTAGAAGTGTTCTGAAACCTTCACTGCTGCTACTCTCCGCGAAGGATGTGAGTACAATTTGATGGCGAAATTATCTGCCTGCGGATAGATTCAACTCGAACAGTTTTGCCGTTCTGCTTCCTTTGCCAGTCAGTTTAAATTAATTTTCAATTAAGTCTTTCGTGTGAACGAGTTGAACGTTGCCATTTTTTTATTGACTTAGCCTTAGCACACATACAGGGCGTCGTCAATTGCATTTACACTATCACGGTGAACCCGGAAAATTCCTGAAATTCTGCTGAGATTTCGTATCTGTATTTTCCGAACTGTTTTTTGTGAGTTTGAGGTTTTAAGTTGGAATTTATCGCATAATATTATGGTCGTCTCTCTCTATTTCTTTCTCTCTTTCTCTCTCTCTCTCTGTGATTAATCTGCCTGTTTATATTTTCTTCACCTGTTGTGCTTCATGCAAACTAATGTCACTTTTACCCGCAGATTTGAGTTCTGCCCCGCTATCTGTTCGCTTCCTCTCCGCTATGTTGCGAGTACTCGTAGGCACCCTGTTTGAGCTGTAGCGCTTCCCATATTAAGCAAACAATCGTTGAAACTTCTACACTGTTGACATTGACTCGTACTCGAGCTGGGGGGAAATATTATGAAACTTTCACAAGAGATAATAATGGGTAAACAAATAATTATATAATCAAGTTGTCTATTAAACAACGGAACTGAATTAAACAATTACGCGCATCAAATATGTGCGATCTGATTCGAAACTTACCGAAGGCAACAGGTACGAGTGAAATAATTGTTGATTGAACTCCATTTTCAGTGGCCCTTTAATTGAACCTCTGACGGAGGACATCTGCTTTCAGTCCGTCCTGAAAACTTTCCCGTTCAGGCTACGAATAAGTGCGAAACCGAGCCTGTGCAAACATAGCAATGAAAGCTTCGAATTTCAGCGGGTTTTATTGATATTGCATTGAAGTGAATTACATCCATTCCGTCCACCGGTCACAGAGTAAATACGCCATGATTTGCGAGAATGTTTAATTGGCTTTTCCCTTTTTCTCTTCTTTGTCTTCAATCCTATAATGGAATATTGGTGTAAGCATTGCACTGTCTCGGTTAAATATTGAACAATTATTTACCATTGACACGTCGAACTTTTATGTTGCTTTGTGATTAATCGTGTTGTTGGTTCATATTTTATTATAATTATTATTTGAATTTTGCTTGAATCCTTGCAACATGCTTAATAATTAGTGCTAGGATTTGGCTCAGACCCTGCCAGTCGTTGACACGAAAATCCAGTCCAACCGGCGACACCGCGTTCATGAAGACTCGAAACCGCATGATGCATCGAAACCGCACTACTCCATGGCCTGGGTTACCAATCAGCGACCATAGATGTCACTTCTTGTAACTATTAGGGCGGGTTCAAGTGTTTCTCCGTGTCGATGCCGATCTTTTTATTACCAGTCAACCTTCCGTCTCCAGTTAGTCTCAATTGTATCGTGTCCAGCGCTGTCCAGAAGGAGGCGCACTTTCCTAGGCGACTACTTTCTGGACTCTTTGGGAGATATCTCAAAAAAAAGATTAGCCCCATAAACTGCTTCAGTAAAAGCTCCAAATGGCTGGACCTGGAATGGGAAAGGGATGGGACCTGATGTCTCATGCGGCATCCCAAAGGGTCAATGTTGGCCTAAGTGCGCCCTTCGGACGGCCGCCTTTATCTACCTACCTACCATTGTATCGTGCCAGGCCAGTTGACCAGCGTTTCCATCATTTTACACGCTCATTCCTATACGATTTCTATCAACCCCCCACCGCTTCAGTCTATTTTGATTCGAGTCGTAGTTACTTTTAGTTTCGTTGACATTCCTCTTTCGTATCAGTTCTTCCCCACACAGTTCTGAGTTCTGAGTTCTGACCAACAATCCGGGCCTGCAGTACACTTTTGAAGCGTTTCCTGGTTACTCTCGAATTGAATCGAATTCTCATCTTTTGTTTTTTTTTACTTATTCGTTTATTTTTATTTTTTATTTTTTTTTGGTTTTTATAATATATTTTTTTCTCCTTTTTTGCTTTTATTTTATATTTATTATTATTATTCCTTGGTTTATTCAATCTTTTGTTTATTTTTGTGTGTTTATATTTTATGTTTTGTTTTCTGAAATGTTTTCTTCTATTTATGGATTCTCTTTTCTTTTATTATCATTTATTTTGTTACTGATTTTTTCTTTTGACTTTATTATAAAATGTTTTCTCTATTTATGTATTCATGATTACTTTTCTTCGTGCTTACACATCCCTTATTCTTTGAGATCCTATTCAAATTATGCAGAAATGTGCTTAAGCGAAATAAACCCTCAACGTCAACGTCAACGCTAACGGCAACGACAACACCAACGCCAACGCCAACGTTAACGCCAACGTCAACGTCAACGCCACTCACTTGCACACCTGCCCCCACCACCACCTGCACATGTTTGCCAGAATTATTTGGAACGCCGGGGGGAATACATGTAAATCTAAAGTTGTTCTTGCTGCTTTTTGCTGCAAGGTAATTCTAACACTTTTACTGCTTGCTGACGCGGCGAGTGTTGTAAAAATAGCAAAAGTGTTAATTAGTTGCAAATGTGTCGCCTCACTCATTCATGGGGATAATATCTCTCCTAAAAATAGTACAAACTAGAGCAGAGCAGCGCAGCGAGGAGGCACTCAGTAAGGATGCTGCAGCACAAGTTTGTAGCGGTGTTCGGCTTAAGCGATTTGAAGGCACTTGGAACATGAATAACGCCATTAAAATGTGTTACTATATAAAATTTCCAAGGTATCTCAGGCGCAGCTGACGTAAACAGGGCTGCCAAGTTCCTGGAAATATCGTGGCCGACAGTCGCGTGCATATTCGCAATTTGTAATTTGCAGCAGTAACGAGCAACGAATCAGTCACTCGTCACATATGGGGAGTGACGAATCGTTCCTTTTTGCTCCCAACGAGTAAATACGACAGCCATTACGGCGACTCTATGCAAGATCCCGCAGGAATATGCAGACAAGCCCTCGAATGGAGCCCGCAAGGACGGCCTAGGTAGGTGCACATGGCAAAGAACATTTGAAAAGGAGATTCAATCTACCGCGGGGGATTGCAGCCGATGGAAACGTTGCGTGGGAGGTACGACAGGAACTAAAAGAGAGAGAGAGAGAGAGAGATTTACGGTGAATACATATTGGTGATCATCATTTTTGAAATTTGCCGTTCACATCTTTGAAGGCGCGTTGCGACATGCGAGCAGTTAATGCGAACTGCCATTAACCATCGAATATGTTTGTTTACGTTTCGCCGCACGCAAACAAACAAGCACCCGCATGCGAAATCATTGCACAAAACTCGCATATTGCGTTTCTGTGGTGTGGTTGCCGTTGTTATTTTTGGTGGCCTGGAACTTCGTGGCATATGACAGCCAATGTTGCAATCGTGGCAGGTATGCAGTAAAAAGTGCAGCGGCAACGGCAGCACCACCAGCAACTGCGCAACGCAACTTGCCCATGCCGCTCGTTATGGCTGCGTGCGTTTTTCCTTTCAGTTTCGAACGCAATTTCCCATAATGCGAGTACGTTGAAAAGCGCGCGCATGCGCACATTTTTTCCTTTTCCGTTCAATTGTGTGCATTCGCATATTCGCTCTCTCTCGCTCCCTCGCTCTCTCTCTCTCTTTCCCTCTATCGCTCTTCCTTTGCATGATTTTGTAATTTCTGTTATTATTACGGTCATTGTTTTTGTTGTTGCGGCTGCGGCTGCGGCTGCGTTTTACCAAATTATTTCGCTTCGTTAAGCGTGCATTTTTCGGTTAAGCGGAGTCGTCAGTCGCTTATGTTCGGTCTTGAGTCCACGGTTTGTAATTTTCTCACACATCTATCGGTGGCATTATAACTGCTTGTTGTTGTTTTGTGGAACGATATTCCAGTTTTAATTGGTGCGCCAGAGCAGAGCAGAGTGTTGCATGTGGGTTGCAGCAGTGGGTGAGGTCCGAGTTGTTGTGCTAGGTTGGTTTTAGACAAATATCCTTTAAATTTTTGCTGCCAGAGCGGACTTTTGTCTGTCCCAGCTCGTTGTTATGCTAGTCATCAAGTTTATGCACTCCGGTTTGCAGATTAATCCTTCGAAGAAGTCACTACGGGAGAACTCAGGATATATATAGATCCTTAAACATACCTACAACTCTTGCTGTTTACTTCAATGTTTTCCCAACACTTCTATTTCTATTCTATTATATTTCTCTTCTGTTATATTACTTTTCTATTCTATTTTTGTTCTTTTCTATTTCCATTCTATATCTGTTATATTCTATTTCTATTTATATTCTTTTATATTTCTCTTCTGTTATATTGCTTTTCTATTCTATTTCTCTTTTATTATATTTCTGTTCTATATCTGCTCTTTTCTTTTTCTATTCTATTATGTTTCTATTCTGTTTCTGTTCTATATCTATTCCAAGCACTCAGGCCTTGATGGTCATTGTGCTCTTTGAGTTCATGTTCATGTCTAAAGATAAACAGTTTCTTTGGTATTCAGCATTCGTCGTGTGCATCAGCACAATTATCTACCTACTTTCCGATCCTCCGGAGATTGTAGTTGCACAGCACCAGAGTATATATTACACATTTGCATGAATCCCTGTCGTCTCACTTCTACCCTTCAACTATAGTAGTTGTCATGGAGTGTTTGTGGTGCACCAGCTCAATTTGCAACCAACTTGCATTACATCATTGTTGCTAAGCAGTTCCATTACTAACTTGATTGTGACTAGTCTATTTGAAGATGGGGTCTTGGGGACCCGCACGACGAGCTAAAAGGCAGGGCACCACAGCTGTTGCCCATGCTGCTGCCCGTTCTGCTGCCCATTTTGCTGCCCATGCTGCTGCTACTGCACTTAGCGACCAGCATTAAACAAACCTTTTACAATTATAAATTGTTATTGTTGTTACTTTGTTTAGCTGATTGTTAACAAAGGAAAAGCTTTTAACACAACGCTGCTAATGCAACCACGGCATGGAACACAACGACGATGCTCCAATCTTATAAACATCCAATTAGCCATCCATCCATCCATCCAACCATCCGTCTGTCCGTCCGTCCGTCCACTCTCGTCTAACTGTGCGTCCGTCTGTTGGCTGGCTGTATCTACATATCTATCTATGCTATCTGTCTGTCTCTATAAGTGCTCTTTTTGTTATTTGTGTGTGTGTGTGTGTGTGTGTGTGTGTGTGTGTGTGTGTGTGTGTGTGTGTGTGTCCCTTGTCTGTGTTTTCAATTAAATGGAGAGTGGAAGTTTTACAATTTGAGCCCACTGCCTGCCAGTGGGCTCTTTATCGGCCTGACTTTGTGCCTGGGGGCCAGACGGGCCTGCTTGCCCGCCCGCCTCTACTCTTTGGACAATGTCCACGATTGCATGTTGCTGCAGTTGTTGTTCTTTCAGTGTTTGTTTTTGTTGTTGTTGGTGTTGTTGTTGTCGCGTTCTATCGATACTGCATCAATCGCGTGCGGTAGGATTATTATGACACGGATGCCAGGTTCTTCCGTGTGTGACTCATATTCACTTTGTTTTTAACCTTTTATTTAATTTGTTATTCATTATTTAATTTTTTTCTTTCTTGATAGGATTTGTTGTATTTTATTTTATTTAATTTTCTTTTTTTTGTTGTAGTTTTGTTTTTTATTAGAATTAAGTTTATTATGGAATTTATTTTTTCTTATTAAATTTTATTAAAATTCTGTCGATTATTTTTGAGATTTGTTCTGTTTTATTTATTAATTTTTTCTATCAAATTTGTTTAATTCTGTTTTTGTTAAATTATTTACATTTAACTGTATTTGTTCTATTTAAAATTTTTTCAGTTTGTTACTTTAAAATTTCTATTTCATTTAAGTCAACTTAATTTTCTAAGTTTTATTTAATTTCTTATGATTTAGTTAATTTTTTATGTTTTATTTATTTTTTATGTCTTGTTTAATTTTTTATGTCTTATTTATTTTTTATGTCTTGTTAAATTTTATATGTTTTATTTAATTTTTTATGTTTTTAAATTTTTGTGTTTTATTTAATTTTTTATGTTTTACCTAATTTTTTATGTTTCATCTAATTTTTTATGTTTTATTTAATTTATTTTGTTTTTATTAAATTTTTTGTTTTATTTAATTTTTTGTTTTATTTAATTTTTTTTATTTTATTTAAATTATTGTGTTTTGTTTAGTTTTTTATGTTTTATCTAATATTTTGTTTTATTTAATTTTTTGTATTTTAATTAATTGTTAACATTTTATCTAATTTTTTATGTTTTATTTTATTTATTTAGTTTTATTTAATTTTTTTGGTCTTTAATTTTTTATTTTATTTAATTTTTTTTTATTTTATTTAAATTTTTGTGTTTTGTTTAATTTTTCATGTTTTATTTAATTTTTTATGTTTTATTTAAATTTTTGTGTTTTATAAAATTTTTTATCTTTTACCTAATTTTTTATGTTTCATCTAATTTTTTCTGTTTTATTTAATTTATTTTGTTTTTATTTAATTTTTGGATTTATTTAATTTTTGTTGTCTTTAATTTTTTGTTTTATTTAATTTTTTGTATTTTGTTACTATTTTTAATATTAATTATTGTATTTAATTTTTAGAAATTCTTCTCCATCTTTTTATAATGTATTTTTTTTTATTTTTTTATCGGACTTAATTTGCTTTTCTTTTGGATCTTTTTATATTTTTATTAGTTTTTGTTTCCAATTGATTTGCTTTTTTCTTTTAATTTTATTGTATTTTAAAATGAAACTAATTTTTGTCCAGTTCCTCATTGCAATTATAGTAAATTTGTTTTCTTCATCTTTAAATTTGGTTTTTTCTTTAGAGTTGTTTTTGGTTTATTTGTATTTCTTTTTGTTAATTTAATTTGTTCCTTTAATTTTCTTTGGGTTTTTCTTAAGTTGCAGTTTTTATATATTTTTTGTGTTTTCTGCTAATTTGTTTTTCGTGTTTGCTTTTGTTTGTGTGTTTTTCTTTTACGTTTGGTTTTATTTTCTGTGTCACAGCATTTCCGAAATCTCCGAAGAAATACGATAGACAGCTGCCAAATATTAAGCGACCTTCTTTTAATGAAAACGCTTACAGATTTTTCGAAGGGAGCGCGCTGAACAAGCAAATGTCCGGATGACGACGACACTTCACAATGAATAGCGTCAGCGTATTAACCCACAGTGTGACAGTATAATCCATCTGAAAGCGCCTTTGTATGAAGGCTGCAACGCCTGCCAGTCCCTGACTCCTCACCTGTTGGCGCCGGGCCCATCTGAGCCTCCTTTTTTATTGGCATACGATACGAAACAAGTGCAAAGCGGTTGTGTGAGTGAGGCGCTGAGCGTGAATGGGCTACGAAAGCGAGTGCTGGTTTGAAGCAAGCAGCCGGCAACTCACCTCCACCTCCTCCCAGCGGATTGACTCTCTTTGATGACTGATTTGATTAATGTCTTGCAATATTTCAATCTATCAACGACATTTGAGGCACTTTTGCGCGCCTGACTGCCTCGATGACTGTGTGCTGCCATTAGCGCTGCCGCTGTCGTGGCGTCCTTTCGACACTTTCCTTCGTTTTCGCCGCTCTTTCCACCCACCACTTAAGCCAAGTTTTTCGACTGCTTTGGTGTGAGGGTTTCTATGGATGCATGAGCATGACTCCAATGGTGGCTTGTCTGTTTCATTATTTATTTTTATTTCTTGTAATGCTTTTATCTCATATTTATTTACCAGTTTATTTTTACAACTTTGTATTTGGTTGTTTGTTGTTGTTGCTTTGTTTTTGTCACCACGAGACAACCAACTGGGTTAGTAGAACATTGGCAAGCGGTGTGCGCCAAGCTGACAGCAGTGAGCCAGCGGCGAACCCGTTTCCCCACTTGTGAGTGTGCTCGACTTAATTTCAAATAACTGCGCGCACATGAATCGAACTGGCTGTGCGGCCAAACGCAGTGGCGGTTTATGGTGTTCTGAAACTTTTGCCGCCCCCCTTTCGGGACGCGTTTTTTACTCATCATAGTAGCCAAACGGGACCAGACCCAAATTGTGGTTAGGTCAGTCCATGGAATTTCGTTTAGAATGCGCAGTTACAATTGTCTGGTTTAAGTAAAGCAGGTCGCCCTAAACGGCAGTCGCCTGAGTCGGTCAGGGGAGCCGTGAATGAGCTGTTGGCGCTAAGCTAAATGCTTCGAGCGCATTGCTAAGTTTTTTTCTTGACTATTTATTTAAGTTTCATTCTATATTGTTTGTTTTAAGTACAAATATATATATATATATATATATATATATATACCTGTATATATATTTGGTTTGTTGTTGTGACATGCTCAAAAAACGTTGCTTGCGAAATTTTGCAATTATGACAAAATTTCAAAGGCCACTTTGGTTGGTACACTTTCGTGCCGATTTTCCGTTCTGGCTGTTGTTGTGGTTAATGTTAATGCCGCCGCTTCCATTGTTGTTGTTGTCGGTGTTGTAATTTCCAGAATTTTGCCAATAGTGCCAGTAGTCCACCTACAAGTTTCCGTAACATGCGCGGGCTCAAAGCGGTTGCTGCTGATTTAGATATTATACAGCGGCTGCTTGGCTGGTTGCTCTTTGATTAACTAATCTGCGAGCTGGTGAGGTGTGAGCACCAAAGCACAGGTCTGTGGGTGGCTGTCGCTTCATGCCAGTGCCGGAGAAGGGAGTGGTGTTGCCTTCGCAATTCAAAAACATAATTGGTAATTAAAAAGCGAAGCAACAACCGACATTCAATTCTTGTGCAATTAGCAACGCAATCTGATTGGTGAACTAACTGTGCCCATATAATTTTCGTCATCTGTCTATAAATGGCCGATATCGTCCCATTGCAATCGGAACTTCTCTCATGAATATATTCGTGTCGTAAATTTTTGTCAATCTCTTCATTATTTTTCAAGATAGGAGAGACGAAAGAGAATATAGAAAGAAGAAATGAAAAATAAAGCAAAAAGAAAAAAAACTAGAGAAAAAGAGAACGAAATTAAAAAAAAAGAAAATTAAGAAATTATATATAAAGAAAAAGTGAGGAAAAGGAAAGAAAAAGAGTTGAAAAAAGAGAAAAGATAGAAAAATAGAGATAAATTGGGGAGGAAAGAGATTATATAGAGAGAGAAATGGGGAAAAGGAAAGAAAAAGAGATGAAGAAAGATAAAAGAGAGAAAAATTGAGATAAATTGGAGAGGAACGAGATTAAATAGAGAGAAAAATGGGGAAAAAGGGAGAAAAAAGTGAGGAAAAGCAAATAAAGCAAAGAAAAGAGAGATGAAGATAAAAAAGAGAGAAGTATAAATATAAAATAGAGAGAAAATACATAAAATACATAATAAGAGAAGTAATAGAGTAAAAGAGAAAAATCAGTGAGAAGAAGAAAAATGGAAAAGCAATACAGAAGCAACAGAGAAGAAATACAAAAGAAATACAGAAGAAGTAGAGCAGAGATAGATAAAGGTGTGGAACTTCTAAAAAAGAAGATAAATTTGAAACAAAAAAAAATATATATATATGTATTTGTTAAAAAAAGAGAATTAATTTAAAAACAGAGTAATAAAGAAAATAAATTTGTAACAAGGACGGAAAAGGTAAAACAAGGAAAAGGAAAATTAGTAGTCTAGAGAAAAAACTATAAAAAATATAAATAAATGAAAATATCGGAGAAGAAAATACAATAAGAAATTAGAGAACGAAGATAGAGAAATTCAAATGAAAAATTAAACAGAAAGATGGGAGAAATAAAAAAAACCAAACAAAAATAAAGAAAAAAATTATTAAAAAAGGTAGAAAAAAAATTTGAAAATAACCGGAAAAACACGGTAAGCGTCCAAAAAATTATAACAAATAAAATAATTCGTCGTGAACAGATGTTTTGATGAGTACTGCGAAGTAACTGGTAAAGAACCGCTGTCGCACCCTTCTCCCAGTTGTGCATCGACCGTTAAGGGATCATGCATATCTATAATGAGTTCATCACCATGTGCGTGCGAATTATCTTTTTGCATATGAAGAGAGATGAAATTTGTGCTCTCTTTGCGATCTCTTTGTGGTCTTTGTCTCTCTCTCTCTCTCTCTCTCTGCTGTCTCTCCACTCTCACCCTCTGTAATCGATAAAACGCTTTAATTGCTTGTGACGTGTGGTCCACTTGCGTTCGAAATATTTGTGCCGCTCTGAAATTCAGTGGCCGCGCACACATTCACTCGGCTGTGTGAAACGGTTCCAGCTGCTCTCGTACGGCCTGTGACCCACTTTAGTAATAGCGGCGCTACAAGAACGATTTGCTTGCAAACGTTCATGAAGTTTTAATTTTTCGGATTTTTGTGTGCGACTTATTTGTTTGTTTTTACTTTTGCCTGGCTCTGCTCAGCTCGGCTCTGCTCTGCTCGGCTCTGCTCAGCTCGGCTCTGCTCTGCTCGGCTCTGCTTGGCTCTGCTCTGCTTGGCTCTGCTCTGCTCTGCTCAGCTCTGCTCTGCTCAGCTCTGCTCAGCTTAGCTCTACTCTGCTCTGCTCTGCTTGGCTCTGCAGCCCGAAGGAAAGCAGAGAATCGCCAGCCAATGTGGTTTGGAAATACTTTATCTATGCAGCAAATGTATTTAAATTTATTATTTTGTTATTCAATATTTTAATCAGCGGCGATGGTGCCAACAACAACCAAGACAGCCGGCCAACCAGCCGCCAAGTCAGCTCTGCGAAGTAGTTATCCCACCAACAGACGAGCACGCAACTCATATGGTGGACAGACCCAGCATGAAAAAGTTTGCAAGTAGTCAGGGGTTCGATGGAGGTGCCCGTAGACGCACTCCCACGTAGATTTTAGGTCCTTTGAGACTTCCAGTTATATCTTTTAATTTCTTTTATGATTTTAATTTTCATTTCAATTTAAAAAAGACAAGAACAGTCCTTGAATTTATCAACTAAAATTACATTGCTACGCCAATTAGTTTAGCTCGTATAGTTCGATCGGTGGATTGGGTCAAAGATTTCAAAACACTTCGAGTGGCTAAGTTGGCCCTATTTAAAGGAGTTTCCTTTAACAGCAATACACACACTTCAAATTTATTCAATTTGTTTAACAATATTTTAGCGTAGTAGTAGAAACCTGAGATCTTTCATAAGTGACAAAAGCACCCTCTGGCCACGGCGCATCTACGGGGTTATTCCAACCCATTCCAGAGCTAAATCCATCATCATATCATGTTTCCTGCTTGTTGTTTATGCCCATTTACGTTTATTGAAAGCCGACCGCCAACGTGTAAGCGTCCTTTAGCTGTACCTCTGGTAGGTGGAACAGGAGTCAATTATCCTATATAATGTTTTTATGTGTTTAATTCATGACAAATTGTTTATGCCATATTTGAGTTCGAGGGTGTTCTATTGATAATTTTGTTGTGAATATTTGCTTAAGCGACACTTCTCGTAACGCGACAGAGATCTCGAATAATCAGACAATCTGAGCCCTGTCAGAGGGCATCTCCAAACAGATACTGGAACTAAGGGAACCATTGATTGTTTGTGGCTGAAGTTGGACCTGACTATTTTTATTTTCTGCTGGGTCATGTTAGATACAAGTATGTCGTCATGGCTTGTACGAAGCAAGCCAACCTCCATGCGCATGCAAGCCAAGGCAAAGCGGTCAGCAGAGCAGTAACAGCGCCTGTGGCAGAGGCTGGGGCAGAGATAGCAAAGCGCAAGCAGTGCAAATGAAGAAGCACGTTTTTGTGTCATGTGCACAAATAACAATTTAAATACACAAATAAATAAACACAAACAAGAAAAAAGGAAAATAATACAAACAAAGTTTCAGTTTTGAACCGCGATGCATTATTATGATTATTATTATTATTATTATTATTATTATTATTATTATTATTATTATTTTATTATAATTATTATAATTATTATTATTATTAATATACCTTACATCATAATTAACCCCAGCGCCACTGCCCACCACAACAGGAAAATATCACCCAGAATTGTTGTTATTCTACCACACCGAATTGTGGTGAATCCAGATCCAATTCATCACATTTAATATGAGTTTCATTCATCATAACAAGGGACTTGACAGCATTTTTCAAGCACTTTCTGATCCACGAAATAGAGTTAAGCTGCTTCGGAATTTGTTGTTGCTTTGCATTGGATGGACCGGATCCGGTGCCATTGGAATGCAGCTGTAATAAGCAAAAATTGACGCCGTTTCCCATTCTCAGCATTTCTCTGCTTGGTTGTTGAGTGGAAAATTTGTTATTCTTTTGAGTTTTGCTTCACACTTTCCAAACAAAACTCACGCTCCATAGTTATGCAAATTACTGGGATGGTTCCTAATGGAAACCCGTTATTGATTATATAGTCGTAGCTTTATGGAAGGTGATTTTTTTCTTCAGTGAGTTAAGAATAACATAATACTCAAGACACTGTTGTAATTTGTTCTCTTGAATAAAAATCCCTTTTTCGATTCAACTCTTGTCGCTAAATCAGTCCAATCATAACTCTACTAGTCCGGCGTCTAAATCATTCTAGTAGCTTCCAGAAATAGTTTATTATGTTCGTTTTAATAAGTAACTTCCACAAGGTCCAGATTTGTTTTTGTATCACACTTCTCATTGTATTGGACCAGTCATTTCACAGTTGAACTGCTCTGTTAATGGGTGCGCTCTTTGTAGTTGCTTGTGACTTTTTATGAACTAAAGCAGAACAGGCAACTACGTTCGCAAACTGAGTTGAGCCAATAGTTCATCACTCTATAGTTGACTGAATAGTTGATACTCAGTAGTTGGCCACTCAATAGTTGATAACTCTTAAGTGATAACATACAATAATTGCCGATTGAGGGAATCAGTATCCTTGTAGGTGTGGGTTGAGTACCTATTCATGCTAATTAATGATTATTTTACTGATTCATGAATGTGGCTTGTTATATTGTTTTATTAAATATATTCTTTGTACGGATAGGAATGTAAATTTTGAATTCAACACAATTTTGGTATCGTGTTTGTGAACTCAGCCACAATTGTGAAAATTCAAGTGACTGCACTGCTCTTGTGGCAAGACAAGTAATTGGACATGTTTGCGTAGAGCTCGGTATATAAAAGCTCTTTTGCTGCCCATCTTTAATATGAATGATGTCATCAGTCGCCGACGCGCAACCGAAGAAGTTTGTCAGCCCACCACTCCTCAAGTATTCTCTCAGAGTTAATCGTTAAGCAATGGCAGTTGAAAGCAAAAGCAATGTACACAAATAAAATAATAAGTTAGCTGCAAACATAGCCACAGCTAAGAATAACAACAAGAACAACACGAAGAACAATTACAAAGATGACGATGATGATAATATAAACAATTGCAGCTGTGCTGCAAACCTGCAGACTGCAACCAACTGGCAATCAGGCAAAGCACCTGAAGTGACCCCATCACTAGATACGCAATAAAATAACAAACATACATTAGCATGGTTGAAGCAATAGCTTGGGGAAAGCAATCAAGGCGACAAAGCATCAACATCATCAACATCATCACGGAATGCTACTTTCAACTGAGTATGATGATGGAAAACATTACACATACACAGCAGTATGTATTTGCTTCCAGCCAATCCAATAATTTGGGACAACCCTTAGTTCCTTCTGCCTACCCACCTACCTATCTACATCCATTTACACTTGTCACCACAGCAGCCAACTCACAACGAAAATGCAAAATTTGTTGAATATGAGTGCTATTTTCCAGTGGCTTCGGCACTCAGGATCAGTCCAGTATTTTACAGAATTTTCTGCAACTCAGTCCATATGCGAAAAAGAGACAACAATAAATTTGCCCGAATATTTGCTCCTCTACAAAAACTATCGTCATAATCGCCTTTTTATGAGGCCTTTCCCAGTGTTCGGTATTGCAGTCGTTCCTAAAGCCTGTTCCCATCACTTTAAGCAGTCAAGCAGTGGAACTGGTCTCGCTCATGCTGCCAGTGATAGTCACTACAATGTCTGGCATGCGCTCCACACACACACACAAATAAAACGCACCCACATATGCAGGAAGCAGTAATGCAATTCGTGTCATGGTGCAGTCACTGCAATTCATTTCGCACACACACACACACACACCCACACATTCACTCATGCACACCACACGGTGCAACCTATTTCCAAACGACCCACTTCAGCCCTCGCTGCCGCTCGGTGATGTTATGAATATAGAGAGGTCTTTTTTGAGTATACTCGACATTGCGTGTGGTAACGTTTTGCATATTGGGGCACGTTCCGTGCGGGTGTTAAACTGTCTTCTCAATTCGTCCTGTTCATAAATAGAATCCTGATAAGAAAGAAAAGAATTAAGGTATACTGAAGAAAGCATAAGCTTATACGAAGAGCTAGGTTATAGAAGAAGCCCAGAACAAGAATAAGGCGATAAGAAAAATAATGAAGAGAAGATGGCTGGGAAGAAGGCAATTTGGTAATGAACCCCAGAAAAAGGAGTTTGGAAGGAACATTGAGAAGAAAAACAAGATTGGCAAGAACACTCAGAATGCAAAAACTTTCGGGAAGAAAGCTGAGAAGAAAGCTGAGAAGAAGAAGGAGGGTGTGAAAAAATAAGCTAAGCTTGAGTAGAAAGTAGAAGTAGAGTATGCTGGGACGAAATAATAGAGAAAGCTATAGCTAGCTGAGAAGAAAAGTAGGGTGAGAAATAGAAGTAGGACACGCTGAGTAGAGGCATAAAGTAGGCTGAGAAAATGAAGTAGAATAGTCTGAGAAGAGGAAGTAGAATAGAAGAGTAAAGTACGCTGAGAAGTAGTATAGGCTAAGATAAAACGTAGAGTAGCCTGAGAGGTAAGTAGCCGGAAATATGACAAGTTGAGAAGAAAAAAGGCAAGTCCGAGAAGTAGAAGGCTGAACTGAAAAGGAGAAGGGGGCAAAGAAAAAAGGACTGGAAAGAAGAAGTAAGGTCAAAATTGAGACGAAGGTTGAAGTGAAGAAGAAGCAAAAGAGTGTACCGAGGAATACTAAGACTGAAAGGAAAATGAATGTAGAAACGAATAGGAATGTTAAAAAGAAGCAGATTGAGGTTTAGAATTGAAAGAAAAGATGGAGAAGAAGTATAATAAGAAGACTGAACAAGAAGAATAAACAAGAACATTGAGAAGAATACTAAGAGAAGTGGGGAACTGGATACACGGAATAAGAGCAGGAGATGAAAGCAGAGATGCGAAATAAAAATAATACAAAAGAAGAAATTAGAATCTAGCATAGAATAGAGAAATGAGGGATTTGGGGAGAAGAGGAAAGAGGACAAGGGGAACATGGGAACCGGGATAAGTGGAAAAAGCTAAAAGTGGAAAAAGGTAAAAGTGGAAAAAAGTAAAAGTGGAAAAGGGTAAAAGTGGAAAAGGGTAAAAGTGGAAAAGGGTAAAAGAGGAAAAGGGTAAAAGTGAAAAAGGGGAAAGGAGGAAAAGAGGAAAAGAGAAATGAGGAATAGAGGAAAGGAGGAAAAAAGGAAAAGAGAAATGAGGAATAGAGGGAGAGAGGAAAAGAGGGAAAGAGGAAAAGAGGAAAAGAGGAAAAGAGGAAAAGAGGAAAAAAGGAAAAGAGGAAAAGAGGAAAAGAGGAAAAGGGGAAAAGGGGAAAAGGGGAAAAGGGGAAAAGGGGAAAAGGGGAAAAGAGGCAGAGAGGCAGAGAGTAAAAGAGGAAGAGACGAAGAGATGGAAAGACGAAAAGACTAAAATACTAAAATACTAAAATACGAAAAGAGGAAAAGGGGAAAAGGGGAAAAGGGAAAAAGGGAAAAAGGGAAAAAGGGAAAAGGGAAAAGGGGAAAAGGGGAAAAGAGGCAGAGGCAGAGGCAGAGAGGCAGAGGCAGAGGCAGAGAGGCAGAGAGGCAGAGAGGCAGTGAGGCAGAGAGGCAGTGAGGCAGTGAGGCAGTGAGGCAGAGAGGCAGAGAGGCAGAGAGGCAGAGAGGCAGAGAGGCAGGGAGGCAGGGAGGCAGGGAGGCAGAGAGGCAGTGAGGCTGACAGGCTGCGGAGCTGAGGGGCTGAGGGGCTGAGAGGAAAAGAGGAAAAGAGGAAAAGAGCAAGAGTGTTAAAGAGTTAGAGAGTTAGAGAGAGGAGAATAAGGAGGATAAGGAAGCAAAAGTCATGAAAAATGATTTGCTGCAGCCTCTTTTCGACTGTCTTGCCATCAAACTGTCAAGTTGTCATGTTGTCATGATGAGGAAAAAATGTCCCCTGCCCATAGAACACATGCAAATGGCGACAGACGTGCTTCCACGCTAATTCCGCTGTGGAATTACCGCAATGCTTTGAACACGAACTCGGAAGATAATCACAAATTAAATTTGCATGCGAACGCGTTTATAATCATTTAAATGCAGTAAAGCAGCTCGTTGCTCTCTACCCCCAGCTCAGAGCTATCACGTTGTCAAGCACGTTTCCGTTGAGAAACTGACGGCTGACAACTAATAAGCAGCAGCACTGTGATGCTGCGTGCTCAACTAATTTGGAAACTAATTTGTGGGAGTCCAAAAAGAGACCAATTTGGATTCAGAGGCACACACACGCACTCGGACACAGTTTATTGCGCTAATAGCAAACAGTCCGCCTTTTATATGCTTACATAAGCGCTCCATCATCACTTGCTCGTAATTTCAGCGGCCGAAGTGAGCTAAAACTTGCTCCACACTTGCGCCAATGCAGCCGACCGGTCGACGGACCACGGCCTCTGCCCCTGTCCCTGGCGTTGCCGGTTTGCCCGGGGGCGTCACACGGCAGCATTGCCCAGCTATTAAGTTTCCAAGCGATTTATTATTATTACTCGTATCGGAACATATTGAAATGTGCCTCGAATGTCGCAGAGATGGCACCATCTCCACAAAGGGCACACAGGCGTAGGCGCAGATGGTGCTTACGTGCGCTCGCACATAATCACAGAGCAGTCGAGCGGAGGTGCCACGGTGCCACTTGCACACCATCGGCACCCGTCAGCTCCGTTCGCCTGACTTACGCGCTTCTACGTTACGCTGGTAGATATCGATGTCGACGTAGATGAAGATGACTCTGCCTCTGGCACGGGCTCTGCATCTGGCACGGGCTCTGCATCTGGCATAGGATCTGCCTCTGACGCGGACTCTGCTTATACGCCCCTCTGCCATGCTAATTTATGTATTCCATAAATATTTCTTTCACCTTATCTGCGGCTTTGGCGCCGGCTCTTCCCTCCTACTCCGCTCCATCTTCGGTTTTCAACCGCTGCAGCCTATTTTCGTGCGTTTTATTTTCTTTAATAGAAAATTAATTCAATTTTGGTGTTCATCTGACGTGTGCGCGACGCCAGCCTCCTGAGATATACTCCGGAAAAGAAACAAATAAAAATATTCGCACAGGTCCCAAAATAGCTTTGCGAATATGGGGATACTCGTATGATAAGTGCGTCCCGGGGATGTGTCTCTGTGTGGCTGCTCGCAAGTGCCCAGGAGTTTTAAATTTTTCCCCAATCCTCCCGTGATCAACTGGGCGTAAACTATGACAGACACAAAGCTGATGATGGGCCTTGACAGCTGCTGCTCCTTAGTTTCCAGGCGGTTTCATTTGAATATGGAGCCCCAAAATATGCAGAAAAATTCTCTCAATCAGTATCGGCCTTCTGCGTGTGGCGTATTTGCCTACTCTTGACATCTACTTTCATTGGCAGAAGCTTCTTTCAATGTATAACCAGAAGACTGGGGTCCCCGTCGATGTCAGGCCCTTTCAGACGATTGGGAGTACATGCACTCACGCAACCACACTTACCCTAGGATTGTTCTGAGGAATCAAGACCGGAGACTGAGATGACGGAGCAGAAAAACACTGGGTAGAAGAAGGCTGAGAAAACTAACACTAGAAGGAAAACACTGAGTAGAAGAAAACTGGGAAGAAAACGAAGAGGAACACAACGAAGATTAAGAAAAATAAGAGTAAAAGGAAGAATATTAAGAAAAAGAAGAGTAAAAGGAAGAAGATTAAGAACAAGAAGAGTAAAAGGAAGAAGATTAAGAAAAAGAAGAGTAAAAGGAAGAAGATTAAGAAAAAGAAGAGTAAAAGGAAGAAGATTAAGAAAAAGAAGAGTAAAAGGAAGAAGATTAAGAAAAAGAAGAGTGAGGGGAACAATACAGAAGAAAAAGGGTGAGAGGAAAAATACAGAAGAATAAGAGCGAGAAGAATACAGAAGAAGAATACAGAAGTAGAATACAGAAGAAGAATACAGAAGTAGAATACAGAAGAAGAATACAGAATAAGAATACAGAAGAAGAATACAAAAGAAGAATACAGAAGAAGAATACAGAAGAAGAATACAGAAGAAGAAGAGTGAGAAGAAGGAAGAAGATTAAGAAAAAGAAGAGTAAAAGGAAGAAGATTAAGAAAAAGAAGAGTAAAAGGAAGAAGATTAAGAAAAAGAAGAGTGAGAGGAACAATACAGAAGAAAAAGGGTGAGAGGAAAAATACAGAAGAATAAGAGCGAGAAGAAGAATACAGAAGAAGAATACAGAAGTAGAATACAGAAGAAGAATACAGAAGTAGAATACAGAAGAAGAATACAGAATAAGAATACAGAAGAAGAATACAAAAGAAGAATACAGAAGAAGAATACAGAAGAAGAATACAGAAGAAGAATACAGAAGAAGAATACAGAAGAAGAATACAGAAGAAGAATACAGAAGAAGAATACAGAAGAAGAATACAGAAGAAGAATACAGAAGAAGAAGAGTGAGAAGAAGGAAGAAGATTAAGAAAAAGAAGAGTAAAAGGAAGAAGATTAAGAAAAAGAAGAGTAAAAGGGAGAAGATTAAGAAAAAGAAGAGTAAAAGGAAGAAGATTAAGAAAAAGAAGAGTGAGAGGAACAATACAGAAGAAAAAGGGTGAGAGGAAAAATACAGAAGAGTAAGAGCGAGAAGAAGAATACAGAAGAAGAATACAGAAGTAGAATACAGAAGAAGAATACAGAAGTAGAATACAGAAGAAGAATACAGAATAAGAATACAGAATAAGAATACAGAAGAAGAATACAAAAGAAGAATACAGAAGAAGAATACAAAAGAAGAAGAGTGAGAAGAAGGCAGAAGAATATATTTGAGATGAAGACATAGAAAAAATACGGTTGATACGAAGACGAAGGAGATTGTTAAAATGGTAGAAGAAATACTTACATGATGAACAAGAAGAATACTGAGCATAAGAAAGCTGCGAAGAGTAAGAAAGCTCAAAAGAAGATTTACCGAGTTTCGGACGAAAACTGAAGAATATATCAGAAGAAGACAAATTTGAAAATAGGACTGAGAAAAATACCCAAAAACAAAAACAGAGTGAGGATGACAACGCATGCAGTCCACTTAAGGACCACTGCCCGCGGGCACTGCAAAAACTGCTTGATAAGTTCCTTGTTAGAGTAGTCGACACTCACAGAATTTTCAAATCATGACAAAGAGTTTCTTATGAATTAAGGGGTTTCCTTTGGAGGAATTTAAATGGATTTGCCAAGAGGTGAGCGGCCAGACAGGAGATGCCAGACACTGGTAATAAGCCCACTTGATTCAGCAGCTCTAAAACAGTTGTTAGCTTGGTGGCGACGGTGGCGACTCTGGCCATTCAGTGCCGCTGTCAGAGCAAAGTGAATCCAAACAAGAGCTCCATCGCGACAATGTGCGAGTAAACAAACAGATGGATTTGCTTGTGGACATTGCGGTCAAGCAGGGAAGTGGTGCTCGGACATAGGTGTAGGGGTGATAGCATCAGTACTCTCATACAATGGAGCTGCTGAATTTCACACAATAAGTAGGTGTGAGGTCAGGTGTTGTTGGGTTTGTGATTGGACCTTTCACTGCACAGCAAACTCAGCGGCGGCACGCAAGGCAATAACAAAAGTGACGTTCGACAAGAAGCGAATGGGATAAAGTACGCATAGTTGAGTGGAGGAAAACAAGTCTGCGGCGCGTTCGCATCATCCAGGCTCACATGCGGCAGCGGTCTCTACCAACTTCCACCACAACCATATCAACTCATTCAAATCTGTTCATCCTCATCAGCTTATTCTAATCTGCTCATGCTCGTCCTCATCCTCGTGGTGTCCTCAACACACTCGGCCTTATGTTGTTGCTGCTGTTGTGATTGTTGTTGTTGTTGGTGTTGCTGTGGCTGTGGCTGTGGCTGTTGCCGTTACTCTGCATAACATGCAAATTTGCATGGTTTGGTGGATTTGGGTGTGGGCGTGGTGCCATGATGCGCATCGCTGACATGCTGAATTGTTGAATTGTTTCAACATGTGCCGGTTTTACTCTCGACTGGGCCTGCCAGAGCGGGGACATGGAGTCCGTTTTCTATTTTGAACTTACGATTTCCTTGGCATTGTATTCATTCGGTTTCGGTGACAATTGCTTGTTTTTTCCTATACGCAGATTTATTAAATATTTGCAATTTGCAAAGTTTTGACAAGAAACTTTGATCTGGCGTCATAACGATGCTTGTGTTGCGTTACCGGCAAATGAGAAATATTCAATATTCATGTTGGACGAAGCTTCTAAAATATGAAATGTGACTATTTCTGCTCGTCACCATCTCCGGCTAGGATTGCTGTGCTGACTGGTTATACAATTATTATATTACTGCGTCTTGGATTCTTGACATTTACCATGCCAGTGTTTGTTACTTATGCTACCTCCAATCCAATTTGAAGCATTGCTTACAAAACGACAATTTTTCGAACAATCAACTCCAAAGTACGAGTCGACTCTGTAAAGCGGACCTCTCAATGCCGAGCCATTTATTACATTACCTGACGCGTAGCTTGTTGGCAGTAAATTCCAATTTTGCCACCTCTCCTAAACCAAAGTTTGCGCTTCACTCGCAATTCTCCGGTTCAATGTAAAGTAAGCTGCTCCTTCGTTTGGTGCCATCCGGACTGCAAATAAAGTTCACCGTATGATAGTAAATTGAGCTTATGCAGTCTCTAAACTCCTACATCCCGGCAGTGAATTCGCCCATTTGTGCAGCAGGTATTGAAGTATCATATTTAGTTCCATGTGAAGCCATCATTCTATCAGCAACCGTGTCTTTTACATGATCCATGCTCACGAATGAATATTGTTAATGTCGTTTGAAGAGTCCATGGTGTTCTAGGAAGCAGTTTTTCAACCAATATAGAACAGGTTCAGGAACTAGTTCAATGCTATTTGCTGTTCCACTAATTCCGAAGTAGTTCCTCTATTCTACTACGTACAAAGAATGTTCCTATCTTGCTTGCACTCATGTGTAACCTTCCTGTACAGTCGAGAACATACCAGACGGCAATGCACCGCTATAAAAAAGGAGTGAAACATAAAACTATTCCATTCGAATGAATGTCAAGAGAACTTTCCGAATTGACAGCGGACTTTCAAGTGACAACTGTCACAAAAAACATTCTCTGCCTTTTAATTTCCCTACCGGGTGAGACTTCGTTCTCTCGCACGCCCAGGAAAGTCGTGGCAGTTATGCCGTATGAGCACATTGCTTGTTACTCATACGCCAGCGTGCATAAAGTCAGCTAGTTGGCAGTTTTATTTGGACGCTCTTATCATTATCATCAGCATCATAGTCATCATCATCATCCTCGTAGACAACCACAGCGCAACCTCCTCGACATATCTTGGTCATCATCGTGATCATCATTATCTCTGTTGTCGTCGTAGTCGTCGTCTTCATCATTCACTTGACACATTGTTCCTTTATTTTATTGCTTAAAGTTGTGCAGGTGCCTCTGGTGGGACTGTAGGGGGTGGCGTTGGGCCGCTATGGATACGGCTGTGGTTCTGGTACTGGCACTGGCTGCTACTCTCTCGCTGTAGCTGGGAGTATTGTGTTAGCAAATGGCGCAAAACTTTATTGTTCCGCTGTCCTTGCCATCTGCGTTGTTTTTTTTTGTTGGTGTTGTTGTTTGTTGCACAATATTTTTCCAGTATTTTCATTTTGGTTTTTGTTTTTGGTTTTATTACCGCTTACTTTGGTTCGTCTTTTTCTTCGAGTGGATGTTGTTGTGCTGTGTTGTATGTTGTTGGTGCTGCTGCTGCTGCTGCTGTTGGTATTATGTACTGAAATGTACTTGCGTATTATTGGCTTTATTTGTGTGAGCCATTGGTATACGCATCCCTACGCGTCTCTGGGTACACGCAGCGGTAGACGAGTGTCTACCGTAGCGTTTGGCACTAATAACGCTTTTCGGATTTTGAGTTAAAGTTGGTTCCCTCTCCACTTCTACTTTTACATCTAGCTGCCATCTACCTCTGCCACTGCTCCTTCCCATGCACTTGGCGTTACATTTTTGCGTTTTATGATGTCGAGTCGAGTGGAGTGGAGTCATGTTACGTTGCGCTGTAATGGAGATGCGTGGTGTGACCGTGTTTGCCAGAGTCCCTGTGGGCATGTATGTTCCCAACGTTATCTCTACCACTCGACACCGCTTTTGTTTGGTTTTTATTTATTTTTATTATTTTATATGGCTTAAGTTTTTAAGGATTTACAGCTTTTCTTTTTCCCCAACTTGCTCCGGTGATACGGCAGGAAATAAAATTTTTTAGCCTTTCAGCGATGCTGTCTGTATTTGGTGTTCACTGAAATGAGACATTCACATCTCTCGGTGTCCCTAAATTTAATGTCCGCCAGTTTGGCTTCCCATTGTGTCTCAAAATCATCTCGAAATTGCCTCAATACCGTTTCTTAAAAGCCCCTCCGAACTCTTGTGAAATTTCCTTGAAATCGTCTCTAAAACATCACGAAATGATTGCGAAACAGTTTGGACATCGTTTTGAAATTGTCTCGAAATCTTGAAATTTATTTCGAAATTGTTCCGAATTTAAAATCATCTCGAAATAATCCCGAGTCCTAAATTTCACAAAACTCGTAGCAAATAATCTCAAAATCGTCTCGAAATCATGATTATATTATTTCGAAACAGTTCCGAAATCGTCTCGACATCATCAAAAAAACATGGTCAAAATCATCTCGCAATCATTTGGAAACACTCAAGATTCAAGATGGTTTCAGAAATGTCTCCAAATATGATGAAATTACTTCAGAATCATCTCAAAATCATTATGAAATAATTTCGAAATAGTTGTGAAATAGTTTCGAAATCGTCGCTAAATCATATCGAAATCAGCTCGGATTCATTTTGAAATCGTCTCAGAACCCTTTATTCAAATCCTCTCTTAATTTTTGGCACAGTACCTTAGGAGAAACTCGGAGATTGAACAATTTTTATCTCCTTTTTTATTCCACAAATTTGAACGAGGACTGAGAGGAGCTCCAGAACCGTACAAAACGATCAGGCAAATAGCAAAGTACCAGCAGCAATGGTGGGGAATGCCGTAAAGCAATCTATGAGACGGAAGTAGTTGAGACGATTGCCATACATTGCTTTACTGGGACCGAAGGATCGAAGGACCGATCGATCGGCGTCTCTTTGAACTGAACTGAACGCAGCCAGCAGCTGTGCAGAGTGTCTTTTTTAATTGCTTTTGATGCTGCCTTTTAAGTCCGTTTTGGGATGTTGCCGGCTATACTTTGTGTGTGTGTGCGTGTGTCTGTTTGTTTGCTTGAGTAAGTGTGTGTGCACCCGTATCTCGGTGGGCTGCTGTTCCCCTTGACCGGTGTGTGGCTGAGTGATTCTGTCGCAGTGGAAAGAAAACTCAGCTGTCTCTGTCCGCATTTATCCTGAACTCTCAGACATTTATCCTTTGTCTGCGCTATCTGCATAAATCCAATAAAGAAATGCCAAGTTCTCCTTTGCTTTCAGAAAGAATAGAAAATTCTCAGCACATATCCTGCCAGCACCGTGCTTTCTTTCCTTGCTCTCGTTGCAATTCAATTCAATTGCACTTGCACTGCATTCCATTATTTGATTTTACCTTTTTGTCTCATAAGCGGCTGAGTGCCTGCCGAAGTCTCACAGGTGAATATGCATATGCTGGGATGGCTGGCTATGCTTCGCTCCTCCTATGGCTAGCAGTGGCAATTCCAGTGGCAGCTGTTGTTGTCACCTTCGCAATTGCAGCTCTTTCAAAGTTTATTTGAGACATGCATTTACGTATGTGCTCATGCATGCCTGTATGTCTCTAAATATGTATATATCTGTGTGTGTGTGTGTGTGTGTGTGTGTGCGCGCTGGTTCATATTTTTGCAGGTGTGCTCCTCTTCATCATCAATGTCAATATCAACTTCAGCATCAGCTCCTTCGTCACGTTATTATTGCTACAGTCCGTCCATTTACATTTATATAATTTTTATACTTTTTTCTTTGGTTTCCTTTGTTATTGTATCCCTCCTGGTCCGCTGTTGCTCGTATGCCGTCTGCCGTCTGCCGTCTGCTGGTCTTCTGTCGCTGCTCTGTGGTTGTCATAATTTCTGGGTCCCATCGTATTGTTTTCCACTGCTTTGTGGTTACCCAGTGAGTATTCCTCTTCGCCGCTGCTTCTTTTTCCTGTTTCTTCCTCTGCAGTTGGAATGGTAATTGCATTAAAGCTGCTTCTGCATCATCATCTTCAGCAGTCAGTGGTGTGGTGTGGTGTGGTGATGGTAATGGCAATGCTGTTGCTGTCGCTGCTGCTGCTGCTGTGGCTGGTGGCGGTGGTGCGGCTACGAATGGCTTCTGTATAAATTGCCACTAAAGTGTTGAGCTGCATTTATTGTTATAAATTATACAAAAGGATACAATCTGTGGGTCTGTTACTATTGCTGCTGCTGCTGCTGCTGTTGGTCTTCTTCTCTGTTCAGGTCTGATCTGTTCAGCTACTATGGTCAGTTCAGCTCAGCTCAGCTCCGGTGTAATATTTCATTTCGTCACACTTGTGTTCATTTCTTGCCAACCGCAATTGCACGGGTGTAGTTGTAAATAGTTTCATGTGTGCATGTGGACTTGCTTGGAGATCGCCACTTTGGTGGGTCACCACTTTCCACTCTCCGCCTGTCTGCGGCGGAAAGGGGTGAGACCAGTGCAGTCTGCTGGTAAGTTAGTTAAGCGCGAGCTGGGCAAACAATTGCAGTGGAACGCCGCATATGATTATTAATATGACAGGTGTCGAAATACGCCATGGGACCGGAGCAGTGTGTGAGCACTGGGACCCTTGGTGGCTGGCAGCTGCGAGCAGTTTAAAAATAAACCAATTTGAAGTAATAGGAAATTAATTTTTGTCTCGCATTTTGGTAGAGCCGACGACGTTGACCAATTCAATTATGTCATTATTTATGTCGCAGGCACGTCCTTGGATACGAGTAACTTCAGTCGGGCTGTGTGGGTGTGGAAAATTATTAAAACACGAAATTTCCAACATATTCCCTTTCGATTTAATTCACCCCACAAAATCGCAATTCAAGACCTCAACTCACTCGATCAATTGTTTGCGGCATCCGTGCCCAAATGAGTTTTTGTGTGGGTGGAGTGGTGTATTGGAGCGAAAGCAATTTACTAACCTGAAAATGACGCTCTGAAGTGAAGCATCTTCGGAGTATATTATCTTGGCCTCATTGTTCCAATTGTAGTGTTGGTAATGCTAACTGGACCTCGTGTTCCTCTACTTGAGAGTTGTGGAAAAATTTTCTTCCTGGAATATTTTGCTCTACGGTAGTTTGAAGATTCCTGGGATAAACAAAATTAGTTTGTTTTATGTTTTAAGTAGTGGCAAATGTCTCACAAAGTCCTGTTTAGACGTGGGTGTTCAAGGATTTTAATATAATATATCATTTCTTTTCATTCCTTTCCTCGACATTGTTCTTTTCCTATTATCATTCAGTTTTAGCACATTACTCTAATCTCACCATTACTCTCATCTCACCATTACTCTCATCTCACCATTACTCTCATCTCACCATTACTCTCATCTCACCATTACTCTCATCTCACCATTACTCTCATCTCACATTACGCTTCAACATTATTCTCATCAGAATTCCCTTTCCCTCTGAGAATGCCTCTCTTTCGAAGCAAAATTCTCTTCAGTTTCTGCCTAATAGCTTCCCGTGCTCCACTCCATGTCACGCCATGTCTCTCGAAATCTAGGACTCGTACCGAAAGCGGTCGCGACCAGTTCCAATTCTATAACCCAGAAGCCTACAAACTCATAGGTTTAATTTCCGCTTTTACTCCATGCAAAGACCGCGACAGAAGTCATCATCATTTGGAGCATTCTTAGTTAGACACAACAGATTACCCTACTTCTGCGTGTCGCCGGTACGCTTCGCCCACTTATTGCAGCGCTCCGTAGCCAGTGCCAGCATGCGAAAGGTGCCTAGCCACCGATGCAGATATTGACAAATTGCATAATTACCTTATTCTGCCGGCGTACTCGCGCACAGGCTGCTCGCATTGTGTTCTGGTTGGCTCACGCTCCTTTCCGTTCTGCCTATTTTACACGCTGCCACCGATCGATTTGTCTCATACCAATAATTGTCCATAATTTTCTATAATTTATTGAGAATGCTTTCAGCAACATGTGCGCCTCTCCACTCACAATTCTTGTTGTTGCTGTTTTGATGATGATTATGATTATGATGATGATGATGATGATGATGATGTTGTTGTTACTCTACGCCCTGCTGATCGTGAGACACGACATGGTCACCGAAACTAAGCCTGAGACGGAGATGGACACAGCCGTAGACGCAGACGCAGGCGCAGTCTGAATCGTTGTCGTTCACCTGAGTGTGCGTGCTTTTATGTGTGTGTGCGTGTGACTGTGTATCAGTAATCGAAACCGAATCATCGATTTCCTGCGACGCATGCCCGCATATCATCGATTTCACATGCAACACGCAGTTAGTTTCTCTTTCAATTTTCTGCTGGTTTTTCCTTCTTAATTTTCCTTTCCTTCTTTTTTCCTTCTTTTTTTAGTTGTGTATTTCTTCATAATTCTGTACTGGAAAACTTGTCGCATTGCAGCGTCGTCGTCGTCTTCAGCTGCTTCTTCAGCTGGATGTATGGGAGCCACTGCTCCCGTACCCACCCATCCCATCTCGTCCCATCCCATCCCATCCCATCCTAGCTCTATCATGCACTGGCGAGTTTGGGCCTAATGCACATGTGGAGCTTGTTTGTGGCGCTGTTGGCTTCCTCAGCGTCTTCGTCAGTGATTCGGTTTTGTTTCACTTTTTTGTTTGATTTAATTTCTTAACTTTTTTCTGTGTTGCTTTTTTTCCTTATTTAACATGGAAGTAAACAATTCATTGAACTTTCGCATAAAATGCTCTCAAGGTTATCAACTTTACTGCTGCCACTGGTACTGGCACTGGCACTGGTACTGGCACTGGCACTGGCACTGGCACCGGCACCGCCGCAGCTGTCGCGGCTGCGGTCCGGTATGGTCTGTGGTCTCTTCTTGAATTAGGCATGACTGCGATTCCCCTTTCTGCTGGTTTCAGTCCATGTGAGCGTTTCAGTTAGTGGTGGCGGCGGCGACGTAGACGGTGCACGTAGTTGGAGTTTAGTTTGCTCCTCTTATGCTGCCTGCTTTTATTGCACTGCGGTCGTTTGTTTGCTCGTTTGGTTAGTTGCTTGGTTGCTACGTGAGTTGTTGCCTCATTTATTTGCTTTAAATTCTATTCTTTGTGTTAACTAATTTCCAGACCATTATCTCGTTTGTAGATCGCGCCATACGTCAAACGCCATCATGATCATCATCATCATCATCATCATCACCGACACCGGCACCGGCATCGTCACTCACCACCGCCGACGCATTTATATGGTCACACACTCTGATTTAGTACCTTCTTTTAGACTTTATGGAGGTTAACTTCGGTGATGGCTCAGTTGAGAATTGCTCGCTGTTATTCTGGTTCTGATTTAGTTTTTCAATTGAGTCCACACATTTATGTCTTCTAGGTATTTATGTGCATGTGTGTGTGTGTGTGTGTGTGTGTGATGTCCTAACATGATTACTACCTCCTTCAGCACATGCGCTTTACCGCCTGTTCCTTATCTAATGTAATATTTCTTCCACCTTTTAGTGAACTGAAGTGTATTCTTTTTGCGATCCGTACTTAGCAGATTTGGTTTCAAATGACCTACTCGTATTTGGGGTTCCTTAAGCCAGCATCCTTCTTCCATCCTTACCAGTTCTTGGTCTGGTTACTATCACCAGTTCTTTTTGATTGATTTGTGGTGCGTTAAAGAGTCGATGAAACCTTTCATGCTACTTTTCTAGCTACGTCAACCGTCTTAAGAATTTGATATGCTTTGTTTCTAGACCCCTGTTCAGATGTTTGTTAGATTTATTTTGCTCTCACCACATAATGCTCCGAAGAGTTGGAAGATAAAGTCCGATGTTTCGTCTGCCATTATTCGCATCTGTTTTACTTAATTAGGGAGAGAGGCAGGAGAGGAGGCTTCTAACTACATGAAATTTGAGCAAATTCGGCGTAGGCATGTTTAAGGTAGATACTAAAGACCCGATGGAAAACTTTGAGGGATAAATTAAATAACAAATTTAGACAATGTAGAACTACATCATTCCGCTCTCTGTTCTGTTGACTGACCCTCTGATATGGAAAAATCCCTTTCTTTCTCTTTGTCTCTATCTTTATTTTTAACTTTCTACTTTTTATCTCTCTTCTCCCTCTTTCCCCTCTATTTCATATTTCTTTTTCTATCTCGCTGCCGCTTTCTCTCTTTGTATATTGTCCTCTGACTTGCGTTCTCTGTCTTCCGCTCTATGCCTATCTCTACCTCTTTCTTTAGTCCGTTTATATCTGTTTAGCTCTCTCTTTCGAGAGAAGAACAAAGAAAGAGCAACCTTTGTTTATCTCTCTCTCTGCCTCTCTCTCTCTCTGCCTCTCTCTCTCTCTGTCTCTCTCTCTGCCTCTCTCCCTCTCTGTCTGTTTAATGTATGTCTCTTTCTTTCTCTCTCTCTCTCTCTCTCTCTGTCTGTTTAATGTATGTCTCTTTCTTTCTCTCTCTCTCTGTTTAATGTATGTCTCTTTCTTTCTCTCTCTCTCTCTCTGTCTGTTTAATGTATGTCTCTTTCTTTCTCTCTCTGCCCGTTTAATGCATGTCTCTTTCTTTCTCTCTCTCTCTCTCTCTCTGTCTGTTTAATGTATGTCTCTTTCTTTCTCTCTCTCTCTCTGTCTGTTTAATGTATGTCTTTTTCTTTCTCTCTCTCTATAGATGACTAAATTTGAATTTTTGGTCATCATTGGTTTCTTTAACTGGGTCGTTTTTTGTTGTGGATCAGCCTTATAATATTCCCTCTGTCACTCTTAGTTTGTGGGTCCCATTCCTTTTTTAAGCTTTTCTATTCATTTATTTAATTATTTGTTGGTTTAACTTTTTTACTTATTTACTTATTAAATTCCTCAAAATAAAGAGAAACAAGTCACAACCAAGTCAAACAAAACGTGACTTTCCACATCTCTTGAGTGCTTTCAAAGGGAGCGTTTGACCGGCTATCCACACTATTACAGTTTAGCGCCTTACTCTCACTGCACCTGCCGCTCACTACCACCGCGCCTCCTCCCACTCCGGCAGCATCAGTTCAATTGCAGTACCGAAGTGGGAAAACGGGCGGAGGCGCAAATAATCAAATAAGATCACTCCCTCACCCAGTCATTCATTCATTCATTCATGCATTCACTCACTCAGTCACTCAGTCAGTCAGTCACTTTGCTGAAAGCTGAAGCGCACCGAACAGAACTGAACCGAACTCAGCTGAACTGAGCAGAACCTTTGTGCGCCGCTCCACTCCGCTGTGCGCCTTTGATAGTGTTTTTAGTAGTTGCCGCTTTGACTTCTGCTGAAGTTGTTTCTTTTTTCTTGGCGTTTTGTGTGTACAAAGTTCCTTCAACTCCATGCGTACCGTGGATGGGCCCTCGTTCGCTGGCTGCCGGGCTGCTGGCTGCTGGGCTGCTGGGCTGCTGATGCCTCTGATGTTCGTTGCTGCGTTCTTCGGGAGATGGGGTTCTGTTTTTGTGATCTTTTTCACTTTTTATCATGTGTTGAGTTTACCATTCTCAAAATTGCTTAATGTTTATGTTTATTATAATTTAGTAGTAGTAGTTGTTGTGGTTTTTGTTGTTGCTGTTGCATCCTCTCCCTTTTCGTTGCATATTTACACAGCCGCGTTCTTTCCAGTTTGTTGCTGTGGCGCTGTTAACAACTGAGGTTGCACTTTTCTGTCGCGGTGGTTTTTTTTAGATGTTGTAGTTGAGTGCCATGTTGTGATTGTGTACAAACAGAAAGTGAAAATTTTTATTTAAATATTTATTTAATGAATGAATGAAATGTCCTTCATACTCGCATCTTCATCTTTTCACCTTCCCTTGCACTGCTTTGCGCAAATCAATACTCAGCAATTCAATCCAAGCCAAGCCAATCTGAACCAATTTTTGCTAAACCAGCAAAAGATGCTTCCTGCCTGTGAGCCACGTCATCGTACGCTTCCTTCCTCTGTGTCACTTACCTTTTGCCACGCACGGTTCCTTCTGTACCCGGACACATTCATCATTCTGGCGCGTAACAAATTCCCCGAAACATTTATCAAAATATTGCCTCCATTAATAACTCAACATGCTAAACATTCGTGCACACCCCATTTGTAGGTCCAATTCCACTACCACTGCCAAAGCATGCCCATTCCATCCCACCACATCGCAGACTTCTCAACTACACTCCAGTTCGTTTCGGCTCTGCTTAGATCAAACCAGCCCAGCGGCTCCCCACCCTTCTCAATCGAGGGTAATAAAATGCCTTGCTAAATTTCTGAAGGCAGTGGCTCCGCACTTCGTGCGTACTCTGCGGCCGCACGGGAGAGCATTCTTCTTCATTACGCCATTAAAATTAAAGTGTGGAAAGCGAGTGGTAAGCATGGAAAATGTCGGCGGTCTATGGGGGCACCATTTGCGCCGCCTGCCAAATATGTGCCTGCTACGCGCTAAAAATATGCGTGCAAATGCATGCTTGGAGGGACGAATGCGAGCGCTGGGCCGGATTTAGGTATTCCGTCGCCCCAGTCATCAAACTTCTTTCTCCTGCCCTTGGCAGGACATTTGCACCAACTTCAAACACATCGTTGCGAACATGTTTATTTAGACTGTAATTTTTGTAAAATTGTTCATTGCTCAATGGGACGGGCAACTCCATGCTTCAGCCTAGTCAACATGCTGGGAAATCCGCTACTGTGGCCATGTCCAGCTGTCTGTATGGAAATCAGCACACCAAGGAAAGTGGCATCCTCCCTTCCGCTGCCTTGCAAATTGAATTGCGTTTGAAGTTCATGAACCCAACCGCAGCATCGACGTATCGGGTGCCAGGGAGCGGTCGGAAGTGCTGGTCTTGCGGTAGATACTCTTGGCTCATGTGCGCTCGTCCAGAGCACGCTAATGGTGTATGGTAAATTTCAGGCAATCAGAGTGGCAAGTGCAGCCGCCCGTTGGGGGATTCTGAATCAAATTCTTGCTTTTCGCCATTTGCTACTTGATTTAGCATCCGTTATTAGTAAACAAAAGCAATTAGGAGAGCCAGAGAGAGACAAAGTGAGAGAGTGAGAGAGTGGGAGAAGAGGGGTAGGGAAAATTTGTTGCAAATAATTGTTTATTCTTCTTTACACATAAACATGAATTGAATAAACATTTGTTATCGAATGGTCTACTTAGGCCAATTCTATCCAACCCATACTAGGTGGAGGATGACCTAACACCACCCAGTGCAACACCACAAAGTTAAACAGCACCCAGTTGAAGAAAACTAGTCGCAACACAACCAAATCGAGTGCAACCCAATCGAATACACCTCTCCATCTCAGTCTAGAACTCAGACCAACTTAGATCAACTTAGTTCAACTTGGAAGACCAACTCAATTCAATTAATACCAACTCAGTCGGGATCAGCGCAACTCAGTCCAAATCAGTCCAACTTGGTTCAACTTAGGTCAATTTAGTCCAACTTGTTTCCACTTAGTTCACCTTAGAGCAACTTAGATCAACTTCGACCAAATCAGTTCAATTAAGACCAATTGAGTCGAGCTCAGTCTAGTTCTCTAAGGTTAACTCTGACCAATCCAACTTACACCAAGTCAGTCAAACTCGGTAGATTTTAGTCTAACTCAGACCAATTCAGATCATGTTAATGCAATTCAGGCAACCTCTTTCCAACTCATCCAAATGAGGCCAACCCATTTCGTTCAGCTACTCACACTACAGCTTTACCAAAGCATGTAGTGGGAATGAATATCCTGGTGCTGCGTTGCTGGATCTGCAATAGACCTCAAAAAGACAAACCACCAACGGGTTCCTCTCAGCACCCAATGATGGATACCGCTGAAAAATGCGATCGAATTCCCTTCCGAAACACTGATTGCGAGAAGATCTAGCTACTCCTTTGGCTTCCCCCCAATTGCAGCATTCGTTGATTCCCTTTTAGTGCCCACCTCGGGCTTCCCTACTTGCCTCACATTGTCAACACGGAGTAAAAATAAAAATAAATTGGGTCCTCGCTGTGAGAAAATGTCACAGCAATTGTGTTGGCATTTGACAAGGTGCGATTCAGAAGAATTCGCACTCCGTATCCTTCAGTGCCAGTACAGTTTGTATTTTCTCTTGTTTTTATTGTAATAATTTATTTTGTGCGTCAGAACAAAGTTAAAGGATCTGCACAGGCAGCACGGAGAACAGTAGAAAAATAAATGTTGCAAATACACCTTTTGTGTCCTTTAAATGGCAACTTTTGCGCACAATTGCGTATTTTCCAAGTATATTTAGAAATCAAATGCCCCACGCAAGGAGGTAAAAGGGAAAGCCAACTTCAACTCGTGTGCAGTGGAAGCAGTGGCATCCTGTACCTTGAATGATAGTATCATGTAACCGAACTCATGGAGCGCAGCCTGGTACTGCGGCAACATGAACGCACCGCACTTGCCAGCCGAGCATACACTGCATTGCCACGCAGCTCAGCAGGCACACCCCCACAAACCAATTCCTTTGACGGCGGAGTCCAAGCGAGACAATGCCATCCTCAGAAACACATGTTTGCACTCTGGCAGGCAGGCTGCACTCCAGCTGTTAATACTTGGAAGGTGGGGCGGGGGACAATTGCTACTGGCTGTGGGATGTGCCACTGGCTGGGATAGAGATATCGATTTTGTGGAAATGCACGACGATATCATTACACTTCCTTTTAAAGGACACATTTAGTGCCGCCGCATTCCCGCGCCCTTTCATCCATTCATCACAATTTATCGTGAAAAGACAAATTTTTCTTGGAAGAGCTCACTCAGGCTGTGGTGGCATGTGAGCGCTTGTGCTGCGCTCTGTGGAATGACATACGAGTGCATCAGGAGCCATTAGCAGAAGTGTCTTGGACTGCGTCTATTGTTATGTGTGTGTGTGTGTTTCCTCGTATGCTTCAAATGATTTTCTATTGATGTCTTTAATTGGAGGAGTGCGTGTGTGCCACTAAGTAGTGTTTTATTACTCGTATTAATTTAATGGTGTGCTTTCAGCTTTACTTAATCCTTCTTCCCCCTCCTTCAGAAACGAGTGTAAATGGCGCCTTGACGCTGAGAAAATGTCTTCACTACTTTGCCACGTCATAGCAGAAAAATGCCAAATGTAGAGATTTATCCCAGGGGAGATCGGGGTGCAGAAGTTGAGGGGATGAGGATATACGAGTACATCTAAGGATGGATCGAGATTAAAATATTGAGCCAGATCTGGATACAAATCTTGAGGGAGATCTAGATGCACATCTTGAGAATAGTTTTGAACCGAAGCTAACGATCTGGTAATATCTTGAATGCGATTCTTCTTCCCCCCCCCTCTCTTTTTTTTTCTCTCTCTCTCTCTCTCTCCTTCTGCCTACCTTTCTTCCAAACCACAGTCTCTGTTTCACTCTGCTATTCACTCTCCTTGTTCTGTGCCCATCACTCTCTTGCATATGCACCTTTAATCTCTGCCCCGATTGGACTTGTTCTCCTTGTTTCTTAACCCCTCCTCCACCTATCTCTTGTACTAGCTCTTTTTTATGTACTATATTCTCTGATTGTTTCTTTCTCTCATGTTCGCAGTTTTTCTCAGTTAATTATACTGTTTGTTTGTCTTTCTCTCTCCGTATTTCTCTTTTTCTCTCCGTATTTCTCTTTTTCTCTCTGAGTTTCTCTTTTGCTCTCCGTATTTCTCTTTTTCTCTCCGAATTTCTCTTTTGCTCTCCGTATTTCTCTTTTTCTCCGTATTTCTCCCTCTCTCTCCATATTTATCTTTCTCTATTCCACTCTCTCTCTCTTTCTCTATCTAACTTCCTCTCTATGTCACTTCCTCTCTATCTAACTTCCTCTCTCTATATCTATTTCACTTTCTCTTTTTCTCTATCTCACTTTCGCTTCCTCTGTATTTCACTTTCTCTTCCTCTATTTCACTATCTTTCTATCTCGCTCTATCTCACTCTCTCTCCCTCTATTTCACTTTCACCTCCTCTCTCTCTTCCCATCTCTCTCTAACTGCCTCTCTCTCTCACTTCATCTTCCTCTGTCTCTCGCTTCCTCTCTTCCTCTGTCTCTCGCTTCCTCTCTTTCACTGTCTCGCTTCCTCTCTCTCTTTTTCTTCTCTATCTTTTTAGTCTCTCTCTTTTTATTCTCTCTCTTTCTTCCTCTCTCTCTCTCTTTCTTCCTCTCTCTCTCTCTCTCTCTTCCTCTATCTCTTCCTCTATCTTTCTCTCTTCCTTCCTCTCTCTCTTCCTCTATCTCTTCCACTATCTCTTCCTCTGTCTTTCTTTCTCTCTCTCTTTCTCTGTCTCTCTCCCTTTCTCTCTGTCTCTCTCTGCCTCTCTCTCGCCCTCTCTCCCTCTCTCTCTGTCTCCCTCTCCTTCTCCCTCTTTCGCTCCGTATATATACTCGTATTAGCACTTCATACTTCGCCCATTGCCAGCTAATTCAATGGGCACTTCAAGCTTGATTACTTCGACCATTGCCGTCTATGAACGTTCAGAGTTAGAAGCAAATTGCAAGTCTCTCAGCGCGCTCTTAAGTGAGAATGTGTTTATTAGTGACTTGTTTGAACCTACTTGCACGGGGCGCTGCTGTTGGATGGGTTGCTGAGTACCCTCAATGGAGATATAACACAAATGTTCCAACATTACGAGTGGAGGCACTTGAAAATTGACTTCTTAATTTTTTATGTTATTTTTGTTGCTGTGTTGCTGTGAATAGAGAACACCTAAAAATACAGAACTTATCGCTCGATGTCTGTGCGCGCGTTGGGTTGCAAATCAAGAATTCCGTGCATGTGCCCATTCGAAGATTTTCCCATCGGAGAGACTGGCACAGCGCGGCTCATGTGTGTGAACTCATGCATGCAGGCTCCTGGTATGCACATGAGCTATCCGTCCATCCGTCCGTCTGTCCGTGCATGTGTCTGTTTGTGGGGATGATAGCATTAAATCCATTCAATGCGTTTGCCTTGGGCGAGTGGAAACGCTGCATTAAACGCTCCTAAAACATGTTTCGCTGCTAAATAAGTAAACTGTAGAAAAATGCCTTCAATATGAGGAGCAAGAGAGCAGCACCACCGTCTTCATCTCCGTCGCCGTCATCGGGTGGCGCGGTGCTGTGCTGCATAACGTGGATTTGGACCTGGATTTGGAATTGGAATTGTGAGTGGTGCGCGCATGTGTGCGAGTCAAAAACATTACAAACCATATAATTACCAGGGCAAGCATAATTACAACAACATTGAAGACAAGCACTGAGGACAGCCATGCACAGCCAGTCAGTTAGCGAACGAACCCGACCGCCCGTCAGCCAAACAGACCGGCGGCCCGGCAGACAGACAAACGGAAACGCGGATGCTTCCCCATGCTGCACATCATAATGAATGTTGCGCTATGTTGTGTAATAGTTTAAGGTGGAAGAACGCCCGAGACACAGAAAAAAGTAAATAAATAAAAGAAACTCAAGCAAAAAATACACAGAACGTAAAAGCGATAAAACCTCGTTAAAGAAAATTAAAATCGCTTAAAACCAAGTCGAAGAATTTTAGTCTCAACAGAAGAGGCTTTGGCCCATTACAAGCATGGTAGATAAAAGTGACCAAAAGGCCATCAAACTCCGCAGCGAAAAAAATATTGAACCGAACACACACACACGTCCATACACACATACACACATACCCACACTACCAAATAAATAGTAGAATTATAAAAAGGCATTGGATCGAAGCTGGACTACGACTTGGCTGAAGAAACGGAAATGCATGGGCACAGCTCTTGAGCTTGTTCTCTAGCTGAGAGTTAATATGGCATACACGCTCACCCGACACACTTCCCCATGCGAAACGAATCCAGATCTTAACGTGCCCGTTCGCAGAGCACAGTACGGAAAATACAGGCAGATACCATTGAGGATGGCTCCGGTTAAATAAAAATGGCCTGCAAATGTCTGCCAAAATGATGGCATACTCTGGAGTAATACATCACGCTCTAAAGTTTGGATTGTGCCTGCAATGGCGCCAATGTGCGTACATGTCTTGCAAAGCAACCGCCACCTAAACTGAAAAGTACACTAAAGCTCTCCCGATCCCTTTTGTCTCAATACTATGCGCTCAGTCGTTGGCGCTGTCGTGGAGGACACTTGCGACATTAGTCGTCGACGACCGCGGACGACGTAAGTACATGAGGAAATGCGGGTGTTTTCCCACCGGGTTATGCACCAGTGCGCCTGCTTTTCAAATTGTAATTACTCCAAATATAGTTAAAAGCCTACGAGAACAATTTAAGGCTTTACCGAAGCACACAAAGTGGCTGCGAGAGAAAGAGTGAGAGAGAGAGAGAGAGGGAGAAGAAAAGAAGAAAAATGAACAGATTTGAGCGCTGATTTTAATAGAAGAAAATAAGTATTTTTCTCGCCTGTGGGCATTTTTTTTGTTTTTGCTGCTATTCTTGGGCAGCACTTGCAAACTGAGCGTAAAGTAACGAGTTCCTCTTTGATTTGTGCACAGGGTTAAGGAACTTGTTATTTTAAGGATTTCGCAGAAGTAGTGGATGCGCCTTTCGTATACCAGTGTCTCTCAAAGAAATGTGCCTTCAGCTGAGTTGCCCTCTGCCCCTCCCCGAACACTTATAAGAGGGCGCTTTGATGATTTTCATTCTCTGGGGAAAATGTGTGTCACAAAGGGCACTGAAGAGAGAATCTGTGAACGAGAAGGAGAAAGAGAGAAAAGACAGAGCTGGAGAGAGAGAAAAAAGACAGAGATGGAGAGAGAAAAAAGACACAGTGATGGAGAAAACGCCACACGTCCTCTCAGCGAAAACGTCCGTGAAGAAGCCGCTCTGTGCTTTACACGCGGCAACACCAGCACACAAAACAATGACCGCCACTTAACAAATTAACCTTCAATAGGACACTCAGTATGTCGCTTTCAGCGTTGAGGGTCATCAAACTGGCCATCAAATACTTAAAGGATCAAATGCGTCTGGCACCGTTCACAGCGATGGTATGAAGTTTACAGCTAAGCGCTTGGAAATTCTAGGAAATTAACAAAGGCACCAAAAAGAGTAGGCACCATTTAGTAAACAACAAAAGCGTTCACAAACCCATTAACGCGCACACCTAGAAACAACGCTAAATAAATACAATAAAACAGAATAATCTGCTAATCCCGGCAGTGAAATTTGAAAGTTCCGCACTAGCTGCAGAACTAATTGGAATATAAACAGCTGAATGAATTGCTATAAGTATATATCGAGGTTTTAGATCTGCACTGGTTGAATAGCAATGTCCTCCGTTTAGGAATGAAATTCACATTGGAAGTGATTGTTGAAGACACGGAATAGATTTTGGGAGGGAGTTGTCTTAACATGCGTTGTCTAGGCTAGTTGCGAAGTAAAAATTGCATTGCAGTTGGCCGTGGAACCAGTGATACGCCAGTTAAATATTAAAGTGGTTATACGCGTAAATTATTTGCGTTTACCATGGAAATTGAGGTTTTAACTAGTTGCTGAGCTTGCGTTTTAGCAGAGGATTAGTTCCAAAATAGTTGTAATGCACAATTCACCCTGGAAAGGAAGGAAATCACCGTTTGACAGTGATCAGTTTGCACCCACTGAGAGATGACATTTTACAATAAATAAACAGTTCGTTTGGAATTGCCATAAAAGCAGTTGCAGCACTGCTTGGATTCACTGCAGGGACTGGACGACTCATGTCTGCCTGCACACTCACACACTTGCAACATGTGCTCATGCATGGAAAAGGTCATAAGCCAGTCAAAAGTAATCAGCATCAGGGAATCGTCAGATTCTCTGATATTGAATTACGTTCCTACGAAGTTGATATTGTTGTGTTGTGTGGTGTTGTGTGGTGTTGTGTGGTGTTGTTTTGTCGTTGTTTTGTCGTTGTTGCTATGTTGTACATGTGTAGGAAGAGTGAGAAAAATTGCCGCGTTATGTGGTACCAAATACAGAAAGTAAATAAATGAACATAAAAAAGAAATAAAATAATCCAAAACCCCAACGACGAATATAACAATCATGCTGCAGCTGCAACAAAACAATCTCAATTTAAAACGCAATCGACAGACGCAGCACTCAATAGGGTAAGGCAGGCAGGCAAGCGGTGACGTATGTATACCCGGCGTGGCTGGACCGGCTTCACTTGGCCTGGCCTGGCCTGGCCTGGATTGAACTGTGATGGGTTGTGATGTGATGTGATGGGATGGGCTGGGTTGGGCCGGGCAGCTCAGGGTTTGTGTTTTTGACGGTGAGACAAAAACACAAAAAAATCTTAATTGGTTTGTTGTATATTCATTCATGAAGTAGAACGAAGAGCGAACAACACACGTATAAATAAAACTTGATTCGTATTGAGGCGCATTGTGCATTGCACTGTTATGATGTGTTTCCGTAGACGAGTGTTGGGGAGGGATGCAGGGGAGTGAGTCTCATTGATTGTGCATACTTTGTGCTGTCCAACCGAATATGACGTTTAATTAATCAACACATCAACGTCAGTCGTTGAGATTTCATGCACGTACGAGATCTGTAAAGTGTGCACGTGTATACCCGGGAACATGTGTGTGCCAGTGTGTTTGCGTGTGCGCTTGAGTGTGTGTGTGTCGATCACACCAGCATCCAATTTCAATTACAATACATTTGAATGTCGTTTGGGTCAGAGCTGCATGGCCTGCACGTGTCTAGAGTTGGACGCATGAGATGCCAGTGTGTGTTCAGTTCGCTGAACGCTGTTAGAGAGCGGACGAAGGGAGGGAGGGGACGCCAAATATTCAAAGGCATAAATCAAATACACAAAATTTCAACCTAAAATTGACATCATAAAATTGTCAACATAGAAATAAAATTTAAAAAAATATTATTTTGAAAAAGCATATAAAAAACATATATATCTTATATATATCTTATATATATCTTACATATATATCTTATATATATATCTTATATATATATTTATATATATATATATATATATATATATATATATATATATATATATATATATATATATATATATATATATATATATATATATATATATATATATATATATATATATATATATATATATATATATATATATATATATATATATATATATATATATATATATATATATATATATATATATATATATATATATATATATATATATATATAATTAAATATATTACAATTGAAAGAATATTCAAGAAATATGTAACATAAATATAAATTATTATTAGAGAAATATTGGACCTGCCAAGTTCTTCACTGCTTTTTGAACTAGGAATCATTGTGATTACCAATAAACTTGGCATGTCATATAAAATAATAAATATATATAAATAAAATTAGCTCAGCGCGCTAGGGTAGAGAGGGAGTCTGCTGCGGCAGCATTTTCGATTGGTTCATGTTGCATGACCAAAACAATTTTGTTGCACATTTCGGTCTCCTAAAAAAATAGACCGTTACTCATACGCCTGTTCGCCACCCTCGTTGGCAGCCTCCACCAGAAACATAAATATTACTCATACGCCCGGTTGGATTCTTACTTGATTGCATATTAACAAGCAAACGCTATCAAAATCATTATGTTGCACTGTAATCGAATTGGGATTGTGAAAATTGCCATTTTTCATGTCAAATCACAAAAAGTGCCGCCACATTGAATTGGAAACAGGCAGCAACGCCACCAACAGTAACAACACATAAAAACCAGCATTATTAATTATAATCATAACAATAATAATAGCAGAACTGTCATGTTCACGACACCCACACACACAGCAACACACATATACTCATACTCTGCCACCCAACGCCTGACGTGGTCGACGGCTGAGCGAGCTCCACACGCACCGTCGTCAACTTGCACTCTCACCCACTGTAATGTTCAACCGTGAACGCTCGCCATGCGCGGAAATTAATTGCTATCGATATGCAATCGTTCACTCACACGCACACACTCACACCGACGCACAGCCATTCCTAACTGTAAACGCATAGTTTATGTGTTAACTCTTGGGCGCAACCCTCTGCAAAGTGAAAATTATGGTTGGGACGTTGATCATTGATACCGTCATTTGTACGCGATTCGATTCGTTTCAATGCAGCGCCAGGCTTCAAAGACTGGTGTGCGTTGCGTTGCCTACGCTCGTAGCACCCATTCTGGCGCCCCTCTGAATTCACATGCTCCACAATCGTGAAAAGGATTTTTGCGTACGAGGCAGCAGCGCCAGCAGAGCCAGCGGAGCCAGTGGCAGAATTAATTGCCAAGTTATTCATAATTTTCCGACTGTGTAATAATTTTTCGAACTCGAGCTCGAACTCGCATTCGTTTTTCCCTAAACACCCATTTCCATTTCATTTCACATTTGTCATTTTTGTATGGTTTGTTGGTATTGTTGTTGGTGGCATTGGCTTTATTTGTTAAGCTTCCATATCCATGCGTAAATTATTTTTGCTCTCAATCAATGAATTTGAAATGAATCTTTTCTAAAAATATTCTTTTTCTGTTTCTCTCTTTACAGGTAAGCAAAAAAAAACAAAAAAACACTTTGATTAAGAACTCAGCGTATCGACTGCGGTATGGAAAAATATCAGTAAGAAATATATCAGTACTATTCGTAGGCGAAACACACGGGCACACCGCCGTTCTTAGTCCTTGGGAGTAGCGTTCTGATCTTTTACACGATTTAATAAAAATGTGTCTAAAATTTGAAAGTTCGTCGATTTTTTATGGAAACAAAATTTTTAGGGTTGGTTTGTAGCCGAAGTGCCCAAAGGTAATTTTTAAGATTTTCATGACTTGAAACCTGAAAAGTAATAAAAATAATAGAGTAAATTAGAGAGGAAGGTTCGCCGTACATCGTTGTTCAGTTCCATCACTCTGAAGGACACAGAATTGGAACAAACCGTTATTTGAAAAAGGAAAAAGGATAATCAACAACAAAACAAATAAATGGAGTGTAGAGTGAGAGTGGGAAAAGCCCGAAAACAAGGGACAAATTTAAGCAAGTTGCTTTGGAAGCATTGACGAAATAACTGTGCAATATAAAGTGCTGCCACTTGCAGTTCTTAACTGAACTCTTTCTCAGCTGCTTCGACAACTACTGATTGCTCTAGTATTGCTAAGTTGCTAAGTTGCTGCGAGCGCCTGTATGTGTGTTGTTACTACCCAAGAGGAAACATCAACTGACTGAGGGAAAGAGCCATCTCCATGATTATGGAAGCCATCTAACTGCAACTCGCGCTTGCCACCTGATCTGTCTGTCTGTCCGATGAATTTTCAAATTATCCATCAAATTGTCAAATGATCTCGGACTTCTCCGCCGCCCAAATGAATGGCCACATTTTCTGAAGCGCACTAGCAGCGTTGCCGCTACCAGCTTTGAAGAATCCACAATATTCGTCCTTTTGGCTCTAGGCAGTACCGCACCTCAGATCGAGTTTGCTGGTCATATCTGAGAGAGTTATTGGTGTTCATGCAACTTTCAGCATGCCCGCATAGTAAAGCACCACTTCTTAGCATTGTCATTGCCAAATTTTATTTGAAGTAATTTGGCATTTATTTTATTTCTCACACGTACGTTTTTCCCCGCAGATGCTTTTTACTTCCTGGTAGGAGGGAATGCGTATTATTGTTGTCATTGTCTTTATGGTTGTTGGCCAAGTTGTTGCTGCTTCTTCTCTTTGTTGTTGGTGGTTGACTAATTGCATGAGCGATTGTTTCGTTTGCTTCTAAGATGGTGCTCAAGGAGGTGTTCCTGACAATGGATCCCTTTTTGTCGTGGTGAGCCGCGGTTCCCCCTCCACATATTCAGCATTCAGAATGTCGGTCTGTCGGACGATAAGAGGGTCTGTTCTCGAGAATCTTGATCGTCTTAATGTTATTTCTCACAGTGAGCAATTCCACGACAACGAACACAAATTTCGTGTCTAGTGTAGTGTCAGTTAAACGCGCTTCTACGAGTACACGAATTCTCAGCAAGAGAGAAGAGTCTCACGCCAGCGATTAAATCATGTTGTTGATATTTCTCCTCGAATCACACAGTTCTAGTATAGCTACGCAAGGGCTACCAAAGAGTAAGAACCGTGAACCCGTGTTTATGAAGTTGTCATTAGTGTCTGAGTATACCCTATCGCATTGTGGGCAGGTTTATGGCTTTTGTCTCCTGGTTCTGATATGCTTGGTCATTCATATTTCGTTTCAAAGTATGCCTAAGGTTTAGCTAAGGAATCGCCAATGCATTGCAACTTGCATCTCAACCCGCCCTGGTCACAGTCGAGACTATTATCAATTATAAACTTAAATTAAGTAAAGGAATCCTCTTGTTGGTGATTTTTTAGTTTTGCTGTAGATGCCTTATCTTCTGAACTTTTCATTACGGAGGTACTCGTAATCTGTTGCTTTGTCAATTGCTGGTAATAGTGTTTCTTTCTAGAATCACGAACCCACTGTTGGGAAAGTTCCGTGACAGTCGCTGGAATTTCTATCTACCTATTTCTACGCCCTTGGGGGTACGTGAATGGATATTCGTGCGTGATCTGTGGTATGCAAAACCCCACTTCGAATCTCCGTTATCGAAGTGAATTCATGAGCATTGACTTTGTGAAACACACGCTGGGATTCCTGGGTGAATGGTTATGATGATTCTCCCTTCGCAATAGTGTTTTTCCTATTGTTCCATCGTGATGGTTAAGCTTGACAAAAAGAGCATAGCTACGACTGCATTTATTTCGTATAGTTTTTTGTTGATAACCACAATTAGCCCGAACATATTGGAGCTCTTCACTGCTCCTCGTTGTTATTGGGGATTGTTCTGCTGCTCGAGTTGGCGACAACGGAGCAAATATTACACTGCGGCTACGCGTGCGGTTTGATTATGGAGTGGAACGCATTTCCTCGGTTGCGTGTTCTCACCTTTTCCGCTTCAAGTGTCCATTGTGGGATTTGTGTTCTTTGCTGCTTTTTTAGATAAAGGTTCATTGCTCCTTTTGGCGTTGGTTCATTCTACAGTCCCCCCATATCAACTAAGGCAGACATTACACATTAGTTGCCTGGCTGCTTGCTTGCCCGTTTGAGGCGAATTGTAATGATTTACCTATCGAGATAAGATAAGGCCTCTGCCCCCTATTTCTCCCCGCCCCGTCTAATGCCAAGCCATAGAAAGCAACTTAATTAAGCAGCCATAAAAACGCAACAAAACGCAACGCAAATAAAACATTGTGAGAGAGGAGTGTGCGGATGAACACCTTCGAAGCGTCTAGCAGTGAAGTTCTTCTGTATTTGCTTAGGCAGGGTTCCACAAACTTTTTCCGCCATATTAAAATTAAATAAAAATTTTGTGCATTGAAAAAATTCAAAAATTAAATAAAAATTTTGAAAAATTTGCTTCAAAAAATTTTCAAAAATTTTCATAAATTTAAACAACGTTTTTAAAATACAAAAAAAACTTTAAAAATTTTGTATTTATTCCTCCTGCGACGAACTGTTGAATTTTTCCATCCTCGTAGTTTCTTTCTGGCGTGTTACTTAGAACAGTTCAATATTAAAACGAAGTGCTGACTTCACTTTTGAAACAAATCCAATTTAGCCCCATTCATTCATTCACACCCCCTTCATACATTCACACCCCCTTTATTCATTCATGTCCGCCCTTTATTAATTCATCTCCGCCCTTTATTAATTCAGCATCCTACAGCATGAAACCATGTCTCATTCCTGTGTTGATTCTTGACTTAATTACTGTATTTCGGCTTTGTGGGCCAGAGCAGCAGTCTATGTATAATTTTTCGAAATCTCCATCGACCCCCATAAAAGTAATTTTCTGTTAATTAAAGCAAACTTTGTGTTTTTTAATGAAAATCGCAAAATCCCCTGGCTCAGATCGACCCCCGCCTTTGTTAAATAGACCTGTGGGGGTCACTTTGGCGACCTCTGGTCTAGACTTAGGGTTCTCGGCCACATTTTGTGTGCCCGAAATCGTGAATCAGCTTTCTCTAGGGAGTTTCACGTAGACTCGGAAGACCCATTGGCCCACTCTACCAGATTTCATACATAATTTTTTACGTTGAACCAACTCTTCATTCAGCACTGTAGAAGCAAGTGGAGGAGAAATACTACCATTGTGGATTTTACCCAGAACAAAAACATATTCCCGGACGACTGTTTGCTTGTTGTGAATCGGAAATCGTCCTTTTGTTTTTATTTGTAGTGTGTTTTTTTTTCAACTGTTGTTCACATGAAATCAGAAATACCGAATGTACAAAATTTGTTCCACAAACCTTCGAATTTATTGCCCAATTTTATTGACACCATGTTACAAAGTATTCCCACGTTTCAAGAATCCCGAAAATTCAAGTGAAATAAGAATTTGTCACACAACAACGCGAGGAGGCGACAAGAATAACGAGACAAGAATCGCAGCGAGCATTGCTTCTTCGTACACTTGACACAATTTTCGAGCAGGCAGCAATAAAAGAGCTACAACAGGAACAACAACCACAACAACAGCAATTTTGTTTTAAAAATGATTTCAAAATAAATTTCGGCTTTCTCTCGGTACAAATGAGAAGAAAATTACACTAAACGCAAATAGAAAAAGATAATAACAAAAACGTCGAGAACTCTGTGAAGAGCCGAATCGTTGATGGGCAAAAGGGACGGTGGGTGGACCTAACTGCTGGGGTGAGGAAACTGTGCGCTGTGCGCTTTTGATCACCAATATGATCACACACACACAGAACAGGGTTGCCAGGCTAGCTAGGGGAGTTTCGAAACTGAGGATGATGTCTCTAAAGAATGAGGCTGAAAAGTGAATCAAAAATGAACGCGAAATAGGATCTGGAATGACAGCCCAAATGTGATCAAAGATTAGGGGGGGAATGAGGAACGATGGGAAATATAATCATAAATGACACGGAAATTGAGATCGAAGTTGGTATAAAAAATGAAATCGAAAACGAGATCGAGATCGATAATTGGTGCGGGAATGAGGAACGATGGGAAATAAATCGTAAATGACATGGAAATTCAGATCGAAAGTGAGGTCAAAAGTGAGATGGAAAATTAGGACGCGAAATAAGATCATAGAAAAAGCGGAATTAGTTTTGTTAAATAAAAATCAATTAATTAAATGAAACAAAAAGAGGAACCTACTTTGTTCGGTCACTATTGACGCCATCGATCGTCTTTCTCAGAGAAAATGTGGCAGTGGAGAAAAATACTGCCTCTGGAACTCCTCTCTTTAGTAAATTGCTGAAGTAATTAAGATATATAACTATATAATATTTGGCTCACACACACATATGCAATTTATCGTTAACAAGCAGTTGGCAAGAGCAGTTACGCCTGCCCGGCTGTGATGTCAGCGGTGCCGAACTAATTTTTCTTGCGAGACCATTACTTAAATCGTCATCATACTGTTCATCGATGAATGATAATTTCCGGGGGACTATGGAGAGCGATGTACTTAAGGGGAAACGACGACTGAAGAGAGTCGATGGCAACATTGCCACATGGCTTGCTCACCAAGACGGCGAGCGCAGCGCGGTGAAGCAGATACATGAAAAGCGGCACCGCTGGGCACGGCAAAGCGAAGCAAAACAGTGGCGAGCAGAGCGGAGCGGAGCACAGAAGAGCATAGCATAGCAAGTGGAAGCTACTTGAGCAAGGTCATTAAACCACGAGTGGGGGTATACTGCTTGCTTCTGGCTGCTGACTGCTGGCTGCTTCCTACTCGCCAACGCTCGTATTCATACTCACTCAGCTGTGTCGCAGCATTTCATTTTAGCCGTTTTTTCCCCAATGTTTTGTTGTTGCGGTTTTGTACGAGTTCACACAGAACGTAATCTTATCAAGAAAGAAACGGAAAGCGCGTGCAAACCACAGCAAACCTCCGGCAGCGTGTGCGACAACTCTTGAGCATTGAGCTGGGGGCCGAGAGCACTGAATGAATGGTGGTAAACTGACTTGAGTGGAGTGGTGTGTGGCCTGGAATGGAGTTGAGTGGGAGTGGGAGTGGTTGTGCTGGTGCTAGTGCCGTCATTGCCATTGCAAGTGCCGCTCTGGCAAGTGCTCAAAAGGGGATTTGTGGCATTCGCCCCTCGTGCCTTCCTAAATTGTTATGGTAGAACTCGAGTGTGTGACCTTTGGATGGGCTCACTGCCATATTGCTCAACGTGCGTCCTCGTTGACCTTTTGTTAGTTACAAAAGCGTGGCACCTCTTTACAAATGTGGTCGCTGCAGAAACTACGGAGTGCTTCAGCATTTGGGTGGATGAGTGTTTGGACTTTTAAAAGAGTTGACTTTGCTGCACTCTAATAAAAGGAGGGCCTACCACCAAATTCAGGCTCCATGATTCACATGTGTATATGAAAGATAGAGAGAGAGAGAGAGAGTAGGGTACTTCTCCATCTATTCCATGATGCTGTAGTACTTAGGGAGACTCCTTGCCACTCCATGCCTACCTGCCTGGCATAAAAAATTCTATTGCATCGGTGGCTCGTGCCAAGCGATGACATAAGCCAAAAGTAAGCATCATCCGCCCACTGCAAGGACAAACTCTGCTGTACTGCAGCAGAGGCAGCATACGTAGTAAGAGCAGTGTATGCTAAATTTGCCAAGGCCGTTCAATTTCTTCCTCTTTGCCCGAATTTCATGTCGTCATTTTTATTTATTAAATAAGCTGATTCAAATTTTCGTAGGTCGCTTTTATTGTTGTCGCTGCGAATGCCGTTGCTGCTGCTGCTTTTGTGTCTACTGCTGTTTTTGTTGTTGTTGTTGTTGTTGGTTTTATTGTTGTCTGCTTTTGCATTTGCATACACAATTCATTTATTCATAATTCCAATGGCGGAAGCAATCAGTTTAGCCATGCCGCTTGTGCACGTATTGTTGACAACTTGTTCTATAATTGCCAAAGAGACGGAGGCAGCGGAGTTACTGCCTTTCTCCCCCCGAAAGGGGGTTTACATAAGCTACTTAGACAACTGTACTGCTATGTGCATCGGGATTATGGCTCAGACTTTGCCGTATGCTACGAGAAATGCTTATACGGCGACTCAATTTCAAAGCGTCCATATATACTCGTATGTATATATAAAAGGGCCTGTTTCGTGGCTCTTTCTTTTCCCCGCTTAGTCTCTTGTCTATCTTTCTCGCTCTATCTATTATCTCTGTCTTTTGTATCTCTCCGTATCACACTTATCTCTTCTTCCTCTTTCCCTATGTTCTCTCGCTCCTCATTTTCTAGAAAAATTGATCGTCCGTCTTAGTATAACTGATGGAACTGGTTTTATTTGGTAGTGTCCTTGATCGGAAACATTCTCGTATGCACTTTTAAATCGGCTGCAGCTGCAATCTGTTATATATCTGATTTGGGCCTGGTCTGCAGAGCCCCAGACATAGTCGTGTCTAATATCATTTCAAGTAGTCGTCAGTTCCATTTCAACTCCATGCCTTTTTTATCGATTTACTTTTATTCAATGTGGTAAATTAGTGCATCGATGCCCATCCTGTCTGTCTGTCGTCGCTAGCATAAATAATAAGTTCATCCTGAGTTCAAAAATTACCTCATAGTATGAAACGACCAAATTGATTACTTAAAAAGTTATGCATAAAGAAGCAAATTAATTTTATTAACATTATCGGCTAATTTGATATTTTGCGTGCCACCCCGGCCCGGCGCTCGTGGCCAGACACTAATTCGGGCAAATGTGAAGAGAAGTTAATTGCCTTTCAATTTGAACTCTGCCACTAAAGCGGGCATTTTACGTACAAATTCGATGGCATGGGTATCACACCTATATATATATATGTATATATATATATATATATATATATATATATATATATATATTTGTGTGTATATGCGTGGTGTGGTGGCAGCGCAAGAGTGCGTTTATGTGCGTTTATAAATTGATGAGCCAATTCAAGCGAAATTCACCGCATGGCAATAAATGAATGCAATACTATATTTAAGCGCACATTTCGGAATATTTTAATGAATTAATTAATAAAGCCATACAAATGCAGTCACACACACAGATGCACGGAGAGAGGGAGACACATGCTCACGCACATGCCCGACTGCGTCGTATCGGCTGGGCGGCTGGGCTCGTCATAAGGCACAGTAGCGTAGGATTTAATATGCATGCTTATAATAAATTACAAGCATAAAAAATATACATTTTATTTACTAAGGTTGAAGAAACACTTGTGCGGCAAGGGGGCGCGGGCCTGGGCAGGCCACGCAGGTAGTTGGTCGGGTCGCATTTACCGGCGGCGCATAATCTCAAGTTTGACAAGCCACAAAAATGCGGTTTCCGCATGCTGTGTGAAAAGCAGTGGCCCAGCGGTGGGGGCTTCGTCTCGGGGTTTTGTGGCTTTGGTGTAGAAACCGCATTCCAAATTCGTAATTCATCAGCGCATGATTAATACCATTTAATTACCTTTTCCTCTTTAAAGTCTTAAGTATATGGCCATCTAGCTAAGCTTGTGCCATTAAGGAGCTTACAACGAAACACCTTTACCATCGCAACAGGCCGCAGGAGTGCTGGGTGGGGAGTGGCGTTTGCGATTATATTTGTGTTTACTCTGCCAATTGCTGCCTACACCATCTTAAAGGCGGCCAGGCACGGCACACGACGGAAGGGTGTTGCTATAACACCTTTGTAGAGTGTGTGTGTGCGCACGCCGCAGGATTCCTCCTTAAATACTCGTAATGGATTTCAATTAGAGAAGTTCACAAATCCAGTTTCAATGGGATTGTCGAGGCTGGATGCAAGATTTTGGCCCCTAACTGTGGTCACCGGTTATTGTTAGTGAGTTATTCTAAAATAATCAAACCATATTTAAATAAGCCACAAAAAGAAAGTCAATAATTTCTTGAAAATAGTCGCGAATGAAGCTCCTACACTGGGTAGGGTATGAAAAACGCTCCTGCTTCGAGTCGAGGTACATGAATACAAATTGTGTTCTTAATAATGGCACGTCAGAGATAGATCACTGAACTAGTTTCCAGACCTTATACAGGGGTCTGTTGACTATGAGGAAATGTTTGCAACGCTTGAATCAAGGACTGATGCATACATTGCTGCTGTTGTAGTTGTTTCCCCGGTCGCTACATATTTTTGGTGCCCAGCACCGAACTGGCGCCTCATATTGACTTCATACATGCCCTCCTTCCAATGTATATCCCCCATAAGACTTCCAAGGTGCTGCAAACTGCCGTGCGCACAATTACGTGGCATCCTGAAACTGTCACGGCCACTCTCGTAGTGTTTATAGTATGTGGCATCAGGTCCTTCCTCACAATTTAATTTAAAATTTCACACAATTCCTCCCGTAAGTTAAATTTCCTATAAATATGCTTTATTTGTGTATTTTATTGAGTGAATTTGCCACCGGTTAAGCGCTGCTTCATTAACACGATCCATGAATTGCAATTACCGCTACACCCCCGGCTCCCGGTCAGTGCCGCACTCTGGCAGCGCCAGCCCCACCTCCGGCCAGCGCTGTGTCCGCTTTCCCACGTGCGCGGGGCCGGCTTCAGCACTGCACCGACGTCCGTTAACTGGATTAAATCGCTCTGGCCTGGCGTAGTTGACGCTTAACTCGCTTTATGCTCATTTCATAAAACTTTGTTATGGCGCTGTGGCGCTGTGGCGGTGTGGCTCACTTTTTTATTTTGCATCACTTTTCATTTGCTTCGCCTCTGCATTTGTTTTATTTATTTTATATTTATCTGGTCTGTTTTTATTTTGTATTTTGTTGTTTCATTGGCTGCGTTTTTGCTGCCACCATTTCGCTTTTTTGTTGACTGGTTTTCTGTTTATTTATATTTTCTTTTTGCATTTTGCTTGTACTGCCAATATTTAGCAAATTTGTTAGTTCTGTTTGCACTCCCAGCTGATTGGCGTTATCGCTGGAGGAAACGGGCGGGCGGGCGAGCGGGCGAGCGAGCAGGGACCGCTGCTTGCATATAATTGCGGGCCACATGCGTTTGACTTGCGAACCCTGACCTACCGCCACCACAAACTGCACACCTTGATGGTAGAAAGAATTGCTCCGTTGTTGTTGTTGTTGTTGTTGCAGGAGTTGCTATAACGGTCGTTATGGTTTTTGTTGTTATGTTTCAAATGGACACATTTTTATATGGTACCATGCTTGGCAAATTGTCTGATTATCCAGCAGTGCCAATCCGAAAACGATTTGCGGCAATTGAGTCATGCCTCTGCGGCGGCTGTTGGTGCCGCTGCCGCTCTAGACACGCCTATTCGCGCTATTTGCGCTGGCAATAAAAGTGTTAATAATGCCGCAATTGTTTGTAATTTAATTGCCAATTTGGTAGTTATTTATTTGGCTTTGCTTTTTTATCTTATTAACTTTTTCCCCCTTCCCGTTTAAATGGTTAGCACCGTCATTTGTTCAGCATTTCGGTGGTTTTGTGGCGCTGTTGAGGCGCTGCTTCCACGACACGCTTGGAATTGTTCGTGAATCATGTTGCCAGCGTTACATTTAATGACAATTGCTGCCTGCCTGTGGCGTTCCTGACAATTGGCAAGCAGCTGCACTGAAGCAGCTGTTAATTGATTTTCCACTACCGTACGTGGATGAGAATGTGTACATATTTATGTATGTGGCCGTCGTATCAATACGTACATTATTCAGAGCGTCCAATTTTTTCTCATAGAGGGAAATATCGACCACTGATACTACCATTAAAGTGACTGTTCGATGCTATGACCATCACTACCGAAAAAGCCGAAACTGTCACTACGAAGACGGTTGGAGTACTGGAGAGAAATCATTACATACCTGAAGGGAACCTACTATAGATAATCCATTACAGTAGGTGGAAATAAACCAGTATAGGCTGTAAAGAAGCCATTACAGAACTAGAAAGAAATCATGGTTGGAAACTAATAGAGTACAACTGGAAACACCTTTACAAAACTTGATGGGAATCGTTGCAGTCCTGTAGAGAAATCATTATAGTACAGACAAGAAACAAGTATCGTACAGGAGAGCAAGCCTTACACCACTCGAGGGAAACAATTATAGTAATGGAGAGAACTGAAGAGAAAAATGATGCTGTAGAGGAAGCATAACAGTACTAGAGAGAAGCCATACATAAATGAAGAGAAATCATTTCGGTAGTAAATAGGCACCTTTGCATTACTACAGGAAGTAGAGAGAAAGCATTATAGTACTGGATAGAAACCATTGCAATACAAGCGAAAGCCCCTTGCAAAACTTTATAGAAACTGATACAGGTTTGGGTAGAAACCATTACAATGGTATATGCAAACCATTTTAGTACAGGAGAGAGATTATTTCAGTAAATATTACTGTAAAATTATCATACTACTATAGAAAAATCGTCACAGTAGGGGATAGAAACCACAACAAAGCGGAGGATGAAGCTTTACAGTACTGGGTAGAAACCATTAACAAATTGAGGAGAAATCGTGGTTAGTAGAGACGGGCAGTATATTTATGCCAACTACGAACGTCCTGTCAAGGCCAAAACTGATTGAAATTCACATAAAGCAAATCGGAAGTGTCACATGATTGTTAGCTGGACAGTGGAGGGCTAACCCTCACCTCCACAGAACGATGTCTGCTGGATTTCACTGGCATGCTCCTCTCAGACTTGCATCCGGTGGCGCGTGACTGGTATCAACAACTGCAAAGTCAACTCGAGCAGGTTGCTTCACCCTAAACTCTTAATTGAATTGTAAACAGAGCCTTGTCACAGAAGGTTCCCCTCCTTCCTTGAACTTCCTAATTAATCCTAATGGGCCCTTCCGTTTCTTAAATGACTCCAGGCAATTGACAATCAATGCAGATTAATTTTGCGACCACAGTTCAGGGCGTAATGTGAATTTTCCACGACGAGGCGTTCGCATTTGAGGGGGGCTTAGCATACTCGCACACAAACACAGTAAATTCGAATGATGCTGCTGCTTAATAACTCGACTGCTGCCCACTTGGGCTGCTGCTCTCTTATTGCAGCACAATTATGATCAAAATCAGCTGCACAGATTTTGTGGTTGCTCCAAAGGATGTGGCTACAAATTCGTCCATTCGCATATGAGCGCATATATAGTCGTTTGCATGTGCAGACATGTGCCAGTGAGTGTGAGTATGCGTGTGTCTGTCTGTCTGTCTGCCTTGTTTCTTTGCGCAAGATGTGGAGTTTGAGACCTTTTGTACAGCATGAATTGCATCCCATGCCAGTTGTGCCTGGAGTTCCTAGAGCCAGATACATTACTGCTTTAGAGGTTTTACACATTTGCTCTAAAAGAGCTCTATTTGATGCGTCTGATGTTGGGTTACTTGCTTTCCAATCTAATTATCTTCAGTACCTGCGCTGAAATAGTTGAGTTCAGCAGACAAACACCCTCCTTCTTGCCCTCTTCATCGTAAAATACGCTTGCATTGCTTCAGTAAGTTTTCTATATCGCCCATGGTCAGACCACGAGAGTTACCATGCCCGAATTGTTACGGATAATTCCAATATTGCACCCTGATATGTCACCAATTACTGACTGAGAGTTTAACTGGCGGGGTTTAGAGAACTTTCTTAAGTGCTCCTTCCGTTGTTTCTGTCAGACCTCCAGCGAACTTTTTCTTGAAGTCCTACCTTTGCGTCGGTATTATATTTGAGACGATACTCGTACATGCATGTTCGAGTGAGGTGTCTCGGCAAGTGCTGCGGAATAATCCGGCTATTCCGCTCTCAGGTTTCTTCGGCGTATGAGACTTCAGTCCCGTCATTCTCTCGTTGACCTTCACATTTAACCTTGTGTGCCGTACACAAATACTGAGCTCATACCTCTGTGGGGTTGGTAAAGTTTTGCTCTACTTCTTGGGGCATCATTCTTTATAGATTTGCTGTGTTGGCATCAGCAGCTCCTGACCTGCCAATTACTGTGTTTAGTGAATAGTTTCGTACCAACATGATCCACAGACTCTGATATCTTCTCACCCGTTTTTCGGGCAGTATAACTTTGTTATTGTTCTTCATGTATTCCGACAGTTCCAGTCCTTGTTCATTATAAATTATGGTGGCACACCTTCATGGATTTCGATAGAATGTTCATTATAAAGCATGGGCCAATATAGACCTGTATAATGAAGGCGGTATGACTAACTCTCCTACCCCTATATGCTTGCGACATTAAGACGCTGGGAGAGCTGTCAAACATTGTGCTGTAAAGAACGTCACTTCTCAACTGCCACGCCCATCTGCATATGCAAGAATTTAGAGTCCCAGGGCACAAATATTTCATTGCCAGTCTGATCCTTTTGTTACGACGTTAAGCTCACGTTTGCTTATTTAATTTTTCCGATTTTAATTTTTATATTTTATTGTCTCGTGCTCGAATTGAAAGTCATGCGAAAAGCAAACACGAACAGCATTTTTAATTTCTGGCAGGATAACTGAAATAATTGTCCACTTTGCGCTTTCCCTCCCTCCCGCCGCATGCAGCTGCCCCGACTTTCAATAATCGTCATCGACACTGTCATCATCAATAAAAATTGAGTGTTAATATTTTGCATTCTTTGTTGGGAGCATTTAATTATCGCATACCGCATGCCGCCCACCGCCAACCTCCCGAAGCCGCAGCCAACAGTTGCCAATAATTGCAATCATTGCGGATTGCAGATTGCTGCAGCGTTTGTGCTGTGAGTGGGCGGTTGAAATGGAGCTTACATAGAAAAGCCTCTCCGGGCTTGACGAGGCAAAAAGTGCCGGGACAGCAGCGTTGCTACGGCAAATACCGCACGCAAAACCAGTGACAGCTCATCCCATCTAGGGGTGGGAGTGCTGCGCAACTGAAACTTGAAACTGCAACTGCAACTGCAACAACACGATGCCACCCAGTGTGATGTCATTCCGGGGATTTTTCAAAACAGATTTTCCTTTTTTGTTAATTGTTTTTCATTTGCTCGTTTTTTGCCATATTGGCCGTTTGATATTCTCTCAGCAATCCTGCGGCAGAACAAATCTATCGCATCCAGCACTGTTTTAGTGCAGTGAACAAAAAATTGTTAAGCGCCTTGGTTTTACGCTACCTTTTCGTTTTTGTTGCCCCTTTTGCTGCTCGCCCCCTCTGTCGCTATTTCCTCTGACTCCGTGCCGTTGGGGTTACTGACAAGTTTTGGGGGCTTCCACAGGAGCTGGTTTGTGTGCGGATTAGGACTCCAATGGTGTTCGCAATAGGAGGCGAGCCTCTAGGAACATCAGCTCCTTGGGTGTATTTAAGCTGCTTCCGTTGATTCTACGAGCTTAGCAGTTGCTCGTCGAAACAACGGAACCACATTTCGCGAAGTAGCAACTGGGAGCGGTGTTGCCACGTCCGATTTTGTGTGGATGGGGCATACGATTTTTTTTATAACGATTTTCCCTCTTCCTTGTACGGAAGCGCTCTTTTTGTCGTTGATTGGAAATTGACAGAGGGAGCACCCACAACTCGTCAGGGTTATCGGGAAGAAAGTTGAAGTATGACCAGTGTATACGTTATTATTATATAGCCTGAGACATCACTCTTCATCCGAACTTTCCCGACTGATCTATTGTGAGTATGTGTGTAATCTGTGTGTGCTCCCCCGATTTCTCTTCTGTGCCATTGACTTGGTTGCTTCTCTGTCTTCACTTGGTTTTGTTGGGTGTGTGGACCGATTGATGGGTGTGCGGTGACTCATGTCCACCTTTAAATCGGGCGCTCTGATAGAGGAACTCTATTCATCTCTCGCACAACACATTGTTGCATGTTTTCACAGTTCTTCCAGTTTTCCTATTTTGTTGTTGTTGGCGGTTTTTATTTGATTGCAATCGTCTTTTGTCGTTGTACAGTGAAACCTTTCATATTTGGTAAATTTATATCGGCAAAATACTTTCTAAGGGCATTGCTGAATGAAACGAAACTCAGAGCCAATAATTCTCGTTAATAAATTGTGCCCTTTTTGGAGCGAATTTGAATTGAAACTTTGTCACTTCCGTTACAAGGCTCACGTAATTCGGGGTCCTTCTATACTCGTATATTGTCATTGCTTGACTTTTGCATGTGGCGACTTGTGTCTGTGGTTTATATCGCCAGGTTATCGAATAACACAAATCCCGAGGGCTCTGCCATCGTCCCAGAGTTCCACCAAATTGTCGAATTTTATATTAACACTCCAAGGGAACAAAACGCTGATTGTTGCAATAGCCCGGGTTAACGTACACAAGCCACTAATTGGACTGCGCGGAAGGATGCAGTATGTGCCCGGAATGCTTTATTGGAATAGTCGTTTTTGTTTGTAAAATACCTTTGTAGGGTAAACAACTGAAGCAGTTGACAAATGTTTCTCGTTTCTTTGCTGACGTGGCCGGATTGTTGACCGCCAAAAGGGCTGCTGCGCCCGCCTGTTTTTACATAATTTGCTAAAATGTTGTGGCAGAAAACTCGTGCATTGCATATTCCGCATGTTGCTGCCTCCCTCCCGGGCGAACCCCGTTTAAGCGAATTGGCACTCATTTAATCAGCTAAAAGCGACTCGCAGACAACGAGAAACGTGAGAAAATTAAATTAAAATCGAACGTCAACAGAACTCTCGGAACGCGGCAGCGAGCATGTTGATGTAATTATAATTATGTATTTCTATCACACAGAGCCCATACAAGCGGAAAGAGAACTCGCGCTGCGCACTGCAACATATCAATTACAGTTTAAAATGTTTGGTTAGCGTGCCACGCCACTGCCCGGCCGCCTGCCTCATCAATGCTGTAATATGCAATTATGGGAATGGTTGAATTCGGTTTGGCCTCTGGTCTCTGGTCTCTGGCTGCGGTGTGGCTATCGGTATATTTAATTTCAGCTCAGTTTATTGTCTTTTGTTTATTTTTCAATTTAATGATAATGCACTAAAAGTGAACTAGCGGGCGGACTCACAGAGGCACAGCCAAGTACCCGCACACATACACACAAATGCGGCGTTCCATTGAAGCAAATCGACGAACCCTTCCTATGCTTCATCAAGCGTAGAATCCCATCCAAAGCGGAAATGACGCCAGCCAGCAAGTACAGACAATTCCGTACGGAGTCCAGCGGCGGAACTAATGGTTGGTAATTTCATATCCTGCATAGTAGACTTATCCACAGGACTCGGACTTTAATTACTTATTGTAGTAGATTTCACAAAAGCCACCGGCTTGAAGGGGGTCTGTGAAGATTGCAACAAACTTTTCAAATTGCTGTCTCGTGGCAGAAATACACTGAACCCAGTGCTTTGGCCGGAAGGACAATTCTACTGTGTAGAGTGCGAAAAGTGAACTATGCTGAACTGAAGGACTTAACAAGTAGATAGCTACTGCAAATCTATTGGATATGGCCAGGAAGAACAGAACTTGTTCCGGAAACATTGCTCCTTCAACTGATTATGTTGATCGTAGTGTGTTCTGAGTCCTTACAAGATTGTATAGTTAAACAAAGATTGGGGTTCCATGGAGTTGTAGAAGACTTTCGTTCAAATCAACTGATTCGGTTGATCGTAGTGTTCTGAGTGTCTACAAGATTGTTCAGTTGAACAATGATTGGGGTTCCATGGAGTTTGTTGCAGACTTCGATCAGTTGGAATGAGCTGCAAATGAATAATGCAGAATAATAGAAGACAGAGAGAACAACATCATCTTCAACATTGATCCGCCCATATCTGTGCTAGAGGGTTGCTAGTTACTTTGTTCTGTAAGTACTGATATACCCACACATCCATCATACTGGCCTTACTCTCTATCTCTATACAGAAATTCGTCATCTCTTACAAATAATTATATATTAATATCACTTAATAATTGATTGATGGTGTTTTTTCGTTCGCTTTTGGATCTTCAGATCTTATAAACTATCTCACATATTTGTGCAAACTTTCAATCTTTTTATCTCTTATTTTCACACCAATTAATGTCGGCTTTCCTTCTTCTGTCTTTGCAGGTAAGCAATTTGTGACGTTTATACCAAATTCTCGTACCGACATTTCAAAGAGTGAGTGCAAAATCAATTTTGGTTTTGTTTTCGTGAATTCGTCGGGTCGTTTCCCTTGTTCCCTTGTCATATAACTAGTTTCCTCTGGAAATGTAGACCGGTACTTACGATATTCTCTCTAGAAAACCCTCTAGAGACTCCAGAAAATGACTTCCGAAAAATTTGAGTGTCCTGCGAGCGAGTGCCGGACAATCAGAAAGAAAGTGGACAACTGTTTCTATCTCTTGTAGGTGTCTTTACAGCTTCTGCAATGAGCGTTGAGGGGAACGACCATTTTTTCAACGTGCGTGCCGATAGTCCAATGATCCGTTGGTTTATTAAGAAGGTGATTCTTTCTTCTAGCACTGTAATGAAGGCACGTCATTCTCGAAATAGCGCATGTTTCCTGACCCTTGCGGAGCTAGTGATTATATATATTTCCATAACAACTGCTAGGGGGACGCCCACGTGCACTTGATCAGTTTCGGGCAAGACTCTTCGTGGTAGCTCGTTGAACCTCTGGTTGCCGTCAATGTTCCTGTGTCCCGGAAGCCAGTCGAGAGAGACTGCACACTACTGGACGACAATGAGTTAAATTCCTCCTTGTAGAGACCAACTTGCTTAGAGCTGATAAAGGGTGCTTCATTGTCGGAGTAAATGGATATGTTGATAAATGTGTCATGTAGATTCGCCAGCTTGCGCCCTTTCAGCGCCCTGCATGCCTGCCAAATCGCAAAGACCTCCTCTTGAGAATCACTAGATGCAAGTGGTAATTTGAAGGACAGTGGAAAATTTTGAGATTCGGACAATATACCCGCTCCCAGCCCCCAGCCCAGATTACATCTAGGAACCAACGGTCCAAATCCAATTACAGATTAATGAAAAAATAATTTGGCAAACAAATATTTTTAAATATAAATAAGCATAAAATTAAAAAAATGAATGAATTGTTTGGAGATGCGGGGCATCGATCCCCGTACCTCTCACATGCTAAGCGAGCGCTCTACCATCTGAGCTACATCCCCCTCGTACCTGCATGCGCCGCAGGCCGATACGAGTGCCGCTCATCGCTGAGAACGCTGCTTATCAATGCGATCGGCGTGTGGGCTACGAAAGCGGTATCAACTCGTTGCGAGTGCGTTGTTGTTGTGGCCGTGGCCAGCTTAGCGCGGGGTCTGCTCTGGCCGTAGCAATCGAAGCTTTGATTTTTGTGGGAATGTTGGCGTTGCTGGGCGAACTTGGCCTGCTTCGCTATTGATTTCCATGGCTTCCATTATTTAATTGTTTTTTTCTTATTCTTCTGGCGCAGCACACTTTCTGTCACGTTATTTAAGCGTACATTTCAGTTCCCTTTGAGGAAGTTTTCGCTGGCGTAAATCTTTGTCCTAGCGAATTGTAATGCCTTCTTCTTACACTGGCTTGGTGCGTTTGCGTGCGCGTGTTTCTCCTCAGCTCTCTTGAATGCACATATTTACTCGTATATATTATGGATATGTATATATATACTTTATATAAATACATACATCCATAAGTAAGCACACCTAAGAAGTGTGAAAGTAACTGAAGCAGGTCCGACACGATTGGTGTAAACAGAAGTTTCGCTTAACTTTTTGATACGCTCTGTTGTAGCCGGGCTTTTTTATTATGAAGTTCCTCTCCCTGCCCGGCTGCCTCCCGCATTGTGCACACATTTTCTCAGAAGCAGACAAAAAGTTTACATCAAAAGAGGGGAAAACATAAAAATACAATAATACGGTAACAACTTTGGCTCATTTGATCTGCAGGGGTGAGTGCGTGGCGGCTACCACCGACCTTGCTTGCACACTGAGCTGGAATTTTCAACTTTGTGATGGGTCTGGCAAAAAAGTAAAATAAATATACCAGTCACGATTCTATTCCAAATGTGAGAGTACGCCATCTCACCAAGAACTCTGGAGATTCGTTGTAAATGTTTCGAAATCCTTAAATTTCAGTTTACGTTTGCAACAATGGGAATTTAAGAAACTTCCGCTCCTGTTGTGCCACAACGGGCCTCTGCTCCTCACCTCAGTGTGTTTGACACTTTAACTTGCCTTTCTTTTTCGAAATCGATTTTTATATTTGTTTAATTTGTGTTATATTTATTTGTATTTCTGACTTCAACTCGATATCTTGAATTTTTCCTCATCTCTGTCCTTTGAATGTTCTCTCCGTGTTCACTGCAGCTGCATTTTCCGTACTCTTTAATGAACTGATTTGAATCATTCTCTGCTTAAACTACCGTTGATTATCCTGGAGGCACAATGTGAATGGTAGCATCTCTCTTTCTGGCATTCGCAGTCAGAATTTAACGCAGCAGGATGGAAGTACTGTTCAATTACTTGTTTCCACTTAGTTTGATTGAGTTGTCAATAATGCAATTTACTGCTCTGTGTGTGTGCCTGACATCAATTGTGCTCTCGTTTGAGAAGCAGGAAGAAAAAAGCAAATGAGGCAAAAACTCATTCTCACATCGTAATTAGTAATTATGCCTCAGCGTTGCCTCGTCAGCTATTGTTGATTGAACTTACTCGCTCCATGCTGCATCCTCCATACTCCATGTGCCGCATAGGAACTCAAGATAGATTCACAAAACCAACCGACGGACGGACGGACGGACGGAAAGACAGACAGACAGACAGACAGACAGACAGACAGACAGACTGACAGACTGATTCACTGCTTGCCTGCAAATTGCTTCGCTTGCTCGTATTATAATTTTACGTCATCTGGCGCTGCTGAATTGGGTCAGTCCGTTGAGCATGATGCTGGCAACAGCGGCGTCTCCAGCAACGCTGATGACAAAATGATGATGAAGTTGCTTGTGTTGTTGCTGGTGCTGATGCACACAGTGACAACATTGATGCTAATAAATTGGCGTTTAACTGCAATCAACGTTTTATTGACAATCTTCCATGTTGCTTGCATTGTCGTTGTCATCGCTGTGCATGTTCATGTGGTTGTTGCTGTTGTTGTTGTTGTTGTTCAGTTATATCATATTCATCTTCTACACTCACTTTGCAGTATCTGTTGGTGTACATTACCATTTGCCATAACTGTCGAGCTTCCTGATTTCACTTGCACCATAATTGATCGATCGTTTGGTCCCTCGTTTCCTTGCCCTTTCACACGTAAATCAGATTATTTGCAATTGTTTCACGCTGCAGTTTACGCTTCAGAAAGTATTCTCCGTTCTCGAGCAACCCCCTCCAAGTTAATTTCTTCGCAATCATGTCCTATTTGCGCGCTAGTCAGCCAGGCAGAGGGGGTTCTGCGGAAGCAGGTACTCTCACAAATGCAACTGCTGACCGGCATCTGTTGCCAGTCGTCTGTCCGACCCGGTCTGTCAATTAGTTGTTCTCTGCTGGTATTGATGTTGCTTTAGTTTGCGGTAACATGTGCTCGACCCAAATACGTCCGCTACATTTATGGCCAATAATAATACTGCAACTGTTTTAAAATTGTAAGAAAAGTACAAAAAATTAATTATGAAACTCATACAAGTCGAAAACTTTTTGTGGCTGCTGTTGAGCGCCCGTGTGCTGCACCATTCCCATGCACAACCAACCAGCTTTTGACAGCTGCTTCACCTCATTTCCTGCCAGGCGTCCCCACTACGAGGCCACAGCCCGCACACCGGCGCAAACCTACGCCAACACGCCACAAAGACGCACTCCCGTGAGTGTGTGGAGAGGTGTTCCTTTCGTGTACAACTATTCCCAAGATTGTGTGTGCCAAGAAAATTTTACAGCACAACTGTGAGGTGCATTTTATTCTTCGTTCGTTATCCTTCATCCTTTTCCCTTGACTGCGTTTGCGTTTGCGTGTAAACGAGCCACAATTTACTTTGACACATAGCAACATGTCATGTCAGTGAAACGATTTCATAAATTATCTATTTCACTTGTTTAGTTGGCGAAAATGGCCCCTTTAAAATGGTTTTTAGTGCTCAAATTATGCCTTATATAGAGAGATAGTTTGGAATAGGGGGGTAAGAGAAGAATAGTGACTGTTCATTTTAATTTTTTTTTTTTTTTTTTGGTGTAATGCCTTTGCGGTTATAAGGGTCACGGGTGCCCATTGCTGAGCGGGCAAACTTTCTCGGCTGACTGCATCCATTGGGGTCTGTACACTGGAAAGCCGTCTTCACAGTTACAGGTACTGAGACCTCTGGCATCGTTTTCTGCTGAGGGATCCGATATCTCTAATAAATTGGTGTTCATCTGCAACGTGGCGTATAAATCTCCCAGAAAAGCTACCGGATTTCTGATTAGTATTAAGCTGACAACAAAGCGGCAGTTTGACGCCGATCCCTCAGAGTACAGATGCCACATTGTATGAAAATGTTAGCTCTATCGATCGAAACGCGTTTCACGTGCCCCCCCCTTTTACAAACAAGAGTCGTCATCATAAGTAAACCACCAGAATGCCTCTGGTTGTGCTCCAACAGAGTACAGAACGGCAGGGATACAGCAAGTTGCCTTGGACTTAACCCGATGATTACCTCAGCAATTGCAGCAGGCTTCCATTCAATCTACTTCTGCCATCAACTCTCAGCCGCTTGGGCAGTGACTCACTCTGCCAGTTTGATGAACACTTCCGCTACATTGTACAAATGTATTCCTACTTGTATAAAATTGGCATAATTACCACACTAGCGCCTTTCGTCTCCTTGTCTCCCACCACGCTTGCTTGGCAATTGGAACTACGAGAGTAGCTTTTTTATGTTGGCCAATTCGAGCCACTACCCCACCCCCTTTGCTCAAGGATTTGTACATAAATGACTAGTCCTTTCAATAATTGAGTTAGTCACAAAATAAATTGTTATGAATGCCAACTGAAGAGAGGGAATGTTGAAGTGGGGTTGGTGAAAGGGATGGGCTTTTTTCGGGGCACACTTTGTGACACGTCACTCTAGATAAAAACATTTTATTTTTGTGTTGACTGATTTTAATACGAGTAAAATTCAAAATTAGACACAAAAAATAAGGTCAACTACATACAAACGCAGCGAACGCCGGGGAGCAATCGTGTGAAGAGTGAAGGAGAGCGGCAGGGATGAAGCAAGCGCCAGCCACGAGCCACGAAAGGAAAAATGTCAGGTCAGCGGAAGCTCGCTTTCGCTTCCGTTTTGGATTAGAGTGGCGACTGCGGCACCAGCTGCGGTTGGCGGTGACGTTGACGTTCAGACTGAGGTTGAGCCAGAGAGGCACGCAAGCAAAAAATCCCCGCACACACATAAATAATGCAATAAAGCTCGTCGACCAACAACTGCGAGCACACAATCGCCAGTTAACCTGCCTGCGTTCAAATTCGTGTCAAATTTTGTGGAAATGGTTAATTTCGTGCTAAGAACCTCCTTCATTTGAATGTCAAATCTTACCAGCGAGGTAGGAGTATCCAAACATTTCACAAGGAACTATTGTGCCTAATGATCGAAATTGGGGATGAGCGGCTGGCCAGGGTACAGCATGGGAGCCTTCCAAAGGAAATCAGCGCACCACCACACCAACTCAATAAGTCACCCTCCCGAACACCGCGCTCCCGCTTCGCGTTCCCCTTCTCGCTGACGACGCTTTAAGGTACGGGCACGTTCCTTTTTCTGCCTATCCGTTTTTCCTTTCCCCAACTCACCACCCCCGCCCGCCTCTCTGACGTATTAAGCCTTCAGTTTAAAAATAGCGCTTTTATTTTTACTATATATGGAATTTTTTGTTTATTTTGAGAGTCAACCAACCCACGCGAAGCCACTGCTGCACGCCCCTTGAAAAGTGCGCGTAGTCAACTTGTTTCCATTTATTGCAACCTAAGCAAAGTTGCAAAGAGTTACAAAAGCAGCGGCGTAAAGCAGGAGAAAAAGAAGAAACCAAAGAAAAGAAGAAACATAAATGCGGAAATTGCTGTGCAATGAGGTTGGCGGCAGTTGTTCCTGCTCCCGCCCTCTGTGCCTGGAAAAAGCAGTCGCTCTCCAGCAAGCGACCGCAACACTGCGACTCGGCTGGGTTTGGCTTGACTTGAGTTGACTTGGCTTTCTGTTTGAGCTAGGCTGCGATTGCGATTGCGACTACGACTGCGACTTCAGCCGCGTCCTCCTCGTCGTCGTCGTCGTCGCCGGCGTCTTCAGTTTGGGGATGAGTCGGAAGAGTTGACTCCATTTAATAAATTTTTCCCACTTTTCCTGCTTTTGAAATATTTTTCTAGCAAATCTTTGTGTAGCTGTGTGTAAAATGAGGTTAAGCAGAAGCGACAGTAGCGCTCGGTTGTGAGACTGGGAGCTAAGTGTGGTTAATAACGCACTTGAGACAAGTTGTTCGTTGGCGGTGGCACTTACTCCAGAACTATGTGGCGCCTTTTTCTTGTTTAGAATAGTGAATTTCTTAACATCCTAGCGTCGTTGCAAGAGCAGTTCTGTTGGCTTTTCATTCCGGAATTTGGTTAGAAAAGTGCGTCCCCGCAGTCCGACGAGAGCACTTTTGAATGGCGATTGGACGCACGGCCTACTGTTGTGGTCTACCCATCATGGTTCTTACTGTGGTTGTGCTCTGACAAAAGCAGACCAGATTTTCTCTATGAATTTAATGCATTGGTTTTTAGAATCGAAGCATTAATTTTTTCGAGAATGCCACCCAGCTTTCATGGAGATTCTGGAACATTCGCAATGATCTGCTCTGTTCTTCTGCTCGCTGATAATTTAATCCATGAAACAAGTTATTCCTTGATCTTATGAGTCATGGCAAGATTTATTAAACAGATTCTTCCTTGCTCTTGAAGTAATTCATGTTGTCCTTTGCTCTTATGAGTCAGGAAGTAATTATTTTTTCTATCTCCTCCCTCCCTCTATCATAGATGCTTCAATAATATTGCTTTCGAACTTCCAAAGCGTTACTGAATGATATTCTCTCTCTATATACATAGTTTTCCAAATTATGAATGGACTTCATATTCACCTTTCCCCCCAAACAGAGCCATAATAAATTTTTCCTCTGAAATTCTTACTTTCTGCAACTGCGAGATAGTTTCTTTCTCTTGGAGATTAGCCCCTCTTCACCTGACCTTGAGTCACAATAGCTTCATCTGAATTTTAAACTCGAAGGAATTATGATATCGACGTCGTCGGGTGTAGAGAGTCCTTTCTTTGTTGCAGTTGTGTGGTTGGTGCGTTTTGTTTTCCGGCAATTTGAGAACAGGAGACTTTGAAGGTACGCATAAAACGGAAGTTTGTCCATCTCTTCGAATCTGGAGATCCCGATAGCGCCGTATATGCCTGTATTTATGCACACATTTCCGTGATTTGTTTCCAGTACAGATCTCATCAAGAGTCTGAGGTCAAGTGGTGAACAGTCTCTGATGAAGACACCAACTCTAGTAATAGACAACAAAGATAGGAAGCCTGATTACCGGCCTTTGTTGGTAGATCATGTTCTATATAATTCTACGGTCTATTCGGTCGTTTTTTACAACAGAACCCCATGAATCGCTTCGATTATTATCTCCTTCCATGGTGCTATAGGAGGTGGTGGCTGCGTGGAAATGTGTCGCTGTTGTTGCTTGTTGCTTTCTTCCTCTCAGTTGTTTAATATTCAGCGAACAAAGCCTGAAAGGGGCGTGCATCCGTGTACTTCATTTGCCCAATCCGCCTGTTTTTGTTGGTAGTTTCATTCGTCTGACGTTCTGTGGAAATGCCAACATAACAAACATTACCCTGTATCCACCAGCGGAAGCTGCCTCAATGCATGTGGTACCGATATCTTGCTGGCTGTTTTCCTGCCTCTTACATTCCTTCGCTGCTAGTATGTTGTAATGCGGCGTGTAGGCCAAAAAAAGTTGCCTGCATTCCCTCCTCCCGCCATGTCTATGAAATTCCTTTGAACTTGTATGAGTACTCGGGGTGGGGAATAACTCTGCGGACGCGTACACAGGACTCATTAAACTTCCCCTTGAAGCGCCTGTGAGCTATCACATATTTTCACTCAACTATTTTAATTGCGGATTATGGCAAGTTTTTTGCCTGGCCTTGCCTTGCCTCGCCCCGATCCGCCCCGTCCCGTCCCGTCTCGGCTCAGTACAGAATGATGCTACCACACTGCGTGGTCTATGCAGAATCCTTCGTCTCGCGGTGCCTCTTGCAAATAGGGAAATTCTTTGAGGCTTGCGGGTGGTGCTCGTAGTTGAGTTGTGAATGGGGTTGGGGTGGGGGCGCTGGGTTGGGTTGGGTTTGGTTTGTTTTGTTTTTTCGCAGTGCAACTTGCCGTATCTTGGGTTGTGCGCGCATATTACTTATTCATTAAGTAGCAAGCGAGTTTTTTACCCTCTTTTTGAGTTTCTTTTTTGTTTTCGTGGCTTTGTTGTGCTTAACCAAGACACAACAACACAGAAGCACAAATGAAAAATAAAATTCCGGAAAGCATTTGCCATTGTTAACGGTAAAATATGCTTCGCTGGCGGTTGAGTAATAACAACTGCGGGCGCAGCTGCATGGAGGAGTGCGGGAATTTCCATCATCAGCAGCAGCAGTGCAGCAGCAGCACCAGCGTCGCCGGAATTGCTGATTCAGTGAAAGTTTGTGCAACGCTCCCTACGCAATATTGCAACAATGCGTGGAGTGCACCACGCACGTAAATATAGTAAAAATTTAATTTACTCCGCCATTCCGGCGCGGACTCGTATCTCGTAAATCCCGCAGTGAGAAATGAATAATGAAAAATGCTCATTTAATATGCACTCGGCTGGCAGAAATGTGGCAGTGCAAATAATGATGCACAAGATTAATTATGCCATGCATCACTGGTGTCGGGGAAGCGTGGCTGGCTTTACGGTGGCACGCCACTTACTCCAACGCACTTGATCAATCGCAGCTTAACTGACCTACACTTCGATGCGTGTTCATCATTCTTTCGGCTCGTTACGGCCATTTTGCACGCTTTGACTGACTTGGCCAGACCTGCCCTGCTGATGACACCAAAACGGTCCTTCTTTGTGCGTTTCAGAACTTTCATGCCATACCATGACTGAGTGGTGGGTGAAACAGACAGCATCCCCATCAGCCTCCCAGAGCTGACTCTGCTGCAAGAGCGTTGTCATTTGTTGTACTTTGTACGAGCAACAATTCATCGTAGTCGTAAGTGCAGCAAAAGCCACTCTCAAGGCATTGCTAAGATCCTGGGATACTGGTGTCATCTTATAAAGATTTGATGCGAACTGCCTGCGAGATGGCTTCTTTCGCTCCAAGTAGACGTATTCGCAGCCAGACTGAAGAGTGCCTTTGATTATAGGCACCTGCTTCGGAATCAAAGTTGGTTTTAACTCAGGACACACATTCTGATACTCTTCTGTTTGGATGACTCGCGCTTCCACTGACACTTGGGATTCTGCCCAGCTGCTTGGTTATCATATTGCGACAGTTACAGCAAGAGGCACGGGCATCGCGAAATTCCTGCTTGCTGATTGCCTTTGTGATTCTCATTTAATCCATGCCCCACTTTTGCTGTAGAATTTGCTTTATGCTCTCGCTTGTTCCGCTTTAAAGGATCTGTCAGTTGGCGCATTACTGCATTATAAGCGCCACACCACCACCACAAAAGATAAACTAATTTCCGGCATGCCAAGCGCCAAGCAAACACGTCAGACCACGGTGTTCACGGTGCCATTGCCATGGAAGAACGATTTGCCATGCCAGGCGTCGCTCGACAGCGGAAACGGCAGACTCGGCGGAAGTGTGAACACGAAACTGAGTGGCTCTGACTGCCTTCCAATCTGTTCACACTTTATTTTTCTGTTTTACTCGTGCTCGTACGAGAATATTTAAATGAACATTTTCTGCCATAGTTCTATTTTCGCCTTTAAGTGACCGCTTAAGTTGACAATTAAGCGAAAAATGACAAATAAATAAAGAAGCACGCAAGACATCGAGGGGCGGGGCTACTGGACGAGGGAAAGAAGACGAGATAATAAAGGTGCCTGGTGTCCAGTGACCAGTGTGGACCGCACAGCAATCAAATGCCAATAAAAATCAAGCATGCCGCACAAGAGTGGTGCCCAGCAGCAGATTGACAGACAACAGCACTAGCACACGAATCCGAATCCGAGTCCTGAGTTCGGGACGGACAAAAGGAATAGGATATTCTACGCATTCGTGTAAACACGTTGTCGTAGGAGTTAAGTGGGAGCTGGGCTGCAGCAATTTCACGAAAGCAAGCAACTGCCGTCTGCCCGCAACAATTACGGGTGCTGCGAGTAGGTGAGATGGACAATGGACGAAGACAGGAGGGAAGCAAGAAGTAAGAAGCCAGGAATCAGGTTCGCAGGGTGCAGGCGACGGAAGGAGTACACACATCCATGGACGGACGGAAGTACTCGTACATAAAATGAGATTTGGCTTTTGTGTTTAGATTTTCCTTCTCTTTTTTGTTCTTGTCCCTCGTAGCACTCTCACACGTCCCAACACACAAAGTTGGCTGGTCAAATTGTATGGAACAGCCGCCGGAATTCAAACCGTAGCCGGAGTGGGGTCGAAACATACTCGTCCATAAGCACGCACCCACATGCACGCAGAGATGCCAGCGCTTTATTGTTGAGTAGCCCAAAGCAATGTGCACTGAATGTGAAACCTGTACGTGCGGGGGCGGCATGTGGGTGTGAAAAGGAGTGCACTGACCCCCCATTCAACACTTGAGCATATGTAGTGCGAAAAGTGACGTTCAGAAGTGGGCTAATCGTGTGGCGTGTAAGTGGGTGGGTACCTGTGTGCGTGTCAAGTGGGCGGTCAGATTTTTTTGTGTATTTTCTTTTTTTGGATTCGCATTTATTGGGACTATTTTAATAAAGCTCGCTTGCCGCCACCTTCCACGCTCTCACACACACACACACACACGCACACACGCACGCTCTCACACGATTTGGTGTGCTCGCATTCGTCCATGCCAGCCTGGCGTACAATTCAAGCCGTGACGCCATTTTGCAACTTTTTCAGCCGGCCGTGGTGAGGTGGTAATTGACATGTGGCTTTATCTAAGGTATGTGGTTCGTTAGTTGTTGGTGTTGTGTGTTGTTGTTGCTGCTGCTGCTGCTGCTGCTGCAGGTAGTCGGGGTGTTGTTGTAATTACTGGCGCAGCCGCTGCCGGTTCTGTTGTTTATGTTCTTTCATTATTTTATGTATCAGTTTGTCCGAAGTTTGTCAGTTGTTATCTGTGCAGTGATTCTGTTCTGTGCCAGTTGGTTCGTTGCTCGTGTTTCTGTTGCCTTTTTGTTGGGTTTTTCCTTTTGTTCTCTATTTCCGCTGAACATTTTTGTTATGTTTTAAATGGGTTTAAAGGTTTTTTTGTAGCTAAAGTGATCAAAAATAAGTGAGTCGTGATGGACGCTTAAATTGTTGGCAAGCGAACTTTTAACAAACAAATATTAATAATAATATTGAAAAATTCACAAAATTTTTAATTTAATTCGTATAAACTTTTTTAGTTCCTTTTGCGATTTGTCGAATTTTTTTTGGGTGTATAAGAAAAGAAGATCGAGAAGTCGTTGATTGCGGTCAATGGAATGCAACGTCTTCGACTGCCGAGAGACAGTATTGAAATAATGGTGATCGGAAATCATGATTCAAGTTTAGAAGACAATTTACTCTAGCTTTGGAGAAGTCTCATGGATCCATTCGACCATTTCAGTTATCGTTCTGGGTATGAGTCGCATAACGGCGCAACTTGTTAAGAAGGAGGCGAATGCAAACTGCTTAGTATAAGCTCGAAGAGGGCCTCTTTCACGGCCCCCACATTCACAAAACCCATCATAACGGGTGACGAGACATGCAAAGCACCTTCATCTGCGAAAGGTGATTCGACAATGAATCCGCATCGAAATTCAAAATTGATTGTTGTTGATGTTGTTTGTTTTTGGCGTAGTTTCTGTTTGCGTTATCGAATGTCAATGGTTCAGTTCTCACCTTGTCCAAGGCCTCAAGACCACACAAACAGAGCAAAAATATACCATGAAGATGAATTTAAATACACATTTGAATTTAAACCCAGATGAACATTTTCCGCATCACATGTTGAACAATTTGTAGTGTTTGTTGTTGTTGTTGGCTACGTAATTTCTCATCAGAAGATACTCGTATACAATTCCTATTCATTGTGTGTGCAGTGTTGTTGTTGTTGTAGTTGTAGTTGTCGTTTAGTTGGTTGATTGCATTAGTCAGCTTGCTTGGCGGAGACATTCTGGATAAAAATAGCTCTGATCGCCGCACCCCCCCTCCAACCCTGCCCGTGCTGTTGCCAAGTGGCACATAAACACGATTCGCACTTTGCCGCCCGACAATTTTACCGAGTCTGTCTGCGACTCATTCATTAAAAGCGATGCTACAAAATAATATTCAAATTTGTTGGATACACTTTTGCTCTAATGCCGGGTTCACATTTGCGCCAACAACATAATTTTCGTCAATTTGATCAACAAAGCAAGCGACCATTTATACCTCAGATCGGAGCACGGATCCCGGAATACGAATGCCTTTAAGGTGGAATTATTGCTTTTTCATGCAACTCTGCACCAAGTTTCACTTTTATTTCAAATTCACACTTATCACTACAGGGGCCAAATCACATTTGAACTCAAGTGGACGATCCGTGGGACTTTTTATAGTTGATATCCACCTACACGATTCCTTCAACACATTGTAAAAGGGGGGTCGAAAACTCTACTCTGTATTTCCCTCCCTTCCCCTATCCTCACTCTATCTCTTTACCTTTATATATATATTATCTCTCTCAGGCTCCCCACTCAATCTCTCTCGGACTCCCCACTCAATCTCTCTCAGACTCCCCACTCAATCTCTCTCGGACTCCCCACTCAATCTCTCTCAGACTCCCCACTCAATCTCTATCAGGCTCCTCACTCAATCTTTCTCAGACTCTCCCCACTCAATCTCTCTCAGACTCCCCACTCAATCTCTATCAGGCTCCCCACTCAATCTCTATCAGGCTCCCCACTCAATCTCTATCAGGCTCCCCACTCAATCTCTATCAGGCTCCTCAGACTCTTCCCACTCAATCTTTCTCATACTCCCCACTCAATCTCTCTCATAGTCCCCACTCAATCTCTCCCCCTCTCTTTCTCCTATCCATAAATCTTTTAATTGGTTCTCAGTTGATCGCTTACGCACCATTTTCCGCTCTCAATTTTCGGACAAGACACGAAGGTGTGCCGAAGAAGTGGGCGATTTATGAGAGCAAATTGCTAAGTTTTTATCGTAGTCGTGGAGCTTTGTAACAACGGACCAGTCACACTCAACAATCAGAGTCCACAATCACAGCCAACACTCATTAGGCAAAATGGGTAAATTTCACAGGAACATTTTCCCACAACTTTTCGAACTGGCCACGGTTTAAAGACGCACAATATGCGGTTTCTACTGAGATGAACGAGAAATGATTTGTTTGTGCTTAGAGTGGGAACTATGCTGAAATCAGTGCCCACGTTCAAATTATCATGCTTTGTTGTCATTAGAACGAAATGTCACGATTGCTGAGTACTAAATCTGAAGACATGATAAAGAAAGGCCATAAGTCAAAAATACAAGGACACACAGACCAGCACGGCGTATTCGTACACAGGATTAAGAGCAGTATATAAATAATATTAAATCCCTGTCGCACTTGCCGCCCACCGTAAGCAAGCAAATATACTCGTATTCGTGCAGCGTTGCCAAAGATATGGGGAGAGGTGAAGTGTGGGGCCGAGGTAGGCGTAGAGGACCAACCATTCTTAGTGTCCAGAGTCCTGTGTCCTTTCCATTTTGGCCTTGTAGTGGCAAATATGTTGTCCTTTTGCTGCATAAAATGTCATTTAACTAAATATGATTACAATATTTACTATGTAGATCTGGTTACGTGTGTGTTGTATGAGTGTATGAATGTGTGTGTGTGTGTGTGTGCGTGTGTGTGTGTGTGTGTGTGTGTGTGTGTGTGTTCGTGTTCGTGTTCATTTCTTTGTATCCCCACAATGCGACAACATTTACTCCTGCAATAGAAAACTGTAATGACAGACACTGGCGTAAAACAATGGACGGCCATGTATACTGAACTTTGTATGTATGCGAGTGTGTGTGTGTGTGTGTGTGTGTGTTTGTGAGCTTGAACCAGCAGTACCCACCCACTTGGAAATTGTCCTGTTATAAAACGTGCGTCAGAAGAGACCATTTGGAGGTTGGAAAAAACTCCCCCAAGGGACCGTGTTTCACAATATAATTTCGGTAAGTAGAGTGAGGACTTTTCTTATACAGTCCTTACCACACTGCAAATTAGCTCCCTGCCATCTCCAAGAAACACTGCAGGCTTCGGTTCTGGAAATATACTCTGCACGGCTTCACGGGAGATATCTCTTCTCTCAGTGAGTGATGCTGATTATAAGTATATTTGCCACACCTTCTTTTGGGACCGGGTTACACACATATGAAACCTGTCCGCAGAGTAAACGGATTGAATGCATCAATAAACTGCCAACAACGGGACCACTCTTGTTGTGGTGTTGAAAATCGTTCCATAAATTTCCATTTCCTTTCCGAAGAACAACCAGAAGAGACTTCTCCTGTTGCGGTGAAAGGCAGCACTTCGTTCATAACAAAGGAAGATGATGTCTTGGCATTTCTTCACACATCATGAATTTCCTACTGGGATGTTTTGACGCTTATACCGGGTGTTCTTTGGTGTTTACATACTATTATTAAAAGCGTAAAGCACAAAAAGAAACCAAACCAAACCAAACCAAATCGTAAAATCCAGTGACGCAGACGCTGCGAAGGGTAAAAGTCAGAGGGGCAGGGTGAGCAGTCACCATTGTGATTATTATGGCATTAACATTTAAAGCAATGACATTTTCATAGTCCGTGCGTGATAAATTTGACAACGACATGTCAAAGAGGCCAACATCAACAACAACAACAACAACAGCAATGGATTTAAAACAAGAGTTGAGCATTGAATTGGATTAGATTGGCCGGTCATTCGGTCGTTCGTGCGTTCGCTCCCCAAGCGAGCGGTGGGCGGAGTAAATAAAGCAGCGACCCGAGCGACAAGTTTTGTTGAGGACGATTTATGATAAATTTCCTGCACTGGATTTTCAATTTTATTGCTGTTGTTGTGGTGTCGTTTTGAATTTCTATTCAAATTTGCATCATTTATCTAAAAGTATTTTTTGTTGTTGTGTTTAAATAACAAAATTCAAATTTATTACAGAAACATGATGAAAGAAGATTTTCATTTGATTCCATTTAATTCGATTTTGTTTCATTTGATTTCATTGTGTTTGACTGGAAGGAAACTGCCGGGCTTAGCAACGCTACTGTGCTGCGCCATTGCTTGACACTGAGTTGGCCTTTCCTCCCGTTCGATTCTTCACAAACAAGTCAACAACTGACAATGCCACAAAAGCAAATATGAAGCAGTCTTCTTTGATGTGCGGCAAGGAAGCCAGGGGATCAGGGCATGAGCTGCCAATATTGTTAGTTTTGTAAATTCGAATAAATGTGCCTTGAGTTGAAGTAATTGTGGATGCAAGTGCCTGCATTGGAAACAGCATTTCATTTAAACGAAATATGAAATTGGAGTCAATGTGCTGAGGCGACATTGTGAGGGAGACCGGAGGTCTTCTGGTGGCAAGGCTTTAAAGATATAAAAGGGTTTAATCATATAAAATTTCTGCTGTGCTGCATAAAATGAAAATTGTACTTGTTGCGAATAGTGCGATCACTGGATTGTGTCTAGTAATTCAACAGAAGCCTGCGTGGTAATTAAGCTTTAATGAAATTGTTTGTTTTGACAGCGATAATTTCAAGCAATGCTTAACAAAATGGATTTACTACTGCGGAATTGCTGAGAGAGGGACCACTCGTTAGAAGCAGCATGGATCAGCATGAGGCTGGAAGCAAGTGCCTTGTCCGCACCCCTTTCACAGATAAAGAAACGCCGTCGACCAAATAGTGAGGGTCAGGGAGAGAAAAGCGAAGGAAACTTCCGCAGGCTGTGGTTGGTGCGGTTTGCATTCCAAGCGTGCTTGGCGTAGCATTTAAATTGGTCGGGCCGCAGCTCGCTTCCCCCCAGACAGCTTTCGCATTGTTCAACACCCACTTTTGTCGGTCCTCCGATTCCTGCCCTGTTCGTGTTTCTCCCCATTCGACGAGCATTCTCAAATGGAAACTTTTTGGGCGGTTTCGTTTTTATTTAACTTTTAATCTTTCACAAATGAATTGCTCTAAATAACTCCCGAAGAACGGAGAAGAGGAACTAAATGTGAAAAACGCTGAAACGGCGAAAAAATTAAGAAATTGAACAAAAAAAGCAGAAGCGGAGAAATTTGCATAAATCCAATTTGGCCAAATTCTGAGCACGTTCCCAACAAAATAGGGACGAAAAAAGATATGATGAAAGAAGCAAGAGAAAAGAGGAAGAAAAACTGAAACTAAATAACAGCAGAATTATTACAAAGCACCGAATCAGGCCAATTGCAGATAAATGAAAACGGAAATGGAAATGGCAATGAATAAACTATGAGAAATAGTGAGGCTTTAACAATTAAGCTCCGAGAAGTACAAGGAGAGCAGTTCACCCAACCGTCCTCTCATAGCCAACGTCTGCTCCAAATGCACACAGATTCCAACCGGCTCCCAGTTGGAAGTCTGTCCTTAGAGTGCTGCAGTTGCTGCTGCTGTGGTTGTTGGTGTTGTTGCTGGAAAACCCAATCTGCAGTTAACTTTTTATTGATGGCACACTATTGACAAAAAAACAACAACCTTGAGCTGTCGTTTGCATTTTTGTGCTGTTTCTTGTGATTTATCTGCTCTTCTGCGCTGTTACAAATAGAAATCATGTGCGCCAAGGAAAGTGGAGAAGGAGAGAGAAAGAAAGGGAGTGCTGTTGATGTGGGTAGTGTGGGGAGAGCAGCAGGACCAGCCAAGCGAAATATGAACTTATCCTTTGCTCATTGTTGCTAACAAATTGTGAGCTCGTTTTCAATTTATCATGACACAAGACAAAAAACAGCAATGCCACTCGTATCTTAGAGCGTGTAATCCGATATACACAATTTATGCGTCTAATGCCGCCACACACACGCACACATGCACACGCGTGGTACAGTGATAGCTGTGAGAAAGTGTCAGTATGTGAGGTGAGGTGAGGTGAGGTGCGCTGAGGCTGCCGTTGCCGATGCTGCTGCTGCTTCTGCTGCTGCTGCTGATGCTGATTGTGTTCATAATTTGTTGTAGGCGACCTTGTTAGGCTTAAATGCCTTCTCGTCGACACTTACGCACACCCGCGCACGAACACTTAAATCCTTACCCACACAATTACTCAAGCGCCAAGGAAATCTGAAAGAAAAAACATTTGAAATGGCGAAATGCCTGTAAAATTTATGACATAATACAGTTGCGGATCTAACTAACTCACCGCTATACACACGCGTACATATTGCCATGTACATACAACTATGTACGCAGAAGCACCCAAAAGCACCCCGCAGTAAAGTTGACTAACAAACACTTGCTAACGGCTGAAGTCGCCAATCCTGTTTATGATACGCCGAGCTGTGCCTAGTTTGGAGTGGAGGGTTCAGTGAGTATTGCATATAAAGAGAGAACTCTACGTAAGACTCAGATCCGGTGCCGCCAACATAAAGAAACAACTTGCACATTTCTTATAGTCTCCGAGCAAGTTTTTGTTCCAATGTCCTTGATAGCGATCCTCCATTTCCTTCAAATCCTGATGGAATCGCTCGCCGCGCCCATCGCTTACGTATCTCACATCTTCTGGGAAGAGTTCCCGATGTGAAGGTTTCAAAAATGAACCTTGTGTGACATGTGAGCACCCTTTCCAGCGACGATTTCTTGCAATTATGGCTTTCGGCGTTGCCCAGAAAGAAGAGGACAACATTCCAAAGGTGACAAAAGTTTTTCAAAGTGAACATCGGCCATAATTTATTTATTTCTGATATGCCTTCCTTCCATTTCGCTTCTGATAGGGAGGAAAACCCGTTGCAGGACGCCGCACCCACGTCCTTCAAAACCAAAATAGTGGAAATAAGACTATTTTCGCTTTATTCACTATTTTTTTTCCATGTCCATAATATTTTATATGCGACTTTTGTGCTCACTGGCCCCAACAGACTCTCCACTCACATAACAAATCGAATAAGAGCACAAACGAGTCCACGTCCACCTTTGAAATCAATCCTTGTTGTTCACCTTTACAAATTTCGCCAATTTTTTTCCTTAAGGGAAGTACTTTTCCTGGCGAGTGAACGAACATTTTGTCGGATACATTCCGAAGATGCGCCTATGTCGATGCTAACAGTATTTAAGTATTAAGGATTAAGGATATTTTAGCTGAAATTAATGCGAAAGGGTTGCCCCTAGAAATAGGCAAAGAAATGTGTGGGGCGATTTTGAGGGCCATTCGTCCGTCGCCGACATCAAAGCAAATACAAATTGCAATAATTTTGAACAGCATGTGAAAAGTTACCAAACAGAAAGGGAAAGGGAATCCCCAATTGAAATGCATACCCAGTTCGTTAGTTTGTTTCATTTGAAGCTGGCTCCTCCTAGTGAGCCGCACAATGTCCTCGCATTGGCACTCTTCTGAACTCGATACTTTTGTGGATTTCGCTGCAGGGAAGTGCCTGGTATTCAGCGTCATCCAAGCTATTACAAACGTGTTTTTTTTGTCCTGCACAAACACACTCGCACTCTTCTAAGCGTACTCGTACAGCTGAATATGTGTTTTTCGTTCATTCATATGAGCACATCTTAATTTACATAGATAAGAGTGTGTGGATGTGTGCGTGAGTATGTGCCTATATATATATATATTTATATATACATGTGTGTGTGTGTGTCACTTGGTTGCTGGTTTTGTTTTTATTTAGTTTCTTGTTTTTGTGTCATCAGCTCCCAAAAGCATCCAACGGCTGTTTACATGAAGCGATATCCTTGAGAATATTTTTCAGCCCCAAGAAGTGGGTTTTTCTAACCGGAATGGAGTGGTTTAGCAAATGTTCTTAATTTCATTAAATAATAGCGTAGGTGTCTGAATGTGTGTGCGTGGATTTACTTGAACGTTTCCCAAATGAGTTTTCGTTTTAATCCCATGGAAATGCAGTGCTGAGACCGTAAGTGGAGAGGTAACTTAGTGACCATGGATGGAAGCAAAGTTCGCTCTGCCAGCACTGCCTGCATGAGGAAGAACACAAAGAGACGAAGTATATGAAATAATATACTCGTATATTAGGGAAGAGCTTCACCCACATTGGTCCATACGGAGAGTTGTGTGCAAATGTTGTCAGTGGCTGAACGGGCATATATGCCAGAGGGAAACCTCGCGCACACACACACACACATACACAGAACTCTTCCTATGGATATGAAACACATAAGTGTGAAAATTAATTGTTTCACTTGGCTCAGCAGTCAGTTTTGGTCCTTTGCCCGTGTTTATGTAGCTGAAGCACTATTGATAGGAGTGGTTTCGGTTGCTGTTGTTGTTGCAGACGTTCAACAAAACGAAACATTTTATAAAAAATATCTGAAAATAATATAAGAACTATCTGAAGGATCCGCATCCGCCCGCATACATTGTTATTGAATTGAAAGTGTCCTTAATTCTCATAATTTCGTTTAATCTCGTGTATGGATTCTGCAGAATGATTAATTGTGCTTGTTATGCTTAAAATTCTTACCAGGACCTTTGATTTAGAGAGAAAAACACATAATAGCAGACAGGCATCACCCTGAGCATGTGTAGAATCATTTGTAGTAAGAGTAAAGAGCGTAGAAGACCATAAGTGGGGGTGGATTAAGTGGGCACACTTGTGCCGCCTTGGCCAATTACCAGAGAAGAACGAAACAAAAAGAAACTCGTTAAATTCCGTGCGGCAAACTTTGACCCGATTGAGTAATAGAAGATTTCTCATATCTCGTGGCTCTTGATCTCCTACTGCGAGGCAGCAACCGCAAATCCTATTTTAGTTTTCCCGAAGCCAAGCAGAACTCAGTCCACTTTTTTCGAGAATTTCACACGAAAGAGTCAGAAAGAAATCATGCGAATAAGTTCCAGTTACGCTTAGTTTAGTTCATGGATTAATCGGATGATCTTGTTTAAAATATTATTCCTCTAGGAAATGAGACGAGAAAAATGACAGCAGGATTCAACTCTCTCAGCTTAAAGAGTCTGTCGTTTAGCACTGAAACCTTGAGCTCGTATTTGCCAATAAAAATGAAACATGGTGCTGTGCCCACCGACGGCAAAAGTAAATATAATTGCACCTTCACTTGCCGAGGCACCAGCACAAGCGCCGGCAGCACCAGCAGCACCAGCGGCAGCGCCACCGCCACCAGAGCACAGCACAGCAAAAAAGGAAGAATTGCCAAAAAGTTTAGCCAGGTGTGAAATATAAATTGCCTACAATGAACGAACGCACACTTGCACCCAAACACCGCAAGTCCCCCATCCTCCGGGCCAGTCAACCCCACAGTGGCGCCGCACTGCTGCTGGCGTTCGTGCCGAAACGCCGCACCGAGAGGCTGACAGGCAGACAAACACATTTTGTTAACAGAGCGAAAACAAAAATATTTATTCAAATACCTGCTTCTGGCGCCGGGGAAGATAAGAAATTTTCAAAATTATACAAAATTGATTTAATATTAAAAAAAGAAAAGCAGATATTCCAAACCAAACCAAACCAGAACAGGACGTAAAAAACCCATTTACTCGTAAAAGGAAAAGAAACCGAAACGAAGAGAAGATTGTAATAAAGACTTTAAAGTAATTTATGTGGGTATTTGAGTTAAGTGAGGAGTGCGGCCCCAGCTGCTCAATTTGCAAGCGCCATTTTAGCTAAGTGGTTTCCGTATGTCACAATTTACCCAAATTGAGTACGCGCAGATCAGCGTTGTCGGTGCATGGGTAGAGTCAGGGAGATCTGAGATCCATTAAGCACTCCACCATTCAGACAGTGAAGGACTCCTCTCCACACAAGGCAGTGTGTTCATTTGTGAGTATCAATTGCGCAAGTCCTTCATTTGGCCTTGAAGAGCAGAGGAACTGCATGACTCAAAAAGCGAGCCGTGCCTCACTCCTGTGAGTATGAATGAATTCAGTCGTACTTGCATCGCACACGTCCTTATTCCCATAATAGAGCAGCCAGGATAGGACTTGAAAGCTGATGAGTATGAATCATAATCGCATTCGTGATTGTGCATTGCTTTTGATTTATGAGTGTAGAGCTGTGCTTTGAACTCCCCATAGTTGAGACACGGTTCCAAAAAACAGCCTCCCTATTGCAGACCTTTGAATGAATGAGCGATTTTCTTTCCCTCAATACCAGGTCAAAAATAATTAAAAAATCGCACAACTTCAGCACAGCGTTTATGAATAACTTCCGTGGGGGATTACGCTGGCTTATGGGGAATTGCCGGCGCAACCTTGGCCAAAAAGTTGGCAACTCATACCGCCAGCATTGATGTCACGCCTCAACGTAAAACGTAATCTGCGCACTTGGGCAACTGTGCAACGTTCCAAGGTGAAGTAGACGAGGTCTTTACGTACGTTTTTATGTGAGGAAATTGCAGCATTGTGACAGCGTTAGAGCGCAGCTGGGTAGAGGTGGTATTCTGGTGGTGGTGGTGGTGGTGCTGATGCTCCTCAATGCGGACACATGAAGCTACAACTAATTTGGTACCAAACGTATGTGGTAACTAAAGCTCATTATTCTGTCGTTTTACTCTGTTTCATTTCTTTTCATTTATTTTTGGGATTTCTCGGAAATAATGATGTGCCACTCCACCAGTCGCCTGCATTGAGCGAAAGGTTTTCCTTGCTTTTTAATGATTATCATCGTAGCCCGACCTTTTTGTGGTTTTTGTTGTATTTTGTTGTTGTTGTTGATAACACAACGATTTTAAATTTTCCTTGCTCCATTCGAATTTATGGCAGCAGGAGGGTCAACAAGAACACACCCACACAGAGAACGACTCATGCCCAAGTATACCGACCACAGGCACGCGCATCCACATCCCCACCCTCACCCTCGCACACTCTCTCACACTTGCTTACAGTATTAATCGCGTACCCAAATAAGATTCATTCGACATTTCCCCATCGGCAGATTCCTTCACGCAGCTGACCTGACCTTCTGCATTAATTATACAATTAAGTGCATAATTAAGTTGCCCGACAGTGCCATCGAAGTGCCAGGACAGGAAATCACCATCAGCGCCATCGCCATCATGAACACTGTTGACTTCGATGTCCGTCCGACAAATTCGTCAATGCCGACAGCATGCTGTCGCCCTAAGCTGCTAATGTGATTCAAGAAAAGTGGGCCATTGTCGTCGACGTCATGACTGGATATTAACCCAAGGAGTATTTATAACGGCATCAGCAGGAAGCGGAAGAAACAGCAAGAATGCAAAAGAGGAAAAATATACAAAAATTAATTCAAATAAAAATATCGGAGAAAAGTGGGTGAAGAAAGAACATTATTAACTACGTCGTTGTGCCTTTGGCATTGCCAGCATCGCCACCAATCTCGGAGCCCCTCGCACCACCCGCTCCAAATCTAGCATGTGAAGTGTGACTCTAGTGTTGCTGTGAATTTTGTATATTTTAGTTTATCTTTTGTTGCCTATTCTTAGGCGCTCTGTGGAGTGTGGGTGCGTAGATCATACCACTTCCTTGCTGGCCACTAATGTGACTACGACGACATGCTTCATCGTCATTTGGGGGTTTTTGCATGGCGCTCTGTGTGCCAGTTTGTCCATTGGAGTGAGCACCATCACCGCCATCATCATCATTTATCTCGTTTTCATGTGTCCAATACAAAGCGGGGCGGTGGCGCACACGTTGAGACCATTAAACTGCTGCTGCGTTTCTATTCCTCTCCTTTACTTTGTCTCGCTTCTTCCTGTCCCTTTTGTGTTTTCTTTTATCCTAGCACTTTGTATGAACCTTAGTCTCAAGGACTCTCAAAAGATTCGTATTCTAATGTTTGCTACAGAAATTTGTGGAATATTCCATTCCTGCGAGCCTTGGCATCCGTTGATTTATGTTGCTGCGAAATCAAATTTTTCCATTAAAACTTTTCCGCTCTTGGCATCTTAACCAAAAACTTAATCATAATTATTTTTAACTGCTTACACAGTTGTATTATTTATTGACATAGGTGCCAAATTGCTTCCTAACCGCGTGAGTAACGTTTTCGTTATCCCTGTGAAGGCAGGCATGCAGGACGGGCTGGCTGGCCGGCTCATTATTAACACTAGGCTTGCCTTCAGCGAACCTCTTTCATCAAGTTCCGCACTGCAACTTCCATGTAGTTGGCGTTACAGCTATGAACGTCGCTGTGACCGGGCCCGCCGCTTTTCCCCGTTCACTGGGCCGTGTGAAGCACCGAACCTTGACCTGAATGCTTATCTAAGCGTTTGATTAGGTTTACTTGGCAATTTAATATATTGCAAAATGCAAGTGTTCACCTTTCCTCCTCGTCCCGTTCCACTTCTGTCCGTCGTACTCCTAAAATTATGCAAATAATTTCTCACATAACAAAAATTGACAAACTACTGGGCTGCTAAACTATGCCAATTTATTTGAATACAATCAATGCGTGTGTGTATGTGGGTTACTTCACTGATTTGACCTTTTCCTTTTTGCTTGAAGTTCCACAACAACTCCAGAATTTTGTGAGGGGGCGTTGAAGGTTATTTTCGCCCATACAAGAAAGCATTTTAAAGTCCCATTAAAATTTAAGCAGAACTTTTGTGTGGGGAGCGTTTCAGTGATTATGTATGAAGACACATTATATGCATAGCATGATTTTAGGCACATTCCTAATTGGTATTGTTTGTTTGGCAGGTAAGCCGAACTGGCTCAGCTCTACTGACAAGTATAATTATGTATTTACAAAGAAGCGGCTCAAGGATAAGTACGAGTGTGAATAGCGAACAAATTTTGAGTTCTGAAAAAATACACAAATGATGCATACTTTCAAGCGCTATGTGTTGAAATCGTACATGTTCATTGCCAAGTGACTGGGGAATGGTTACTCTCAAAGCTTTCTTACAAACAAACAAACACACGCAGACGCATACACGCACACACGCGCGCAGAGACTCATTCGAATTATCTTAATATGCAATTAGGCAGCATTAAGATATTAATTTGATAAAGCCCAGCAGAGCCCCTTAAATTATGCTATGCAAGCAGCAGCGGCAGGCAGGCAAATATATATTTGCAACCTCCCAACTGTCGCCAGCGGCTGAACTGCTGGACTTTTTTCCTTTCGAACGTTTGTTGTAGTGTTTGTTATTAAAATTTCATGTGGAAATTCGCACAACTTTTCTTCTGTGAATTTCGTTTTACGAGTAATTGTGTTTTAAGCTTCCGCCACCCGTTATTCCGCAATTGCTGACTCTTCGTTCTCTCTCGCTCTCTCTGTCTCTCTCTATATCTCTGTCTCTCTCTATCTCTCTCTCTTACATACACACTGTTTCCTGCTTGAAGGTGCGACATCCCGCGCCGCAGTTCAATTATTGTGTGCGTATGCTTTTGCCAACGAAAAAGGGCAAAGCAAATGGTCTTAAGTGTATTTATGATATTTTCTGTTTTTGTTGCATACTTTTAGGGAGCGCCTCAATATAAATTACGCACAATTGCTTGGTACGGCTTCTGCAACTCATGGCTCGAGTTTGAGTTTGCGTCATTAAAAGTTTTTGAATCAAGCCCCCCCCCCACACTTGTCACAGGTTGTACCTTTAATTACAATTTACATGGTAGGAATCTTTTAATTTTCTAGTTACTAGAGTCATCGACATGTTAAGCATTTCGCCCTTGGGAGACAGGTGCTTGAATCACCACATACACACATCCGCGTGTTCAGTTGCTGTTGCATTTGGATTGCTGCACTGAATGGATTCACACCCGAATCCAGACTAATTGATCAATTAACAAATTCAATTCCACATTAAACAGCGTCCAGTGAATCATGCACACACCTGTATGCACGAGCATGCATGTACACTACACACGCGGGTGCTACTTGATTTTGACACCTGCTGAGAGTAGTTGAGAATTGTTGGGATGAATTATAAACACAATTGCATACGCACAATTGCCAACAACTGAGATTTTATTGTTTTCCGGAATGATGATAACTTAACGTGCTTTTGGGCTTATTTTACAGTTTGTGTCTTCACAATACCAGGTCAGATTTGTACTATTATAATCGCAGCTTTAAACTGGTCAACTACAGATACAATTGGCAGCTGTGGGCATTTCAATGCGAGTATGTTCCTTAGGCGGTCCTTTGAATGTTGTAGCGTTCAAATAAAGTTCAAATATACTATTTAGAACCCCTCTTTCGGCGGACTGTTCTGTTGAACTGGCGGTTACAGTAGGGAAAATTACACATACAAAGGCTCTGCACCAAACGTTTTGCTGAAAGCTTCACCCATCAGTTACCGGGGTTTCAGATGCGTCAAAACAACGTCCAAACACTGAGCGTGTGCGCTCGTGTCTTGCCATACGAAATATATTGGCCACAAAGAATTTTGTTGCGCAGCTGTTTTGCGAGTAGAAATGGCTTTCAGCCACTTTCTCGCACCCGCTTACCTCGACTTTCGTGGTGCATTCCTATCGACATTCCTGGCATTCGTCCTCTATTCTCACAACTATTCGAAGTCATCTAATTGACCGTTGAAACTAATATTTAAATCACTTAAGCTGCATACTTTCAGGCAATCAATAAGTGCGGTATGTTCCTTATGATAATTGCAATATTGCTTGCAATTGCGGTCTGTCATCATTAATGGAAGTAACATTTAATTAACGTAATCTATTTCAAGAACTGTTCTGTGAAATTCGAAATTTGGCTCTAAATGTACATAAAATTGAATTAAAATGAACATTTCCTCATGAGAAATTCATTACCTCCGAACAGCGCCGGCAAAGTGTGCTCTCTGACTCGACCACAACCGCTTTCACCTCGCACCCCGTCAGTCTGCTCGTCTCGTCTCGTCTCGTCTCGTCTGGCTCTGACGGCGGCTCTGGTGCCGGTGCTAGTGTTGTGCACCCCATTTTACGTGTATTTTCGTAATCAATTTTGCAAATAGCCTCAGGCTAAAGTAACTACGTAAATACGTTTATACAAAATTATGCAGCAGACAACGGGCTCCGTATCCGTGTCCTAACCCGCCCGTACTTGAGCGTCAACGTTGGCATAAGGGTAAACTTCAAAATCAATTTGCATTGCATACTTTATGGCGTTGAGAGACTTGACTGCACTTTGAGCAGTTAACTTGGCTTTTCAAACTATTTTCGTTCGGATTTCCAGATTTGTTATTATGAGTGTTCCAATGGGAGTAGATGCCAGACCAGACCAGAGCTGAGCTCCGCTACCTAAAGTCAAAATTAAATGTATTTCGCACCTTTATGCAGGCTACGCAATTCGTGCTTCGTCTTTGATCTACTATATGGGGTGCTCTCTAATTACATGTACTGAACTAACTACGTGCAGACGCTTCTATGGAAGTGTAAGCGAAAGTTCCAGAAACTATTGCGAGTTCCTCGCTACGACGTGTCGCAGAATTATTCCGATTTCGACTTTAAAGGCGAAGCGGCAACAAGTTTTGTGTGAAGATGGCATTCACTCGCCAATGTAATGAAGTGCAAACTACCTGAAGACCTGACTACAGATTATTTACTTGGAAATGTTACTTCAGTGAACTTCAAGCAGTTGGGAGGAAGACCCAAGTTTGCGGCTTCCAAACATGCTCGATTTCGAGCAATGTTTCCAATGCCGACTGCAGTTAAGTCGTTGGCACACACAATTTCGTTTCCCTATTCAACTTCATTTAATCTGTTCCGGAATCATTCCAACACATGCCATAGAATTGCGCCATTAAGTCCACTCAATATGATAAACATGAATATGGAAATGATCCTTGCGTCACAATTTGTCGGATTAGTTTCAATCTGGGTTAAATTTCTGCCAATAGTCCTGAATCATTGAACCAAATTGAAAGCCTTCTGCCAGTTGGGTCTTAATTCGTTTGCGTATTACCTGCCATATTGGCACCTGGTTGTTTGGTGCCTTACAATTCATCATTACTGTGGGCTTCGCGGGTGCGGCTGCACGGGTGCTTTATTCCGCATCACACTATTCCGGCGTACAAATGAAAAAGCATGCGAGGATTAGTCGCCGACACTTCGAAAATAAACCCTTTTCAGGGTTCGGGACTTGAGCACAGATTTTTATATACTCCGAACGGTTGTTCTCCTTCGGCGTTATTCCCATTCGGAACCAACGTGACGCTTGATATAGACAGCTTGCAGTAATAGTTGAAATCTCGGCTCAAAAATAAATCTTGCTATACAGGGTAATACACTTAGCGGGTATGTGATAACCCCTAAAAATATGCTATAATTCGTCACTTATTTTACTTTTACCTAGAATTACTTTGAATGCACTTCAATCCAGGCGGACTCCACTCCTAAATCGTTTCGTTGCTATTCTAAAGCCACGTAATAAAAGTTGTTCAGCCACGTAATCGCGATGCTGGCGGTGTTCTGCCTTATTCCCATTCCTGCAGAGAGATCCGTACCGCACATTTCTCATTCGTAGACATACTTTGAGGCCATTTCGATTTGTGGGTGGATTTTTGCCAAACGGATAATTGTCTTGCACTTCCTTTGCATTTTTATTCTATTTTTTTTTTATCCTTTCGCCTGCCTTGCATACTGTGGATAAATGTGTTACAATTTATTTATTTTTTCCTCCTCTCCTTGCTGGACCGAGCCACAGCCACACCATCCCCTCCCGTTGAGTTTTGCGCCTTTTTTTGCGGAAATCCGAACCAACTACAGTAGCTCCAGTCGAGACTGAGTTGAATTGAATTTGTCTCATTTATGCCAGCTGCAGCCAGTCCATCTCTGGCAGGAAATTGAAAAGTCTCCTAAAGTCAGTAGTCAGGACAACTGGAGCCACCCGCCCTCCTGACTAGCCTGGCCAACAGCAACGACTCACTACAAAAATTCCCATTAAAAGCAGTGACGAAAAAGCTGTGCGCCTTGATGACTGCAGCTTCCCAGAGTTGATTGCATGCGAAATTGAAAATTACGAGTAAACAGACTCTGTTGCAGAGACAAACAATTTGCAATTTATTTGCTTGCACACTTTCAGGTGCAATAACTCTTGCACTGGCAGCATGCTGAGCAGTCTAGCGCACTTTCCCCTTTTGCTGTAGTTGGGAGACATTTTTTGCCCAACGATGAACGATTCTTCATTGTCTGCCGTAATTGACTTTAGCACCCTCGTAAGATCAGACAACACGGGTGGGCAGAATAACAAAAATAGGGGGCGAAAGCATTCTTATAGTTTCCAGCTACTTGGAAAAAGGGAAAAAATTCTTCTGGAATTATTTTTCGGAGTAGATTTCATTGGCTTTGCTTGTGCCGACATTTTGTTACCTCAGCAGATCGAAGGTGAACTGTGTGTGGACTGCCTGGTGCGGACCTACAAACGGTATCTAACAAAAAATTTGACCAATTGAAAATAACGATATCCGAGGGGAGTCACCTCTATGAAGTGAAATTGAATCCTTAGCAGAATCAAAGTATATACTATGGTGTCCCTTGGGTCGGTGAGAAGTGGTTGGCCTCTGAAGGCAAGGGTCTGAGTTTGAAGCGTTCTTGAGACCACCAGTTTTATGCTTTGTATAGAGCCATCTCTCGCGGTTAATTGCCACTTCTCCGGAAGTATTCCTGGTTATGAAAATAATTCTCAACTTCGGCTATAGAGTATATTTGTGCCCCGAGACGCTTTATCTACTGTCAGTTAGACCCTATAAAGCTGTGTCGGCAGGATTCCTGAGTCACTTCCTTGCAATGCTATTGATTTAGTTAATGTTATATCCATTTAAGGAGAATTTGCCATTTCTTTGTCAAAGATGAAATGGCGTTTGTCAAACGTTTCTGTTTGTTTTATATACTCGTACATATATGTGTGTATATACTCGTATATATATATTTTGAAATTATTTTTCCTTTTTTGATATGGCAAAATTACTTTTCAATATCTGTTGGCATTTGACATATTCCCATTAATGATGTGACGTTTTTTTTGTTTGTTGTTTTGTTTACGTGCGCACGTCTTCAGTGCCCAACAACGCTCCAGTCCCCGTCCCAGTCCCAGCCGGCTCAACTCCATTCTGTCCGGCCTGTTGGCTTGCCTGTTCCCCGCCCTTGTGCTCCATGTTCGTGCCGTGGCTGCGCCTGTGACTGCTGGTGTTGTTGTTCGTGCTCCTCTTTTATTTTTCCCTTTTACTGGGCTTAATCCGCACATACGACGACTGCGTTGTTCCGGCGTCCGCCCGCTTGGTTGCTGGCTCGCTTCCTTGCTTGTTCAGCCGTATTTGTGTTTATTTGCGCCAGTTAATATGCCACTTTGTGACAGAGACTGCCTCATGATCGATGCGATTCCTCGCTGAAATTTGCATTTTTGTGTATTCGTGTGTTTTTTTGGGCACCATCGCCTCCTCCTACTCCTTGTCTTTCACCACAAACTCACACTAACTCATCCATCCTGCGCGGCTGCATACAACATACTTACTCATTCGCACATAAATCTTTGTTTCGTTGTTCAAATTATAAATTTCTGCTTTGCTGACGTTGTTGACTTTTTCGTTTCAGTTTGTTTTATAATTCATTTTTGAATTTAATTTGAAATTTTGACACTTTGTATGCGGGCGGGCTTATAATAAATAAGAAAATAAGCCTCTTGTACACAGGCGTGTGCAGCAGAACAGCGTCAGCGTCAGCGTCAGCGTCGACGTCACAAAGAGACTCTTCCAAGCCAGCCCGAGCAGAGGTTATTAAACCTGGAAAGGTAACATCTTTTTAGCTCAGAGGAAATGCAGCATTAATTTGTGTTTGTTCTTTTTGTTGTTGTTCTTCTTTTTAGCTTTTCCTCTTCTCTTCTATTCTCTTCATTTCATTTAAATTTAATTCAATTTTTTCTCGCTTGCTTGCTGCCCATAATTGGGCGCATCATTCTTAAGTGGTCTCCACTGTTTCGATGCCCCTTTTTCATGCCGTTGTTGTTTTCCTCTTAATTGCTGTTTGACCTTTGCACCAAAACTTGAGTGGTAGCTCTTATTACACTAATCACATTTGACCGTCCTTAAATAGAATTTGTACACAACGATTATTGGATGACTTTTTCGGCTTTTCTCTGCTTTTGTTAATTTGATTATTCCCAGGGTTAAATTGTCTCAACCATCTTCCATGATTTGGTATCCCCTGCCACTACTATTTTTCATACTTTTTCCATACTACACTTAAGCTGAAAGTTGCGTTCACTGCGTTGAATCTTCCCTCTGTATTATAGTATCTCCAGGTTTACCCAGGGAAAGTCCTCTCTCGTTAGTCGAGAGAGGACTTCGCTATAATGATAGGTGAATATTTGTTCCTACTTACATTTGAATACGGGAAGGTGAACACCCCATTTCCCCTGTCGTGTTCTTCGTAATGGAAATTGGCCCACGATAGTGCCAGCGACTATAGCCGGTTATGTATGCCGTATATACCCGAGGCAACCGAGATTCATGGGAGAAGTTATGATTTCCACTTACTCCCGCCTTCCTATAGCGAAATGGTCGATGATATCCAAAGCACTTGCCTCATTTTATCACTGGGTTTCTTCTCGCATCATTTAAAAGTCATTAAACCCAGTTCTTCAGACGCCCGCGCCTCTGTTTTTATAACTCGAAATAATTCTGATCGTCCCATTTTAAGTGGCATTGTTAAAATGACCTCCCAAAATGTACTTCCTTGCCGCATATTAACAACAATTTCATAAATCACTAAACTGCCATCATTCGCTCCTTAAAGTGCGGCAGAATCACGGCCAGGCCGGCGTGCGTGTGCGTGATTGCCTGGAGCCAACGGAACTCGCACAGATGTCATTGCCTCCCTTTGGCAATAATTTATGATTGACTGGGTTTTGCATAATTGATTAATGGACGGACGTGTGCACACGGAGGTCAGCCACAGCAGTGGACGCACGGTTGGGCTCATATTCGCGCGCATTTAACCTAAGCTACCACCACCCATTTCGCTTCATTTTCAGTAATTGCAATTGTTCAGTTAAATGAAATGCGAACCAACCGAGTTGATAACGACATGAAACTCACGTTGACTATTGCGAGGAGTCTCTTCCGCCAAGGCAAAGAGGTATTTACGAAAGAGCCGGATTTATGGAAGAAATATACGTCGATTGGTGGACTTTCAGTACTCACTTCGTTCCCTGTACGCGAGTTATTGACCACGATCGCAACGAATGCGACCCCACCCATCATTTTAATCACCTCCATCACACCAATCATGTTAATCATCAGACGATCACCACTTCGTAGAAGAGCTTTTGAGTCCATTTGAAGGAGCCGCTCACAGAGCTGAATCTTATATGGGGAGCAACCGTCTGTAAGAAATGAGTGTTTCGCCGACTGCAGAGAATTACCACCAGTAACCGAAATTGTCTTCTTGGACCTCTCTGGTGTATAGTATTGTTCCAAGCTTTGAAGGAGTTTATGAGACTTACTTGTATGGTTTCTTCTCACTAAAGTACCGATTTTATTTGTATTTTAAGACAGAGTACACTGAAGTGGTGTCCCCAGTTCTACATAAACAATTATGAATTCTGAATCGTTTTCTGTATTGTCCTTCTTTACCCTAGAAATAAGTTCTTTCGATATTTCCAAATCTCCGAAGAATTATTTCATTGTAGATTTCAGAAAGACTGAAAAACAACTTCTTGGGATAACATAAAAAGCTGTTTGTCGGTTGTTCCCTTATTTCTAAAGTGCTATTTTCGAAGTGTTCTCCTTGTAAACTATCCAGTTGTTCATTTTCTCTCTCATTTCTACATTGGCATTGTTAAAGTGATTCTCTATCTCCAAAAATGTTTGATATGCTTCCCCAAATATGAGAATTAGTTCTGATGCGATTGGAAACTGTGAATAGTTCCACACTGAACGACTTCTCCAGCGCTTTAAAAATGTTCCATTATTGAAAGTTACTTACTTTATTCGCAGCGGAGAGTAGGAAGGAAGGTGACAGCAGGCGAGCAGGAGAGGCGGTCACAGAGACGAACGCCAGACAGGCGGATTTGAATTATTTCTGGCATTCACGATGGCGGCGTGGCTCTGAAGGCGCATTTTCAATCGACTGACATGTGGAATGTGTACCAACGTGGGCACGTGTGTGGCGTGTGTGCGTTTCAATAAAATCCTTTGTGGTTTCCACAAACCCGGTGCTAACCACAGGACTGTTCAATAGACTGTAGCATCACGTGAGCACAGAAGTCGATACCTATGCTTGCGCGGGTGTCGTCGTAGTTTAGTGCAGTTTGCCGCTCCTCGTGCCACATTACAAACCTGAACCATACCCAGACTTTTTGTACTTCTCTTTGTTGTCCTTCTTCTTTTGGTTGTTGTTCTTTTTATTTGGTTGGTTTTTGTTCGTTTTTTTTGCTTGCGTTGTTCTCTTCTACAGCGAAATGATAAATGATTTCCCATTAACTGCATTTTATGAGAAAGCAGCACATTAAAAACGACACAATAGAAAGAGACAGCGCACGGAATGAGAAAGAGACGGTTGCTAAGAAATTAAACAGCATGCAGCACTCATCATCCATCATGCGGATTTCGGATGATGGGTTCTGGATGTGGATGTGGCTATGATGTTCTTTCCACTGCTGCGCCTCGCTGCCACCTCGCTCTCTTTGGCTCCCGCCGTTCGTCCCTCATTTTGCTTTTGCTCGCTTGTTCCGCGTCAATGGAGAAAAATTAAAATGAAAAATTTTATGCTTTTTATAATTTCCACGAATTCTTCCGCAGCATTTTAACGTTTTCATAGTACACACCATCAACAACAACAACAACAACAACAACAACAACGACGACGACGACGACGACGACGACGACGACAACAACAAAAGCCCCAGTAGTCACGCCAACAAAGCGTTGTAATTTTGTAAAAAATTACGAGCCGTGCCGCATATTAAAGTGTTCCAGACGGAGTCCGTGGCAGCGCAAGGGGGGAAATGACAATCGTTGTCAAATTGATTTTGATTTGATAGATGACCATAAAAGTGCCAGAGGCAGGAGGGAGCGAGCCACTTTCGTAAATTGAAAGAAACTAAATTGAAACAAACGTAGTATAAAGTAATGAGGCGTCACAAAGTGAGTACCCAAAGCGAAGTGGGCCATGGGAGGTTGTGCGCGTAAGTAGGCGTCAGTAAAGATGTGCAAAGATGTGTGCTGACGTCAGTAAAGATGTGCAATGTTGCTACCAGAGTAATCAACCTACTTCGCATGGGGTGTGTTGTACATTGTTGCTGGTTGCAAAGTTGCTACACCCAAATTGTTTGTCTTGAAGTCCTTGAATTTTCAACATAGTGTGTGAGTGGAAGAAACTGCATGAATACACACCACCTCCACATAAAAGTTCCCTTAGAGTGGCACTACTGCATTTCGTTAATTATTCAAGTCGTCCTGGCTGCTCAATGTCAGCCACATTCACACTGGAATTGCAAAAACCAATCCTTTTAAATATTTCCATTCAAATCCTTACATTGAAAACTATTGCCAGCCGCCAAAAAAGTTAGTTACTCGTACGAAGATAGTAGGGCTGAAAATACGCCCTACAGTGACTGCACTAAATCGGCTGCAAGCAACTCAATCTTTCACCATTGGCAGATAGAAACCAAACTCACTCCATTGATTGGTTTCAACTTCACTTTGAAGTACGGCGTGAAGAAGGGAAAACGTAAATTTGGCGCACCCAAGAAGAGCCTCCGTGCAGCGGTGGTGCATGTACGAGTATATGCAAAGGATATTCAGAAGGGGTGAATCAAATGCCGTATTCGACAGCGGTGCAAGGGAAGAAACATGGTTTGGCTTATCACAACGGAAAGTGAACGATATTCATTGCAGTTAACCCTGCACAGAGGACGAAAAGTCGGCGAAAGACAAATATGAGGAAACCTCCAGCCTCCATTTTGAGTCAGTGAACTTAGAGAATTGTACGAATATTCTTGAAGATTCAGAAGATGAAAACATTTCTAGTACACCGTAGGGTAGGATCCTTCCTTTAACACATAAACATGATGGTATCTGTTGTGGAGGAGCATATTGTCAATTTTCTGCCGAAGATCACAGGGAGCAATGAGCTGAATGAACAGAAAGCAACTGTTCTTAAGCACTCGATTTTACTTGCACACCTCATTAAGTCAGTAAATCACAGACCAGCAGTGTAGAACTGGGAGCAATTCAATATCGCTAAGCAGATTCTAGTGTCAATGTCATGAATTCGAGCAGCAGGATGATCATATAGTAAATAATAGTAATGAATTCCTATGGTTTCGCGGAGGAACAAAGGGCGACTGCGGTGGTTTCATTGATAAGGTGAATTTAAGATTAGCCGGGATAAGATTACCTTTCCGACTCTGTTGTCGGGGGTATCAACTTTAGCCTCCAGATTTGCTACCAAGTGTTTGGTTGTTTGCAAAAGCATTTCCTCAGCGCCTTTGCTCGCTCGCCAGAGCCTCGTTTGCTAACAACAGGGAGCCACGTGCAGGTGAGGGTGACAATTGGATGGGAGAGGCTATATAATCGCAAACTCCATCCCAGCAGGGCCACCCCTAGTAAATATGTGGCGCCAATTAGCGAAAGTCCCTTGAGCTCTCCGTTATAATTACACACAAACAAATCATACCATAGAACTTCAGTTTTTCTGTGTTCTGAGCTCCCTTCACAAAGAGTTTCCCACATCATTTTTTTCACGCTTCGTAATTTGTGATGCTTCTTTCAATTCGTGAGTGATTGTGTATAAACTTGCCCCTAATATCAACGTAATCCTTACAATCTCCTCTTTGAGCTCTTGAAGTTATGCTTTCAACAAACATATTTTACTCGAGTTGTTGTTGCTGCTTTCATTGCCAGCGAACTCAGATGATCTAATTGTGGGCACCGTCGACTTCGAAGATTCTGGAAGATAGAATCTGAAGTTAAGCACAAAGCTCGAACTTAGTGGCGAATCATCTTAATGTGAACTAGAAATGCTTGTCTTGTCTTCGTCTACTTGGGGACTAGATTCTTTTTGGAGCCACATCTCAAATCGCTTCATTGCTGCTGCTTTCTTTGCTACGAGTACCGAAGCAAAGCAACGAGCCCAATTTCTTCAGGCTTAGTTAATCATGCCTACGCTGAGATAGCACTACTCCTACTCTTCCTAATCTCGACAGCGTTTGCTCGTCAGAGTTGCACCGTCTATGAACGAGCTGACGCTGAAGTACCACTTACCACTGAACCGCTCAGAGCACTGGTTCCACGTTCGTGCTACTGCAACCGGTTACCACTGAGCACCTGCCAGTAGCCTGCTCGCTGGTAAAGCTCTGTAACTGACTAATCCCTTGTTCAGCTCAGCTCACTTTTAGCGTATTAAACTTGAGACTGTGGCAGCCAGGATAATGCGAGTGAAATGTGGCCTGGCATTGCAGTTACAGCGTATCACAGTGTTGCAAGAGCGTGTGCGTTGTGCTTTACTTTGTTTACTTGAAAGCCGTGTCCAGCACTGCGGTACATCCTTCTTGCGCAACTTCCCTGTACTGGGGCATCGTACGCGGGCTCAGCTGTGCCGTGCAGATGCTGCATAGCACGCATTGCTCCTTTGGCACCAGATTTGAACTATGAGTGGCGGTGCTGGATGGACACTCTTGCGTTTTGCTCGTGTTGTTGAGGCTGTTGTTGTTCTTGTTGTTTATGCGTAACAAGGCTGTAAACTTTTTCGTCTTGGATCTTTTCGTTGTGTTTTCCCTTTGAGTTGTTCAGCGAGCGTCTTTGTTGCTGTTCTCCTCTTGTAGCTCTGCTCTCTCCTATTTTGGCAACTGGCATGGCTCATGGCCAATGGTACAATATAAAATATTTTATGTGCATTACTTAGGAAATTTTTGTTTGTTACACTCGCCCAGAATTTTGTCGCCATCATTGTCTGGAAGTTCGTTTTTATGGGTGCAAATTTGGTTGGAGCGAGTGGTGCTGCGTCGTTGTTCTTGTTTTGTTGCTGTGTTTATAAATATTCCGCTTGCTTTTGGAGTTTAGTGTTTGTTTCTGTATCTAGATCTGTGTTTGTGTTTATGTCTTTTCTATTAATCGCCTTTGTCCTTGGTGGTTGGTGTTCTCGTTTCGAGAATACTTTAGATACGTTTACGTTGCAATTTGTGTGTGTTTTGAAGTTCTGGTGGTTAATTCGGATTGGCGTGGTGTGACGGTTTTTGGTCCTTCTGCTTGCGCTGTGCTACTGGCTGTGGGGCCTTTCATATTAAGTCCTTTACACAAACTCACGCACAAAGCAAATCATTTCATTTGCCTTGTGAGCTTTTCGTTTCTGTTGCTCTTCTATATCTCCGTGGTATGGAGTGCCCCTGCTATATCAGAAGCCATTTGCATATCTTCTTTGTAAGTGCTTTCACTTTGATTTCATTTTTTATATTGCATCTCCCAAATGTCCTTGTTTATCAATTCCTTTCGAAAACAAGCAGATAGGCTCCTTTGGTATATGAGCACCCACCCTCCAAACAACATTGTGTGCTGTTTGTTCGTTTGTGCTTTTGTTTGCTTGTGTCTTGTCGATGTTCTGCAATTTGCCGGGTCCGCCTGTCTGCTGGAGAGGACAGGACGGTCAGCCAGGTTCGTTGAACCGCAATTGCACGACACTCCTTTTTTTGTGTAACAATTTACACTCATGCTTTCGTATGCATGCACACATGTGTGCTCGTGTCTGTCTGCATTTGTGCGCTGTAGTCGGCCTCACCTTTTTATGCGCTCCTTTCCGGGGCTGCTTCGAAACAACCCCTTGCAACTGCGCATGCAGACAAACAAACGTTTAATTAAATTTTGCTCAGAACGACCGCACATAAATTGCCAGACAATTTGGGGAATGATTTAGAATTTGAAAGCAATAACTTTTTAATTGCATATTTATGGGCGCAATTATAATCTCCCAGCTACTAATTGCATGCCGGGATATGCGTCTTAATTTAGTGCTTTGAAACTGTTCTACTACAGAAATTGTTCAAGTTTCGTCGTTTCCATGTATGGGAGGAGAAGCATAAATTAATTGAGTGCCTGTTGGGTGGGTTGGTTGATTGATTGGTGTGGCGGGATGAGGTTTAGTAGAATGAAATTCAGTATTGTTGCTTGGTAAAATTTACTAGCAGCAACTGGAAAACATACTCCCACTTTGTACTATGTTTTAATTATGAATTAATACATCTGCGCCATTGGCTGCGATGCGGGGGACATGCTTTATCCCTTTGAAATTGTTGGGTTTCCAACATAGCAAAGGGATAAAGCATGCCACCGGCGACCGTCTGACTACGTTATTGTCTAAGCGACTTCCCTTGAAATCCTCTACTTGTAATTGCGTAACTTCGTTCAATTCCCTGTTCACTCCCCTTCTAGGTGAAATGATTGCTTAGTAAAATGTAAGTGTAAAATGCTCTTATCTCTGATTAGAAAATTCAACTATTCACCGGGCCACATGCAATATAATATCAAGGGGAGTTACCTCCACACAAATCGCTATTGGAAATAATCTGCTTGTTTGCGATTTCCCATCTCTCGCCTGTTCAACTCTGTCACAATCCACAAAGGGTAAAAGTTCAGTTTCAAGGAAGTTTTCTCACATTGTTTTGAACTGTCTAAAATACGGCACCACATTATGACTTTTGTAGGAGCTCCCAAGATATTGGAGGAGAGGAAACCGTGGATCACCCCATGTGGATGCATTGCTTTATACAGAAGAACTTTTTACGCGCTTGGGTTCGCTTTTTTTGGCAGTGTTGAAGAGGTTTCTCGTCTGAAGCTGACGAAATTGGGTACCTTTATCAAATCCCCAGGATGGTGTTGGAGAATTAAAAAGCAATTAATCAGAAATCTCCAGAGTCATGTTCTATAATGGGCCATGTGATGTGCATTGCTGTTATCGTATTGGGTATTATATTCAATCGAACTACGAATTATGTGAAGCAAGCTCCTGAGTTGCGGACTTATGTTCTTCCCTCTCATTTTCTACCAGAAAAGGTCTTCACAAACCCTTTATAATCGTTTCAACCCAAATTGGAATATATCTCTCTTTCTATGCACTCCGGTTGTGAATCGAAGATGAAATGCTCGCTTTGTTCTGTAAACTTCTGATTCCTTGCCACCGTAAGATGATTAAGTATACATTTTGAGTGCTCTTGGTTTGGAAGACTCTTGAAACAAGGACATAGGCTGAGTATTATAGAGTGTCCCAATACTGTCGAATGTGCAAAACATGGTTTGAATGCTGCTATTATGAAGTCCTTACTTGATACTTTAGTTTAGTTTGTTGGAGGTCAGAGCAAATACTGCGTCAGAAAGAGCGGCACAGGGAAGGAAGCCCTCAGTCCTCTGGTGTCTTACATACTCGTACTTAACTTTTAATTAATTTGGTTTTTACTTATCTCCTGCTTTCGATTGCAACTTAAGAGTAACTCAATGTTTAATGCTATTTCTCGTTTATGAAGTTTTTTAATCAACTTTTTCCATTATTTCTTTGCAGGGCTGTCACAGATCCACGTGATGGACGACGTGTTGCACTAAAAAAGCTGCCAAACGTCTTTCAGTCATTGGTATCATCGAAACGAGTTTTCCGTGAATTGAAAATGCTCTGCTACTTCAAGCATGAAAATGTAAGTACTCACTCCTCTCCCACTATTATCATACCTCGTAGAACACGTAGTTTTGTGTCGGTACCGGCTCCGGTACCGGCACCGGCACCCGCTGCCATTTCCATTCGCAGTCCGGAAATTACAAAAAAGGAATATTAAAAAGTGACAATTTCACAAAAGAAAATGCAAGCGCACAAAATTGTTGCTTGGGGAGAAAATTTAATAAATTGGCGAGTGTTGCGAATGGCAAACGACAAGCTAAGCGCCGGTGACGAACGCGTCGATGCGTGCCCCGCCCCCATCCTCGTTAGTCATAGGGTGACATGCACAGACTAACATATTTGCATTGCTTATTTTTGTACTATTTAACATAAGATCCTTCAGTGTGTATTTCAGCTACAAAGATGTCTATTAAAGGTCTCGACTTACGGGTACGGGAATGAGAAACGCGTCGTGCCTCTTCGTATTTCAGAGACTGTAATCGGTGGCACGCAATTGTGATCGAAAATGGTAAACACGGCTCTGAGAGAGCTCTCCCCTCCCTACAGGAGAAATTAATTGTCTAGGAATCAGCCTGACACCAACTGATTCATTAATTGACGCTCGTATAAAGAAAGCTAGAAACAGGAAGAGAAACACGATTTAAGAGATGCTGCGAGAAGCTCACTGCGCGGCTTCATCTACCACCATTTTACATCGTGGTACGGGGTAAATAGAGTGACTTCTTCAGAGGTCTGTCATATCAGTGTGCCCAAAGTGCATTGGAATTACTTCGAGTACCGACTCAAATGTGTGCTGTTTTCCCATCTTCACTGTCGCCCTCTTCGCCTCAATTCTTGATTCGTGCATTTGCCTTTGAAGCTCGACATCGAAAGTTGCGTCTTCCGCAATACACGATTTTTGCGTTCCACTTGCACAGTTCAGATTTGTTCATTAAATGTGCAGATAAATGAATTGGAATGCAAATGCAAATGCAAATGGAAATGCAAATGGAAATGCAAATGGAAATGGAAGTGGAAATGGAAGTGGAAATGGAAATGAAGAATGCTCTGATGCAGCTCGCTGCGAAGTGGCTTTTGTGCCATTCCCGACTCTGCCATATGCAGGGATTGGGGATATGCCTGTCTGTGTTGTTTTCCTTTGTGTTGCCTCATCGGTAGGCGCCGGCACTAATTTTTTACTTTTAAATCGCCTCCGTGGTCTCCTTAAGACACCTTCTGTATGCAAATGCAATATACGGTTCCCCAGGATCGCTGGGACGCCTTCAATTTGGTGCCATTCTGTGCTGCGCGTATTTTTGTATTGCGTGTGCACGCGCGCCAGTTTCATTCATTGGAATTGGAATGGAAGTAGTGGCGTATTTGTGCCAAATGAGGCTCAAGGGGCGCAGCAGAGCGCGGTGTGTGCTGCATCAAGTAGTTGCTGAATTTAGTTGGAGAGCCTTAGCCTGAAGTGTGTGTTGGGCGTTATCCTGAAAGTTTCAACGAACTCCTCGTCACCTTTATTACAGGTCCTCCGCAAACAGTTCCCTTTACTACTTACTCTTTCTCCGTTTCATTTCCCCCTCCATCTGCTCCATCGGGCGGAAATCGGCGACCCCTGAAGTTGGATTGTGCTCCCACTAAATAATTAGTTACTGTAGCATAGATCACCACATATTACATCCTCTCTCCCTCTCTCTCTCTCTTTCTTTCTCTCACCTCCTATCTCTTTCTCCTTCACTTCTCCTTCTATCTTTCTTCTATCTGCATCGCAGGAAAAACAAAGAACAATGTTTCGCTTTCATTCGCAGAGTTCTCCGAAACATTTGGATGGAATTGCATGTGCCAATTTTCCTTGAAGTGCTCCTCGAGCCACCACAGGCCCCCACAAGCGCCGCCTTCACACAAACGCATTGCGTGAATGCCATTTATCTCGATTAACCACACACTTACACAGTTAAATGCTCTCGTACACGCATGCATTTAATTAAATTGCTCATATTTCAAGATATTAATCAGCACAATTCGGAACGGTATTTAAACGATTGCACGCATGCACACGCATTCAAGCTGACGAGCATGCATGCTGCGCTTTTGGCATACGAATTCAGCTTCCGCTTGATATATTTCATCACTTATCGTTCCGTTCTCTGATTCAATAACAATTCAATTTTAATGTAATAATTGCAGCCGCTGCAACCACTCCGTGCGCATTGTCCTCAGCGCTTGTGTGGGAGACGGGCCGTGTCTGCATTTTACAAAATTGTGCATTTGATTTCAAACCACATTGATCAGTGTTTTATTTGATGCAGTTGCCTTCATCGTAGGACGAACATCAGACAACCAAACAAACAGCATTTCTGCCTGTTTTTGATGGATCTGAAATATTATCCAGGAGTCTAGCCAAAGGTAGAAACAGTAATAATTCTGCCGTTTTTTTGAGGGTAATGGAAGCAAAACAGTTGCTTATGCTGCTGCTATTGGCATCCTCCACCATCGAAGCACATTTTGTTTCCACGATCTCAGTTCAAATGCCGTTCAATGTTTCTAGATATGCAGAAATTATCTGCAGAAGATGGTCTCTCCGTAAGTCTGTCAAAGCTTGCAGGCGGAAAAAGTAAGCGATGTTATCTTTAAGGCGAACTCCTCATAGCCCGCAATAACCCCTCTAGGAATACATACACAGATCGCTTGGTTTACTCGATTGCTTTGGACTTCTAGAAGAATCTGTGGATCCATCTGGGAGAGCATGCTTATCTACCTATAAAATGGTGGAGTGACTCTCGAATCTAGTGAAGACCTAATGAAGTTGAAGATTATGCATTTTCTTCACTGGTTGCAAGCGCACCATGCCTACTCTCCGCTCTTGACCTTATCCTAGGAGTGATACCAAGAAATGTGTGCATTCAGAAGCAATTTCTGTTGGAGCACGACTCCCCACCTGAAGTCAATTCCCTGCCAATCAGACTTACCAGAGTTAAAGACTTTTCTCTCCCGATGGTGCAGTTGCAAATTTTGCTTTGAGGATTGACAGTGAATGAGATTTCCAAGGAACCATACGCATAATTTGAATTGATACGACTACATTTTGAGTTGAATGCGAATGCTGCGTCAAAGCTGAGTAGGTGCTTCTGGGAGTTGCATGAAACAAGTTGAAAGCGAGTGCCGAGTTTCTGGCATACGAAAAATACATTTGAAAATGAAGTTCTATCGACTTTGCTACCGTTGCACGGAAGAGCCACAAACACACCCACGGACTGGCTGCTCCCATGCTGGTAGTCAAGTGCAGCCAACCTTGTCGCTAACACTAAACAATCAAACTTTATTGCCTGCCAGCAAGTCCCAGCGCACGCACACAATCGCAGACACAGTCAGACACACACAGAGCCACGAGCCCAGACACTTGGAGCAGCAGCAGCAGCAGCAGCACCATCAAATCACCGGTCGCACATGGCAGGCAGGCAGGCAGGAAGCCCTGCGAGCGTTAAAATATGCTACCGCAGTTACTCGGTTGGCTGTGCATATTTTAATAATGCGCTGCTGCTCCCCCGGTGGCCAGCGCAGTCATAGCCCCTCTCCTACGTTTCAGTAGCTTTTGACGCTTTGCCCACTGCAGCAGCAGCGGCAGCGGCAGCGCGCACACTGCAGACTCTGCGCAGAACACACACACACGCACACGCACACGCACACACACCCACAAACGACAAGCGTGCCGCTCCCCATTATAGTTGCCGTCGCCGTCGCCGTCGCCGATCCCGTCCCGAACCAACCGCAACAGAAACGCCGTCCGTGTCAATTTATGAGTGAGTTGCCAAGTGCCTCTGCGCCGTCTCAATACAATTTAATTAAATGTGCTGCATTCGTAAACATTTGCGTCGAATTAAAATTCCTCGCATTTCTTGCTTCTTTGTGGATTCAGCTGCACGGGCATTGTGGACGTTTCATTTCGTTTCGTTTCCGTTTCCGTTGCAATGCCATTGCGTTCCAGGTGGCGCTGGAACTCTGCTCTAGGCTTACTTTCTTTCCAGCTTAGAGCAAATGTTTGAGCGAAAAAGAGGCTTGGTGCATTCTATACCATGACACGCCCACCTTCTGCATATCCCACTGCAAGGGACTCCGCTCTGTTTCAACTGGACCCGTTTTTTGTTTGTTTTTATCAAAGAAAACGAATTCCTTCATAACTTCAAAATTCAGTCTAGAAAAATGAAATATGATTTCTTAAAACACGATCTTTGTTTGGCATTTTGTTGTTGTTGCTGCTGTTGTTGTTGCTGTTGTTGTTGTTGTTGTTGTTGTTGTTGTTGTTGTTGTTGTTGTTGTTGTAATTGAATACAATTTGCTTTGCATGCCGGTACGGTACGAATACGTGACCGACAATTCGCCGCACGGTAGGCTCCATGCAAGCATGCGAACGCTCCTAGTGAACATTTTCCTTCAGATTTTCCTCTATTTCTATAATTCCCCGCCCTTCCGGCACCCTCTCCCAGCATTATTGTCTCACTTGCATGTGCATTTTAAGCTCCTTTTGTTTGTTTTTTGTTGCCGGTTCACTTGGCTTCATTTCTTATTCATCAAAGCAAATCATTTGGCAGAGCTTGCAACCAGCCAACACGAATCCGAGTCCGAGTCCGAGTCCGATGCAAATGCTGTTGTGGCTTAAATGGCAATTTTATTTTATAGCGACATTTGAGAACGTGTGATTTACTGTGTCGGGCGCTCTGCGGCGGTGCCAATTGCCGTGCATGTGTTGCACGCCACTAAGTACGGGTGTGTTTGCGTGTGCATTTCAGAATGCGTGTGAGTGTGTGAGTCCAACCACACAAATTAAATGGACACTAATTAAAATGTATTCCGTGAAATGTAACAAACTAAAATTAAATGAAATGTTAATTTAATGCGCAGCTAATTCTTTGCCGCCTGCAGCATTCCTGCCACTCGTTGCTGGCTCTTTCGTTGGATTTCAGTCTGCATTTACCTCATCCACTCCGCAAAGCACTTCTACGTTTGCATTTGATTGCCACTGGGCGAGTCCATCAGTGCGGCGTCATCAGTTGATTGCAGTGTCCAGATACATCATTATTTTTCACTCCCATTCATTGCACTCTTCCCCCACACACACTTCTCTGGGATGTCTCTGCCGAAGGATCACAAGTTCCACACCAGCTCAGTACAAATGCATAAAATCATGTAATACTCATTTATTATTTATTTTATCCTTGCCTAAAACTGTTTAGTAATGACCCTCAAGTACTACATAGAAAGTGTCTATCCTATAACTCGTTTGGTTCGGAAGATGTGCCATTTTTCAGGAAAATAATCATTAAGAAGTGGGCGAGAACTACTCCGAAAATATTCCACTCATCTAAATCGGTGTTGACCCTGATCTACTTATTAAATTTCATTCCTGTAAGTTTTTTGGTTTTTGCTATTTGTCGGGAAAATAATCGCTTAAGGAGTGGACGTATTTGTGGTCCGGACTTCCCTTATCTATTTTTCGAATACAAGTGGGGTAGGCCGAAGAACCACTGAAGAAGAAGGTCTCCAAGCACTCAGGTATTGATGCCCATTGTACCAAAAACCTGGACATAGTGGGGGAAGGGGTGGAAAAAGTCATACTATGTCAATTGTCGTTCTATCGTGCTTAACATGACCACACAAATAAATCGCCTTATATCCGTGTACATACCCCAACCCCACCACACAACAAGACCCTATTTTTGGTAATGCACATTTTTTGTTATTCACTGGCAAAGAACCCAATATTTTTCGCAATCGACCTCTTGAAATGCACCCTAGTCCTGTAATAACCTGCTTTGCAGCCGGAATGTGAAGCTTCTGAAGGACATGCAATCAGCACCCATTCACCAACTGGACTCAATAATAATGCAAATGAATCCTTATCACAACGTATAAAAAATTTGACTTGAAACAAGTGAAATTGATTATTCAAATATACCACAGCGCCTAAAAGTACCAGCACAGCAAATTTCGTCTATGGCCATAACTGATTTTGCCCATGGCAGCAATGCACACACACACACACACACGCGCGCCCATAAACACAAACACGAATTTCGCCCCAAAAGTCAGCCGCGCACTAATCCTTCTACAACCACACGCGCACACTGGCGGCTGGCACAAATGAGTGCATAGTTTAAGGCGCACGTCAGTGTTAAACATCGTTTCCACTGCAAATTGCAAATGCGTGGAAAATCCATTTTCGTTGCGGCGCCTCTCGGCAGGCAGAGTTGTGTAACAACACACATAAACGCACACACCCACACACAGGTACGCCCGCACGCCCACTCGCTCGCTCGCTCGTTCGTTCACATAACAGCATTTAGGCATAAAAGCCTCACAATGGCTTGGTCAATGGCGTATGCGAGTTGTGGTCGGGATTTAGCGCCTAACTTTGTTTGTACTAAAGTGTCACATTGTCACATGTCATCAGGCGCAGGGGTCCGGTTTCTGGTAGCGGGTGGCGTGGCTTGCACAGAGTTGCCGCAAGTGTCAAGTTGTGTTTCTGTGTGTGTGTAGATTGCTTTTAATAGGCTTCCAGCGAATGTGCTCCTCGTGCGATGAAAGGGTGGTCCATTTAATCCGATATTCGCAAACTCGACAACACAAATAACAGCGCAGCAGCAATTCTGCCCATGCGGCTGGCTTGGTCAGTCGAAAAGGGGGCGGTTCGTTGAATGGTTCGGTCATTTTCGGTTACCTTTGGTTCTAATTATTGCTCCACCAGTGTGCACAAAGCGCCGTTTATACTGCCACGGAAGGTGGAATGGTTCCTACCGATTCGTGGCGACGAATTTTGTGCACCCAAGCGAGAGTTTGTTTCCGTTTCGTATCGAAAACTGAGAATCATCTGACCATTGATTTCAAACAATTTCGCATCCATTCAGTTTGATCACTGAATAATTTCTTTCGAGACTGTTTTTGTTTTGTCATTCAGCGAACCTTCCACTTTTTCCTCCACTTTTTCCTCCACTTTTTCCTCCACTTTTGCTCCACTTTGCAACCTTCCCTAGGCATGCGATGCGACTGTGTATACTCATCGAATTGCCAAGAATTCGTCCGTTATTACCGTTATGGACGGAGCCACCATCATGATCATCAATTGGCAGGCCTACGTTTGAATGTGACCACATGACCTCGTGTGGTTCATTTCAAGACCCCTTCCACGAAATGTCTTAAAGCATTCAGAGCAATTCCTATCGATTAACTCCAAAAACTCCATCCTTTGTTCCAAGGATTTCACCGACATGCAACATACGAGTATTTACGCCAGTTCACGTACATTTTGACAGCGAGGCCAGGCCGCATGGACCAGAATCCACCAAAAGTTCATAGATGGCCCCACAGTTGCTGGGCAGAAGAATATGTCTGAATGGACACGCCATCGAATACAAAACTCCCGCTTGTTGTTGTGTCTTTGAAGTCAGTCGGATTCCTGCACCTTGTTGTCGAATCGAATTCCAGCTGCCAATACTCGAAACGACTGTGAGGCACCTTTGCCGCTTCCTCCTTCTACTCCACATCGCTGCTTGCGACTGACTCCCCCACTCGAACTAATCAATCAGCCAGTGAAGCTGCGGCTGGCTATTCCAAAGATTCGAAACCACTCAGCCAGTCCATTCAGTGGACTTTTCAAACTTTTCACCACCACTTTCACTCATGGCACTTCCTCGTAATTGCCGCTGACGCAATGCTGACACTGAGACAGATGGTCCCAGCTCACACTCCCACTCCCAATCCCAATCGCCCGGTCCGATGTGTCACATGGCAAGTCACGTGCCCTGGAATTGTTCTCCGTCAAGTTTCATTGATATCAACTAAATTCGTTTTGATTGTTCTTTCGATTTGTGTTGTTTTTGTTTTGTTCATAGTTGCGAGTATGTTGGTGTGGTGCTAATGCGACTGTGACTGTGACTGTGCCTCAGACTGTGACTGCGACTGTGACTGGCCTGCGCCTCAGACTGTGCCTAGCACTGTGTGCTTGTGTGTGTGTGGGTTAGTGTAGTGGAATCGTAGCGTAGAAAGGATCTGCACAGTGTGTTACGTATTTGTGTGCGGAAGTATGTGAGAGTGTGCTCAGGATGGAGGGCGGTATGAGGCCATGTGGGTTGGCCGCACATCCAGCTGAAAGTTGCATTGTCTCCTCTAATTCACACTTGCGTCACATTTCACAGTTCAGTGTTCAGTTATAAGTGAAGAGCTGAAATGAGTTCAGGTTCACGTGCCTCCGCGTGTGTTACCACACACACACACACATTTTATCTACAGCATCTATTGCTGAAATAAGTGCAGCAATTCTAGGAGCAGTTGCAACATCAATTGAAGGCATTCATTGTTACACTCTGAAAATATCTGAGGTGGAGATAACAGTGGGCATGAAGCGACTCCACAGACTGGAACAGTTGGATGAGTGAAGTGTGTTGTGTTCACTTGTTAATCGCTGAGACGATTGCGTGACCATGAGTATCTGCTCGTATCTATTAAATCATCACCAGGTACCACATAAATGGTAAATATCTTGGCTATATCTTTGTGATGGGAGTCCTTCTGCTGCCGTCTGTTGGAAGACTCGAAGCTGACAGTCTGGCAAAAAATATCATTTGCGTCCCATGCTTACTTGGCGCCTAGGGGGTTGTGTGTCTGCTACTTGCTGTATGAAAGGACATCTCCTCATCGCTATTCCACTTGCGAGTAGAACACGCCAATTACCTTCCTAAGTGATTCCTAGTAGCCATCACAGGAGACCTTTGCTATGGACTAAGGCTATACACTTATGCAGGTATAGGCTTTGTGAGTGAGTGACCTACTGGCCTCTGGAATCGATTGGCCACCTGCACGCCATCCTCCAGCTGCCCTCAAGTGCCAGACTTGCCGTGTCACGAACAGCAGCAGCAAAAAATCCAATTTCAAATAACAAATTGAAAATTTTGTATCAGCAGCAACAACGGCAGCAGCAGCAGCAGCAGCAGCAGCAACCCAAAAAAATGGTGCACATTTTTTATTTGCAGCAATGTGTAAACTGAAATTATAGCACCCACTTACCCTGCATACATGAAAAGAATTGCCGCCCACTACAAATGCAATGCATTGCAATGCAGTGCAAGCAACGAAATTCGTGCAATTTTTTACGTGCTGTCAACTATTTTGACACAACAATTACGTTCCTTGCCGTGCTGCTTGTTCATTTGTGGCAAATTGTTGCAGCTTTTTATTGCAGGAATGGCACACGTGCACGTGTGCGCCACGCTGCCAGCCTGATCGACCGTCGTCTAGGCACTACGCCCAGCAGGCCAACAATGTTGCGAGTAGGTCTGCCATGTAACCCACTCGCACAGATCAGAGCACCCAGCATTCTTTTGCGTTTGGCAGCAACTGCTTAAATTCGGATGGGATACTCGAGAGAAAGAAAGGGATTCAAAATGGCCCGTCAAAGAAGTTCCCGCTCCCTTTTCACCAAGATAAGAAAGCTTCGAATAACTCGAGGTGTGAGGTTTCAAGTTACTGAAAGAGCCGGTCTTCATGTGAAATCCATCATTTGTGTATCTGGATTAATTTCTATCTTGTCTGCGTCGACTCGGCGAACAGTTTCCTCAGCAATTATTTAGTTGCCATATGTAGGGATGCAGTGTACAGCAATCCGAAAAATCGATGGCACCACAGAGCCTACCACATTTCTAGTACGCTCCGATTAAACACCTCAAAAAGTTGAGCACAAGTCTGGCCACAGGTCCTCAAACCCTTGGTGTCCCGGCCTCGCGGCTCAATCGCCAACTGCAAGCAACATCAAAAAGTGGTTCAAGAATCATTGTTGCTTCTGTTCTAGTATCGGTGATGTTTATGTTCAGAATCAGAAACATATTTAAATAGCCACCTCATTTGAATTGGTACAATGTTGCACCTCAGTTGAAGTGGTGCAGTGTGTTTCCTCATGTCAATTATACCATTTCATAGGAAGTGGTGGTACATTGTGGTGCGTTATTTGAAGAGGTACCAAAGAGTATTTATGCCACGAATGGCATTTCCCCTGTTTGCTGAAGAACGATTTGCATAGTCTTTGGTAGCACCTCATTTGAAGGGGTACCAATTTTTTTTGAAGTGATCTATTGTACACCAACTCATACAGCGAATGAGTCACCCCTATAAAGCCCCCCCTATATTAAGTTTGTTTGCCCTCCACTGCTGCCAAGCTGCGAAAAGAGTGCTATAAGCCCTGTAATGGTCAACATACACAGTCACAGCCACTTTAATTTGTGTCTTTATAAGCTAAGCTGTATAAGGCCGTATGCTCGTTTCTATACAGTGCGTCGACCTCTTAAAATAAACAGCACGGCTATCAAGCGAGCTCTCACCATAAGGGCTGAAAGAGCTGTATTTATGGAGTTTGAAGCAGCGCATTTACAAACTTTCAACAGGAGCACTTCAAATGTCTTTCACGCAGCTTCCATGTCAAGCACGCAGCTTCACTGCCTGGCTGTGCTTTATAATTTGCAACGCGAGTGCCGTGCCAGGCCTCAAAAATGCCATTAAGCCTTCCAATGAGGACACAAAAAAGTCCTTCCCCGTACAGCAAAGCAAGCGGCCCTAAGCAGGCTTAATTGCCACAATTTACTTTTATTTGCAACCTGCATAGAATTTGTTTATTTATTTATTATTTTTACTATTTTTATTATGAGCGTGCATGCCATTTTATTTATTTGATATTTTTTGATATTAAGCGCTCATTCATTAAAAAGCCGGCAATTTGCGAGCACATTTGAAATTTCCGGCACACATTCATCTGCTTTTTTGCGCGCCAGCCTTGTCCGGCTCAATCTCATCTGCAATCCAGCGCACAGTCGCCGCACTGGCAGTCACACTCACTCACTCTCACTCCTTTGATTAAGTGTCGGCATATCCATTCAGAGTTTTTAGTGGAAGCAGCAAAGAAAAATGTTGTAAATTATATTTTATTTCAGCAAACGCAGCCCGGCCGGCCACATCGCCCGCCGTCCCAGCTAATGCCCAAGTGGCTTCGAGTTGCTGCTGCTGTCGTTCTTGCTTTGCTTTTATGCGCACAAGCAGAGATGCCCAACGCCGAACGGAAGCTTCATGTTTCCTAGTAAACAGCAAATTTTATCTTGCAGACAGACTATCAAGAGTGAGGAAGCGACCGACGTACAACGCACAAAAAATTAAAACTTAATGACAACTTTTGCTGCGACCAACTGCCTTGGCTGGTTGCTTGACGGCCTGACTGCTAGACTACGCTTACCTCTTCCTCCCTGCCATGCGCTCCTTTGTACACTCATTGGCTGTTGTTGGTGTGGTTGCTGCTGTTGCTGCTGCTGCTGCTAGTGTGGTGGTTGACTTTAATGCTAAAAACGAAAGTCAGTCTGTAATAGTCTCACGCGTGTCTCGGTTAGGTCACAAAAAGGTTAATTAAGTTCCTTCACGCACGCACACACACACGCACACACACGCATAAGCAACTTTACATGCCTGCACGCCGGAGTTTCCTTGCCTTTTTACTAATTCCAAGCAAAGAACTCGAAAAGTCTTCTGGAGCGGTTTTCCATGCAAATGCGCGCAAAGTTTCAACTCTTGCAATTGCTTTTTTGCTGTTGCTGTTCTTTTTTCCTTCAAAGTTTTTGCTTAATTTATTTCTCACCTTGTCCACCTGCATCCCTTTCTTTCCATCTCTCTCTGTCCCTCAAACACACACACACACACACACACACACACTCACTCACTCACTCACTCACTCACTCACTCACCCTTGATGGGTTCTTTCTCGTTGTTTATTTTTATTGTTGACAAACTTTTTCAAGGACTTTGGTGTGTGTTCGGAACTTATCGCCTCAGTAATTGTCTTTGGAGCCCTCTTTGGAGCACTTCAACATAAATCTTTCCAGCAACAACTCCATCGGTGTGTTCACCATGCGAGTGCCGGGAGCAGCAGCAGTTGTCGGTGAAGTTGCAGAGTTTTTAAGCTCACCAAATAACCAGCCAGCCAGCCAGCCAGCCAGCCAACCAACCAACCAGGCAAGCATGCAAGCCTGCAGCCCACCTGAACGTGGCTAAAAGTTGCTTGTTATTAACTAAACCAACTTCAACGTGGCCACAGCGGTGCAGAAGCTAAAGTTTTTTAGCTTGTTTAGCCACTGAACCCTTGTGATTATGACCCGCACTTGTAAAACTTTAATCGCGCCATAAAAATTTACTTACTCGTATCTCGCAGAGACAATGGTTTAAGCTGTGGCTGCCATGGGACTGCGAACTGGGACGCTCAGCTGTAATGTGGGCAGAAAGGAACTTCCTTTTAATTTGTTTGTCTGTCACTTTGAACTTTTTCAGAATTAACACCCGGACTTATTTGAATCTGTAGCTAGCAAATTTGCATTCGCCTAGAAGTAGGCTACACTTTTCACGCATTCACATGTTAATGAAGGCGACCATAAAAAAGAGTTCTCCCCTCTCCCTTCTCTATTTTGGGTGCTTTCGTTGAACTTGCAACAACTTTGTACGAAGTTTTGCTTCAATGCAGTACAATAAGTTTGAGCAGCTGCTGTTGGCGGCGATACCTACGAGAGGGCGTGGCAATATTAAAGGTGACAGTAACACCGGACACATATGTATATATGGGATCTGCCAGATTTGCTCACCTACAACAATGAATACATTCGAAAACATGGCGCTAAAGTATACAAAACACGAATCCGTTCGGGGGAACTCAGCAACGTGCTTGCCGTGGATGCTGGACACCTCATGCATCCGTAGTGATTGGACTCTGCAGCCGACTATTCTTAAATTTGTTACTTCTTTAAACCATTCGGTTGAGGTTTCTTCAAATAATTTCAATTCAAATGTTCAATTGTCGGTCTTGTAAGTGAGTTTCTTTTGGATGTGTGTGTTCGCGAGCTTGTGTGTATGTGTATGAATACATGTGTATATGTGACGGAACTCCGATTGAATCAGTCGACGATTCAATTGAACGCCAGTGCATGGGGCCATTTTTGGAAGGAAGCATACTCACAACGCCTGACATCCAGTTCGCCGAATCTTGTGCAACTTCGGGGCACACTCATTCACGTTGCGCATGCGCCAAACCGCAACAATAGACAAATAAATATCTGGTTTTCTTTGTGGAGTCGTGGGGATATGAACAAAATTGAAAAGTGTGTAAATGGGCCGCGACAAGAACAACAAAAAGCGTAATGAAAACTAAAACGGGGAAAAAAGACGCCAACAACAGCGCGAAAGAATGTGTTGTTGTGCGCGCAGCTGCATTGTGCATTGTCGGCACTTTTTTACACAATTATTTATATTAATTTTTTGGCTTTTTCTCATTATTCTGTTCTTTGTTTGTGTTCTTGTTGCTGTTGCTGTTGTTTTCGTGGTTCACATCGTTGCTGTGACAAAGGAGTTGTTCAAGGAACTGTTCCCTCTCGGCAACGTTGTGTCCACAACAGAAGTGTTTGTTCCGAAGTCAACTCACTCATAAAGATCTAACAATAACAACAACAATTACTGCTGCTGCTGCAATCCATCACATGCACGAGCACTGGGCACCGACCTCCCTGTGACTTGTTGTGAGTCGGTGAGCAAAAAGATGTGAAAAGAACTGGCAAATTTGTTCCTTTTTTGCTACCGATTCTGCTGGGACTGGCTTTCTAGTTTTTCTTTAATTATTGTTAGTGTTCTGCTCAGTTTTGTTGTTGTTGTTTTTGTTGTTATTTTAGCGCAACCACTGTCTCGTAGTCCGGCAGCTGGATATTTGCTCCCAAGTACTCCTTTTTTGGTTTGCTATTCGCAGCAATTCTCTCATAACTTTCAGGACGCCTTATTCTAGACTTGAACTATTAAATAACTCGAATTGTTCATGAAGCGTTCGTACATTTATTAGTTGTATTGTAATAAGCACAGAGCTACGGATTTGTAGCAGGACACAAAGTATACTGCGCCAGTCACTGACCTCGAACATGGTTCCTGGCAACGAAGTCCAAAGAGAGAGAGAAAGACCTCGAAACAGCCCCACTGCTACACTAGACAGGCATGGCTGGTTAACGAGTACAAGGAGCTCCCGAACACTCAACGGCAACAAAATTGCATTATAATCTCATCATCTTAGCTTGTTGTTGTTGTCGCACCTTGGGTGTGGACCATATCTGCCTGGCTCTGAGAACCTTTTTTCCACTGGTTCACATTGTTGCCACATCCCGAGAGGATTGTCTAACTAAAGCGCCCTGGAATGGCGTATCGCGTAGAGTAAATCAGAATTCTAGTTCTGTTTGTTTATAAAATATGTTCATTTCAAGATCATACATACAAAAGTGGGCGTGTGTGTGGCCGGACTTAACTAAAAACGAACATGGAAATTGATATCCAAGTGTAGTGTTCGGTTAGAGGTATATGTTTATAGAACACTTTTTATTCGGAGATTAGACTCATGCCTGACTTCGCAGCTGTCGCCGTTTGGAGTGAGAAGAGTCCTACAAGAGGCATCATTACGTCCAGCAACATAGTTTGACTTCTATGCTTCAAGGTATTGGTACTGATCTGACCGAATTCCGCAGCATAGAAGCCGCCTACTTTGACGACACAGCATAATTGCCTGCAAGGGTTCATTACTGTTTATGGAATGGTGCTACAATGGTATTGTTGCCTCCCACACACACTTCGGGTTTATTTTGCTACATTTTCGCCGTGTAAATGATGGAGCATTGGTGGGCGCCTCATTTCCCCACTTCCTGCTTCCGGTTCTGCGTGTTACCTGCTGCAGTCAGCCGTGTGCATATAGGCCCGGCACTAGACAATTAACAATTGCGACACTACCGAGTATTTTGAAAACGCTGCGCATAGTTGCACACAACATACAACATTTAATCCTGAGAGGCACTCAGCATCGGCAGTGCCACAAAAACGAGTGACGAATGCACGTCAACAGTTGAAAAACGATTTGGAAAAAAGAGCCACAACAACTAAAAAGCAGAATTGCCTTTGGCACAAAAACGCTTAAACTGCGCACTCAGCTCAGCTCAACTGAGCTCAACGCAGCTGAGCTCAACTGAAGTGAACTCCATTGACGGATCAACCGAAAGCGCTGGACGGCTGCAGGGACCGCACCACACTGCACCGGGCTGGACCGTCAGACGGACACGCTGATTTATTGAGCCAGAGGCACAACTGACAAAATGAACCCAAACGACCCAACGCAAAATTTACCGGGAAACAGCTACAAAAAAATTGACAGACAGACCAAATACCGAAAAGCAGGAGAAAAAACGAGCCACAAACCAAAGCTCAATGAACTGAGCTGATTGCAACGGCTTTATTTATGTGCTGCCGTTGCCTCTGCCGCAGCTGCGGATGCTGCTGCAACTCCTCCGGCTGGTTTGTGCTTTTGCTGCTGCTGCTGATGCAGATGTTAATGCGTCATCGCTGCTTAGAATCTTTGCATATGCACGCTGGCATTACAAGCCATGCTCGTGGACTGGTTTCATTTACAGCTGACATGGTGGGGCACCACCCCAAAGCACACACATCACAGACTCAGTCTGAGAATGAATGCAAGCACTTTAAATATTGATCAGCTCGGTCAAACCTTTGGAGAGCAATTGCTGGCAGCCTTAATTAGTGATGCCTTTAATCGATTAAAGGCCACGTGCGACATTCAATCAACTCCCAGAATCAAGCCACAACTCTCGAGCTGGTGGTATTTGCGATAATCGCCTCATTACCAAATCCGAATCCCCTTCCTACTGGGGCCATTGTAAAGATCTGGGCGCAGGATTTCCTTATTACAAAGAGAGAGAGAGAGAGAGAGAGTGCTACTAAAGATGATACTACGAAGGATCTTTCTATACTCGTGGGACCACTCTGGCAGCACATTCCATCCAATGGTATTAAATCAAGCCGAAAGTGGTGTATGCCGACTGTGTTGAATGGTCACTGAAACGCCAGTACCACACTCAGACCCCGACTGATCCCGCATCTAGACATGAAATCCCATAAAGTGCTGAAACTCATTTAAATATCCAATATCGTCGGTTTGACTGACTGCAGGTCAGCATAGCAGTTCTCATCTCTTGTACTTGGAAAACTTCGATCAAGACAATGCAGGAAAACGTGATGAAGCGGCTCCAGTCCTTTAATGATAAGGGTAGCATGGACCAGTTGAGGTTCCAAATGAACGAAGCTACACAATATAGGCCAGATTTGACTCCAGCTGACTCTCATCTACTTCCAATACTAGAAACTTTTTTCGCAGGAATCTCACTTCATTTGAATGATGACGTCATAGCGTCGTTAACGGCTATTTTAAGGACCTTTCGGTTGACACCTCTCGGAAGCAAAGCTTACACAAGTGAGTGCAGCTTCGAGGGGGATAAACCAAAAATTAAACGCTTTTCAGATATTGAAAATATTTTTGTTTTCATTCTGATAAAATAAACTTTTGCTGGTGGTCTCGGGTATGCAACTTGTTCCTGTTAATAAGCAGAGTGACAAAGCAGTAGAAGGAGTAGGCCACGTCCTCCATTTAGAAGGAATGCAGACCCCAAAATTATGTTTATTTTGTGTATTGAATTCCTGTGTCACCGCCACGTTGGAAAATGTAACCTCACAACTGAAAGGCGTGGCCTACTTTTAGGAGGCACCATATTCGATGCGAATATTCGTTTCGTTGTACAAAATCATGCAAAACAATGAATTTACCAATTTAACTGTTTCGAGTACTCACTCATGTATTCAATTATTCCGCTATCGCTGCTGAAACTTGCTCCGAACTGAGAGTAATTTAAATTGGTGTTGGATTATTTAAGAAAATGTAAAAGAAACAAATTACTAACTTTGTATTTTTTCTCATTACAGGTACTTTCCGCTTTGGACATTTTACAACCACCTCATTTGGATTTCTTCCAAGAAATGTATCCTTTTCAAAAACACAAAAACAACTGCGCTGTCGCTGCCTTAGAAACTGCAGATGATGCCTAGGATGTGCACGCTCGCATTTGTTTATTTCGCTGGCTATAGAAAATTAGTTTCGTTGCACTGCAACCGCTGCTTCCCCCACCAGCTCCTGCCCGTGTCTGCGCTTGCCAGAATGTGCATCTTTAAAGCATTCTAATTCCACCCTGCCCCCCCCCCCCCGCGCTTCTCGACAAGGCAGCCGCTGCCAGGCTTCTTTGCTGCCTTTACCAGTTCCTAAGAGTGCTAATAGCACAGCAGCACCCAAAACGGTATCTTTCTTCGCTCATTTTCCATTCGTCGTTCCACTTGTCAGCAACATTTTAGCCAACTTTTCCCTTCCCCCGCCTTCCCATTAGCCTGCTGCTCTTATACGATTTTTCTACTTCTCCACTTGGGCTTCCTTTTGTGTAACTTTATTGTTGTTCACTTGTTTTTGTCGTTCGTGCTTCAAACCTACGAGTCTAGTGAAGATGGAAACTGTTCGTGCAACTTGTGCGCTCCTCCAACGTCTCTCAGCGTTCCTGTTCGCGTAGTAACGTTAATTTACTGCCATCGTTCGTACGCTACTCCCGTATGATTTCATTTTCAGTTTTGTTGTGCTGAAAAGTTTCGGCTTCCAGCTCCCAACTTGAATGTCAATTTTTGGTCATTGATATTGTTCGCTGTTTTACTTTTCATTTTACACAAAATTGGGAACAATTCCAACTGATATTTAGTTAGTTGGGGAGTATTTTTCTTTCACTATTTATTGAGTTCTTTTTTGTCTATATTATTTTTCAGTACGCTAGAAGAGGGTGGAAGAAGCGACTAAGTATTGAAGCTAATTTACAACGTTTTATGCAATTTGTATTGTCCTTTGATCCGAATACGCCAGCGCCTTGGAATGTTTGCAGCAACTTTCATTTTTAAGTTTTTAGTGCATTCCTTGGAGGGGTATTTTCGTGATATTCGTGAAAATCCTCCTATCGATTTAGGAATTCACAGTTCAGCCAGCAAATAATCTCAACGACCTCCACTAAACCGGAAAAGATTCGTTATACGGTTCGGTTCAGTGTATTAAATGTATTTCTGTAAAGCTCGCTCTCTTTTATCCTTATCGGGATACTTACTGGGAAAATTGAAGCTTGAAATTAAGTGCTAAAATTTTTCTGTTGGGCCCAAAACGTGGCGCCACATCGTCGCCGTGTCCAAAGTTTCGCCAAAGTATCAAGACTCTCACCCCTTTTCTCTGCCGCCCCTCACAGTCGATGTCCCCGTTTCCCACGTGTGCTTTGCAAATATTTCGCTTCGCTGATCACCGTGTTCTGCCCCTATTGTTTCTTCTACTGCAGTGCTTACTCCATTTCCCTTAATTTAGTCTTTAACCCCGCCCCCTCTCCTTCACTCAGCTGCTTTCCTTCAGCGAGTTTCTCTTTTTAATGCAGATGGAAATCAATTGCATTTAATTGAAAAAGTTTTCTATTTGAAATGTTCAATGGGAAAGTTAACTTTTCCGGTTTCATTAAAATCAACTTTGTCCTTGAATCCTTCGATTGCTTGCCTAGCTGTTGAATATTGTGGGCGATTCGTTTCCATCACCGCTGAATCGAAGTGTGGAAATGGTGTGGCAAGTACGGAGAGTGCCCGGCAGATGCGAGCGTGTGATGCCTGAAGGTTGAGTGCATGCCATTCACCGCAATTTGAAATGTTTTTAGTGCGTTTGCAGCGAATCTATTTTAAAGCTATGTTAATTGTCGGCCCCAGCCCCTTCTCCACTGTCCGCCTTCTTTCCTTCTTTCTGTTACAGAGCCTAATAAATTGTTTGCCTTAACTCATCGACTTCTCGATTTCTGGTTGCATTCTGATTGTTGTTTCGTCTGCGCAGATATGTGATAACAGAACTTCTACAGTCAGATCTCCACAAGATAATCGTCTCGCCACAACATCTTTCCGCCGATCACATCAAAGTGTTCCTGTACCAGATATTGCGTGGTCTCAAGTATTTGCACTCGGCGCACATACTGCACCGCGACATCAAGCCCGGCAATCTGCTGGTGAACTCGAATTGCGTGCTCAAAATATGCGACTTCGGCTTGGCGCGCGTCGAGGAGCCCGACCAGACCAAGCACATGACCCAGGAGGTGGTCACACAATATTATCGCGCTCCGGAGATACTCATGGGCGCACGCCACTATTCGTCTGCCGTCGACGTCTGGTCAGTGGGCTGCATTTTTGGCGAGCTGCTCGGCCGTCGCATACTGTTCCAGGCACAGAACCCTGTGCAGCAATTGGAACTCATCACCGAGCTGTTGGGAACGCCCTCCATGGAGGATATGCGTCACGCTTGCGAGGGCGCCCGCACACACATGTTGCGTCGCGCCCCCAAGTTGCCTTCATTCTCGGCACTGTACACGCTCAGCTCGCACGCAACTCACGAAGCGGTGCATCTATTGTGTCAAATGCTCGTCTTTGATCCCGTAAGTGTAGCAATGCAGTTCCAATTTAACTAAAATTTATATTCTTCATATTGAATTTGCAATTTACTTCGTTCGTCCGCCAGGATAAGCGCATTTCGGTCACGGATGCCTTGGCCCACCCCTATCTGGATGAAGGTCGCTTGCGCTATCATTCTTGCATGTGTAAATGCTGCTTCACTACCTCGGCCGGCATGCGTCAGTACACTGGGGACTTTGAGCCTGCGTCTGGTCAACCGTTCGATGACTTGTGGGAGCGTAAGCTCACTTCTGTGCAGCAAGTGAAAGGTAAGCAAGAACACAAACATACAACAGAATCTTCCGAGCTAAGTCGTATCACAAGAATTGTTCGATTTTTCCTTGATTATTGCTGCATATGGTGAGAGAAAGTTGACCAAAAAGATTCTTCCTTGAGTGTTGTCCAAAAACCGGTATGGAGGAGAAGAAGGGGACAAAATTGCAGTTCTGAGAAAGACTGAAGTGACCACATGACTGAATCAGGCACAAGCTTTGGTTGCTAATGCTTAGAGTGCCGCCACAGAAGGTCTCCCAATACAGCGCTGCTTCGTGTAAGCTTTCATGGTGCTCTCAGCAAAGAATCTCTGCTATGACCTCTTCTGTGGAAGTTGTTTTTTAGCCCCAAACCAAAACAGCAACGAATTTTCACAATGCGTATTTCGTTTCTCAAAACTGCGAGCTATAAACATTCAACTGTCCGAAATTGTATTTGGGTGGATATGTCACACCCCAACCACCGATGATCTTTCAGGAACGTTGAATTCCCAGAAACGTGAGGTCAAATGCCGTGCTTGGCTTATTACTTTCACGTACTTGGTTTTCTTCATTAATATTGTCCCTTGGCCAGCAGTCAAAACAAGATATAATTTTCTTGCTTACTCAACGATTGAGTACGAAGCTTAAAGCTTATTTATAGAGCTTCAAATTGTGTGTCCCTTTTTGCTGTACTAATAAACAGTCCATGTTTATAGTTATTGATAGTCTTAGAAAGAGCTCGTACTCTTAAGGTGTGACTCAAAAATCTATTCCCTCTTCCGGAAACTGGAGACATGTCTTCGGAGTTAAGCTTACAAACATCATTTTGGGCTTCGCCCACATTTTCTATACAAAGCCACTTTCTCATTTTGGCACGACCAAAAAGAAACAGAAAATTGGACGAAAATTGCAGAGAAATGACAACATTGCGTCTCTAAGTTGATGGAGGCGTTAGGTTAAAGTGGCTGTCTAGGACACAGCTAATTGGCCAGAAGACACCCGTGGAGGCTTGTAATATGGGTTTGCAATAGAAATGTTGTAAGACTGTGGAGCAATCGCCGGCAAACACGTTTAGATTCCGAAATTCTTCGGGTACCAAATAGTTACCTCCAAATTGATGACATTCCGCTCTGGATGCTCTGGAATTTTTTCCTTCTTAGACAGAGCCACAACAGTTTTGGTGCTACATAATTGTGCTGCAACTCCCATATATGGACTTGGTTTAAATCTGCAATCTCATTTACGTTACCGTGCCTCACTCGCATTCCCTGCATCACACAATCAAGTCGCATGCAACTCTTCTGTGGCCCGCTCCTTACATTTACAACATATTTTATTCGCTGTGCATTTGTTGATTTAACTGTCAAATCTTACTCCTTGCAGAGGAAATGCACAAATTCATAGCGGAGCAGTTGCAGACCGGACGCGTTCCACTCTGCATCAATCCGCAGAGCGCAGCTTTCAAGAGTTTCGCTAGGTAAGTACTCCAGTTCTTTGTGCTTGTACACTTTGCGTTCCTTGTTTTAACATATGTAAAACGAGTTTTGTTTCCTACACACTATTTTATTTGCCTTAACAACCAATTTAGTCAGAGCAATACCAATTTCTTAACTGCAATTTATTTTATTTATTTTAATACTTTATGAACTACAAAATTCACTAATTTCTTTTTGATTTTAATTTCTTATTTTAATTCTAATTATGAACAATTTCGCCCCGACGTATTCTCTTCCTGCTAACAACAACAACTTTCCTCCTATTGAAATTGAAGCTTCTTTTTATTTCGTTTGAAAACTTTTCCACTCTATCCAACCAAAACAATCCACTTTTAGATTCTCCTCTCTTTAAAGTATTTTATTAAATTTAAAAGAAATGAAATTATAATAAAAACGTTTTTTTTAATTTTTTACATAATTTTACGAAAATCATTTTTAATTAATAAAACAAATTTATTATTAAATTTAATTACATTTGCGTTAAGCCAATGAGATAATCCACTTCTACTACTACCACTGCTGCTGTTGCTGTTGACGCTGATTTGGTGCAAACGATTGACGATTGATTTACTCGTATTTGCCATAAAGTATGCAACTCCATGCAATTCCAATTAAACGAAAGCATAAAAGCATATAAAAAACACCAAAAAAAGAAACAAAAAGAAACAAAGAAACAAATGAAACACAAAACAAATACAAAAATGCAAAAGGACAAAATCGTATTTACAAAATAACTGATATAAAAACAAACCAAAATCAACAAATTGAAAAATCAAGCAAACACTCTAAAAACGAAATTAGTAGTACGTGTCGCCCAAAAGTATGCAACAAATATTTACACTTCAAACAAAACCATTGAGCAGAGAACAAAACAAAACAAAAAAAAAAAAAACAATTAATTAAAGTTTAAACAAAAGAAGAAAAAAAATTTTACATTTAAAAAACAAAACAAAAAAAAAAACAAAAATCAAACAAAACAAAATGATATGATATGAAATGTGCTAAATCCAACAACAACAATTTCAGCATTATGACTGCTACCACTACAACAACAAGAACAACTTTAAAAACAACAACAACAACCACCACCACCACAACCTGAACAACAACCACAGCAACCACAACAACTGCAATCGACTGCACTGATGATGGTGGTGCATCAGAGCGCAATTATAAATAATAATTATAATGATAATTGTTATTGTTATAGTGATAGTAAATAACAACAACAAGAACAGCAATTCCTACTACTACCGCTACAACAACAACAACAAGAACCACATCTATGACAATTGCGGTCGTTCCGTTCTACAATAAAAAAAAACTTATAATTTAGGTCTGTTGATACATTTATACTTTTTCCATACAAATGCATTCATAATTCTTCTTTTTTTTTGTTTTTTGTTACCTTAATTATAATAATATATTTAATTTGGCTTTTATCTATAAGTAATAATTTAAATGTGCAAGCATAAATTTGTATAAAAATTGCATTACGCACAAACAACACACAAATTAAACGCGAGCGAGAATTGTGATGATGTGTCGGAGCAGCACTTGCAAAGGAGAATCCATTTGAAAGCATTATTTGATTAGGAGCCTACAGGAACACACCCCCAATTAAAGGCAACACTTTTTTGTACATGCTTTTGATGAGCCGCAGCTATTGCGCTGCTTGTTAGTTTCGTTAAAGCTGTTGGCGTCATTAGCAACACATTATCCGCTCATAGTCCCTAATACCTCGATCCTGAACTCCCTGCCGCTCAGTTTGCTGTAAGATTGTTAGGCAAAGTGTAGCATATTTTCAGGAGCCTCAAAAAAGTACCTTTAAGTATATACCTTGCACCACCCATGCTTGTTTTTGGCACATACGCCATAATGGCCCCGAAATTTGGCGCTTGCAATTGATAAACAAAGTGCAGCTTGAGACACTGAAGGTGCACTCATTGCAGATGTCTGGGGACTTGCTTCTAGTTAAGTTTTGCAGAACAGTAAAGAAAGTACTTTAGTTGGACCGTTACTCTTCCGCGGATACTCATATTCATTCTTAAACTGTAAAACACTCATTCTGTCGTTCGTATCGAGGACACCCCAAAAGTAGGCTTGCATTTTCGAGCTCCGAGTTTCGATTTCGCAACATGCGTAATGGAAAATGTCAGTACCACAAATGAAATGATTGCATATTTTTCTATTGCACACTGTTGGAGTAATCCATTGTAGACTAAGTTGGACCACAGTAAATGCATCTACTAGACAGAACAAAAGACAAGCAGATTTAGCACCATTTTGCCAGTCAGAAGTGTGTCGTGAACACTCCTGAATATTTTTTTATTTTTGTTGCAGGCAACAAAAAAAAATGCATACTGCGCTTTGTGTGGCAATTACACATACGAAATTGTTGTGTAAAGTGTGAAGCATATTTTCAGGTGCTTTAAACAATTACCAAAAATACTTGATGAGTCAAGTAGAGGGTTAGAACTCATCGGTGCAGTGAGTGACCCGTAAAATGGTGCCAGCTTGAGGTTTATAATGGGGTTTTGAGAAGCGTATATTCCCAATTAAATGAGCGAATGTTTTAATATGAAGTTGATCCCCAATTAAATTGGCGCTTGTTCACATTTACAGAGCAGAAAAGCATGCATGCCCCCGCTTCCAATGCCCGCCATCCTGCTGAGCTTTCGTTAAGCAGATTTGCCTTTCATTTTTCCAAAGAAATATAACGACGCCAAGCAACAATACGAATTTCACACAGTTGGCTGGTTCAAAGAACACGCGTATCAAAAGAGACTCACCAGACCGTTTTCCAGATCCGCCACAGTATATTTTGGCTAATTATTATGGCCAATATGAATGAATCTTTCATCGGGCGGTAATTGTCAGAGCCATTTAAGTGCTAATTAATGATGCCCTGTGTGGTGTGGTGAGTGTAGGGTGTGGTGTGTGGTGTGTGGTGGGTTTGTGGGGTATGGTGTGTGTGGTATATATATATATATATATATATATATATATGCATACAATTGTATGTATACATATGTGTGTATATATTCCTCTTGAATGTAGCTCCTTTGCAAGTGGCAGCGCCTTTTCTGCCAATTACACCATTACCGCAATTAAGCAGCTTAACGCTTGCTGACGGTAGGAGTAATTTGTCAATAGCCCCTATCCAGTGATATGTGTGCCTGTTTGTTTGTTTGTTTGTGTGCGCGTGTGTGTGTGTGTGTGTGTGTTTGTGTGAGTGTGAGCTCTTTTGATATGGTTGCATCCCAGTCTCTGAGCCTGGGTCAGTATATTAATTTTTTTGTTGCAAAATGAAATGAACTGAAAAAATGAATCTCCTTTCTTTTCCAATTAATTTTAATTGTTATATGTACGAACTTAAATTTAAAACTTATATATATGTAATATATATATTTATGCATATACTCGTATACGAGTTTACTCATTCCAATTAATTATAAATGTAATTTACTTTCCAACATATGCGTGTACATTTTCATAGCTGTGTCATACATTCTAATGCCATTATTATTATGATTCTAATTATGATTATAATCATTGTCCTTTATGATTTGGAACAACAAATTTTTATTTATTTATTTATTAATTTTTAACAAATTTCCACCGTGTATATATATGATTTTTGTTGTTAATATTTTTGATTATTTACATACAAAAAAATAGAATTTATATTAACTTTTATGCCTACCTCTTAAAAAGGAAGAACCCAACTCACCGCCCAACGCCCGCCACCCGCCACCCACCACCCCAACCCAGCATAATAGTGCTAATCACCTCATCATATGTACTAAAAATTACCTTTCATGCCAGTTTTTGTTTCACCCCTGTTTCTGTTTGCATTCTTTTCCTTGTTTGCCGTCACCTTCACAAATGCGCAGTGCAACTTTTCCAAATTTTTGTCTCAATCGAAACTATAAAAAAGCGTATAAACTGAAAGAGAAAGCAAAATAAGTACAGTTATCAAAAAACGAAAAGCCTATTAAAAGAAAATAAGAAAAGAGCGAAAAGAAAAATAATTATTTATCACAAAATAAACGCGACGCAGTGAACGAGCCCGCATAGCAGCAGTGATTTTTAGTAGATATTATCTCTCCTCCAATCAGTTCCGCAACTACTCAACTACACCCCCTCTTGATGTGACAAATCAAATTTCCTAATCCTTCTCTTCAATTTATATTTAAATTGTGTTTTGTTCAAATTCTCCTTTCTTTTCGTTGCTTTTTTTGTGGTTGTAATTTTCTTCTGCTAGTTTGGAAAAGTGTTAATTTAAATTTTTTTATTTATTCATATATATATATATATATATATATATATATATATATATATATATATATATATATATATATATATGTATATATATATATATATATAAATATATATATTTTTTGTTTTTTCTTTCGTTTGCTTTCCAATTAACATTATGTAATTATGAATTTTTTAGTGTTTGCTTTTCTCATATTTGGTGTTTTGTTTGTTAGTTGCTTTTGCTTCTATTTGCCACACTTGTGCATGTCTTGCTTGTAATAAATATATTCAATATATCGTAGCTTTTTATTTGTTTATTGTAGTTGTATTGTAGTCCTTAATGCTCTATTGTAAGCCGCTTCTACTACATTGGCGCTTTATCTCTGTAATGATATCTGTATCTCTATCTGTATTTCTTATATTCGTATAATATATTGTATCAATTTAGTGTGTAAGGCCAAAACAAACTATCTTATATAAGGTTAAGAGATATGAATTTAACTAGGCTCATCTTCGGCCAGATCCAGACAAGTATATAAACTAGCGAAATCGCCCAGAACCGACCGGGAAACATGTTGGTGAGACTCACAGAACACAAAACATCAGTCTGTCCGGACCACAGCAACATGATTTCATTGTCTCTAGTGGGCTTGTGAATGGATAGGTCGCCATAAATATATGTTCCTGCCGCAATATGTCATTTAACCAGTATTGATTTTGGTGGGTAAGGTCCCAAGCCAACAAGTTTGAATGAGCCACTGACATGTGTCGCCGACAAACACATCTCCAATCATACAGTTTCGATGGTGTTTGTTCGAGCTTCGAGCTTCTATTGTATGTTTGGAGGTGACTAAAGCAGATATTGAAGTTGAAGAACTCCACCACAAACCCAGTCGGTGGGTCTACGAATGTCGAGCACTGATTTAACTACATAACCGTCTTTACTGGTACATGGGCAACATCTGCCGCCTACATGTCAAGTACATCGCCTCTATGCTAGATTATTGGGTGAGCCGATATGGTGCAGAACTTTTAATTCGCCACACTCGTCCTTCTGCTGTTTAATGTGTTTGTGAGCTGTCTCTGACAAATTGTGCTTGACTCCAGCTCAGTGTTCACGTTTGTGTAGTGCTACTTTGGGGTTAGGCTTTGCATTCATTTCTTCCGGTTGGATGCAAAGTGTGCATCATATTTTCAGAAAGAACACTTTCATTTCAAGGCTTTTATAATGAAATTAGAGAATAAAAGTGTACTTTGATTACAAATGAATTTAATTAAATTAGAAAAAATAATGAGGAATTGTTATTTATTTATCATATCTTACACAATCATAATTAAGCATATATCTAAGCGTTCGCGAGACTAAGACCTTCAACTCCAGCAGAAGAAAGGGATGTAGAAATATCATAGGCGGGAGATTAGCATTAGACCCCGGAGGCCGAATAATGTGTACTCTATATCAAATATGAAAAAGAAATTTGCCACATTTCTTGAAACTGGAGATTTTCTGCTTCGAAACGTTAACACATAGTTTCAATCACAAAGTACTCGTAGCTTTGCCGGTTATTATTCATTTATTGATTGTGTTGTTTGTGTTCCTATTTGCATTTATATATATATATATATATATATATATATATATATATATATATATATATATATATATATAAATATATATATATATATATATATATATATATATATATATATATATATATATATATATATATATATATATATATATATATATATATATATATATATATATATATATTAGGGTGGGCCAATTTCAAAGCCAGCCCCTAGGATGATTCTATGGACAATTCTAAGCGACTTTGGTGAAGGAACCATAGGTCTATCACGATTTTCGAGTCTCCCACTTTTCAATCAATTTTACCGAAAAACTTGTAATTTTTCTCGGAAAATAGACGAAAAATAGTTAAAATATGCATGAAACGCCCTCTGGCGGTGGTCATAGGTAAAAATAAAGATCAGAAATGAATTCTCGACCCCAAAAACCCCCCATATACACATAAAAAAAAATAATATAACGATGAATAAAAAATCGAATTTTGAATCAAAATGATGTTATAGGGAAAAAATCATTTTTTGAAAAGTGGGAGACTCGAAAATCGAGATAGACCTATGGTTCCTTCACCAAAGTCGCTTAGAATTGTCCATAGAATCATCCTAGGGGCTCCATACAAATTGGCCCGCCCTAATATATATATATATATATATATATATATATATATATATATATATATATATATATATATACCAAAACTAATTACTAATAAATGATATAAATTAATATAATGTTAGTTATGTTGAATTAATATATCTCTTCTTTTCTACCCCAAATATTTTTTTACAGTTCGACTGTGGCGCATCCTTCGGAATTGCCGCCATCGCCGCATCAATGGGAATGACGGCAAAATGAGGCCATAGCAGCCTAAAAGTGAGCTACACAACTCTTCATAAATTCTCATTTCAAATTAATTACAACAACCAGCATCAGCCATTTAATTAATTAGAAGAAAGAAAGAAAAAAACAAAAAAAAAACACTAATCATATATAAAAAAAAAGAAATACAACGATTTACATAAATTTAAATCCTAAAAAAAGGATACTAGAGAGAGAAAAGCATCAAATCAGAGTGATTTGATGCCCAACTACAAGCCTGAAGGACAACTTCATTTGAGTAATTTATTACAAAAAACAAAAACAACAAGAACAACAATCATTCCACCACCGAATTATAAAAAGAATGAGAGAAAAAGAAAACACAAAAACAACACAGGAAGAAGCGAACCGAAACTCAACACTAGTCTTTGTATATGAACACAACTCAACACACTTTAACACAACACACCACCCCACAACTCAACACAAGGAAGCCAGCTAGAGAAATAGCTAGAAGTGACAACAAAAACAAACACAAAACAGAACTACATAAATTATTACCACAAAAAATCACATAATTTAATAATAAAATAACAAAAAATTTAAAATTATAAATTAAAATAAAGTAATGTACGCAAAATGTATAAGCGTATGCATAAATTAGGGTTGAAAAGACAAAACCCCTGCAAAACAAAAACAAAATTTAAAAGTAAAAACAAAAAATAAAAAACAAAAATCAAAAAAATTAAATATAAATCAAATACATTACATGAAAATTGTATGAAACCGATTATCGTATTTACTGCAAAAGCAGAGAGTAATTATAATAAATGTCAATAGAAAAACCAACAAATATGATTACTATTAACTATAAAATAAGTTTACGTTAATCCACTGTAATGATACATTATTATAAATAATCCATTATTATTATCATATTAGTAATTTATGCTCTACACTTAATTAATTACGTGTGTAATGAGAAAACTGTTTAATTATTAATTAATTTGTTTGCCAAATTTACCTCAAAACTCTTTTAAACAAAACATAAGCAAAATCAACAACAACATTTAAACATAAATTATAATAGCAAAGGCAACAACAACAACAACCACAACAACAACAACTGCTGCTATTACAAGTAGAATACATAATTTGTGTTATATACGAGTATACTCCAAAAAGAAACATCTTCAATGTGAACACAGAAACGATTTGCTGAATCCTTGCAAGAAAAAGCAATCGAAAATAAGCAAATTTCATTAAATTAGAGTAAAAAATGAGGTAGCAAAAATATGCTCACGCACGCACTCGTAGCAGCAGAAGTAAAAGTAATCGACGTGTGTATTTAGAATTTAGAGAACCAAGTGTAGGGGCAATTTAACAATTGACAACTGGATTTGGTTTCTTTTGTTTTTGTGTATTAATTGATGTCATTAATTGTAAATTTATTGTAAGTCAACCAAGCTGCCCCCACGCAAGTATTCATAAGGACATGCTTACTGCCAGTCCGTGTCCCCGCCTCACGGCAGTGGAGTGAGAGGGAGTAGCAAACGATGAGGAAAGGAGAGCGGACACTATGCGATTGTGATAGCAGCCCCATTGAAGGGCCACACTGGGCCGGAAGCAGCGCCAGCAGGCAACTCTACAAGACCTCTTTCCACAGCAGAATAGCAGAACCATCCGCAAACTGGCTTCAATCGCGCTGCTACATTTCTCACTATACTCTTACTTTTCTTCGATTGGTAAACAACAAAAGCCTGGGGCATTGCTCAGCCACGTCAGCCCAGATAAATTTAAAGAACCCCCACACACACACACACACACAAACGTTATTTTTACCGCCACAGCTGCAAAAGAAGAAAATGTATATTTCAACAAATACACAGCAAATGAAACATTTAAATTAATTAATTATATTTAGGAATATAAAAACAAAAAAGTAAAGTTGCTGAATTGTAAAAAAGATTTTTTGGTAAAAATTACGCAATTATTATAAATATGGTAAAAACATGTTTTGAAAAAGGAAATTTTTTTGAAGATAAATTTTTGAAAAGCAAAATTAAAAAAAAAAAAATCAGGGAATTGTAAAAATTCATTAACTTCGATTTGCTAAAATTTAAATTTAAAAAAAAAAACTATTAAGAGAATTCAAAAAACAAATATATTAAACTGCATATAATTTAAAAGAAAGCGTAAAAACTTAAAAACTTAAAATTTAGCTGCAACATTCAGACAAGCAGGCAATTGAAACTTATTTAAACTATTAGCATTAAATTTTTAAGCTTGCGGACTGATTTTCATTCACATTTCCGTTCAATTGTGTATGTTAAACTCGAAAGTTATGATGCTAACCTTAAAAGAAAAACAATTATTTTCAAATGAAGGCAACTCAGTTCGCCATGAACAAAAATTTTCCTTTTAAATTGAAATTTTTCTTTTTTGGCACTGCTTTCTTTTTTCTACATATTAAAACTTTGCGTTTGTTTATTGAAAACCTGCAAAGTTCGCAGGAGTACGTACACACGCTTTAACACACCTGACACACACATACACACATCCACACATCCAAACGCTCCGAGCTGACAGATGACACCCTAAGCAAGGCTCGAAAACTGATGTTAGATGATTCCGGTCGATTCGAACTCGTTCTATTCGAACTTCTTTTATTCGAAGTCGTTTGTTCGTAGACACAGTGGCTAAACATACCAGTGGAGCAGTTACTGATCCTACGAACATAACGAACCGGTCTCGTTTTTGGTTCGGCTTCCATCGTGGTCGCTGTCGCACTCGTGTTCCGTACACAAACAATTGGTACAGCATATGGATCGAGTCGCTGTGTGCACTGCTGTCATTTGTTGTGTATGATCCGACCACGATTTACAACCTCAGAAGACACTTCTTGCAAAAGTGACAACTTCGCCATACTCCCTTTGTATGAGCTGAGCTCAGCCAAACTGAAATAGCAACATGCGCTCCCTCTCTCATCTGGCCGCTTCCATACATTTTGCGTTGGATTTTTCAGTTTTTGCGCTTCACTGTTACAAACGGGCATACAAACTGCACACAGACTATGAACACTTAGCTTAAGTTATACTCTATATATGTATACATACATATACATATATATACGGAATTATTTGTTGTCTCAGCAAATAGTATCCTCCCCTAGATACGCCAGATCTAGGTCATTAACACTTCGTAGCTTTTAACGTAGTTCCATAGTTAGGATATAGAGATACTATAATAAACTTAACCTTGTGCGTTCGTTTGTAACAGGTCACTAAGCACAAAAAACTAGAGAAATGAATATAAGAAAAAAGAAAAGACTACTGGGGTAATAGAGAGAGAGAGAGAGAGAGAGAGAGAGCGAGACGAGAAGGAGATAACTCAATGACCACTGTGTCCAACTGAACCCAGTCTCTGCTGGTGCTTGCACTCTATTTCTTGCTGCCACTGGCTTTCAATGAGTGGAGAAGTTGAAAAATTATTTTGGAAATGTGGGTTTTTTAGTACATTTGTTCGCATTTAGTAGATACGTGAACAAGTGTACTAAAGAGGACATTTTTCACAAACTCAACTGTGCAGTGTCGTAAGCGACTATTCTGTGAATTTTCCAGTTGTACATCTCTTTTAGTACACTTGCTTGCATATGGAATTTATCAGAACATTAAGATTAAGATTTTATGAAAATAAACACGTATTCTAAAAAGAATACATTTAAAATCTACCGAAATATATAATTTTTAGCACACTTTTTAAAATTCGTTTGTTCACTATATTCAATGAATGAGATTGTTCGCGTTCATTGGATCTGAATATGTGGTAAAAATTTATACGTTATATGTACTAAAAGTACAAAGCTTCAATCGCACATTTCCTGATCCCAGTTATTGGTCTCATCCAAGTGCATACACCGTCATTTGTGACATATTACTGCAGCAATTGGTCTCACTCATTGCATATGTGTACTAAATATGTAGTTATAGTGTGTTTAGTCGCATTCAACTGGTATATGGGTACATAAAACATTGTACTAAAAGCAAATGCACGCAAAACTCACATTTAGAAACTAGTATTGCCGCATCCTTATCGCAGAGCCTTTTACTTGTACTATTCCTTTCTTAAATCACATTTTTCATCCACTTGGTGGCCGCATACATTTGATACATAAACCATTGTACTAAAATAGACAATTGACACACTTGTGTGCACTTTATGCAACATATAAGCAATTCTACCGAATAATTGCATTACCAATATCGCAGTGGCAGCCCCAATTGATGTGTACTAAAACTAAAGCAAGCGCAGAATTTGTGAGGAAGGAAATTGAATTGAAATTTAAAATTGTTTAGTATTAGACTATTTTCATAAAATGTTTTTACTTATTAGTTTGTAGTTTACATTTAAGTTTTGTATATTTCAACAACAACAACAACAACAACACGAGTGGACACACTGCCCCCCTCCCAGTGAAAGTGTAATTCTTCAAAACTCTGATTTTTTGCAAACACGTTTTGAAAATTACAATTTCAACTATGCTTAAATATTATGATAATAATTTTTAGGTACATAGTTTTTTTTCAATTAGTTATAAATAATTTTTTTTGTACTGCTAAATAATAATTAAGACTCTGTAGCAAATTTGTCGTCTTCTTAATGTGTACTAAATTTACTATACGCATCTATGCTTGTATAATAATTTAAGACTGAATTCGCACACACACACACACTCACACATACACAAATTTAGTTCATTCACAGACGCCTGAACCACAATTTTTAGTTAAGATATAAAGCGAAATAAGGAGCTGAACCTTGAAGGAGAAGCAAACATTTTGTTGCTTTTTTACTTAGTTGTATTGTCAGTTACTCTACTCATAGCGGCATAAGATAAAATTTAAAAAAAAAACAAAAACAAATACAACAAAAACACTACAGTACTAAATAATGTATAAAGTAAGCATACAATTCCATTTCTTTGTCGTAGTAAATGTTGCAAGTGTAGTGTAAGTGAGTAAAAACAAATGAATTCTCTATCTCTGTGTACTAAAGTTACTGTCTGTTTAAACTGTAGTAAATTCGAGGCATGTAATCGAGAAAAAAATTGTAATTTTAAGCCTTGCTTAATGTAATTCGGAAAAGTAGCATTTTATTTTGTACCTCAGAAATAGCGAGTGTTAAGCTAAAAGCAGGATATAAGAACAAAATTAACAAAGAAGATATAACTAAAATAAGTCAAATAATAGACAACATTTGATTCAAGCGCCAACTCTCCATGAGAATTGTTTTGCAACTGAAAACAAAGCGAGATTAGCAAAATAATGTGTACTAAAAATAAGGCATAACTACCTTTTAAGCGATTTGATGTGCAAATGAACCATGAGGAAATTAAAATTTCACACACGCACACACACACACATTTCAATTTTGTTCTAAAAGCGCGATGTTTGTGATTTTTTTGGAAAAGAAAACCAGAGAAACAAATTGTAGTAGTAGGAGTGCTTAACTTTAATAACTACTAAATATGTGTATGTACAATGTAATATGCATTTGGCAAATGAATATTAATTAATAAGTGTTCTAAAAATGTGTGTTTTTGGTTAATGTTATGATAAAATACTCTGCGTAGCGTTCGAAATTAAATTAATTATAACGAGAACTGTTTTACAAATGAAGTTGCTGTTAAGAGCAGTACTAAAATAAATTGAATGTGTATTAAAAATTTTTAAGAACCCCAAAACACATAAAAAGACAACAAAAAAATGAGTAAAGTAAAGAAACATACGAAGTTATTTAAAATTATTGGAATTTACGCTTGTCACCCCTTCGCTTGCTGTGCTATCCTTATCAAACATTTACGTAAAAGATGAGAAGAGTAGAACAAGTGTGCTAAAAAGATGGTATCGCAAAATTTGGTAATATTATTGTTAGCCTTGGTTTGGTTATTGGTAATGTTTTAGTACAATTATTATTTTTGGCCGGTCCCCAATTAAAGCTGTGTAAAATATTTTAATCAAACAATTTGTTAGTCAATTTATGCATGTTATAAAAAAGGAAATGCTAAAATAACTCGGGAAGCTTTCTGTCACGTGTATTCTTAGTACACAAGTAACTCTTGAAGTTTGCGGCAATCCTAATTTAACTTTGGCCACCAATTTTGTCAACTTTGAATTTGAAATGTGCATTTTGAGCACATTTCACATTAGGTCGCTGAAGGAATGCGTGTACTAAATAGTGTAACTGTCCAAACTCGGATGCGAAATTGGCCCTCTGCCTGCCAATTCTTTCTTTATTTATTGATACCTATACACTGCCCGGCATACAAACATTTCCAGTCATAATTCATCGTCACATTAAGAAGGAAGGAAGGGAAGGGAGGGAAGAACATAAGAAAACAAAACATATTTCATAACGAAACAAATCATTTAATTACGTCATAGTGTAATACAGATGTACACACATGCACTCACTTGCACTCACTTGCACTCACATGCACTCACATGCACTCGCAAGCACACATGTACATATATAGCAAACAGCGCAGATGCGAAAACGATCAACTCAGAAATAGTACCGTTGTATAATTTAACAGTAAAATAATTAACAATTTAAATATAATGTTTTTTTTAATTGCCATGTTTAGCGGCAGTTTTTACACAATTTTTGTATTTACTTTTTGACATAATTTTTTTTATCATTTGTTTTTTATCAAACTTTCACAGCGATCTCATAGCAAGCAGCTCTGTTGGAGAAATTGAAAATATGAAAATTGTTCGTATGTAGTTGGAAATTTGAACTGCCTGACCTGTCACCTGTCGGGGCAGTCACACGAAACTTAACAGCCAATCCCAACCTACCAGCTACGCCCCCAAATAGAATGGTTTTTGTTTTTGCAATAATTTCTCACAGAGCCTTTGAAACATTTTAGTTTTTTGTTTGTAATATTATTGAAGTTTTTTTAGTACTTTTAGAATTGCCAAGTAAATGCACACTTATACCCACACACACACACACTACACGCTCATGCACACACACATGTATACCAACACATAAATACACTCAAGTATAACAATACAAGAGCAGCAATTAGTCTACTCCTCAACACCCTCCCTCTTGCGGTACTTCTTAAGCTAATACATTGAGTTCCATAACTAAACGCTCCTAACTTAACGCTCCTGACCTAACGCTCCTAACTTAACGCTCCTGAAGGAATAATTAACACGCATTTGCTCGCATAGAGACCAAACTGATATATTAAGGGATCTCGTCTGAGATTTTTGTGGACGCTATTGTATATTGATAGCGTGGTATTGTGGCGCACCATTCATCGAAAAACTCGTCAAGGAAAACTTCGTTATCATTTTTCATAACCAGGAGAACTTTTTTATATGACGAGTTCTTTGATCAGCGGAAGCCATGATTCAATCGCTATTCGGCTCTATATAATTGAAACTAGTGGTGACTCAATTGCCTGCATACAGACTAAAAAATCTTGGAACGCTCCATTAAAAGCTTAACCACTTTATACTAAACACTAAAGGACGGCGATTGCACAGCCGATGAACAAAAATCTTCACCAGTTTCCACTGACGGAGTTCTCTGGAGTTGTCTTGCTGGTTCAAATTAACTGTTCAATAGCTGTGTTATAACCGTCTAACTGTAATATTACTGTTGGCTCTTATGCAAAACTTTGTAATTCGTCACTAGTGAGCTGGCCCCAAGCACTCCTCGAATTGTGCGTGGACGGCATCAGTTCTCCGCAGTTTGTCGGGATCTCTGTTGAGGTTCTGTGCCGCTGACTTTACTTCAGCCACGCAAGTCGCTTTAATATCCTTCAGGAGGACAATCTTGTAATTAGCTTTCCGTATTGCGATTTGGAGCACCCCCGTTAGAGCCACACAAATACGTTGCTTCGTTCATCTCACAGCGGCACCCATTTCGCATCTTAACTACCATCTAGGGGTATATTTTGAATGAGGTTGAAACTGCGAAACCCTCTTCAACTTGTTAGTTATAAGTTTAAAAACACAAACCTAATATTTACCTTTAATAATGAAAATAATCATTTGTAAATATTTAACGCATCGGCCTAGATTTAAGCATTACTAAAGAGAATTATGTAAATGTGTGTGAAGCGCGTACGACACACACAAGAATGTATTAGCAATGCACACACACACACACACACAGACATACCAGACACACACACAGCTACGCATGACAGCGTCACTGCTACTTCGCTAGTAGGTGCGTTTGGCTTAGTTCTTGGTTTAGTTCGTTCTTAGTTCACATTTTGTTTGATTGCACTCTTACCTTGACCAACATAACTAGAAGTAAGCCTCCCTTTTAACGCGACGCCTAATTTAAGCTTTTTACATACGATTTATTTTTGAAATGTCCTTTTTAAATGTAAGTTTTTAATTCAATTGTAGATAAGTTAATTTTAGTAAGTAACACTAATTAATTGCATAAGTATTTTCAAAATATTTAATTACAAATCAAAAATTATATTTTCAATAATGGCTGGAAAAATAAAATGTGTGAAAAAACAACAAAAAAACAAAAAAAAAACAACAAAAGCGATTTTTTATTATTTATTATTGATTTTTATTTACTTACAATGTATTTACTATTATTTAGTTTTTATCAGTAGCGACACTGCATTCAATTGTTTTACTTTCCCCCCCTTACATTGGAGATGAACAAAATTCAGTAACGCATTTTAAGGCGCATAGCAACGAAATTTATGCCGCGTGGGGCACTTCTTTTTGCTTGCGATTATTTGTTTAATTATTATTTATGATTATTGTAATGATGATTAACGTTCAAAGCAGATGTGGGGACTTTTATATGTTGAGTAATGTCGTGGAATCATGCGAGATGGAAGAACTCTTCAGGGAAAATTCCTTAGCGGACATTTTCCATAGCATTAATTACGTTGTTGTGCGCTGTCCTTGCGCTGACTATCACCATCCCAAGTAAGCCAACTTTTTTAGTCAGGGCTGTAAACGACGCCACACCGTGGTATCACAATGGGTCATTATGTGTGATCAAGTGTGCTTTTGGCAAACTAGGCGGCCACTCCTACCTACCTACCTAATTACATTATTGTAATGTTGATCGACTCGTTAGACCAGACGCATCCACTTGGGGGCTCTTTGCTGTGGAGACCACACACACACTTGCACTATGCATCTTTGTATTATATATTTATGTGTTATACATAATAATCGCTTAAAAGTAAATTGTTACAGATTTTTAATGCATTTGCATATGCTTCTAATTCACATAACAATTTACTTTTAAGCGATTACAGTGGCAGCAACGCAACTGCATTGGCTGGCCCCCTCCTCAGGTAGTCCCCAACGACCTTGTCATTCTGGCCTACATACCCAATCGGTACTATTCTGGAATAAAGAACCTCGCAAACTTTTTCTCCGCTGTGATAATGCAGGCAGATAAAATACTCGTCTCGCAAAGCCCTGTGGAATCCAAAGCAGAATGATTCACCACACAACATCTGGTAACACCTTCATTGAGAAATCGACAATGCATAAAAACTACTAGAAGGTAAGGGGGAGGTGCGAATAGGCGAATAAGAGGCGGGTATTTAAGGCTCTATGAATAGTAGAGGCGGCCCTTTGTCCGCTTGATGACGGTCCAAGCTTGCGCGTAAGAGAATGGGGTTTTTCATACTCTAGTAAATAGGCGAAGGTGTCGACACCCACGGTGTGGGACGTTAACCCAATAAAGCAACCAACTCTCATACCACCTGCTCTTATAACTGTGTTTAAATCCTTACTTTAATTCAATTTGAATGTTGTTTATAAAGCAGCTGGTCCGAGCATTTTTTTGAGGGGAGTGACCCACCCAAAAACTTCATCACAATCGGGATCTGGCCAGGGAATGACTACTTTAGGAGCCAAATTCCTCTACGATCACAATTGCAAGGAATTCCAATTGAATGAATGGCAGCAAACGATTTTGGAACTCCATTCCAAGTGATTGTGATTTATGATCGAATACTCCGTTTACTGCAAGGAATGAAAATGTAATGAAATGGACGTTGCCTCTGGCAGGTTCTCTGATTTTGTGACTAATCATCGCTTCGAGTATCTTCAGAGTGAAACCATGTCAGTGGGGTTGCGATTACACTATTCACTCCTTGGAGGATACATATTTATCCACAATCTTCAAAATATCCTGGAACAGAGAAAAGAATTTGGGAAATAAATCGATTTAAATATCGAAATATACGAATGGTATTGGCAAATTCCACGGAATAGCAATTGTGACTGAAAAGTCATGGAAGCCACTCCGACCCGGCCTGCTCACAATTGGTTTACCTATTACGGGCCATGGTTCGAAGTTCTTGTGGGGCTCACAAGTACTCCAGACTGTGTGGGTGATTCTTGGGCACAGAGAAAAGTTGACATGTTTCTGGAAATAAATACAAGTTTGGCCAAACAGCATTACATTTTGAAAGAATTGACCATAGTCGGGAAATTTCAAGTGCATTTCGAACCACGCTCCACTTAACTTTAAGATCTTCCCTTGAGAACCGCTACGAAGGAAAGTGTGGTACAAAGTTTGTTTTGCAAGGCTCGTCAAGGACATTTTATTCAACTCTTTATTACGTTCATTTTTGATCACGAAGCGGTGTGGAAGTGCCTTTTGAAGTGGTCCAAAAAAGATTCATGTCATTGCTTGTATGAGGATTTCCATGTTCAGTGGTGGGCTTGCGCAGCACACAAACGTGGCGATCTTGACTTCCCTGGTGTGGAGCAAACGCACATTTTTAGCACAAATTTATCTCTATCTCGGCTTTCAGTATAAATCAGAATCCATACAAGTTCTCCAGCAAAGTTACTCTGCAGGAACCCCGCAAGGAACTGCTTCTCCATTATGTGCAACAGTACGTGGAAAGGTGCGAAAATACCCTGGTAGTTATTTCAGAGTGTGTTTGATTACCTTATTTTATTTATTTTTTATTGCGAGAGCATTTTAACAAAATTATGTTCATCTCCACTTTTGCTTTTTCTTTATTCATTTCATTTCTGATGATTTTTTTCGTTTGCTGGCATATTTTTCGTTCTATGGAATCTGTCTTAAGGAACTCTCCCCCTTTTACCGATCAGATTAGTCACTAAATAGCACTACACTAGTGACTAATCTCTTCGTCTGTGATATTAACAAAAGTGCTCCTCTAATTTCAATATTATTCAATTAATTAATATTAATTAATATTGTAAAATGGTCAACTTAATTTCGGACAAAAAAATCGTTTTTATTTTATTAGTTAAATTGAATGAAAAATGTGAAACAAATTGATTTTATTTTATTATTTTATCAGATTACTTTTATTATGTTCAGTGTTGTATTAGTTTGTTCAGAGCCGGAAAACTTTTAGACACCTGACAATTCTCTCAGACACTTTGCTTCCAATTGAAACTCGAGAAGGGAAGGGAGGTACCATGAACATCTCCAGAACCACAAATTTACTGAATATAAATTACCTTCTGGTTCGTTTGGCGTACTTCAATTTAGAAAATATTGAAATGCAAAATCGGTTTCGGGTCCATAAAGCGATCCAGATCGGCACACCCGATTGTACAGGCAACGACACCGCCAACGAGCTTCGCTGGAAGGTAATTGATCCGTGTCCGTCTGCAGTTGAGGCTTATCTGAATATCTTTCCTTGGACTTGGTTACTGATTTAAAATGTACGTTTATAATTTAATTAATGAAACATCACAATTGGCATAAACATGAATTAATTTAAATGTTTTTTTCTCCTGAACAAAATATAAATAAAAAACGAAACCTTTTCATCGAAGCTCTTCTTCGAGTCGTCACAAAACGTTCGTCAACCCATTTCCTCCCCTCAATCGATTTGTACATACTCGTAATTTATATTCTATATAGTATCAGTTGTTGTGTGTGTGTGTGTGTGTGTGTGTGTGTGTGTGTGTGTAATAATAAAAAGAATATGCATTCCATTTGCAACTAAATGTAGAAAAGAAAAGTTTAAGAATCATGAATATAAAAACAAAACACAAAGAAAAAACGTATGGAATAAGGAAACCAGAAATAACCTTCTCCAACTTTGAAGATTACACAATTTATGAATAGACTATTTTCTTAAATATTAATGTGAACAATAAAAACATACTCGTATATTAATAATAAGGATATTAACTCAAAGAAGTTCTTCTCATACTCTGAATTTAAATGTCGTGATTTGCAATTCTGTGTGTCTATAAACGTAGAGAATTAAATATTATATAACTGCAATACCAATACCAATCTAATAATAACAATAATAGCAACAACAACAACAACAACAACAGCAACAAAAGAACAATTCAACAAATGCATTTTTAATTAGAATTTATAGGTTAACAAAAAGAATGCTAGATGAAAGAGAGAGCAAAGAGAAGCGTTTGATAAAAATTAAAAAGCAAAGAAAAAACTACACTTAAAGAAAATATTAATATATGACAATATTACACTTAAATAATTAATTATATGAAAGTACGAAGCATTCGAATACAAAATACAAATACAGGTAAAGAAAAACAAAACCAAAAACAAAAGCAAAAGCGAAAACAAAAACAAATACAAAATCAGATCAGAAGATAAGTTAAGGCACTTTTGCTATATACTCCTATATATGTGTGAACACATACGAAACAAATAATTAATAATAATAATAATAACAATTTGCACATTCGGTGTTTTAAAGAACGGAATTAAGTAATGTAAATGTAAATGCGACCGCAAACCCCACTACAACAAAAGCAACTCAAATAATCGTAATTTAAATTAACGTAATTAGTAGAGAATAAATAGGAACTAGAGTTAAAGATCGTTTATCGAAAGCAGTAGCAAGGAAAACAAAAGAACACTTTCAATTGAAATACAAATACAAAAATAAGTTGAACGTAATACGAAAACCACACCCAATGCAGTCTCATTGGCGTATGGGGCTAAATGTATAGGAATCCATAATAAGCATGTGCTTAAGTAAGCACATGTATGTATATAGTACCCATTGCACTTCAAGAACGATAAGCTAATGTGGCCGACCACGGCTGGTGTGGCGGTCGCCTTCGTCAAGGCCGAAACACATCTAAAGCAGGCGTGCATCGCGGCCAGTGTGCTATGGCAGTGCTCGGGGCTCTCATAATGCCTGAAGTTCCAGCAAAGACCAAATCGCTCGCTTGTTGCAACTATATTCACGCAAATAGAATAGTTCAGTTCAGAGAACACTATCGCACGGCTCCGAAGAACAACTTATACGAATATTGCTTCCACAATGTTGACTTAGATGAACCGGTTCAGTTCAGAGAACAGTATCGCACGACGCAGAAGACCAATTTCCACAAAGATTCGTTCGTTCAATGCAGCTGCTCATAAGACATCAAACGTTGGCTGCTGGTCTAGTGCAGTGCTCTCAGTTCAATGGAGTGCTCTCAGTTCAATGGAGTGCTCTCAGTTCAGTGCAGTGCTCTCAGTTCAGTGCAGTGCTCTCAGTTCAGTGCAGACTAAGAGCGAAACGCAACGATTTCGGTTGAACGATCGCATTCGATTGCATCGTTTAGGCCGTTCAGATTGATGCGCTTTGCCTGTTCTGTGCCACTGCGTGTTCCGCACAAGGTTCTGAACTACGTCCATTGTTGGCTTATTTCCCTAATTCATTCAGATTGATCGGAAGCGGGACAGCCCTACCACAATGGGCCCAACTCCACAAAATTGAACTGGGTGCAACTATGCCGAAATGTTCGCTTGTAGCAATACTCACTGAATATAGTTCAATATTCACTTGCATTTTGTCTTTTATCCCTTTAAATATCAAAATGAGTCACTCGATGCATTAGAAGGGCATGAAGTAGGTGGACCTTTTATGTCACGCATTGAGCACTGACATGCTAAATTGTTATTTTCCTGGCGTAACTAAAAATGTGGACCGAGAGACCGAACGAACTCAGCACAATCCTTAAAGCAGGATACGCATTTTCACCTTTTTTAAACTTAGTATGTGCCGCAGCGCAACCAGCGTTCAATTTTCTGTGGCTTTCTGTGTACTGACAACATCTCAGAAGTCAAAAGAGCAGTGCGAGAAGAAAGAGTTCGATTTGGCAGTGTTCAAACGCAGACCAAACAGTTTATGACCGGCGTGGACGCTTTCGTTGTTGAAGTTGAGACGAGTACAAGCGACAGAAGGACAGACAGGATCCAGGATTAGCGATTTTTAAAGCAATCCTTTTTTCATATAAATGCAGCATTTGCCCAGCTTTGGCGAAGTGCGGACCTATGTCTTCTGGCATACTCGGCACGACCGCTGGGCTGCCGAAGCCTTTCTAGTTTTGACACCAGCACCCGTTTGATGTATCGGCTTGCTTGACCACACCTTTACCTATGGAAGTGAATCGCCTATCTGATATAGGGTCTTCCAAAAAATAGCTCAAGACCTGCTCTCATACTATTCCATAAAAAAAGACGAAAAAAAAAATAGCAGGAGCGGAAACTCCTCGCATCTACATCAGATTTTCCTACACCGGACCGTTCCTACTGGTAGAAGGGTCTTTGAGTCAACACTTTGAATTTTCGCCGCAGCATCGAGGCATTGAGCACAGCATGCTTTGTCTGTGTTTCCGCCTTCGGGCACTCCACAATGCAGTGTGCGAGGGTCGCGCAAATTTTGTAATGCGTAGGTTAGTTATTTATAAGCCGTAGTTTCAGTAATGTTGGATGGACTCACTTTTCAGGCGGCAGGAAATCCAAGTTGCAAAATTATGCTCAGGATCACAAAGTAATGAATTAAATTACAATTAACTTATTTAATAGAAATTGTGTCTTACAGGATTTACATGCGTAGATGTAAATGTGACAAAGCAAAATGGTTAACTTAAAAAGTAGACGTACATATTTTTAACTAAAGCATTTAGCTTTCTAGAAATACTAACCCAAACACACACACACACACACCCATACATGAACACACTGCATTTTGCATCTTAATTAATAATGCAACATTGTTGTACATAAAACAAAACTGAAATTGTTTCAAATAAATTGACAGGCAGCTCCTTTTTGATTGAATACAAATCAAATATGAACATTAAAATAACACACAAAAAAAGGATAAAACACATGCACACAGAGACACAAAAACTCCAGAGTCGAATTGACGTAGCGTGTCGTAACTCAATGCGGCGCGGAAACACGCTGCTATACGATTACCCTAACTGAGCCTCCAGCAATCCCTTTTACAATGTCCTGCCCTTTTGATAGACAGGAAGCTTGCATCGAAGCCCTTCAAGTATAGTTCTATGTGTATGTATGTGTCCGTAGTGAATAGTGGTAACAGTAGTGGTAATAGACAACCAACTCCAAACTAACCAGAACAAGTAAATTAACAATTTAACATATTTAACGGAAGGCTGTTTGTAGAAATTGTGAAAGAATTTTAATGTAGATTTGACAAGAAAAAACAAAAAGAAATACAAAAAGGCAACATTTCCAGTACTCAAAAATATATTGAAATAGCAAAAGAAAATATGTACAACAATAATTATGCACACAAAAATATAAATAAATAAATACGAAACAAGGAAAAACCAGTAACATAAAATTCGCAGAAACTCTGCTTGAAAATAGTTCACAACATGAAACGAAAAAAGAAAATTAACAAAACATTATAAAAATTATTGAAGAAAAATAAATTTTGTGATTGCTTATTGTGTACTTACATACATAAATGTTGTATTTATCTTACAATTACACTGTAAAACTTACTACTGCAATTTATTATAAATAAAAGCGACACAAAACGCATACTAAGTAAACACACACAAGCATACACACACACAGACACACACTCACATGCAGGCAGGCACCGACATTTGTGTTCACGCAATTACAGTGAACCACCCAGACACCCCGCTCAGTCACTTTCATACAACACCAGAATCCCGGAGTCCAGTGAATTAGTGAAGCAGAGACCTGGAGTCCACAAACCAAAAAAACCTAAATCGTAAATTTAAAAACTGAAATAATAATTATATAAAAATGTTTTACTTGTAAAAATTACACAAATAAAATGTTGTACACTTTTGCAACAGAGAACAACACAAAAAACTGCACATAAAAAACGACACGAAAATGCGGCAACACGCCCCCTTATTACAAGGTAATCATTATGCTAACTAAACTTATTTATGTACTTTGAACATTGAATATAAACACATACACAAAAAACGAAAACTAAAAAATTAACATAACATAATAAAAATAAAAAAATTATATATAATTATATATATATATATATATATATATATATATATATATATATATATATATATATATATATATATATATATATATATATATATATATATATATATATATATATATATATATATATATATATATATATATATATATATATATATATATATATATATATATAATTTTTCCGTATGCATGTAGTACTTATGTATATGGCGCATAATAACCCCACACAACACACACGCTCATGTATACAAATGTATACAATGCGATGCAAACAGCTACAGGCTGTAACGATCGGTCATCAACGAACGAAGATCAGTGGCATTGGCGACTTCGTTCGGGAGGAGCATTCGATTTGCTTCCGACTGGGCATGGGTGCCCTCGTATGCACTCGTATGCATTCGTATGTATTCGTACACATGTGTGCTTGTGCCGAACTTAGTTACAATATGCATAAGCATTGAAATGTTTATTTTATTTATACATACTTACTTAGTATTTAAATAATTATTTAATAATATTAGCAAATAATGCAAATTTTATACTAAATTCCACATAAATTCTTCTTTTTCGTGTTTTACGTTTGGTGTCTTCTTCAAATTCTTTGAAGTGAGTTTATGGTATAAAAATCTGCGAAAACAGACAATTTTAAACCACAATAGACGACATCTTTATATATGTTGTGTATATATGTAAATTATAATGAATTTCTGTATTTGAAATAAAAAAGGAAAAATTTAACAATAGACCAAAAAAACTGATTTCGATTGCATATAATAATATGAATATAATTATAAATACAATTACAAATTGTCTATGTATGTATGTATTAAACACGCATGTATGTAGTTATTAATATTATAACATATAATTATTATTGTATAACTAAAACTTATAATATTTAATTCTTCAACATTATTTGGAACTACAAAATTATATTCCAACATAATATTACTGAATATAATATTATATATAATTAGATGTATTACATATAAACTGCTTTCAACTGAATAAAGTTCTTTGGAAATTACAATGCAAAGACGCCAACCTTTTCTTTCAAGCGTCATATCCGAGCGGAGTAAATGAATTATGCTCGCTCGAATTTCATATCACAAGCTCCGGAAGAAGGTGCCATCTTCTGTGCTTCTGTCAAACACAGCTCATGTTCGTGTCGAGCAGGTCGGCTCGACCGTGTCGCTTAGCACTGCCAACCACTCTGCGCAGCTTCAGCCAATCATAGAACATTTTCACCACAAAACTCACGCAAATCCAGCTCGATACATAAACCACTTTTTCTGTGGGGGACAAATTTCCCATAGGAAAAAGAGCTTTTTATGTGAAGAGTTATGCGAGCACGGATTCGAACCCAGAACTGCACCGCGAGTGACCGTGCTTTTACGAACCATTCAAAAAAGGACGCGAACGCAAGTGCTTTAAATAATGGTACGAATATTTCGGAAGTTCGCCTGCGTTCTCTAAAAGGAATCTGCTTGCAAGATGGCACACAAGGATGAATTACCAGCATTGTAGTGTCGAGAATACATTGTAGTATGAGAATCTGAGAATCCGCCTGCTTAGTTAAGAGAGAGGTACTTTTAGCCCTCCCCCGCATCTTACGGGTAATTTAAATTATATGGCATGCAAAATGATCACCGGCACAACTGCATCAATATGGACGCGTCTGCATATGTTGCTGTGATACTGGTCTGATGTCTGATTCCAATAGAGATTCCGAAATAGACCTTGAAGTACCGAGAGCATTTGAGGCAGTAATGAGTGGCTGAGGGAAACAAGCACTCTTTAGCTACTCACAAATTCCCCAGTTCACATTACCTAAAGTTAATAGTCAAATACTGGTGCTTTCCGCCAGCGGAGGATTTCCTAGGTGCTAACCAACAGAGCCCCACCTGTTCGAACATAAGGTCGCCGCGGCGCCCATATACCCGATTGTTCCCGATGTTTTTAAAAAACTTTGAATTTTGAGTATCAATAAGCACGATTTACAGATCAGTCTCCCAGTTTTCTGCTGCCTTAAAGCCTTCTGAGAAGGTTATCAATGCTGTTGTTACATAACTCAATATTATTTTACCTACCTATTTAGTCTGCGTCACTCTTAAGTTTTGGATTCGGCGTCCCATTTAATCTTTAAGCTCTCCTGTATTGGTCATCTGAACTGCATAATACTTGTACTTACACACCTGCCTCATCACATATATGGTGTAATTGTTCCATCTCCCCAGAACTTCTTTCGTACTTTGGATACATCGATCACTTCTTTTATAGATTATGCCTGTTGCGTATTAGTCTGTCCATTCAATACTATTAGAAAGTTTTAGGGAACATTTCTCAAATGTGCCCACAAAACTCTTCTTAAAGTCAGGAGCCAATTCAACCGCTTGTGTGGAAACTGTTTGCCATTCCTAACTTTCGAACTTCCGTTAAGATTTTGCCCTAGATCTCTATTTTTCATCTGCTAAGATGTTGCCTTTGGTAAGATGAGGGAGTAATGCTGTAAGGTCGTGGTAATATTGTGTTTAAGTGGTGGGAAAGTTGGGGTAAGGTTGGGATCGTAACTTTTGCAGTGATTAATTTATATAGATCTATATAGTAATCAAAGAACCGCACTAAAGTGGTCTAAAACTTCGAAAATACGATTTATTCAATATTCATAATCTATTCTATTATATTTGTAAATTTGTTGAACAACTCCAGTTTTTGGGGGTCGTTAAATACAAGTAGGAATATATGCAAGAGTCTGATTGGATCTGCCAGTGTTGGCATAAAAAGCAAGAATGTACGAATCAAAAATAATTTATAATTTAGAATATTTTCTTCTTTTGGTTTTGTAATAGAGTTTATACAGAGAATGCGATGAAACTTCTACGCGTTATCATAGTCGTTGAAGAGAAGGAAATGTCACTTCTATTCTCGCTCGCCATCGTAAAAGTTTCAGGAGATGTCCCTTCTATTCTCGAGCGCCATCGTAATAGTTTCAGGAGATGCCACTTCTCGCTCGCCATCGTAATAGTTTCAGGAGATGTCACTTCTATTCTCGCTCGCCATCGTAATAGTTTCAGGAGATGTCACTTCTATTCTCGCTCGCAATCGTAATAGTTTCAGGAGATGTCACTTCTATTCTCGAGCGCCATCGTAATAGTTTCAGGAGATGTCTCTCCTATTCTCGCTCTCCATCATAATAGTTTCAGGAGATGTCTCTCCTATTCTCGCTCGCCATCGTAATATTTTCAGGAGATGTCTCTCCTATTCTCGCTCTCCATCATAATAGTTTCAGGAGATGCCACTTCTATTCTCGCTCGCCATCGTAATAGTTTCAGGAGATGTCTCTCCTATTCTCGCTCTCCATCATAATAGTTTCAGGAGATGTCTCTCCTATTCTCGCTCGCCATCGTAATAGTTTCAGGAGATGTCACTTCTATTCTCGCTCGCCATCGTAATAGTTTCAGGAGATGTCACTTCTATTCTCGCTCGCAATCGTAATAGTTTCAGGAGATGTCACTTCTATTCTCGAGCGCCATCGTAATAATTTCAGGAGATGTCTCTCCAATTCTCGCTCTCCATCATAATAGTTTCAGGAGATGCCACTTCTATTCTCGCTCGCCATCGTAATAGTTTCAGGAGATGTCACTTCTATTCTCGCTCGCCATCGTAATAGTTTCAGGAGATGTCTCTCCTATTCTCGCTCTCCATCATAATAGTTTCAGGAGATGCCACTTCTCGCTCGCCATCGTAATAATTTCAGGAGATGTCTCTCCTATTCTCGCTCGCCATCGTAATAGTTTCAGGAGATGTCACTTCTATTCTCGCTCGCTATCGTAATAGTTTCAGGAGATGTCTCTCCTATTCTCGCTCTCCATCATAATAGTTTCAGGAGATGCCACTTCTATTCTCGCTCGCCATCGTAATAGTTTCAGGAGATGTCTCTCCTATTCTCGCTCTCCATCATAATAGTTTCAGGAGATGTCTCTCCTATTCTCGCTCGCCATCGTAATAGTTTCAGGAGATGTCACTTCTATTCTCGCTCGCCATCGTAATAGTTTCAGGAGATGTCACTTCTATTCTCGCTCGCAATCGTAATAGTTTCAGGAGATGTCACTTCTATTCTCGAGCGCCATCGTAATAGTTTCAGGAGATGTCTCTCCTATTCTCGCTCTCCATCATAATAGTTTCAGGAGATGTCTCTCCTATTCTCGCTCGCCATCGTAATATTTTCAGGAGATGTCTCTCCTATTCTCGCTCTCCATCATAATAGTTTCAGGAGATGCCACTTCTATTCTCGCTCGCCATCGTAATAGTTTCAGGAGATGTCTCTCCTATTCTCGCTCTCCATCATAATAGTTTCAGGAGATGTCTCTCCTATTCTCGCTCGCCATCGTAATAGTTTCAGGAGATGTCACTTCTATTCTCGAGCGCCATCGTAATAATTTCAGGAGATGTCTCTCCAATTCTCGCTCTCCATCATAATAGTTTCAGGAGATGCCACTTCTATTCTCGCTCGCCATCGTAATAGTTTCAGGAGATGTCACTTCTATTCTCGCTCGCCATCGTAATAGTTTCAGGAGATGTCTCTCCTATTCTCGCTCTCCATCATAATAGTTTCAGGAGATGCCACTTCTCGCTCGCCATCGTAATAATTTCAGGAGATGTCTCTCCTATTCTCGCTCGCCATCGTAATAGTTTCAGGAGATGTCACTTCTATTCTCGCTCGCCATCGTAATAGTTTCAGGAGATGTCTCTCCTATTCTCGCTCGCCATCGTAATAGTTTCAGGAGATGTCACTTCTATTCTCGCTCGCCATCGTAATAGTTTCAGGAGATGTCTCTCCTATTCTCGCTCTCCATCATAATAGTTTCAGGAGATGTCTCTCCTATTCTCGCTCTCCATCATAATAGTTTCAGGAGATGCCACTTCTATTCTCGCTCGCCATCGTAATAGTTTCAGGAGATGTCACTTCTATTCTCGCTCGCCATCGTAATAGTTTCAGGAGATGCCACTTGTATTCTCGCTCGCCATCGTAATAGTTTCAGGAGATGTCACTTCTATTCTCGCTCGCCATCGTAAAAGTTTCAGGAGATGACACTTCTATTCTCGCTCGTATCGTAATAGTTTCAGGAGATGTCACTTCTATTCTCGAGCGCCATCGTAATAGTTTCAGGAGATGTCTCTCCTATTCTCGCTCTCCATCATAATAGTTTCAGGAGATGTCTCTCCTATTCTCGCTCTCCATCATAATAGTTTCAGGAGATGCCACTTCTATTCTCGCTCGCCATCGTAATAGTTTCAGGAGATGTCACTTCTATTCTCGCTCGCCATCGTAAGAGTTTCAGGAGATGTCACTACTATCCTCGCTCTCCATCATAATAGTTTCAGATGTCGCTTCGATAGTCTCAAAATTGTTGAATAGACGGAGATGTTGCTTATATACATTATCATAATTGTTGAAGAGGAGATGCGATTTCTATACTCGGTCACTAGCCTAATCTTTGAATATTATAAGATGCTAATTCTTTTGGCCATCATGAATTTTGTCATAAACTGTTGCGGCCTTTTCGCCACCATCAGTTTTTTGAATAACTGGTGAGTTCTTATCCACCATTATTGTGATGCGATCCATTACATTCTCCCTGCGCTGCGGCGGCATAGCCTCCAACTGCAACAGAACATTGGTGAGAAAAACAAAATCTGTTTTTAAAACTTGCTTCGATTCCGAATGCTCTTCATTGAGCTTATTTATTGGGTGTTTTGGCATGCAGGCGGGAGACACAGCGACGGATTTATTGCTGCCGCCAAGTAGTTTGCCTCGTTTCACTTGCACCTGGTCTGATTGGCAAAATATATTAACATCATTGGTGGAGAAGCCTTCAGGATTCTGGTTCAGTGCCACATTCCTGTTATGCCAATTGGTGTTTAGGTCATTGATGGGGATAGTTACGGATCTTTGATTCATTGTTGGATTATCATTCTGCGTATTAACGTTACCCCCACTAGGAACAGTTACGGGACGTCGATTTCTTCGCTTAATCGTGTCCTCCCGATTCCTGTCACTGACATTGGTGGAATCGGTTGCGGTGGTTTGAGCTTGAATAGTTGATTTTTCTGCATTTTGTCCATGGATGCTTATAATATCAGTATAGCTAGGTGCGGAGGTTCGGGCCGTCAGTATGTTCTTGTATTGGTCCTCAGTGTATGTATGGACAATTGTAGGACTAGCTACGGATCGTTGATGCGCGGACATATTGATACACTGGCCACAACAATTTATGACATTTGTAGGGATAGCGAAGGAACTTTGATTGACTGAGGTATTCGTGTACTGGGCAGTACTATTGTGGACAATGGTGGGGTCGGCCTGGGATCTTAGATTCTCTGATATCGTATTGCTAGCCGAGTACTGATGATTTCTACTTATTACATTGGTAGGAATAGCTATAGCTCTTTGATTTTTGTACATTTGATCAGGTACATTCATGTACTGCCCATTTCTATTTATCACATTAGTGGGAATGCCTACGGAGGTTTGATTCGACGGAAAATTTTTACAGTCTTCATTGCTACTAACGCCATTTGCCGGTCCAATCACCGGGGTTGGCTTCATTGTAATACTCTTAGGTACATCTTTGCTCTTAATGACAATGGTGGGTTCAGATCTGGCCATTGGATCATTACAAGTTTTACTCGTGTTATCATTACTATTTGCAGTGTCGGCTATGGAGGAGTTCTGAGTCATTCGAGTGTTCTTAAGTAGACCTTTGCCCTTAATTACAGTGGTAGGGGCAGCTATGGAGGTTAGATGCATGGGAATATCATCCATATGGGAAGTGCTCGTAATGGCATTCCCGGCACCAAGTACGAATGTTTGATTCAGGCGAGTATTGGTGAGCCGTTCTTTGTCCTGAAGAACAGTGTTGGGGACGGCTGTGGAAAAGGCTTCCATGCAAATAAAGTGCTTCTTATTATTGCTATTGACAGTTCCAGGTACGGACGTTTGCTTCAGACGAGTATTCCTGCCCCGAGACTTGTTGTTAATAACCGTGGTAGGGCCAGCTATGGAGGTTTGATCCATGGGAATATTGTCCACGTGGGAAGTGCTGGTAATGGCATTCCCGGCACCAGGTACGAATGTTTGATTCAGGCGAGTATTGGTGAGCCGTTCTTTGTCCTGAAGAACAGTGGTGGGGACGGCTGTGGAAGAGGCTTCCATGCAAATAAAGTGCTTCTTATTATTGCTATTGACAGTTCCAGGTACGGACGTTTGCTTCAGACGAGTATTCCTGCCCCGAGCTTTGCTATTAATAACCGTGGTAGCTGCATCTATGGAGGTTTGATCTATGGGTATAGCGTTCAAGTTGGCATTGCCAGTTACTGTGGTTTCATTCATCCGTGTATACCTGGAACGACCTTTGCCCTTTTTGACAGTGGTAGGGACTGCCCAGAAGGTTTCATCAATTGGAATGTTCTTTGAGTTCTCCACACTGTTTAGGTTTGGAAGTGGAGCCACATAGGTGTGATTTAGTGGGGTATTCTTGACCCTTATTTTTCCCTTAATGACTGTGCTAGGGGCAACTGTGGAGCTTTCGTCCATTGAGGTCCTAATGCTTTTCATGTCAGTTCTGGGGCCAACTACGGAAGTTGGATTCAATCGGCTATATCTGCGACGTGCTTGCACCGCCATGGAAGCCTCAGTCTTTGGAAAATGATTGATGGTTTCTTGCACCGCCATGGAAGCCTCAGTCTTTGGAAAATGTTTGATGGTTTCACTCTTAACAATGGCATGGGTAGGGCCAGCTGCTGCATTTTGATGGAGGAAACTTTCACTGGATAAGCCAGACCAGGCGTCACTGCCGTGTTGCTTGCAGCTGCTGTCCTCTCTTTGGATGATGCTTCCAATATCCAGATTGATGTTGCTGATGGTATTACTGACTATCATCGGGTTATTTGCTGCCGTATGAGAGGCAATTACACTTTTGGCGTGGTTTTTCTTTGGCGGGAGAGTGATTGGTAGTCGCTGGCTTATTTCCGGCGCTGCTGAAGGGGCACTATGTTGGACTATACCAGTGGACGGTGCATTCTGTTCATACAGTACTTGTTCTAATAGTTGTTGTAGTAGTTGTTGCAGGTGGTGTTGTTTTAGTCCATTTTGTTTCATGATCCGTTCTGCCTCGTTTATGAGCTTGAGTAATCCAGGGAGTACTTTTTTAACTTCTTTCGTAATGCGGAAATCATACTGCACCCCACCGCAAACTAATAATTTTTTTTTGGTGGGAACTGTCCAGTCACCAACGCCGTCTTTATCGGAGATCACAAACATTTTACGCATTTCGCTGGTGAGCATATGCGATACATTGGCTGCCATCTCCGATATGTCGGCGAGCAATGTCGATGAGTTGGCGATAACCGTCAATGCATTAGCATTGTCGCATTCACTATCGGTTACTTGAACGATCATGTAGACGTGGCGAGTCTCCAGTGAATACGGCACCTTCACCTGTTGGCACAAGCTTTTGATTGCTGCGCTGCTCATATATACGGGTACAAAAATGGGACTCGTTTGAAAGGAATTCTCGGTGGTGGATATCATTGTGTTTGGCGGTAACCGCAAGGAATCGTGAAGTGTCGGGATGACGTCCATCTTGGAATTACTCGGGCCAATCTGCGATGTGATGTTGACCACCTGCGACGGAATGCTGGTCATCTGCGATGTAATGTAGGTCATCTGCGATGTGCTGTCGACAACCCTCGACGAATAACCGCTGCTGCTAGTATTACTGGTTTCATTTACCACGTAGAATTTGCGATCCATCATTGAATACGGTAAATTTAGCTTTTGGACGAGATTTCTGACAGCTGCACGGCTTAGCTGAATGGGTACAAGAGCCGAGGATTTTATTTCGGGAATATTTTTTAATGTGTTGTTCGTAGGGGTCATCGTTATATTTAGTGATGACCGTGAAGAGCCTTGAACGGGCGGGACAGTTCCCAACCGTGATGTGCTGGGCATCATCTGCGATGTGCTAGCGTACATGTTCGGTGAATTAGCGCTGGTATTATTCTTTGTTTCTGAGACAGCGGCGTCTTCCAGTGAATAAGATACGTCCAACTGTTTGGCGAAGGTTGTGATTACTGGTGATATTGGAGGCATGCTCAGAAAAGACGGCGAATTCCAATTGGGAAAATTTTGTGCCGTTTTGTTGCTAGTGGGCATCATTATGTTGTGGGGTAATCGTGAGGAACCTGGAATTGTCGAGATGGCAGCCACGTGAGATGTGCTGGCGGCCTTCTTCGAAGTGCTGGGAACAATCTGATATGTGCTCGCAACAATCCGTGAGGTGCTAGCGGCCATCTGTGATGTGTTTGACATATTTTTCCAAGTGCTGGAGACAAGCGGCAGTCTGGGGCCCATTCGTGATGCGCTAGCAGCTATCTGCGACGTGCTGGCGACCACATTCAGTGAATTGGCACAGCTCCTGGGACTATTTTGTATTTCCGTGCGAATAAATATGTGGTCGGCATTGAATGCGTACGGTAGGTCCAGCTGTGGGCCTAAGCTCTTGGCTGTTAATGGCCTTGAAGGTACGACGGCAAAATTCGTGGATTTCATCTCAGGTATCTTTTGAAGCGTAGTTTTGTTAGCGGACATTATTGATGTTGGGGGTGGCGACGGAGAACTTTGGATTGTTGGATTTGTTAATTGCAAATTCGATATGATACGCGGTTTTTCCTCAAGCTGCTTCGGTGGGCAAGTAAATTTCTGTGGAGAAAACATTTGAAAGAAGGGTGTATTAGAAAAGTGTTCAGTCTTCAGTTATAGGAGACTATAAAAAAAATAAACAAACCCGACACGCATAAATTCACGATGCAGCAGCAAAGACCACAGAGACGGGACACTTATCTTTGTTTATCATTAGTTGCCTATATGGATAGGTTTGTTTATCATTGGTTAACCAAAATTCTGAACCAGAATTCACACTACTACAGTTTTGCACATGAGTAAGTGTGCGCAAAACAAGAGTCATGTCTCTGTATTCTCTGGCAGCAGTGCAGCAATTGGATGTGCGGCCGATCGTATGCGTGCGTGTGCGTGTATGGTTATATGAAAATGTGTGCATAGGCGTGTGTGCGTGTGTGAGTAAGAGTCCTGCGATTAATCCACTCTGCGCCCACACAATATTCGAGCCTGCATAACGCATTGAGTGAAGTTATGACGTCTACTGGCACAGCAAAATCTTTTTGCTTTACAGCAGTACTCACCTTAGAATTCACACTGGCGGCTGGGCGAGCCCTTGGAAGGATTGGCGAAGAACTTGAAGGGTTTGCTGAGGTGCTTGGGGTGTGCGATGTACAACTAAGGGGGTCCTTTGGTTTGTGTTTCGCTGCAATTTGTATGCTATTCCCGTCAACTGGTGGCTCATAGTCGAAGAAGTGTTTTTGGCAAACGCACAAAGATTCTAAACCACCCGCCGCTTGGATGAAGTCACCGTTGAACTTGAAGCGGTAGAGCCACTTATTGCAACTGCGTTAGAAGAGTAGACAAAAATGTTCATGATAATTCAGCATAAACACGGATACAAAACAATTCAATAATACACACACACGCGCACTTTCCTACATACACACATACATAAAGTGCAATAAATGAAAATTGTTCGCTCCCGGAGCTTGTAGCGACAGCTTTGTCCGATTGCATAAATGCAAATTTGCTGACGCGAAGCTCTGCCGACGGCCGCCATCCAGAAAAGCTCTCATGTCTACGGAATTGGCTGCCCAAGCGCATAAGTCAAACAATTTTCTATTGTTGTTGTTATTGTGGTTGCTGCTTCCGTATTCTTCTTTTGTTTTTTCGCCTTTGTTCGGCGTAAGCAGCGCTGCCACAGAGCACAAGCAGCCATGTTTAAATGGGATAAAAATAGTGCTCAACAACAACAACACAACGCAAGGCAACATAACACACCATTCCACTACAAAGCATAGAAGAACTTGTGGAACAAGTTTAAGGTCAAGTTTGGATGGAGCAGATACTCCGTCAACGAATTGCACGCATTACAGCTGCAACCATTCTTCACACATTTGGCCAAATGCACATAAAGACAACCAACCAGGCACACAACTGGAATTGACAACAATGCCAGCCAGCCAGCCAGCCAGCCAACAGCCCCACAACACCCGCCACTCACCTAAATACAATTTGTGCCAACTTGCAAACCTTCGCTTGCGTTTCAGTATCCGAAAAATTCCACACACAAAATTCGATTACAAGCCGAAAAAAAATGATAAATAAAAATTACCAATCGCTTCAATTGCCCGTCTATTATTTTCACACACTTAAAGAACAAGCAAGCCAATAAAATAAGATTATAACTTAATTCAATCCGATCGTGCGTCCACCTCTTTGTTTACTGATGTGCAATTTCTTGCTTCAGCTTAAAATTAGAACCTGACCCATGTACGCTCTTCCGCAGCACTCTCTCACTAACTGTCCATATATGTACTTATTTAAGTACCCCTGTTTCTGTCTCGCATACCGTCCGTCACATAGGCACATTAAGCACTCCAAAGTTCTCGCAAGTTCCCTGCTATTCCCAACTTCTTCCTAGTGAATAACAAAAAAAAACTTCTGCACAAGAGCACTCATCATTCCACTCCTTTAAAGCACACAGAGCTCATATAACCCGCTCTCGCCCGCCATCCACCCCAGCAAATGCATGCACACCATAAACAGCTTTCGCCCAAGAGGAGTCAAGTTGCAGTCAACAAGCTAGCAGCAGGCAGCACTCACTCAGTCACTCATCCCAGTGGCATGCAGCGGAAATGCACACGCCGTACGCAGTTTGCACAAAAACGCCATCCCAACAGGAACAGATCCAGAGTACTCGCAACTACACGCATGGTGGAACATATAGCAATGTGAGTTGACATTCTAGAGCCATTCTTCGGACAAATCCGCTACCACACCTTTTGCAGAAGAGAGATGACTTAATAAAGAAAGTGCATTGGGTTTGCGTCGGCTTTGATTGAGACAGAAAAGGACTTTCAAGAAAAATTGGGAAAGGTGAGGCGCCCACCACTCAATTTTATTCGCTGATGTCTTTATAAGATAATACACTACAAACATATTTTATTGTTATTGACGGTACTTGGTTTTTGTGAAAAACTCCCCTTTCTTATGCCACTTAAACAATATCGTAGGAATAGTGGTGCAGATAGCTCCTGTTTTGAAGTTTCGAACTTAAGTAAGCTTTTCCCTCCTTCGGGGGCAGAGATACAATTAAAAACACCTCTTGTCTGGAATCGCCTCAACTAAACTTTAAAGTTTATTTTCAATTTACTATTCAAATGAACGATATCAACATATAGCTGAAGAAAAGTAAGCATCAGTATCTCTTCAACTAGCTCTCTATCTCGTTCTCGCCTCATCTTTCTATCTTACTTCACCAATTTTTATCACGTTCTTTCCCTTTGTGTCGTTGTCTCTCTATCTTTCTTTATCTCGCTCTCTCTATTCTTCTTCCTCACTATATATTTATTTATGTGGCTCTCACTCTCTCTATATTCCTTCATCTACATCTCACTCTCTCTCCATATTCCTTTATCTAGCTCACTCCCCAACTTTCCTTATTTGTATCTCTCTCTCTCTCTCTCTAATTTTCCTTATTTGGCACTCTTTCTAATTTTCCTCATTTAGCTCTCTCTCTCTCTTCTAACTTACCTTATTTAGCTCTCCCTTTCCCTCTCTAACTTTCCTTAATTAGTTCTCTCTACAATTCTTTATATAGCTCTGTCTTTCTATCTATATTTATCTCGCTCTTGCAGTGTAACTCTCTCTATCTTAGTTCATCGCGCTCTCACTCTCTCCATACGCTCTTTCTCCCCTTTGTTGAATTCGCTCTCCCTCTCCATTTATCTCGCTATACCTATATCTCGCTCTCTCTATGTCTCCTTATCAAACTCTCTCTATCGTGTTTCTCTCGCTTTGTGTCTCGCTCTGTGCCTCTCTTTATATCGCTCTGTGTCTCTCTTTATCTCGCTCTGTGTGTCTCTTCATGTGATCAGGCAGCTTTATACTAAATCGTCCTATAGAAGCAAAAAGACACTTACAAAGAATCAGTAAGAATCATGATTGATATCTTTTCAGGCGATTATAGAAGTAATCGTTCTCTCAGGCTTTCTTCCGAATTCCGTTTTCCGACTGAGATGTAGGAATTTCTCAGCCTCAACCACTTTCATGCCATTGTGCTATGTACGTACAGATTACCAAGTAAAACGCACACACACACAAACGAGTCGAGAAATATGAGTGGCCAGACGTCAGCATTTTTCGCAAGCATAAAAAGAGCTTTTTGAAAATGGTGCTAACATTGTGAAAAAAACGTGTAGTAGATACTAAACTCCGTCTGTAATAACTGGAACTGCGTCATTTTGTAGAACTTATTTTTATTTCAGGTGTTAACTACCCAAGGACATTTAAAAGCAGTTGGTTCTACGGATTCCAGCAACTGAGGCAGGCCCCTTAGTGCATACAAGTCGGATGCAGAATGCACATCCGTCAACTATGATAAGCCCGTGCTGTGGTACCAGATCCTTCAGAAGCGGTAGACACAGCAACGACTTCAGTTGTATGCAAGAGACTCTGCAAACTCGGCCGACCAAGTTTAATTAATGTTTTGTTTCAAGAATTGAGAAGAACAGCATAACTGTTTTTTAGAATTCATTTAAGCCTAACGTGAATATTCCTGAGAATTTTCGTTCAGAACTCTACATGACTGTAAATGCTTCTTGAGTCATGTTCAAATTGAAAAGTAAAAATCTGAGAGAATACGCTTTATATGAATATTTTCAACTTAATTATCTCTGAAAACCTTTATTTGTATTTTAATCATTGTCACTTCTTCATCACTCCATCTTACAGTTGATTTAGAAATTGAAATTAAAAAAAACCTTAACATATTCAAGCATATCACGAATATTCGGCCCGAATTTTTCTAGCGGATTTGAATAGAATTCTAACCAGATGGTGTATATTTCATATTGGAATGTGGTTGGAATGCAATTAAAAATAAATCACATTCTTGCAAAACGCAATTATGAACATTGCGATCTGGCCACTGCACCAATTTCCAACCACAAAATCTTAGCTACGCTATCTTCCACACGAAAACTGCACAACAACCCGCACACAATTGGAAAATGTCTCTGTCCACATTATGACTATGTGTAGACTGGACGCCATGCCATGCCCAATCAGCGGTCCCACTCTGTTCGCAGCACTCGATTGGACTCGGCCTCAACTGAGATCCACTCGTTTGGAATTTGCTTTGAAGTTGGCACTCTGTAAATAGAAGTTCAACAAACTTTGACTTCGAGCAGCAGCGACGCTCACTTAAAAATCTGCAGATGCAACTGCTGCTGCTGGTTATGAGTGCCACAACAAAGCAGAAAAGGCGACAGCAACAGTTGAAAAACTAGAACAGTATAAAATAAAGACGAGGAAAATATGCGAAAAAAGCTTTTCGTGCAGTCTGCAAAAGCTGGCAACATATGCTCAGAATCAGGTGCAGTGGGATGGGGGTTGCGGTCGCAGCAGACCATAACGGGTGAGGGCTGCAGTGCAACGATGCGCCATGGAAAAAACAGCAAGCAGCAACGATATTGTATGTAAGGTTGTTTTGGTTTCATAGCTGCGCATCCTGGCCATAACTTTATGGCCGGTTATGCCCTTGAAAAAGGACTGCCATTTTTCCCATACTGGATAGGGTTATATATATGTACATACATACTTATGTACATATGTATGGCTACATATGTATATGTAAATGGATATAATAGAAACACGGGACGAGTATGCAAAATGCTTGATTAATTTCAATGTGGAAGTCCATAAGTGCAACATTTCCAGAGCTTTCTGTATACATCAACCTTACTTCATTGATAGTCTGTCTATTCGGAATTTTAATAAATTTTATTCATTTATTATGTTTTAGCTATTTGGCCATCAAAAATCGATACATAAGGGAACATTGAATTCGAATAAAAAAACATTAATCAGTTCCTGACTAAGAACATTAACAGGAACGCCCCTACAAAATATGTACTATAGGAGAAAGACTGGGACTTTCGTCCTGTTAAAAATACCAGATCACTTGCCCACGGACTTGCATTATTTTTCTATATTCGAATGTTGATAGTTTCCCAACTACTCAGTGGTAAATAATTTGTATCTCATCACTCCTCGTCTTTGGCTATAGATGCTCCCGTAAAGGAAGTATTCCCTATTGTTAAATAGGCACAGCAGTGGAAAAATATTGCTTGGCTTCAAGCAGATTCTTATATATACGGGTATATGTACATATACATAAATTTATAAGGTGGTTTCAACCATAACCTAAAAATCAGCAATCCAATACTAAAAATTTGCTTACGGCTGAAATCTCCTGCGCCATTGCAAAAGGATTCGAATGCGCCCAACCGAGAATATTTTCCGGAACCGTTATCGATGTTTATGCAAAAAAAGAATAAACTCACGTTTTTGGATCATTCAGCGGAAAATAAAGAAGGCACTCAGGGTCCATGCATCCAAAAACGCAGCGACCATTTGTAGTTTTTGTAGATTCTGCCAACGGTGCTCGAGAAGAGTTTATATTGTTGTTAGACGGCATTATTACGTCTATAAGGATTATTCTCAATTTAGATTGTGAGTTTCTTAGGTCCGGGCAGTGCGAGCTGCGTATTGTGAATGGTGAACATTTTTTTGGAAGTAGACAATTGCAAATGGAACGAAATGAATTCCGGTGTGGGGGAAAGTCCTTTATGTCGATCCACACTACGTTACAGCCACAGTCAGAAGCCAAATGCTATCTAAGATTGTTTGCATTGTCAAGCTCTTTGCGGGAGAATGTAACTGTTTGTCCTTTCCATAGTGCAAGGCGATGATTTGAGCTCTGACGAATAAAGAATTTAATTTTCTGTCAAAATAAAAGTGTGCGGCGAATTAATATTTGAGGAACAGACATTTGCTTCTTCTGTCTTGCGTCTACATGCATACACTACATCACTATTTACATAGTTGGTTATACCTTACGTCTGCTTCACAGTTCTTCGCAAGCCGTTTCAACATTTATTACTGCTCTGGTTCTAACTGTCTTCTAAAGCCATTCTTTGGTCATTTGGACGTTGCACGTACATATGATATTGCTGCTTATTTTTAAGTTAATCAAAAATAAGTTTTCTCGCCTAAACCGCACTAAATTGTAAAAAAATAAATTTTAAATTTTTGGTTTTTTCTTTTCTTGTTCTATGAAAATTTCATTATTTAATTCGAAATAGACGGAGAACATAGTAGACAATTATTTTTGATATTTTGTTTGCATAATTTCCCGATCTAATTCGAATTCAATTATGAAACATATAATAAAATTATAAAATATTTAAAAATCATGATATACAAATATACATAAATATTATGAAATATGAAAAGTTTAACAAACAATAAACTAAAAAGAACGATCTCTCTTACTGTCATTAATAAGCAAAGAACATTTTGAGATACACACACGACATTTTCAGGGTTCATCTCTTGGCGACATAAGCTCTCCGGGATAATATTGGCGTTTGGTGTATTATTCTCATTGTTATGCTTATTTTCTCGTGATTTCTGGTGGTTATGTGTGGGTACTTACTATATACATAGTCCATATTTCAATTTGTCGCTGTGTAATAAAAAATATGCTCCTTTCCTTAGTGTAGCTGCCAGTGAACAGTTTTGCGCGATGCGGCCGTGTTCATATTGACAACAAACATTTTGAATATGTCTGAAGAAACGCAGACATCTGGACACCCCTTATTCGAAATTTTTGAGAGCAGAACGCTGGTAATATGGTTGCGATTTGCGTAGAAAATTGTGCCCACATGTTAAAGCTTTTTGAGTGTCCGGGGAAATAATACCAACAACTACTCGTATATTCCAATATAGGCATTCGGGGTCTAGCGTTGCGGTTTCCCACATAAATCAGCTTAGCATGTGGTAAAACAAATGGCGTGTGCTACCAAATACAATGTTGAGAATCGTAGGAACAATAACAAACATAACAACACGTTGTTCTACGAAAAGGGGAACGCGGGAAAAGCACACTGCTTGTTTTTAAGCTGCCCACATGCATTCGACAGCAGCGCAAGAAGCTTTTTTGTACTTTCGTATGTGCATTTAGTATGAAAGTTGTTTGCAATTGTTTATTTGCTTATGCTGGAATTATTATTACCCGGTTCGCTTGTCTGCCACACACCTGCACATACATATGTACATACATATATCCGCAAACAAATTTCACAGTGCCCACTAATTTGTTGATTAAAATCGAGTAATTGACTGCGACAGCGCCATTGACGCCAGCTTCACATATAAAAATTGTTCTTACCTTTTGGAAAGGAGTCGGAGTAGTTGGCCAAGTTGAATACCCTTTTCAGCATTTATCTGCCTTCAACTGTGCATTTATACTCTCGCTTTTTTTAAAATTTTTGTGGGTTTTTTTAATTGATCTTTATAAAAGCTCGAAAGCGTCTGAAAAAGAATTTTTATTTTAACATTTGTAGATTTTTTGTTTATTTTTTCTTTTTGGATTTATTTTTAAGTTTGCACATTGCACACTCTTATCATTACACTGTTGATTCTTGCACTCTTGAAGTTTGTCCTTTTCTAGAACGTTTTTAATAATCACGCAAATGCCCGCAGCCGTGAATGCAAATCCACACGCAATGCCAATCAAACACCGTGAAAGTTCTTAGTGCCATTCAGCAGCAGGAGCAACAACTGGCGCGACGTCACAGCAAACACGAAGTTGCGCGACTGCAGTTCCAAAACCTCTCGTTTCAGAGCTTTTGTGTGTTCCTTTCTTTTCCTCGTTTCGCTTGATTTTGCACTCTGCACGTGCAGCTGATGGTGATGTTGGTGTTGCGGTAGGCAGCGGAAAGAGAAAACATGGCATTGGTGAAAAGCTACTTTTGTATGCTGCTGAGTCCACACCTCATAGTCTGACGCCTGGTGATTTATTGTAAAAGAGTTCTCGTATTTATTTACTTAGAATGCAATGCCAAAGCGCGTTAATTACACTTCTCCTTATTTTAATGGGGCGTTAGCATGAACAAAATACCATCCAAATAAGTTCCACAAATACAAATACACAGTATGTTGAGTTACTGCTCCGGGTCCTCGAGAATGAAAGGGTGCATGGGCTTCAAAATGAGAGAAAGTTCTAGTCTAGTTAAAAGTCTCCACGCGCTGTGTCCGTAAAGGGGGGCGAGAAAAATTGGCGGCCATGCAGCAAGTAGCAGTAAAATCTCAAGGCTACCATCCACTCAGAGCAACAATATATGGGATTTTGCTGGCAGCCTCACCCAACCTATCTCGGTTGGAAGAATTCGTATGCGGTACCCAGATCTCGCCTTGGGAGTATAAAAAAGGAGTATTTATTTTGCCATGCATATTCAAAGGGGGTTTCCTGGAGTACTCCCTTTGTACTCTCATGTCAGTTGAGCAGGAGCACTCCCCTAATGCCCCAAAAAATGTTAAATGCGGTTCTCTCAGAGAGAAAAGCTTTTAAGCTTCCTCGATCAATGACATGCTTATGTAAAAAGGAGGACAACGGGCGTACTCCAGGCAGCAATAAGACCACCCCTTGGAGACTTCAACGCGGATCCCCTTTCGTGCTGAGTAGTTAAAGGCCAGCTGCGTTTTGTTCTGCCTCATAACAACTTTTTTGTCCAATCTGCATGTCGCTTTTCTTGATTGAAATTTCGCTTCTTTTCATGTCCATAACTTTTTAACCGCTCGCAATTTAGCTCAAAAAAGTGCATTTATTTAATTTCCGAAATGAATTCTTTAGTTTGGAGAAATTAACGAATACTTTAACGAAATCACAAAGAATATTGTTATTATATTATAAGAGCGATGGGCTCAGGTCAAGACCAAGAGTCCCTCCTGCACATTGCTGGTGTAGGATTTTCCATTCAGCGCAATAGATCTGGAAAACCACACTCAACTAAAGTTAGTTCTGCATGAATTGTTGTTTAAATATTTATATATGACTGAAATATGTTTTGTGGCATTACGGAAATAAACCAAAATGGGACTCTACTGAAAATGAGAGTTACAAAGAAAATACATGTTTCCTGACATTCAACAAGCAGTCGGATCTGTCTTCTACTCGTTTATAAAGCTGAATGATTTGTTGGATGTTTTGCCGATATTTCTGTAGACTAGATGAACACAGGGAATTATATTTCTAGATTCTATTAGATCACTTGATGTTTCAGTGTTATGGGTTCATCTGAAACTCCACTGTGTGAACAGTGATGATGGCTGACAGAGAATATTTAAAGATCTCAGCAGATCTTTGCAAGGAGAATGGTATTCTTTGGCTTGAAAATGCCAAGACTTGACACTCCAGAGGTAACGAGTTGTTAGTATCCCATCAGTTATGGTAACGCTGGTATTAAAATAACTCTCGATTCCACAACTAGTTTGGTGGGAAGAATGATGCGCATTCTTGATCTCACAGAACTCTCTGTTTCTGAAACTTATACTGGGACATTAGCAAATCTGTTCATTGTATTCGGATTGACTGTGAAGCCATAAAGAAGTGAAACACATGAGTGGCGATTCGTGTATGTGCAGGAAGCTGAAAATAGCTTTCGTTCGCGAGCGAAGCGTCCTGGACCGATGCTCTATTGCATTGCCAACTCAAGTAGGTCAGAAAGTTTGGTGCAATACCTTACGTATAGAGACCGTTCCTGTGCCAACTGTCGTAAGTAACACCACTGTGGGTGCACTGCAGCTGCGAGTGTACTACGTGTATACTGTGCCGGGCAATTGAGTACAGAGTCTACGGCAGTATAATTGAAACTCTGGCAGAAACCTGGACACCATTGGTATTGCTCGCGACTCGGCTTCGGGCATTAATCATCGCTGAGACGGCATTAATATTGCTGAATATTGTTTTGCGGCTCTTTGCTACTGGGTACATTAGCTGCGCGTACTCATCGTCAGCTCACTGTATTCTAATTGGCGGCTGTCTGTCAGAAATGTAGGAAAGGTTTTTGTCGACTCCTTATCGCTTCGCAGATCGCCATCGTCCGCAGCCCAAACAACACCGAGTGCAGCAAGTTGCACACATTTTTGCACTTAATGAATGGCTCTTAATGAGCGTTTCTTATGCTGGCGTTGTTAACGCGTTTTTACGATTTGACAATTGCAATTGTAAATTCTGTAATTAAACACATTTCCATAGTGTCATCCAAGCGCATTCACTGCAACTGTCGTAAAAAGCAGCTGCCAATTGCGCATTGCTGCTAATTGTGGCTGGTGTCAATTACGGTCATGTTTTACGAGTCTGATGGACGGCAATTGGCGTAAGTACGCTCCTTCTTCGTTAGGAGTGCGCTGGCCAGAAATCGATGGGTCTGTCTAGCAGTACCCTAGTTCAGCTTACAATGATGCGGAGTGTTTCTCAAAGACCTTAAACTATTTTTGTGTCAAAATTTCACTCCAGTCTCTCATATACCAGAAGATTGGGGAATGTCCACATAAATACACGTAAATAACAATTTGGACTTTCCAGAGACTTGCAGAGTAGCGACGATGATGACGACGACGATGATGGAAATGTTAGAGTCTCGCTTGTTTATAAATTTGACTTTGAACTTTTGTGGGGACTCTGAAATGAAGCTACTTTCTATATACATATGTAGGTGGCATTAGTACAGTTGATGACCGAAATTCGCCTCTCATTTGACTAAATGCAAGATAATTTTTCCTGTGTGTACTTGCTTTTATATATTCTGTTTTTTCATTGCATTGCTTTAAAGGAGTCAGTGATATCGCACCACTGACAATATCATGGAAAAGTTAGTGACTTGCTGGCGCTGCACATTGAAGCAACATGTCCAAATGCCATACGACATTTTGTGCCATGACAATCCTCACACCGAAGCTATGCACGCGCCAAGTCGAGTTTACAATCGACCTCAAATCTTGTCTACAAATCGTGTCTTTCCGTTGGGAGAAGTGCTTAATGTATTTCAAGATTAAAGTGAGAATACTGAGGAAGTTCATTCTCACCCGAAAATGGGACGGAAAGAAAAGAGAACTGGCAGAACAATCACACCTAATTTACACAACATTGCGTAAAGAAGGAATACAATTTCCCAGGAGATGGATGTCTCCACCAAACAATATCTAATCGTTTAATTTTGGTTACGTTTTCAGAAGGTGGGTGGAAATCTCGGAAACACAACAAATAAAACGACACCTCCAACAGAGTCCATTAAAGAGATGAAAGCCTCCTCGAGAGTTTCTCTTTCCTTACGGCTTTTATGTCAAAAATAAAGAGAGGGGCCGTGAACAAAGTTAAATAGCAGCAGATACGAAACATTGAAGGAGCAAATTGCAATTGTAAAGTGTCAGTTTCCGAATTTGATGGTCAATTACCACAAACATATTACAGTTGGAGTTTGACTAGTGTGGATGAGGTAAAACATCGACACTAAGGAGAAGGCTCTGTGGCCAGCAGCCGAGACGACGAGTTCAGCTGATAGTCAACATTTGCAGATAAGGCGAAAGCAGAATGCATGCTAGCTGAGGGCACAGTTCACCTCTTTAATATTCATTGACCTTATTGCAACCCACTCCCGCCACTGCAAACTTCACTAACTTTTGCGATGATACCAGTATTTTGTGAGTGTTCCGCTGGACAAGCTGACTTTATTTCCCTACTCCCAAAGTAGTTGACAATCTTGTTCTACAAGACTCTCCACGGACAATTCCATGCAATGTCACAGCAAATTGCAAGGCGTCTAAATTAACATAAGTCGCGGACTGGATTGACTATCTTGTCTGCAATCAGCACTTAACTGCGTGTGCGCCACGGCTAAAGTGGAGCACACACACACACAGACACAGGCCTTTTGCAATGTGCTACATGTCTCTCTCAGCATGTGTCTGTCCGTTCGTCCGTCTGCGGCTGATCACAGTGACTGATCAGTGGCATCGACAAGCGAAATGTCAACCACGAGCCAGCGGCAGCCAATAACAATAATAACATCAGCAGCAACAGTAACACGAGCAACAACAACAACAACAACAACAACAACAACAGCCGCAGCGGCATCAAGTGCGTGCTGCAGTTCTCTTGCACCATTTGACATACGAGTACGCGTATGAATAATGGATGCGTGCAGCCGCATACAAAAGACTCGATTAAACATGTGCGCGTAACTTGCAAGAGTGCAGCGCACAAACGAAGTCTGTTGACAAAATGCACAGCAGTAGCCCAGCCCCCGCTCCGCCCCCCAATCGCGCCCAGCGGCGGACAGTGTGGTGCTGCTGGCAATTGTGTTGTGCTGGGCCTAGATTAAGCAGTTAGATACACGAATATAGGCTGGCAATGTGCGGCACGGCGCTACGCTGGTGGCCGCACGGACTGACACGTCCATGTCAATGGATCAGTTCAATTCAGCGGGCTGTGGAGCGCGCACTGGCGGCTGCTGGCTGCTGGTTGCTGGCTGCGACAAGTCACACGGCTGTCAATTGCGTTTAACGAAAACGCCTCTCAGCGTACGAGTGTACTTCCAACTGGAAATCGCTTAAGGCTCATAATTATGCATAATAAATGCAATAAACTAGCAAACGGACAGACCGCTGCGGTGGCACGGGCAGTTGCAGTGGCATTATGCAGAGTTGCATGCAACATGTCGGCCCGCAATGATAAATGACTCCGACCTGATTTCGGTATTTGAGTGCTGTTTCGCAGATAGCTGCCTGTCTGTTCGGCGCTCGATCTGACTGCTCCCTCGTTTTTGTCCACCACTTACAGTGCCCCCGAATAGACAACATGTCAAGAAATGGCATGCTCACTGGCTGCAAAACGATCTTCTGTGCCAATTTAAATGCTCATTGCTATTTATTTATTGTTTCGTTTTGTTGTGTTTTGTTCGTTAGCGCAGCGATCCTGAAACTTTTATCCACCTCTCTCAGTTATGGCGATTCTTAGCATGGTTCTCGGTTGAATTGTTTGTGGAAATCAGTTAAATTTCCGAGAATTGCCGTGGTCAGATGTTTAGCAGGAGGTCAATCTTTTCCAGTGCTTTTTTCGTCTATAAATGTTCTCACACCCACTTACAGAGTCGTAACTACCCGCGGGTTCTCTCCACATAAATTTCCTGAATTCTGTTCGGACACTTTCTCTGCCAGACTACAACTTCCATCGATTTGCATAGGACTATAGGAAATGCTCCGGAAATATTTGTTTCATTTGAGGGTGTGAATTCAAGTAAAGTGCCGCTTCCGGGTAACCTGATAACTTCAGGAATATCAACATCTTGCGGGATATGGGGTCCATCCTAGGACCAGAATGTGGCTGGCAACTAGCCGCTTAGATAATAATAATAGTTGTTCTTTAAATATTTCATTAGTTGATTTGGTGAGGGCATTACCAACAATGTGGCCACGTACGACTTTCTGGAAATATGTCATCCCTTCCCAACTAATAATACTAGAAGAGGAAACCACATTTCCTTGTATTAAGCAGACACAAGCGAATTTATTTCAGAGTGAGCGACTTTCGGTAATGAATTCTTTGTTGGGGCACTTTCGAGAAGCCCCTGAAGCCATGTAGTTCGGGAGTTCAACATCAACATCACTTACACTAGCATCGCATTTAATTTGTTGCAAGCAGTAAATGAGCAAAGAGGGGTAGTCAGCAGAAGAAGCCATAAATCTCACAGTGAGCACACCAGCAATGATGTGACACTTGCTGAAGAGCGCACCCTCTCATACACATGAACACACGCAGGCTCTCACACACACACGTAGGGTAAAAAGGATGCAGCAAAAATTTAGTTGACTAGAAAGAACTCACAAAATGAGTGTGAGAAAAGGTGGGGTACCTCCACAAAAGGCCTGAGGACTCATGAGATAATCCCCGATATCCAGTATGACTGCTAGACGACACGGTGAAGGTTGCTACCGTCTAACTACACTCATGAGATAATCCCCGATATCCAGTATGACTGCTAGAAGACACGGTGAAGTTTGCTACCGTCTAACTCAATTCTTGTCAGGACACGGATGCTTCCGATTTTACCCTCGGTAGTACAGGCATGTAAATGACCAATACTGCCTGTACTGTGCTGCCAGATATGAAAATGCAGAATACGTCTTGATGGAATGCGTAAGATTTGCAGATGCAATACTCGTGCTAGAGGGTTATATGGAAGATCCCCAGGTGGTGTCCGCCAGTACATGTTTGGTTCACAAGATGCCTGGGATGCAGTAGAATACGTATTGGTCAGTATGGAACGAACAAAATGCTCAAGGCCAGCGACCCAGCAACGACAGTGAGGAAGCTCTTGCCCGCCCCGTAAGGAAATGCTTTAATTGGTGGTACAACGGGGACTCGCGGGATTGCTGCATAGGTGGCTTTAATGGGTTAAAGTCCCACACTTCGGCTGATGAAAAAAAGTATAATCACACACATGTCCATATGGCGAAGTGAGTGCGTCACCAAAAGTTTTGCTCGGTTTGCTTTCAGACTTCCACTGGTGGCTCCCGGTCGGGAGCTATCAATTTCTTATTAATTGAACAAGAAAAAGTTTCCCAACAGCTGGCTAAGCTGCTGAAGTCACATCAGGCGGCAGCCAAGTAGCGCCTAATAATTGTCCATAATTTGCACACCCCGTGAGGGGGTGGGTCCTAGTTGTTATGACTGGCGAAATATGTTGTAACAATTTATTTAATTTATTAACAGCAACAACAAATTTGCAATTAGCACAGCCACTCAAATTGTGATTGATGATTGCTATCTGACAATTGGCATCTCGTATGTGTGAATAGCTGCCAGGCAAATGTGCCAGGGACCAACCAACCTAGAAGAAGGCTACACCACTCTGAGATATCAACGGCAGGACGTCGTGCAATTAATGCGCCTTACATTCGCTTGAAGAGAAACAGTTTATGTTGTTCTGCACATAACTCATGAACGAGATGCATTGCAAGTAGTCGTGTCTTTCTTAGACCTAAGATATTTTTTAGCGGGATTATTCAACTGATGTCCTCGTCCATGCTAATGAAACCCTTTCAGTGCATGCTAGTATAAATTTGTGAAGAACTTTATATATAAGTTGCGTGTCTTCCAGTTCGGTATCAAGCAAATGTGGAAACAAATTATCGCTGATCATGTTTGAGAACGGGTTCCATTGACAATAACGTGTTCTCTTGCTACAGTTTAGACGATAATGACAATTTATTTTTCCTCTCTTGTAGGATTTTCCTCACTCTAAATATAATATTAATGTTTGTTTACGTAATCGGAAATGAGGTTTTTCGCTGGAGTCAAGTTTAATACAAACATTTCGAACTGAACCCTGATTTTGCACACAAGCTTCCAAAATGGCAAAGCATTTCTGGAGAGTGAGACCCTCCATGATGATTTGCAGACTCCACTGAAGGTTTTCTTGGATTGAGAAATTACTCATATCTTAGAGAATTACTCGCACCAAGAGAAGTGGGAAAGTCTACACAAAGCTTCCTTTAGATATTCTCTCATAGACGCAGTTTTGTGATAGGAATTGAAACTCTTGAACTGTTCGTTACAGAGAAACCTTTCCGCCGAAAGCACTGCAATTCTCTTTTTCCGCCCCCCCCAGGTTGCGTGAATTTCGGGCGTATCGATATGGGCTCTGCTGTAAATAAAGTTACCAAAGATACGGTTCGAGACCCTGAAGTGAAGTGACAATGGGAACGTCCCGAAGTTAGCGGCAAACCAGTTTTACCAACATTGTCAACTTATGGCCAGGTAAAAACCTAAGTGGGATTTGAGTGCTGCAAACGGCCAAAATTCCAATGCATTAATTTTGCTGTTTTTTGAATTAGTTCCTTTCACTCAAATTGTTTGGCACAAAGCACACACAAAATTGCTCTGTCGTTGAGCTGTGCTTTCGCAGGCGCTTACCCAGTAATTACTTGGCCATGCTTCCCATTATTTGCCTATCTGCTAATGCGGTGCATTCCCGTACCAAAAACAAAATTTTTCATTCCTGGTGTGCTTGTCTGATGGTGCTCAAAAAATGAATTCCCCTGAAGCACTCGAAGAGAGGGATTCATAATTGGTATTGTAATTGTTGGGCCTCCGAGATTGTTTAATTTGAACACGTCTGATTCAATGGGCTTTGGTGTGTTGGTCAACCAATGGAGGCCTCCACACACCCTCTTCTACCCCACCGCCCCGATCAGTTAGCAGAACGCACTCAAGTGTCAATGGAGAGCAGCTGGAAGTGCGGCCTCTCGTGCCCGTGCTGTCTCTCCACTGACACGCTGACTAATCAGCACATTAATGCAAGGAGCGACAATTGAAGTCGCATGCATTTAAATGCAGTCGAATGCCAGTCACAGCGCATAATTAGTAACTTAATTGTGCGCTCTTTTCTGCAATTTGTCAAATTCCAATCGAGTTGCTTACAAGGAGTTGGCATTCGTCATGCGCGCTTTTCAATTCAGGCTTAAAGCAGCAGTCGAGCGCATGGGAGTGTGTGTGTGTGTGTGTGTGGAGAGAGAGAAGGGCGTGGCCGGAGTGCAAATACGCTCGCAGACAAAGCCCAGCAAAATCAGCAGCAAGTGGTGCCACCGAGTATGTTGTGCATGCGTAACCCCAGCCACACCCACCCATAACTTCCAGCGTTCGAGAATATCTCCGCATCTGCCACTTTTTCATTTTGCGGTCGTAAAAACCGAATGAACTTCTAAGTAAGTTCAAAGTCAGTTTGTCAGCACAGGTCTGACGGAAGTTTTTATTGCGTTTCTTTTGTGTTCTGTTATTGTTACGATTCTCTAAATCATAAATCAAAGCGTGGCGGATCTGGTCGCTGGAGCCGCCATTCAAGTGGATCCACTTCGCCAAATGAGGCAGCCGGAGTTTAACGAGTTTTGGGCTGCTCTTTGTGCGCATATATTTTAAGTAGATTTTTATGGGGGCGTCACAGTCGCACACCTTTTCTGCTACTCTTTCAATGCTCTTCTTAATTAGCGATTTAGCTGAGTTTTGCGACTTGAAGAAAAAGCTGAAAACTCGATCGAACGTGCGAATGTGCGGAGAAAGGGGGGCGAGTACATTTGCACCCGTTAGCTAAAGATAACCTATCTCGTGCATATGGAATCTTACTGAACCAGAGTAATAATATCAACCTAATCACAACTCACAATTCCAGGGATTTTATATTTTTGCTAATTAATATCTTCAAGTCCAAGGATTGGCTAATTTTTTTCCTTTTTTGCTTTGAATCACTCAATTTATTATCCTATATTTTGCCGGCTTCCATTGTCTGGTGGCAAGGATGGGCCCCTTGGTTTATTCACCAATTTCATTCCAGGACTTGATTATATGCACTACTTTGTTCAGTGGTAAGCGCGCTAGTCTCTCTTCAGGATATGAACTCGTAATGCATCTCTATTTATCTGGCAGTCGAAAGATTCAGTTGTCAGTATTCACTACTCGAAGCCCTTCCAGGCACAATTAAATAAGTAAAAAAAAAAATCCCTCACCAATTCCAAGGAATTTTGGCATTTTCGCAATTCCTCATAAGATCGCCCAAAAGCATCTGCAAGCTTCCTCACTGCCATAAGTGCAGCGCTTCAGAGAATTTTGATTTTACCAGGAATAACCGTTTTCTTCAATTTCTGAAGGAAAAACAGTATTAAAATAGTTCCTGGAATTAGAAATCAATTCCAATTTGCATGCCTAAGTGGATTCGATAAACATAAACATTTTATATGGCATGGAATTGGCAAACACTTTCATAATTTAATTGACTTGACGGTAAATTGTTCGTAAGGCCAATACTCGTGTAATTCCTGGCTACCTCTGCTAATATCAACCACCGATTTGAAGAGCGCTCCTTAAGGGACAGAGAACCGCACTTCGTACGGGCAAATCTCAAATGAGTGAGCTGAGACCTTTCCACATCATCTTCAAACAAACTCCCTACTGTTACACCCACTTCAATGTCCACTTAAAATGTCCATCTAGAATTCTCAGCATATGAATGTGATTTACATTTTAGCAGAGATCCACTCGACGTTTTGTATTTAAGGGGAGCACCAGTTTAAAACATGATTGTGAGAATTATAAAGCAGTTAACGAATATAATAAAGTCATTTCTACAGCTCGGGGCACATGGTTCTGCAACGCATATCGCTGGTTCTGCGGCCGATGCCGTTGTTCACGAACATAATAAAGTTATTTGTACAGCCCGGGGCACATGGTTCTGCAGCTCATATCGATGGCTCGGCAGCTGATGTTGATGGTGCTGCAGTTGATGTTTATGTTTCGGCACCTAATGCCGCTGGTTCTGCAGCGCTGTATAACTTCATTCCAGCGGCTGTTAATCACTTGTGGGACACTTGCGTTCATTCGCTGAACAACAATCTATCCTGCTAAACTATAAATATATGACCCAAATAGAGGGGTTTTATTGGAATGGCTTTGTGTCGTCTGTTCTCACCTGCCCATTAGTTGGATGTCGAACTTATTTTTTCAGTCAGTGCACAGTGAGTGTAATATTGGCTGAAACCTTCACAGATCAACGAAATGGTTTCAGGAATAATCACATATTCAGTACTGCGGATTGATGTATGATTACAGCTGAGTTCCATGTAGTCAGTCGATGTTTCAATTGCAGTGAGTAAAGTAAGGCACTCACAACTCAAACTTTGGACACCTTTCGAATCGAATTTTTCGGCTGTGAAGGGTTTGCAAGTTTAGATTTTTGTGCTTATCTCCGCAAAATAAAGCAGCCAACAACAAATTACGAAACCTCATATTAACATTGTTTCATCTTCGCTCCACGAGGATTCCCACTACCCAACGTAGTTAACAACTCGACTGATTTTGGCTCCATTCCTCTGCATATCCAATGATGAGGTAGTTGTTCAGTCCATGCGACGGTTTTTTTTCCCACTAAACAGGGAAGTTGGATACGATTGAGTTGTTGCGCACATGATTGAATATCGCTCACAACCGCAGAATGACACAACAGCGCTGCTAAATTCAGAAATTTTTAGATTCCGCACACCAGCAGAACTTTTTGCTAAACTCCGGCAACTTTTGGTGTTAAGAGTGATCAATTCCTTATTATGATCTTCAGTTTTGCTTAACATCGGAAATCTGATATTCTGAATTTTTCCAGACATCCAAATTTCCAATTAGAAGATGGTTTCCGCTAAGAAAACAATTCTCCAGGGTTCGGATTGAGGAACATTTCCTGCGACTCTGTTTTCAAATTGAATAGAAAGTTATGGCCATCATTAGCACTTTCAATTCCGTGGGTCCTTAGGCGCTACGTTCGGTCGGACCAAACTACTGAAGTTAGATGGTAGCTTTACAGCCCCGGAGTGAACATACCCACCAATTCGTTGACGATGCGTGATGGTCTTAGCACTCGTCATGCTGTCAGCTGGGATCTTTGTGCCTAAAACCAACTTCAATTGCGATAGAAGTGCTTTACAGTTAATTGTCAAATTCCTTCCCAATCAGACACCTAGTCAAATACACATGGTCGAGCTCTGGATGCTATATAGGTCCGGCACACGCAGCAGTGATATTTTCGCAATTGTATTTTTTCGTAGACGCTCTGAAATCGGCATCTGCAGCAGAGCACTTCCCTTGCAATTTTTAAGGAATCCCCAGTTAATCGTCAGTGGTACTGTGTTCATAATGTGCATTGCTTTTCAGTCATTAAATGCAACGGAAACCATTGAAGACTCAATGGAACATAATTATTTCATTGATATCTTCGAAGAAGACGACATGGACCACATGAACCACATGGACATTTTTGATGACATTCCATTGAACGACGCAGATGCAGTGGATGTGAGTCTCATTGAGCCCACAGTACACTTTGGAAACGTTGAACATCTGCTCGTAGACGTCGAAGATACGAGGCAAGTAGACGCGAAACCACAATCAACGGAAACAGAGACACCGAAGACGGTCAATCCTGTAGGACGGCCTCGCACTACGGTGGACATTTCCGATAATACCGAACTCAGTGGTCCACAAAAAGTGAAGCCAGAAGATGGGAATTCTGATGGCCGTGTGAGTGAGGCCAGTGCTGATGGCACTGGCACAGATGCAGCAACTGTCCGCTGCAGGACGCATACCTGAGTGCCGGTGGCCACCCTCGTAAAAACTGCGATATTTAGTTAGTGTCTTAAGAATCAATGTGCAAGTAACTGTACTATTATGTGTTAGTTAATTTTTAAAGGACTTTCGAGCAACTCTTTTTCATTTTTACTCGTAATAAATCACATTTTTTTACAAATATGTACGCCTCGCAAGAATTTGTAGTTGGGAATTACTGGTAGTGTTGAAGTATGTGCCGAGAGTGGGGAAATGCATTTAAAAACTTTTTGGAAACATGCTCGTGTGACTTCACAATTTCGAGTTGGCATTTTAGTAGCCATTCGGTTGCTCGGCGAGGAAGAAAAAGTGCAAGTCCAGCTAAAGCACAATTATTCGCACCTGTTCGACAAAAGTACGATATATTATATTATATATTACGTATCGTATTTGGCTGCTCACCCTCTGTCCCTGTCTAACAATCTAATTGCAATGATCAGGAAAGAGTGAGAAAGCAGCATCCTTTGCAGAACCAAGGCTTTTATTGAATGTTTTGGTTTTGCGCTTTTTATTTGAAGTTGCTGAAGGAAAGCAAAGGACCGGGCCAAAACTTCTGATTGGAATGAGTGAAGTCAGATTGTGCGGTTTCCAACTTGAAGTCGTCCAAATGGATTTCAGAAAAATTCTGCTAATTATCGACAGAAGTCCTGACAGGCATAAGTGTACGTTGTTGATGTATGGATTACCGAATTGATTAGCCCACCTATCCTCAGTTGTAGTACCGAGAATGAAAAGAGACATTGAACTGGAATTGTTCGTCTGGTTGAGGTTGAACACGTTGATAAAAAACCGACGTTCAAATTTTCGACTCCGTATTTTTTGTTGAGTGTTTCAAAGAATGTATGTATATCCAGAACTCAGAGAGGCAGATGAGCATCGTGAAGGGCGAGGTGTATAGTTTTGGGTCGAAATATGAAAGGTTAGTGCGGCCACCCCCTTAAATGTGGAATCTCGACTGAAAACTGACGAGATATGTAGCGTAACTAGAGATGGGTTTAGACCTGGGTATTTCCCCAACGCTGGGTATTTACCCATTTATACCCACGCTGCGTAACGGAACCGAAATTTTTAAAAGTGGGTTTTTGTATATAAAAACTTTCGGCAAGTGTTGCCGTGCCGATTTTAAGAATTCATCAATTTCTTTAAGGAACTATAGAATATAAAAGCGAAAGAACACGCCTACACTCACTCGTACATATATTTTGTATGAAAGGCAGTCTTATTAAGAATCATTACTTATGTATTAATACGTTCAACGCGTATTTGGACTTGAGGCACCTCAACGGAGGCGTGGTTGGTAAAACTTGAAACACTGCCACGCCGATTGTACCCAAGTTTAAGCGAGCTGACATTTTCTTCTAAAAGAATAACACAGAGTGACAGCCCTGTGTGAAATCGAATTTGCTACTCTCTCACAAATAATCGCTCTCTCTCTCTCTCTCAATATCTTCTTGCCAATTTGGTAATTGGTAATTCGACACTGTGGGTAAATTTGATAAAATAATGCATTGAATTTTATGCCAACTGAAGCAACAATATACATAACTGAAGATTCGCAGAAAAGTGACATGGAGATCGAAGAAAAATGGAAGAAAATAAAGTACATCGATGGGGTCTCCTTTCTTATATATGTACATACTTGTACATACATATGTTACTTAAAGCGAAGTAATTTTTTGTGCCATGGAGAACCCAGCAATGATCATGAGCCTTTCATGCTGCTGTAGAGCGTTATGGGTTGTTGAGGGCATGGTATAATTATTCGAACAGGGTGAACACATTCTATCGCGCCGCTCTAGTATGAGACCATTTCTGTCAAAGCTCCCTGGCTGCTAAAGGAAATGGTGTATGAGAAGAACGCGGAGAACAGCAAATATTTTTATAAGTTGGTTTCCCTCATCTTCGTTGGACACTACTGCTCTTAGCTGTCAGATTCAAGTTCACTCTGTATTTACATTATTTGGTGGGATCAAAACTTATGTACCAGTAGCAGCCTAAAGCAATCCGATCGATTAAAACGCACAAAGAGAACTCATCTAGATCCTCCATGAGTTTTCGGTACTGACATCACATCCTTGCCAAACGAATCACCCGATAAAAAGTCAAATTGCCGATCAAAAAGAGAGACCAAAAAGGGGAAAAACAAATGCAGTGGGTATCCCACTCTTATTGAGGTGTTGACGTTTAACTCTTACAACATTCTCTTATTCTTACTTGGTAGCGATTCTGATATGGAACATGGAATTGTATTCTCCATGAGAAACCGCTCTAGTCATAGTATGGTGAAATACGAGTGCTGATGACAGATTGAGTTATACAATCATATCGAATCGTGATTCCAAATTCTGTTTCTTTCAAGCAACAACTTCACTACCGAATTATATTGCCCTGGTTGCATGGAGATACTACCATTATAACAGAACTCCACATGACAGGTGGATGCTTATTAACTGAACATTGATCGTCGGTTTAAATATTTCTTTGGTCACTACTTTTTCTCATATCTTTTTGATTATTTATTTTTTTCAGAACTAAAGCACGGGGGTAATCGCTTGTGGAAGTGGTTCAATACATTTACCATATTAAACCAAACAAGAGCAATTTGCTGTGAATTCTGCTTCGTTTGACGTTTCAAGCACACCACCTGCACTTAGACTTTTACCTGATTGTAATTTTGCTTTATACCGAATGTGTTGCTCCTCTTCATGATACGAGTATGTTAACTGTTGTGTTGATTTCATTCATCGATGAGTCAGTCGAAATTTTTATTTTCAAATTGTGAAATAAATCAGTGACTCGCCTTTTATGTACACCACCTACGCTTCCACCAAACGTCGTACCGCAATGAACGAACGCACGTCGAACAGATATTTCAAATTTGTTCTTCAGTCGCCAAAAGATGATCGAGAGGGAATGTGTTGAGATGAGAACTTTTTAGAGATCAAAATAAAACCCTCTCCAAATGGCAATCGGTTAAATTTATTCTTCGCAAAAGTTGGGCTGGTACGGACTCCAAAGCGTCCTGATACAGAACCGAAGCACTCATGACTTTTTACTGAAAACTTTGACTTTCATCAATCAACTGTTACCATCAAACATATGAAGCTCAGTGTTTGTGAGTATGCATGACTTTAGGTAAACTTTCGTGACTTGCCAACCCAGTGAATTAGATTCGCTACGGAAAGTCAACGAAAGGTCAGAAACAGCTGATAAATTTGTTCAAGCAATGAAGCCATGAGTATGAAAGTGGAAATCCAGCTTTCCTCTCATGACTTTTGCTCAATAAATCAAAGTCATGAGTACTCGCTCAACGAAAACAAAAGTTAAAAGTCATGAGTGTTTAGGACTTTCACTTGTTGCATTTCAACATTACCGGAACTATTTAAAAATTCGGTGTTTCTAGCTATGAAATAATAAAATGGATTATGATTCCACATTCAAAGTCGAATTTTTAATGTTCCGTTTATACACGCTGTCGAAAACATAAAACTTGTTACCGTATTGTTTCTTTCCCAGCATACAGCATTCGAAAGAGAGGAGATATGGCAAATTAGTCGACCGCTGTTTGGTCTCTCTCCTAATTAATAATACCTAAAGTATGTACCTCGTTAGAGACTTACCAATAAACCCTTTGCTGGTACCTTCTGTCCGATACGCCATGGCGGCGGCTTTTCAGCGATGCAATCACAAAAGAAAAATACGCGTACAAAACGAAAATGCTGCCAAAGCAAAAATATACAAATCAAAACAAAAAAGATAGCGAAGCGATCAAGCCGAACAAAGCACAAGCAGAAGTGTTTACGGCGAGCGAGAGCGAGAGAGCGCGAAAGAAGCAGAAGTGTGCGTTCGCATGTATGTGTGTGTGTGTGTGCGTGTGTTACTTTTTAAGAAAACAAGAAAATTTAAAACAATCCAAACCCGCGTAGCGAACGCGCAGTAAATATTTTGAAGCGAAGTGATTTGGGTGCTTGAACATCGATCGCGGCAAGTGCGGAAAAATATTCGCCGAGTGGAAAATCACGCGAAATTTTTTAACAATTTTTAACATCAAAACCCAGCAAAGGGAAACGCGTTTGTTGGGTCTCCGTTCGCTGTTTAATATATAAGTGCGCGTAGCGTCCTCCGAATAGCAACAACAACAACAACAACAACAACAACAAAAATAAAAGGAAAAAGTGCGCAGTGGTGTTCAGTGTCACGGCATAGATAAGCAGAGCTCGCGTTGATAGCGCATCACACGCAAACAAAGCAAGCACAGCAGCGGAGTGCAAGTGGGAAAATGAAGTTGCAAGCGCTGCAAGGAAAAATCCCCGTTTCAGTGCTGTAGTGCCGAGCCAAGCCGCACCGAACCGAGCCCGTACTGCAGTCTCTCAAATTGGAAATTCACGTTTTTCGGTGCTATTGGGCTGCAGGAGAGCTCTGCGCCGTCACACGATTCTATTAATAAATGTTGCACGCTCCAAGTTGGCTTAATTCATATGGCTGGCCACTCTGCCAGGCTGCCTAACTCCTCCTCGACTTCGGTAAGTGTGCAGATACATACTCCCGTACGGGCTTAAATTAGTCTCTTGGCGGGGAGCTCAGGGTATGGGTAGGAATATCAGTGCTGTCTCTTTTTTGAGCGACTCAATCGGCAGATATTTGGACATTGGACCTGCCAAATATCGCTTGTGACAGATTGGTGGTGCTGGAAGCTCAACAACCAAATCTCGGTCCATGGTTCGTTTGGATCGGTATGAATCCAATTCGCAGTTCCACTGATTTTTCACCATTATTCTCGCATAGATTCGGGGATGGGGGTGCTCTGTTATGATTCTGTCTTCTTTTTATTTTGCCATGATGAAAGTAAAAATACGTCCTATCCCCGATTTAGGTCAGTATGTGCTTTACGGCCACGCCCCCGTAAAACTCTGGAAACCCTCCACACATGTATTTAGTTTTCAAAGTAACTTCCGCCCGTGCAGCAAAATGCACCAGCGAAAGACTGAAAAAGAAGATTTATTAGCACAATAAACAATAACATAAAAATAACTAATAAAGAAGATAAATAAACCATAAATTAAATAGACACAAGCAAAAAGAGAAATTAAATACAAGTATTAAACAATAAATTTAAAAAATTATTCAATTTAAATTGAGAAGTGTGCGTTATGACACCGCTTCAGAGGAGACGCGGACGCAAACTACGAAACTCTCGCAAGCTATTTTCAGAAATGTTAACGATCGCATTTGGCCTTAAAGCCAGAGAGAAATAAACTGTAAAATGGGTCGGACATGATTGGCCACAAATCGCCCTACACGCCCAAACTGTTCGGTGTCCTGGAAGCAAGTGCACTCTCAGTTGGGAGACAAGCAAAAAAATTATATTTTATCATCAAACTGAAATTAAGTATCGGACGAAAAATAGTCGGTGTTTTGTGTGGGAATATGCGAGTCCAACACTCAGTGGGGTGTGGCAAAAAGCCATCATCTGTGCGAGATCCTAGCTGGGGGTGAGATTGCCTGGTATTGGTCCTTGCATATAACACGCTTGTCGAAGTCAGTGGTGCGAGAGCTGTCGATCTCAATCGTGTCAGTGACTGCGATTCCAGTAACATGTGAGTCCAGTGAGGCCTATGTCTCAGTGAGACCTCCGTCCAATGAGGTCTGTTTCTGTAAATGCTCAGCTGTGTTCATAAGTATTCCTAAATACTCAGTCAAAAATACACAGTTCTGAAGTGATCGGCGGTGTCTGACTAACAACACAGAAACGCAATAATATAATGCCGAAATGTGAATGAAAGATCCGATAAAGCTGCCGCTCCATACCCATACTGGCGTGTGCTGATAACAGCGCGACTCAAGTGCTTGAAGTGGCGCAGGTGTGACCTCGAGTTGGGCACCGCGGAACAGAAACCAAGTACTCGTACTTCAAATACGCGCGCGCCACTCACGGACCGGACCGGACCGCCGGGTAAATACCCGTACACGATAGACGAATGGATGAACGATGCACCCAGTTGCGTTGATTATTGATCATTGTGGGGGACGATCTACGAGCGCATATTTACTTTTGCAGCAGCAAACAATTCAGAATGCACGCATTTGGCGCTAATTCATGAATTTTTCTTTCTACAATTGCCGTGCAACTGCAAATTTTCCGAGCTTACGAGTGCAACACACGTACTTGTTTTTATAGGTCCCTAATGGTGAGCTTAACATATTTCCCGACTCTGATCACTCCATTCTCACGTAAGCTGTGCAGTTTTTGTCCTTTCCCCAATGCTTTGATTTCCTCTTTAAATCATCCACTTTCCTGGTACCAGTCAATAAACACTTCTAGATTCGATCTCGATCTTTAAAATTGCATCTTTCTAGGACAGCAACACAGTGTAAAATATTCATTTCTGTAGTTATACTCAGGTCTTTTTGAATGTATTACTTGCTTCCTACGGAGATCGGTGGCTTTCCGTAGTACTCCGTCCTCGAGACTGTTGTATCTGGCATACTAGCCGGGCTGAGTGGTCTAAATGTTAAGGATGTTAGGTTCACAGGGCATGGTGTCGAAATGGTTATTTCTAAATCTTTTTCTCTTCGAAACGAAGGACTTAGTTTCTAGTACTTCAGTAGGATATAATGATTACTATTGTTTGATATCCTAAAAGGCACTAACGCGCACATTTGATTTCAATCTTTGCTGACTCCAACGAAAGTCTACGTCTATAGCCGCATTTTGACCTCATTTCTTCTTATTAATATTCAGTAATGTTCCAAGTGTAAGAGAGGACCGTGCTTTGTTTTTTAAGAAAATATGCAAAAATTACGAACAGGGCAAAAAGATTCGGGGAGATCGGGGTTCTTCCTTTTTCTGAAGAACGAGAAACTCCTTGAATCGAGTGCCTCCTATTGCGCAAAAAAACTGCTGTAGCAGAACTGAGCATTGACCTCAAACTCTGTCATGAAAACACTTTCTAATATAAAAGAGTTTCTTAAATAATGATTACACAGGAAAAGGGGCTTATGCGACGAGTTATTCGTTTATGGATGAGCTGAAAACATACCCGGCTAATCCGATATTTTCAATCGCGGAATAACCGGAATAATAACCATCATTTCCATAAGTTCTCGTTTTAAATGTACCCGTATATAGAATATATATACTTTTTTATAAGGTTGCTGGCTTTCTAGAATGTGGGTTTGTTTAACGCAATACTCAATTTCATTATTATAGGCATCGATCGACAATCGATAAAAAATATTGAAAAGTAGGTAAGCGAGTTTCAAATCGATCTGCTTGGACATGTGTACCAACTGGTTCTCACAATCGTAGAGTCGCGGGGTTCCTATCCTGCCCAGGACATGGTCTCGGAATGCTTCTTTCTAAATCTTGTTTGTCTTTGAGACGAAGGCCTCAGTTGCTAGTACTCAATTCCCCCAGACCCTTCCAGACATCATTAATTATGGTGCAAGATATACAATTAATAATAATAATAATAATAATATGCAGAAACATTTTCTATTATATTATTTATTTTTATTTATTAGTCATTAACTTGAAATTTAAAGTTCGTCGGTGCTTAGTTATGGCGACTGGGGTCTTCGGCTTAGCTTAAATTAAAAGGTTTTCTTGGCTCTATTTTAGTTCAGAGAAGAATGATCATGAATAAACGTAAGGTGCTGGCTCGTGCAGTTCTTCTCTGCTACTTACTTCCTACTTAATTTCAACCAGAAGTATAGCGATATCTCCTGTGGGCTGCTACCCAGACATGTATAAACTTTGTCCACGCATTTGCCAATTCAAGCCTCCGAATCACACCGCTTGGTTTGGGTTCTATTGTGTACTAGGTTGGGTTAGACACATAGACCTGTCAGGTCAGTTGCGATGTCCAATGGGCACCCATTTACGAGTCGTAATATAGACGCCCCTAGCGAACTTTGAGCGCGAGACCATCCCTATATTGTATACTGGAAGATCAGACCTTTTGTGCTAAAGTCGCCGTTTTTTTCATACACATTTTAACAAATAAAATGTTTGCTTCTATGCGAATGTTTTACTACGTCACTTTCAGTTCTTATCTCGGAATGTTTTCGGTGGTCCGGGCACCCGAAACGAAGCGAGTGATCACATTTGCCATGTGCCTGCGGTTCTTTGGGGGAAGCTGCCTGCCAAACCGAGTCGCACGGAGGGGAATCGAGCCGAACTGGACCGGCAAGAAAACAACTTTTGATAGCCGCTGTCGTATATGGCCTGGCTAAGAAGCAGCCAGTTTCGGACGGAATCGACAAATTGAAACTGAAGAAGAACCTGAATCAGCGCGGTGAACGGCGGTTGAAACAAATGGCAGAACAAAAAATAAACAAATTGCCAAAAACGTAAATTGACAGTAAAATGGAGCAGAAACAACGTGAAATGGAAGAAAACAAAATAAAATAGAATCATTAACATTAACATTAAAATTGAAATTAAATTGCCGTTGCTGGGAAGTGCGGAGCCCGGCCTGGCGCGCCCCGCCCCGCCCCGCCTGCTCTGTAATAGAGACACAGAGAGAGCCGTACTGGAATTTCGTTCCTGGGTACGTGTTTGCACACGTCCGCAGCGACGATAAAAACGGCTATTAAAGAAAACGTAATGAGCTCGGATACGTGCGCAGGTCGCGCGGAGACGTTTGTGCGAATCTTTGAAGTAATTAACTTACATGAATGCCATTGAGTTTCCATTCAGTGCCAGCCGCAGCTGCGGCTTCAGCTGTGAGTTCAGCTGTGGTTTCCGATTTCTTGGCCGCAGCCATTTTAAATCTGTTTCTGCCTACCCAGACCCATCCCACCCCGCCGCACAACGAAGCAATTCAATTGCCAATTGCAATTATTTGATTATTATTATTAATTTTTATTTTAATTAAGTTTAGAAGCGCATTTCCATAAAAGTCATGTGGGTGCGAGAGGGTCTGGGTAGGTTGGTTTTCGTCAATGATATTGAAAACTTTTTGAAGCAGCGGCACGGGCACTCTGCCTGCCTACACGGCACAGCTCAGCACAGAACACAACACGTCACTCCGCCCACCAGTGTGTGTGTGTGTGTGGGGGGGGGGGGGGCTGTTATGCGAACAGCACCAAAGAAATCACTTACACTCTACTATTTGACCGGGGGTTTGCAGCTTAGCGCTACGGCCCAGTTGACTCCAGCGCCATGTGTGTCACTTGCAAATACGGGTACTTGGGCAGTGCGGCGTTGTAGGGTGTTCCCAGTTCCAGCTGGCCGCTGTTTCTGTTCTCCCAGCCGCTCAGCTAGCAAATGGAAATGCGATTTTGCTGCCTCAGCAGCTTTCAAGTAAAAACCTATTTTGCATTTGCGATTTGTTTATTTTCCATCTTCTTCTGCTACAGCGTCTTCTTGGTGTTGTTGTTGTTGTTGTTGTTGTTGTTGTTGTTGTCTGTTCGTTTCTTGCGCACATGGATACCGGCCGGGTGCGGAATACTCGCGTGTAATTGCCACATCAGCTTTCAACGTACGCTTTTCACAACCAAAAAAATTCAAAGCAAAGAAATTACGCAAAAATTGCCAAACCAATTTTTCGCATCCGCCAGATACAAATAATTACGGTTGTTTAGTCTGTGCGAATGGACTGGATGTGGACGGCCAAAGGAAATTATGCAATAAAATTTCACTTTAATATATTTGCAATAGAAGTGTAAAGAATGCTACTCGCTTCCTCTCTCTCTCTCTCTCCCTCTCTCTTTGTCTCTTTGATGCAAAAACCGCATTGCACGAGTCAGGCGGGAATATGGCGAAAGCGAGAGAAGAGGCACCTCGCAACACTTGGCTGAAATAACGTCTTCCAACCCAACATTGGTAGACTTGTTATTCATGGTGTTGCAACTTCTACAATTGCCTATCATTATACTGGCGTCCACTCAAGTTAACTAAGTCCCCACCTAAAGTCCCTGTCACACTGAGCTATTCAGGTCCAGTGGGAGGAATCCCCCTGCTCCGCAAACTTTGGATGTACAAAAATAGAGGATGTTAGACAAGTCTTCTTCTATTGCCCATGGTATAAAAGTGCTAGAGTGGCACTACAAGGAGTCTGTGGAGAGTCCGTGATGCCCGACAACATATGCTTGAGAGCCCGGAGTAATGGGATGCAGTGTGTGATACCACTGCCGGAATCATGAAAGACCTCGCCACATGGAGTGGCGAAGACGCCTATCTGAAATTAACTATAAGGGGTCCGCTGAGTATACTATAACACTATAAATGTTCTAAAGGTACTACAGGTGCTTTCTTCCCGCCACCCTTTATTGGTTTGTTCGTGGAAGCTAGAAGTAATGTGGTGTTTGCAGGTAGCTTGAGGTATAATCGCTGCGTGGGTGTAAATGATGACAGTTAATGTTGTGCCACGTCTAGCAAGCTACCTCTTCTGTCACAATGGTATGGCGCCCAAGTGAGGGAGATATGTACATGTGCCGGCTTTTTGAGCAGAGGCCGACAGAGGGAGACTACCTTCGAGGAGGTGATACCTTGTTTAGGGCGTTAAAGGCAGCCTGGGTGTCAGTGAAAATGTGTACACGTTCGTCTGACCTATTATACTGCTTCAGTAGTGATGGACCTTTCCCAGCACATTCGCCTGGAAGTAGTCTGGGCGTTGAAAGTTTTCATAAAGTTGAAAGCTTTCGTATAGTACACCACCCCCAACCCTCACTTAAGCTTGGAGTCATCAGTGTAGGTAGTGGTATCTAAATTTCTTGACAACCTCCAAGTTATACTAATCCACTGTACCATGCGAGTCAAGCGTCCATCCTCTTGTGCTAGAAGACAGTGTGTACTTCGCCATGCTTCTGTGCACATTCGCAGAACTCCTTCCATGACTAAGTTGAAGAGGCCGCACGACAGCGGATCGCCTTGTCTGAAACCTCGCACGGTATTGAATTGTTCGGAGAGGTCCGATCCTAGAGCTGGACAGAGCTAGATGTGCTGCTCAATGTCATTCTGCAAAGCCGCTCAAGCTTCGGAAGAATACCGAATTCACACATGGTAGTTTATAGTAAATCCCGTATCGCGCTATATAAAGCTGCTTTATAATCGACGAAGAGACGATTTGTGTCAATCTCAGTTTCTTGAATTTTTCCCAGGATCTGGCGTAGCGTGAATATCAGGTCAATGGTGGACTTACCAGTTCTAAAGCCACACTGATAAGGTCCAATCAGCGTGCTAGTAAATGGCTTTTATGCTTCACATATTACGCTCGGCAGGACCTCGTATGGTGTGGATATCAAGCTGGTCGAGGGATCGCCTTTCTTCAGGATAGGACAGAGAAAGTTGAGATTCCAATATTCAGGCCTAATTTCCGTTTGCCATATTTTGTAGATGAGTTGATGCATGCACCCTATCAATTCATCGCCGCCGGCCTTACACAACTCTGCAGAAAGGCTATCGGCGTTTTATTGTTTTTGAGTCTGACCACGTCATAGCTGGGTGGTGGAAAGTCCACTGTATCATCGCCGATTGGTGGTATCAGAATGCTTTCTCCATTGGCGGTAGTGATGCGGTCTTCGCTTGCAAGAATGTTGGTGAAGTGCTGCCTCCATAATCTCAGTACCGACTGCGAATTAGTAGTCAGATTCCCGTTTTCTTCTCTACTTATTACCAACTGCATTCTGCAAGAATAGTTGGTATAATGCAGCAATGCACAAAGCTTCGAACGCTTGCGAAAGCTATGTTAAGCTTCCCATAAGTACTCACTTGTCTATTTGCCCTCAAATGGCGCCCAACTCAATGCACAGCTAAAATTTCGGCTAGAAGTCATGTTAGAGTCACTTGGGTAAGTTCTTCGAAAGGCACTACATCAGGCCTGCTAATGGCAACACACACGTGCAAAGCTGGCAAAGCCTTTTTGACTTTTTAACCAGGCATATGTCCAATTTGTCGCTCTCTCAATTTATATCACAGTAGAAGGAGATTCCCCCTTGGAGGTTAGAAATTGGGCATCGTTTTTCCTGGTTCTGTGGTTTCAATTGGTATTATGCTGAGTGAATCCACTCAGTTAAAAGTTCCAAAGATACATGTATAAATAATATCTCTCTCCGTCTCTCCCTCTCTCTCTCTCTCTCTCTCTCTTCTCTTTTAATGGTGTCGAAATAGAAACCACTAAAAATTGTTGTAAGTAAAGAATAAATCTTCCGCTTGGACGGAAACTATTCCTCTCTGAGGACCTTCCAGCATTCCGCCTTAGTGTGACTATCAAAAGTGATCTAGAAAGAGAATCCTGGCTGTTAAAAAATGAGTGCCACATTATTTTTGCGAAATATTCTCGTTGTTTCGCGTTCTTTTTCGCTCTCTTTTCAAGTGAATTTCACACAAATTCGGCGATGGAATTTAAAAATGCCTCCTCTATTCTATTCCAGACGAGTCTTTGTTTTGTTCCATCTGAGTACATAGTCTCCAATATTATGAAAATATTTGTCAGAAGTGGGATTCGAACCCACGCCTACAGAGTAGACTGCGACCTGAACGCAGCGCCTTAGACCACTCGGCCATCCTGACTCTTGCCATCCGAGCACTTATGCACGTATGCCGACTACGCTGTTGTGCTGCCCCGTTGGCGTGCTTGCGCCGCTTTCTATAAATAGACCAGCATTCTTATCAGCCATGAAAGATTCATGAACTCAACAGCCTTAATGGGGAGCTGGCGCAGCTGTCTTTTGTGAGTCTTAAGGTAATCATCTGTCGGCCTGGCATTATCTTTGTTTCTAGTCAGAGTTTTGGAGTTCATATAAATGCAGCGTGGCTGAGGATTGGAAGTCGCTGCATTGTATATATAGAAGTGGGCAAATCCAGTGTGTCCACTATTACTGGTATGGTGGTGTTTTAGCAGTCGGTGTCGCTGTGTCGTTGGTTTTTGGCCAGAGTCGGAGTTTGCATTTTGTGGACTATTCTGGCTCAGTAAAGTTTTGTGGTACCAATTGAGAGGAATTCTAGTTAAAGCCCCATTTTGTTGTCCTGCATGCTTCTATGGTTCACAGTACTTACTCTATATATAATAATTATAATATTAAAACTGTATTAGAATTCGAACTGCGGTTGGAGTCAGATGCCTTTTGTAAAAAGTCAATGGTCAGAGTCTGAACTGCAGAGACTTCGATGATTTTTCAAGTGTGCCGTTGACAATGAGGGAATGAGTTCTGCCTGAGCGCAAATGTTTTCTATTCTCTTTCGATCAGAGAGCAAAGCTGTTCAAATGTATCAAAATGTATTTCATTGGTGCTCGTATTGAGGGTAAAAAGCGAAGGTGAGGAGTCAGCGAGAAGAGACCTGGGCATGTGCACTTTTTTCTCCAGGCTCAACTCAAACAGTCACAATTTTTGAGATTGCTTTCACTTTTCTGACTATCCCACGTAATTGTGACTCAGCACAGTTCCATTGAAAACACTCGGCCAATTCTCTAAAAGTGAGACTCAGAGAGAAGCGAAGGTATGGCAGAATCTTCATGATAGAGAATTGCTGAGTTGAGCGCCGTTTATTTATGGGAGTTTTATAGCTTCAGAGAACAGCGCAGAGTCAGTGATGAGTAAACGCAGTGTCATGTTTCTACTCGGAAATTATCGAAGCCTTTTTTATGTGCTGCGTCTCGTATACATATATTTGAATACACTGGCCACGCCTCTTGCTGTGTCTAACGTCAATTAGACCTGCCTTGAATATTGGAGAATGCTTTAAGAGTGCTGCTATTAATAGTGCCCGAAGTTGGCCAAGAAAATTGCGTGGATTTATGTACGCAAATGTTCGGAGAGCCTCAATTAGGAGAGCATTCTTTGGCTTGGCAGTGAGACGCGGTTCGGCGAGGCAGCACTCTAAAAGTTGGTTGTAGCATTTAAATGCTTCGCATTAACTGCTTTCAGTGGAATTCATTGTTCGTCAATGAGGCGCTTTTGAACTTTAATCGCACTCCCACACCCGAGACGGCTTTCTTAGTTTGGTGCTGGTGCTGCCGCCACCACATGGGATGCGTGATACGTATCTGTAGAGATCCGTAGAGCAACTTGTACGCTTTTCGTATGTGAAGTTGTTCGTGTGTGTGCGTGTGAGTGTAGCGCATTAATTCCAAACTTTTAGAAGAAAAGCAATTTTGAGAAATAAAGTGATTCTCGCTATCATCGATCGCATTCGTCCGCGGACTCGCAGCCGGCTTCAAGGTTTTCATTGAAAATTTCCGCATTCTTTTTTTGATTATTTGCCCACATTGAAATGAAACAGCAAAAAGAAAAGGAAAGTTCTGTCTGCGAAATTTTAAATGTTCCTCATTTGTTTCTTTCCGAGATATGCGCAATCAGTTTCGATTTAAGCCACATTTGCCCCACTTCAACTGAGCCATTTGGCAGTACAATAATTTTAAATATAGAAGTAGTGTCTATTTCTCGCCTGCCTACAAATGAAACTGTGATCGAATGTGTGGACACGATAGCGAAACTCATTGAATTACCTCATTGAAAGTACCCTTCTGTTCACACATTACCGAACAGAACACTCGAGTAGCCGAGACGCGAGAATGCAATCGATGCCATTACGTCAGCGCTTCTCTTTGTGGTTTCGGATAGCATTACCTTATCAAATGCGTGTGTTTGGAGGGAAGGGCAGAGCTTCCTCATTGCACTCCGTGTAATCTTTGAAGTAATCCGGTGGCAGACGATCACAACATGCAGTCTTGCATGAAATTGGTCATCGAATGGCAAATTTAACTTGGCTTGTTGAGCACCCACCAATTTGATATCAATGTGCATGACTATTTATATGATTATTATTCATTAATGCAACTAGCAGAAAGTTATAGAATCTCTGGTACAACTTTCTTGTGAACCTTATTAATATAGCACCAACTTCTGAAAATGTTGAAAATCATAGTGTAGGCATGTTAAGGGAAGCACGCTTTGACAGATGAAGTCCTTCGAGACGCATACATGATTTGTTCATTTGATCCCGTTCGTGCTCATATAAAGTATTTGTATATGGGGCAGTGGGCCCACTCCAGAACCACTCCCAAAAGACTCAAAGCTTGTTGTGGTTCTTTACCTAAATGATAAGTTATAAAAGCATAGTAAGGCTAAGCGTACAACAGTCAAAAACGCCTCTTCCTCCCCCTATTTTCCTATGTGTTTGGCCTCAGTAGCTCTCAGATATGCATATAGATGGACTGCGCCCAGATCCTCTGCCATTTGCTCGTTCGTCCCAACATCAATTCCGTTGATATTTTGGAAACCATACATCACCGCCCCTTACTTACACACACTCCCATACTATATATTCGCGCCTGTGTTTGGAACTAAATACGAGCAAAGACACAGATACGCCGGCACACGAATTATAAAGCGTGCGGTGAGCCAGATCTCTCGGCATTCGGTTTTTCAGCATCACCTCTAAAGTGCATTTCATCAGAGTCGCAAGCTCTCAGCGGCTTACTCAGTCGTTCCTTTCATCTTCGCCGCTTCAACAACTGCAGCGTGTGTGCGCATTAAGCACCTTCTACACCCTACACTGGCGGGCCAATTGGCTTTGCATCTACAGCACTGCCAAAGCGTGAGAAAGTCGCATCGTAGGAGGAGAATGCATGCTCGTAAAATATTATGACGAACCACGTCAACGGCGGGCAACAAAAATCGAAGAGCCGCCAATAAAACACTTTAAAATATGTACACTTAAAACAATTTGACAAAGACAACAATTGCCTCCTCGAGCCGCTTACACGGGCGAGACTACCGATCGCCAAGGCACGGATCTGAGAGAGCGCATTAGTTACGATCGCCCCGCGGCCCTCTTCTGCCGCAGCTCAAGTTGCAAATTAAATGCCTTAATCATAATTTGTAATTCATTACTTTGACAGCCTGTTTAGATAAAATCCCCCACCGAAATAAAACTAAAACTGAATCTGAAACTGGAACTCACACAAAGCGCAGGCGAGCCAAATTTCATGCACGAAGCAGAATTAATATGAAAAATCATCAAATAAAAGTGAAGGAAAAACTGGCCGCTGTCATGTCGAAGTCATAAACGCGCCGCTATAAAGATAACGACTCCAGTTGGCCACCATAGAGTCAAAGAAATAGCCACGCTTAGCTTGCCACCGCTGTGAGTGGGTGCGCTACAGTCTACAGACAACAATGCTTAGTACGATGGCAGACTGGTCTTTCGCCAGTTCCTAGGATTACTCGCAGTACACTGGTTAACTGTGAGGAGGCCTGTCGGATCACTGATCACTGATTGAGATCTTCCCTGTACCCTGCAAGAACGACAGACACTTCAAATAAGTCACACGCAGTTCCGCTCATTGGGGCGGAAGAAGATTCTTTTCAAAACTGGTCGAAATAGGTCACAATCACAACAAGAGATTCCTGATCACTCATTGAGATCTTCCCTGCACCCTGCGAGAACGAAGATGAAATGAAGTCTTACAAAAACCCTTCAGATAAGTCAAAGTCAGTTAGTGTCAGTTAGTATCAAATTAATATCCAGTTAGTGTCCGGTAAGTATTCAGTTAGTGTCTAGTTAGTATACAGTTAGTGTCCAGTTAGTGTCAAGTTAGTGTCAAGTTAGTGTCAAGTTAGTGTCCAGTTAGTGTCAAGTTAGTATGCAGTTAGTATGCAGTCAGTGACTAGTTAGTGTCCAGTTAATCAGAGAATTAAAATTGTGAGTTGTTTCTACTAAAGTATCCGTATCCGTCTCTATTTGTGGTCCTTGTATTGCTGTAGAATGAGAACTATTTTGTGCTTACTGCACCTCTCGTCTTTCGGTGTAACTTGGGGTGTGGTGATAACATAGGCTGTGGTCGAGCAGAATGCTGTCTCTTTATATTGTCTCCTCTCAGTTTGCTCTCTATCGTTTTCTCAAGAACAATTCTCATTTTGTTCGCATAATTGTGTCCCATTCTGAATGGCGTTGTTATTTCTCTCAAAATGCCCAACAACGAATAATTGACTTCGTCCTCTCAATGAGCACCTATCCTCGTAGTTCTATTTGGACCACTTCATTTGAGTATTATATTTGAAAATTGAGAGAAATTTGGCCGAACATTTTCTCTTAGTTTAGTGGCATTTGGAATGCAGTAAACTAAGAGATACCTGGCTTCTACCGGATGCCATAGGGACTTGCTGTAGGGTGAAGTTTAGCTGTGACTTTCATAATTTTTTTTCACATTTTTGTTCCGTTTTTACACCACGCCAATAATTGCACTGCAATGCCTTACACAGCAGTAACAGCGACAACCCAACAACAACAACCACCGCACCAGCAACTCTGACGACGACAATAATAGCAAACCTAACCCAAGCCCAATGGCATTGAGCCAGTGCCCTAAATTGAAGCCTACATATTCAGTTATACAATATTTGAATGCTACCAATTTTGTGAAAGAATATGGCCACATATTTACGGGTCTTTAAGCGGGTATCTACGAGTGCATGTGGGCATGTGCATAAATACTTATGCAGGTATTATATACGTATGTACATATGCGTAAACGTTTTTTGTTGTAGTTTTTCTTAATTGCCGACATTTGCATTTGAATTTCGCGTTGATTTTACGTTTATTAATTATTGTGTTTATCTAAAATTAACTTCAACAAATTTCTTCCTAATGATTATTCCTATTACCGGTATTGTTGTTGTTGTTGTATTTAAAATTTGCATTTTTGGTTTAATTAGCATATTTAAACGTAATTTGGGGTTAAATGCGACTCATTCATTGGCGTTTCCTCCCATTCATTCATTCGGCTACGCAACAAGACTGATTTCACCGCGTAGCCAGCTGTCAATTTGCATTTGACACTCGCAAGGAACTTCCCAGCAGTGAACTGGGGAACTAGTTCCCCCACACAACAAGGGGGAACTAATTCCGCATCTGACGCAAAATAAAGTCACTTAAATCGTCATTACCTCACATTACTTGTGAGGTAATGACGAGGTACGCAAGAAACAACAATCTGTGGTGCATGATTTTGATAATTTTTATAAGCACCTTCTGTGATCCGCTCGCAAGAAGCAACCTCATCGTAGAGAATAATTTCCAATTTGAGGAAAATGTGCGATATACTCGTATATTTCTCTGACTTCAAAGCATGTTGTGGTTTTATTTCATCGTTCACCATCACTTTTGAAATTCTCGCGTTGCAGTTTGCTTGCAATTCCACGATCGCATTTATTGCAGTTTTGTGCATTTTCTACTCTTGTTTATGTAATTTTATTATTGCATTGTGGTATACTTCATTTTGGAATATTTTGTTCACTATACTGCTTTGAAACTCTGAGCTTATGTAGCGCCATCAAATTCATTTGACAGAATATACATTCCATTCTCTGATGTCATCCTTCCTTTCCAATATTATATTGACAAATGCCTTCCAGACAAAGTGTCCCCGTTAAATGGTATCCTGGGCGTGTCCTTTCCGCAACCCCATTTCTTGCAGTTGGCTTTATAATGTTCACATGTTGCATTTCATAAACTCTCAAAAATCGTCCATAAGTCTCTAATAGATCTTAAGTTAATAATGGGCGTGGCAGTTAATATATACCGACCACATTGGATATAATTTAGTAGGAGCCCCATCTACATAACTACCAAATTGCGTGACTATTCCGTGAATTGGACCGAAGGTATAATCAGTTTAAAAGAGTTGAAAATAGTTGCATATTTTGGAGGTAGGCGTGCTCTTTGTCCAAATGGGCTCATATACGAGTAGCAATCTGGTTCTGTGTCTTTTGTTTCAAGTGTGACCAAAAGAAGTGTTTCAAAAAGAAACGGACCATTTGGAGTACTTAAATTTTGCGACGGTTCTATTGGAGCTACAATATTTATGTAGTTCAATTTTAGTGGTCCAATTAGTCGATTTCGCTGCAGGGGGGTCACCACCGAAGTGTGTAGCATGCATGTGTGTGCTTGTGTGTGTGTGTGTTTGCAACTGTGAGCTTTGGAATGCACTTTTCATATGCGAAAATGGGAGCAAAGCAAGCGAATATTTGCTGATTTGCTGATTTGCTGCTTTGCTTTTCTTGAACTTTTTTCTTGCGTTCGATTTGATTTGATTTTAATATGATTTTGATGAATAAAAATTGCGTGTAAATTGCAATTGAGGCTGCCTGTGTATGTGACCTATTAAATTGTTATTTTTATTACGTCTATTATTATCGCCTTCACACAGAAACGAGTATCGAATTGCAATGGGGTGTGATTTTTCTTCGGTCACACTGGGCTCGTAGCGGTCTGAGGGGGACTGAGGGAAAAGCGATTATGCAGCGCAACGTTATTGGCAGGCGAACGAACCCTCGGTTCCATTTTATATGGACTTCACACAGCCTCACCTGTGCATAGTTTTGTATGAGCGACTCATCCCCACTCTTCCTAAGTAAGGAATTGCCACATTTCTCATAAGCAAAGTAGCAATAATTTATAAGGAATTTAATAGGCATGTGTAAGATTCATCAAAGAGATCTCGCGCCATCCGCATGCAACACTTGCTGGACACGTTCGTTGCCTTCCCAGGGTTTAATGGGGAACGTACTTACATAGTTGCACAGATGACGCATTCCAAGCAAATTTCTCCACTCGAAAGTCGCAGCAGTTGTTAGCAGGCACGTCGCCGGCCCGCGTCATCCATCATCTGCGAAAGCAGTACTGTCTTCCGTCTCGCATACTAAGTGCGAGGCATTTGCTTAAAATAAACTGTCGCCTCTTCGCCGGTCAGCGGCCGCCACTGGCAGCGTGAGAAAGTGTCCGCGGCAAATGAGCGTGTGAATCGTTGTGCATGCACTCGGCTCTGATTGTTACTTAGTTTCGTTTAAAAAAAAATTGAACGCATATATGTCAGAAGTGGGATTCGAACCCACGCCTACGGAGTAGACTGCGACCTGAACGCAGCGCCTTAGACCACTCGGCCATCCTGACACCTGTTAACTGCCTGGCCAAATGCTTCATATGAGCACAACGCGTAAAAAGATATGTGCAGAAAGATCGACGGGTGGTTAAAAATAGCACAAAGCGAGAGCTTCTGGCAACAAAGTGATAATCTTAGCGATGCTTGTTCATGCTCTCTTTTCATATTCAGTTTGGGAGTAGGTTGGTCAGCTATCACAATCCCATATTGTCTAGTGGTTAGGATACCCGGCTCTCACCCGGGAGGCCCGGGTTCAATTCCCGGTATGGGAAGTTTTTTATTACAAGCAAATTTATCTTTTTTAATTACATTTTTATTATTAAGTTTTTGTTTTATTAATATTTAGTTATTGTAGGTTATTTATTTATAATTTTGTGTCTTTATAATTACTCTAGAAATAAATTTATTTATTCTCGTCCATATTTATTGTTGTTTTGGCGTTTTTTTTGTAACTTTTAATGATTTTGTGGATGTTTATAATTATGTAATTGTGAATATATAATTTGTATCTCTCCTGCGATGCCAAAAAGTAGAGGCAGATTTCATTAACATAATTAAAAGTAATCTTATCTCAGATCTGGGACTCGCAGGCGATATAATAACTAAAATTCACCCGGAGTTAAATTGATTTAAAACATTTTTTTGTTTTATTTTTTTATACTTGTTTAATGAATTTTTAATAATAAAAATAATGAATTAAATCAAATTTTTAATTAATTTTTTAATAATTAATTTTTATTATTAACTTTTTGTTATTGTTTTTAGTTAATTTGTATTCATAAATTAACAGAGTGTATTTTATAAAAATCTTTTGTTAATTATTTGTCCCAATATGTTTTTAACGTTTTTAAATAATTTGTTTTGTGTTATACTTCATTTTTTTTCTAAACACATAAACTTTTTTATTTATAATATGTTGTCTTTGATAATAAGTTTTTATTTTTATAAATTTGCATTATTTAAACATTTTGATTTTTAGTAATTCAAAATTTTTATTTTGTTTATTTTTATATGGAATTATTTTTTATAATTATTTTTTTATATAATTAATAATTAAAATTAAATTAATTATTGATCAAAATTTTATTATCCTTAAATTATATTAGTAATATTTTGTTTATATTTATTATTTTTTATTAATTAAAATTTGTTATTTATTTAAATTATTATTTTTTTATTAATATTTATTTTTTTATTAATATTTCACTTATGTTATATTTTATAATTATTTTTTTACGATTTTGTTTATATATAGTATTAAGTAAATTTTTTACGCTTTTTTGACATTTTTTTTTTTATAAATTTTACTTCTTATAATTTTTATGTTTTTAATAATTTTTTATGTTTATTAAGTATTATTTTACTTTTTATTAATTGTTATGTTTTATTTATTTTTATTATTTTTTATTCTTATTATTAATTCTTATTCTTTTTTATTAATATTGCTTTATATTTGTTTTTTCTTAGCATTGTTCTACTTTTTTTATAATATTTGTTTTTAAATTTTGTTTTATTTTGTTTTCATTTATATTTGTATTTATGTACATGGATAATTTTTATTTTACTATTTATAAAAAAAATTAATTTTTTTGATTTTCTCGGATACTGTTGAAAGACTCGTTTAATTTTTCTGTTTTGAAACTTTTTTATATTTAGTTCGCTCATTTTAGACTCCCCTCCCCCTCGCACTCCAGGTCGCTCGTCATAGCTCTGCCCTCATTTGAAAAGGCACTTTGCAGACCATTCACCCCCGAGGCCCCCTCCTTTAGCACCCCAAAGTGGTGTCGTATAATTAAATATCGATCATTCGTAGGAATACGTTGCGCGCATAAACGTATTTCATTCTGTTACAACCAATTAAAATTAAATTAATAAAAATCAAACTGAATTTATTCGAGAGTAGGAAAATGAATAATAACAAAAAATAAAGCGCGCACAGACGCGCGAGTATTGCGCGTGTGTGCGACGTGACCCACATTTCAAGGAATTACTATCAAAAGAGCATGTTTCAAAACTGACAACTAATTATCGCTCGCACGCCACTACGCAGAGCCGGCCATGCCGAGCCTAGAGGTGCAATGCAATCATTAGTCATTGGTCATTAGTAATTGTCACTGCAACAAGTTGTGTGTGATAATTCTAAAATGCAAAACAGCGAACAGGATTTGGTTCACTAATTAATAGACGTCAGCCCCAAATTGACGAATGGCAGTAGCGGACTCAATGGGGGTCATTTTCAGGTCCGCGCCCTTCCCTTGGTGGAATATGTTTTCTTTTTGGTTGTTTGATGAGTTTGTTGTGGTGGTGATTTTGAATCCATAAAGATAGGAATTACAAATGCCATTCTCATCCCTCACTGGAGAGATGTTTACAGTGTTCTGAGTATCTCGTAGAGCGCTATTCTGTACTGCGAATTGATTGAGGCCACTCTTGTCCCATGGTATTCCGCTGGTGTTTTCAATCTTCCTCAGAATTGTAGTTCCGAGTTAGTAGGCCTCATGACGAAGATATTTCTATTGTGTTCGCTTTGTTGACTTAAATCAGCAGAATAGTGGACTCCAAATCATTTCAAGACCGACTTTTATTGACTTATGAATTATCAAAACTGAATTTTCTTCAGTACCTCAATAATATTAGCTCATGACCCCCTTGGCAAACATTTGCCTCTGCCACTGTACGGTAACCAGGTTCTTGTGGAAGGCTGTGAGCTAGAGACAAGCTTGCAAAAACTCAGCAGACAAATTTATTCACAAACATTTTCTGTTAATCTCGACTAATCCAAGAAACACTAACAACACATTCCAATATTACGATAAAAAAGCACGAACGCCTCGGAGAGATTAGATTAGTTTTTATGAGATTGACCTGACCCCATTGAAAATCTATCTATATTCATTCCGTTCTTCCGTGAGTGTGGACTTCAGTAATCTGGTGACCTCTTTGGTCCAGCTTCCTAATGCTTTATGCTCTTACAGGATTTCCAACTGGGACTTCGAACTCTTTCCGTTGTAAGTGTAATAAATACAGACCAGAGGTCAAAGTGGCCTAGAGGAGGTGAAAGTAATGGTATGCTTGCTCTTGATCGGCTCAGTGGGCCTAATATGACAACTCTTGATTTTGGTGGTGCGGCTGCCAGTTTAGTGATAGCCAATAATCTGTCCAATATCTTCAGGAGCCCTCTCCGTAAGCCACCATAGCAGCGACTTCATCACAATGCCTGACAATATTTTCAGTGGTTTTTAAATCTTTGACTTGTTTTTTTATTTATAATAATTTTTATTTTTATAATTTGCTGGGCTTTCTGAGGCGTAACTTGCGACTGCTCTCAGCTTAGTTCCAGCAGTTTTGGTAGCTGTAGATGCGGTGGAGGGTGTTGTTCGGGGAGCCCGGAGACCTGTTTGGTTTGCTCCAGTAGTGTTGTGCCTTCTATTGTAGCCGTTGGTCAGCCCTATTGGCTTGCATGGTCCAGTATAGTCATTGCAGTCCACTACCGTCCACAGTATGTGTCTGGAATGATGCCTCCTAAACATAGATTAACTGTATATGTTGAGTATTGCTGTAAATATAGCAAAATTATTACCAGTTAGAGTTACTAGAGGGAGAGTTATGTGTCTCCGGTTCAGAATTTTCATAACTTTTACTATCACAAAAACTTCTAAAAATATCACCACTCCATTATCATATCAAATTGTAGTCTACTTTGGGGCTGCATCATTATTCTGAGTTACACGGTATGAAACTTATGTTACGGTATTTGGGTCTGGTATGGTATATGATTCCATCAACTTGATTCCTCCGAAATATATGAATTCCGGTGGGAAATTAACCTGACAGAAGATCTATAATTGAGGCTATTCTCATCTTTTAAGTAGGTAGGGGCATCACAATATATTTTTCAGTTCGCTTAAATAAATCGAATCTAATCTAATGGTATATGATAGGGAATAGGGTAGGGAATGTATAAACCATGATTAGGCATAATGATATTGTTTAAAGCTAATAGATCAGATCCCGGGATTGTGCAATGCAATACAAACGACATCTTCGCTTTGATTTAAATGTATTCCCTTTAGAAATAACGTTACAACGTTAGAACTCTTCTGTTAATAGAACTGTTAATATCGATGTCGATAGTTTCAATTTTAGATCGAATTCATACTTATCACTGCAGCTGCCAACTCCCAATTGAACTCAACCCACGACCTGCAGGCAACTCTTCTCTTCCCAGACTAAACCAGCACGTTGTAATGCCTTACGCAATTTAGTCCTTTAGTTCAGGAGTGATAGCATCACTGCGTAGACTTGTATATGAAAGAAATAGAGAGCTTCATTTAGTTGATGACTCAGTTTCATTGTGCATTAGCGATTGGAGATCGTTAACGACTTAAGGCATTAACCGGGACAAGGCGATTACAATAACTGCATATCTCGCTTATTATGTACAAATTTTGATCGTTACTTTTATTAATGGCTACTGCAAGGGCCGTGGAAAGGACCCACAGCATAATCACTCACCTGTCCAGGTTGGCGAGGTAATTGGTAGTAGGAATCAAGGCCGTTGACCTGTATTATTGTATCATTGTTTGGGTTGGGATTCCAACCGGCGACCTACTGGCTGGTGGAGGTCGCCAGATAAGACATTCGCTCCCAAGACGGCGACAGACGGAGAGGAGGCTGTGTTTTCAATTACACGCCCAGCACTTGAGCCGAGCGCCCCAACTCAACGTAATTGAAATTCCATTTTCAAATCAAATTAAATTGTTTAATCATGCAAATTTGTTTACGCGCTCAGGATTAACTAAAATGCAAATGCAACTGCAGCGCTGAATGCGAAACACGCGTGCGCGCCGATAACAGCCCAGATAAAAGCATTGCAACGTACAAATCAAAAAGAGGTTGACCTTTGACAGCGACGCTTGGCCATAAACATGTGCGGGCACAATTGAACCGAGCAAAATCGACTCGAACGGCAGAAGTGCTAGAGCAAAACCCCATTATGCAAATTGTGCATTTGCAATAAAAACCTTTGCCGCCACACATGACACAAGAGGGGGGCAGGGTGCAGCGCACACACTCGTCCGTACTGCCGCTGAGATAAAGTTTTGATTTGTGCGACGGGCATGACTTGGAGTCGGAGCTGCCACGAAAGTCCAATTCGAATACGAAACGGCAATCACTGCATTCATTAATCATGTGCAAATATTTCAACATCAACACACAGAAGAGAACAAAAACAACAACTACAATTTAAATATAATATAAAAATGCGAAATTTGCATTTCGCCGTGCTGCCTGCCCTACCCCCGCGGCGCAGGGGCTTAAGGTAACTAGCTACGTGTGGGGGTAAACGACATTCGGAGGACGTGACTGCGGTCAAGTGCAAATAGAACGCGAAATAGTTGCATGCGCATGTGAAACTTCGCAGCGATAAAAAACAAACAGAATCCAAATAAAAGATTACACGTTCTCAGGAGATGCTCACAACTAGGTAGCACAGATGGACGGCTACAGTTGCACCCAGATTTGAGGTCTCCCTCAAGCAGAGGCATAAATGCAATCTCAGGTCAGGCAGTGCGAGAGGAGCAACTCGCCAGTGCCATCGGCGTTGGCAATTTAGTGGGTACACGCGTAATCCTGAGTTGTCAGAGCGCTAGCACAACCCTACAACCGCACAAAACAACAACAAATCTAGAGTACGAGAAGCCTTAAGAAACTATCGTCTGCTGACGCGCTTATGAAACTATCATTGACAAGGGGGGTAACAGCTGCCTGTGATTCGAGTTGGTTGTAATGATGGGGCGTCTTTGCGCCGCTGCTGTCTGCTTAACATTTCATTTCTGCTAGCATAGGATTCAAAGATTTCCTCCCGAAGTGGATGGCATTAATTTTCCCCTAATGGGTGCATGTCCTTAACCCATCCCTCTTATTATGTGTATTTTAGTCACCGTTAGGATAAGTGAATATTGATCTTCCCTGCAAAATTGATGGTTATTAATCGTGAAACAGAACATGAACGGACTTTCACTGTTCCAAATATGAGGCGTACAATTATTCAGTGGAAAATATTTGCTTCGCAGGATTCAGGATTCAGTGCCCAAATGCGTATTCATGTATCAAAGCCAGTACGATGAGGTCGCGGTATGTTTCGAATACTGAATACCCGACCTGTATTCGTTGAAATGAACAGAATAGTTCTGTGCCTGACCTTCACGTATGTGGATTCATTTAATACGTCGAAGTTGCACTGGGGATAAGGTCCCATTCTAGGCTGTTCTGTGCTTCACTCGTCGTTAATGAGACAGTGTTGAAATGAGTTATTTTGGTTTCATTTCATTGTCTTCTCTTCTATGGAGATGAAGCTTGCTCTGAGATGTGCAGGTGTTCTTGTCACGATGTTGATATAATCCATCGAGTGCACTTACTTTTTAGTGTTGTTCCTTGGAGTTCACTTTGGAGTCTTTTGCTAGCTCTCTCGAGAGCTAAGTTGGGGAGTGTGCATGGGATTTTCTTAAACAATTCGCGGTCTCAATTCTTTGCCACTTTGTGTTCTCACTTTGTTCATTGGGCAGTTCCACTAGTTTTATGAACTTGCCTGGCCTTCCCAATTCAAGTACTTCGTCAGTACCCGTATTGCTTTTTTGTGTCTTACATATGTTGTATCAGGTAAAGTTTAAAAATATCTCGTTCTACTCTGCACATCTCTGTGGCCATCTGGAAGAAATATACTACTCAATTATGGAGAAATTGTTCAAATCGATATAATGCCAACCCACTTTATTACTAGTGATTTAAGTGTATACTTTTTTGTGGGTCCAGTGGCCTCCAGTATCCTCCAGTGCCTTCCAGGACCCCAACGAGTAAACTGCGCGTGCTGAACTTAGTATCAACCACGACGATCGCCAGCTTTCAGCTTATCCAAAAACCACTTAAGGTCTGCTCCTGCTTCTTTGAGCCAGAGCCATCATATTCTAACTACTCGAGCTAAAATGATCAGAGTTTTAGTGATTTTTTTGATGGCTGTGCAAACATTTTAGGAACAAAATTTGTCCCCGTGGTAATTAAAGATTACCCTATTAATTTGACTGATAAATTATTAGAATGAAGAGCGGAAAAAGAAGCGCTCGCTTCCAGGCCTTTTGACTCGAATGTATAATTATATAGAAAACATACTTTTATATTTTGTTCACAAATTGCGTAAAACTACGTTAGAAAGCGAATTTCATTGTCAATTTTATTCCATTGCAGGAAAGCATAATTTTTAAGAAGCCAAACCAGAAAAGTAGCCACAACAATCGACACAACACGAGCTGCAACAACAACACGCGCACCATGTCAGCGGAACAAAACAGCAGCAGCAACAACAACCACAACAACTACGGCCATGGCAGCACAATGGCGAAAGCGAATAAATTTGCGCCCGCGCGTATACTAGCGGCGCGGCAAACTCTGCGCTTGGCCATACCCAAGCAACAGGGTGATTCATACTCCCTGCAAAACGCCTGCAACGGGAATTTCAGCTCGAACGCCACTGGGACCGCGAAAGCAGACACCAGCAGCTTCAGGCACCACCAGTCAGCGGCACAGTTGGCGGCAACCGCGCCAATCCTCAAGCGAACTCACTCGAATATTCCGAAGTCGGCCGCCACACTGGAGGCGCCCCATTTATCCAATCTGCCTGCCACAGCGTCACCATTGGCGATATCACTGAAGCAACAGCACAATGGCAGTTCTACTGCCACAGCCACTAGCAGCGGCGGTGCTGGTACTGCTGCTGGTGCCAACAAATTCCTGGCTGTGGGCAAGCCCACCATTACGCTGAACTCATCGGACATGCGCAACAATAACGATCTGTTTGCGTTCGCCAAGAACTTATCGCCTACGGTGGATATGACTGGTGAGTGGTCTTACTGGTGTCTCCGCCATATTTCTCTACTCCTACTCCCTTTATTGCAGATCATTCACCAATATTTGTCGATATTGCCTCTTCCATATCGCCTTCGAATAGCACCGGATCGCCCACACATCATCTGAGTCGCCTCTTCAACTTGAGCCCCACCCTACGCAGTTACGGGAATGTGAGTAGCAATTTTCCATTCTTTCTTATTATTCCTACTATGGACCCTGTGATAAGCTAGTATTGCCAGTCTGGCCTGATTAAGTCGAGAGTTGGCTTTTTAAAAGTATACTTATTGGCATGCTCCAACGTTCTCCTCAACATCTATTGTGAAATTGAGTGTCTCTTATTGAGTGTGGCTTCTAACCGGGGTTGAGATCCTCCGGGGAATATCACTAGGACTTTGTAACAAAGGCTAAAAATAAAACTGTTTGTGAAAAATCGGTCTTTTATGTGGAGATAACAGTCTCCCGAAACACGTAGGGGTGACCACACCTTCCGACTGAGAACACTTTTTTTCGAAACTCTTGCAAATATTTTGATGAAACTTCACGTAAACATAGCCTGGATCTGAAGGCAGAAGCTGTTGATTATATGAAGCGGATTTAACGAACGATGCAACACGCCTACCTGTAATAAAGGGTTTCCAATAAGAGGTGTTATTTTGGTATTCAAAGAAAAATGCCATTTTTTGAGATAAATTATGATAACACCTCTTGTTGGAAAACCCTTTTTATATAGCGGTCGACTTAACTTTACCTCAGCTACTCTTAATATAATGATAAAATTTGTTTATAACACCATGCCCAGGGTATATGCCAAATGTAGGCGGCATGTGTAGATCACCACGCCCACTCTTCGTCCAACTAGAGACCCATACAGGAGTTACAGACGAAAATTAGTATGAAACTTCATTATATCATTATAAAGCCATATGCAAAAAGTTGACACCATTGGGAAATGGCACGCCTACCTCCCATATCAGGAACTCTCGAGAACTCATTAAAAAGTACGAGTAGTACGCCGAAGATCCCATTAATATATACTCGTACATTAACTCGATATTGAAATGTGTTAAAAAAATGCCCAGCATACTTCTACTGCCACGCCCATAATTTACATATATTCTTAACTGGAATGAAGCCTTAGATGATAGATGATAGCATCCACCTCATATACATATAATTCGACATTTATGAACAGTTTTCCATAATGGTACAAAATTGGAGTATGTGAGCGTAATATTTCAATTGGCACGCCCCTTTCCCTCTATCTCTCCGTCATATAGAATACAGCAAATATGCGAACCGTACCACAAACGATTCAAGTTTAGCATTATTTATATAGATTCAATACGGGCATGGTTTCGCTCATGCGCCCACTTTGTGTATATGGGGATATAGTTTGATAACTTATCTTAAGATACATAATATTCCGTAGTCGGTCTAACCCGACGTCTTCAGCCTTTTTTTTACCGATTTATGAATGATTAAGGAATGTCTGGTCTATGAGAATCGAACGTACATATATAAAATGTAGTTTTTGTCTCATTCGTTTCGCACCTACTCTGTGTGTGAATGCCTGAGAAGTTCCCTCCATATTGGCACCCCATCGGAGGAAACTTCGGAAGTCAGCTCCCTAGGTTTGAGTCTAGCAAACATCTAATATTTTTGCTTTAGTTACGAAGTGGAGTTGGAGGCCACTCTCAACCACGCGATGCCCACTGTGCCCTACATGGTACACTGCGTACGCTATGATCTCGAAAATGCGAGCAAGCCTAAACAGAGAAACGTAAAGGAGCGCCCTTTAAGTGGGCCCCTTCTACGCAGAGGGACATAACGACAAACCTGAATCTCAGCGGAACTTTCCAGAAGTGTGAGATTTCCATTTAATTTATGCAACGCCACCTCATACTGAGCCGCCGCCTAGAAAGGTCACACGACTTTACATACGCACGGACGCAACCGTTAATCCAAGCCGCCAGAGCAGCGGCCATTGTATTCAGCAGCGTGCTGTGGTAGCAGCTTGAGTGTATCACACATTTTTCGCGAACTGAGGAGCGAGTGATAATACGAGCAATGGCCACCACATTCCAGCCAACCGCTTCGTGCCTTCTTCACTGGCACGGCCGATCGTCTTCGTGTTCGTGTTCGTCTTCGCTATTGTGTGCGTGTGTGTGTGTTGACTCGCTCTTCCAGTTGATCTGCATAATTTCGTGTTCGTGCTGCTGAAGTGGGTAACGAGGCGAAAGCTAAACGACAAATGAACCGGTGTTAGTGACAGCATTTCGCACACCCTACTGCCCAGCACCCTCTGGCAGCGAGTGAAGAACTGCAATACGTACATATGAAATGCCGACACTCATACCGTCGACTTCGTGATAAGCCGTCTCATGGACCACTTATGCCGATCGAACGGCGTAATCCTTTGAGAAGGCATATTGACATTAAACAGGAGTATCAGGGTTAATTTAATTGCACGATCTGTGCAAGATTTTGCACAAACCTCCCGTAGATCTATTTGGTGAGGCGTGTCTGGATAGGTTCTTGATACATATGCGCTCGAATAGCTTGTTCTTATAAATTTCAAATATACTGATTCTTAAAGATCATGCTGGCATGATCAATCAGCGTCGTCGGAACCCCACCGGCACAGATGAAATTGAGAGTACTGTCAACTGAACTAATTCAAAATAAAATTATAAATGTACTCAATACTCATATTCCTATTTATATACTCGTATTATTGTCTGCTTGAAGATTTCCATGGGCTGAAATACTCCTGCAAAGCTGATCTCCGCCTGTGGCTTCCGAGCAATGTGGAGGAAGTTCGCAACGATCTCATGTACAAGAACTTGGGGCTTTAAACGCTTTATTGAAAAGTCAGCAATGACTAGAGTGGAACTGGAATCTTTACCTTACTGATATTCCTCTAGAATTACGGTTATAAGAAAGGAGTATGAAGGAATTTTGGAAATCCATTGGAATTAATTTATTTTCCAATAATGTTTTGTATTTATAAATATTTGCAGCGGAATTTTTGGAATTCCTTTTAGACCAAATTGAGTCTTCTCTCCGAGTGTTCACCCACTTAATCCTCCTTATCTACCTACCTAGGAATCAAACGTGTGGAAAAGGAAGAAATTAGCTGGTTGCCAAAATAGAGCGAGAAAGGGATGCGACCATTTGTGGAACTACTTTCGGGAGCCTAAAGAAGGAATGGGACCAGCTTCTCTATAAAAATCCGTGCTAATTCTTTACTCTGCCAGAACCCAGGCCCAATGAAGGCCATGCCCCCATACAGAACACCAGATTTATTATGAATACATACACAGTATAATATTTCGTTACTTGTCTCTCTTTGGAATTTTATTAACAAATAATTGTGAAAAATTGATATGGAATAAAACTGGAAACTATTTTCCTTGTTTCGGCGAGCATAGAAAATATTGTGACAAAATAGCTCTATCGTCATTGATAAGCATACAAGGATAAACGTTAAAGCACTATTAAACTGTTTATTGACGGGTAATTAGCAAATAAACAGCTGGTCATAAAAAGCGTGTCTTTATTGAAAAGCCATGAAAATCTCGGCTTGAACGACAAGTGAGAATGTCAACTTTTCCGCTGAAAGAGTTAAGTTCTGACAAGGATATGTATCGTAACTTTTGGTGTCCAGTTGTGACTTAGCAGTCGAAGTGACAAGAGTCATTCGGATTAGAGTGAAACTCGTTAATCTGCGTATTCAATAAATTTTGTAAACAATTTCTGTTAAATTAAACTGTTTTAAGTAAAGCTAAAGTAGCAAACGACAGCTTTTGAATTACTCGACACAATTCAGTGATCGAACAATTTGCTGGATTAATGTTCGTACCCCAATGTTATAGAAACTCTGTACTAGGTTTGGGGCACCTTCTACTAAACTTTGAAGAAGGCCATTCAAATTTCGTTCCCAGCTGCAATTGTAATGAGATATAAAAATATTTCGAAGCATTCTGGAGACACATATTTATATATAGAGTAAAAATGTGGAGAAACAAAACTTTGATTAGCCTTGATATGTGACCAAGATCGATTGCATATAAAAATTCAGCAAACCTTTCCTTTGGCATTGTATTTTCTGGAAAAATAGGAGTATAGAAACTCGGTTTTTTTGTGATCTAAACTGCTGTAAAACTGTGCAGGTGTTGAACCTGATCTTATGTACAATTGCAGGTCAATATCTACTTTCGTTCGTGGGCGAGGCTCATCTCAAGTTGTGAGGCTGGACATAACTGAAGCGATTATGTGTATTACTCGCCTTCTTTTGGACGTTCAATGCAAATTCTATATACACAGAATTAAAGAAAATGTACTGTCAAGAAAATGAGTTTATGCTATTGGTACCAGCAACTGGATTGTGCCATATATGTTTCCTCGTTGATTATAGTGGGGTTCATTGATGATCGGTGTTCACAGTGTGTTGGTGGAATGCTCGTACAAGGCTTCTCCATAAGTTTCAGTTCACTTTATAAACTTTGTAGTGGAGTATTGTGAACCATCGAGCCTTCATAGGGGGGTTTCGACCCCTGTGGCAATGCCGCTGCTGGATGGTTACTCTGTTAATTTGCTACCCAAATCAGGTAGAGCCAAATTTTAGCTAGCGGAGACGGGGAAGAGGGAGGGGCCTATAATCTCGTCAACGTGTTCGCAATACAATATTTTTCACACAAGATCGCTGCAAATGCTAATTTCGATTTGATCGCTGAACTGCGCCGTCGCGCCGTTTGCTTAGCATCCCATCCGCGTTGTGGGCCGGCAGCTTTGGTGTACGGCGCTTCTACTTCGGCAAGGCTGGGGTTAAGCCTTTTTATGTCATTATTTATTATTATAATTTTCGCTTCTTATGCATTTGAGTTGTTTAGCAAGTGGTGCGCTTAAAATGCGCGGGTAAATTAGTTCTCTAAGAAATGCTGCCCATTTTATTTTCGCATTTGTTGCTCTTATTTATTGTTATTGTTATTTATTTTATTTTGAAATTTTGTTTTAATTCAAAATGTTCTTTTTATTCACTTGAGCAGAGTTGCTACAGAGAAAAAATCGATTAGAAAAAAAGCACGGAACGTACACAAATGAACGAAGTGTTGTAGGGCGAGCGGGTGGCGACAGCAACTGCGACGCCGACGGCGACAGCGACGCCGACGAGGTGGTGCTGCTTCACCACAGTGAGTTATTTCGTGGTTTTGAAAGAATTCCGTTTTCAGTATTTGCTGAATGGAGAATCGCGCCGGTTCGTGCATTTCGTTTTTTTTTTGTTGTTGTTGTTTTGTTTTGCATCGGAGTTGACGATATTTCTTGTGTATTTTGACTTTTAGGCTCAAGCAGAGAACATTTTTGCAAATGTGAGAATTTTGAGGAATGAACAAAACAAAAAAAAAAACAAACAACGATCACCACTCACGCAGGCGAACTGAACATGTAACGCAGTCCTGAGACAGTCGCTAGCTCCTTGTAGACACTTGACGGACTTAGTTGGCATTTAGCATGGGCAATCGTGTAAGTGGCTTGTGGTGTAAAAAGACAACATTGCAAATAACTGATAAAAGTAGTAGCAACAATAACAACAATAACAACAACAACTGCAACGGAAACGGCAAGCAGGGCACAAGTGGCATTTTGCGAAGTTTCGGTAGTCGACGTGTATCTTTGAATTGCGCCTCAAAAGATAGAAAGCGGACGGCAACAGCACCAACAGCAGCTACGGCGGCCGCAACAACAATTCCAACCATTTCAACTGTTGAGCAAGAATACGAGAAACTTGTCGCCGCTCAGCCAGATTCCCAATTATCATATGCAGACACAGACACAGACACAGCTCGAGAAACGGCTCGAAAAACAGCTGAGAACGTGCGTACGGGCGGAAGAACCGACTCGTGTAGCTCCACTTCCGCTAACACCATGAAGTTCAACGCCGATTTATCCACTGCCAAGGTAAGCATACTTTGTTTCTCTCGTTTCTTTTGTTTTGTTTTTGGTTTCGTTGTCTTTTTTCTTTATGCTTGCGCTGTCTTTCTTGTTGTTGTTGTTGTTGCTGTCGCTTTTCGCTTCTTCACTTGTTTGTTTCCATCTCTCCCTTTTACTACATGTAAACAAAACTATGCTGCAAGCTTATATAACATTTTTCCAAGTTTAATGTTTTTAATAATTATGTCATAATTTAAGAAAACACCAACAAACAATTTTTTTACATCATCCCAGTAGGCAATGGAAGAAGCTCACTGTGCGCTTCTTCCTAACGCTCTGGGCATGATAACATTTGGACTTTAATTATTTATTTTTATTAACCTTTGCACCATCATTAATTGTGTACAAAGAAGCACTTTTGAGAGCATGTCCGGGACAGGATTCGAACCCTTGAGGGTCGTGGGCTGAGTATACAGAGTAAAGAAACTTAAACGTCAAACGGTAAAGCAGCGAAATAAAGCAGACGGACGTTGTACATGAATCCACTGAAAATCGTGTTGAATCCACTCAGAATCGTGGCAGCGAAAAAGAGTTTATTTTCTCTGCGTTCTCTGGTCGTGGGTATTTTGACTTTGATTATCTCTTCACTCGTTCGATTCGATTTGCCAGGCGAATGAAAGTCGTATTACGATTCGCGACTAGACTAAAATAGTCGCATGTGTGACTGAGACGAAGGACGGTTTGCGAGTGGGCGATTTGGCAATAATGTGAAAAAATCTTGGGATATCCCTATATATATAAAATATATACCTTTAAAATGCAGTCAATGTTACCCATTGAAACGTCAGTTTCTGAGTGTCGAGATAGTGCCCTTTACCTCATGACTACTAATTATTCTGCATATACTGAGTATAATAAAAAAGAACAAGACATTGATATAAATATATCCAAATACAATGCCGTGGAATTCTTAAAAAGCATTTTCTGAGTACGAAAAGTTCCCCTATTGCCAACTTAGAGGAATGATGAGTTGAGTTGATTAACTATCCTCTGTTTAAAATTGTATTTACGTTTTTTTTTTGACTATGTTACTGGAGAATTCGAACTTTTTGCAATTAAAAGAGAAAAGCGTTTATAATTATAGAGCACAACTCATAGTTGGTGTAATGTTGCTGTCTAAGACAAAATATGTACTGGGGAAAAACTTGCCTTTCATTGAAAGATCTCTGAAGAAGACGTGTGAAGGCGTGTCGAAATATCTATAAGATCTGTCAAACTGTTTTTCAACACTTCTCCACTTGCTAATTAATATAATGGCACAACCACACAGCACCTACAGTCTGCACTTGTCCACAAATTCGTATCCTGAATACCTTCAGAGAGAAAAATATTTATAATTGAAAGAGAAAAATATCTACAATTATTATTTACGAGTATTTAAATTGCCATTTGTACGTCACTAGAGGCAGAAATAAAGTAAAGCAAACGTCAAAATGTCATCATCAGGGCGTATTTTTACTTTCTCTCTCTCTCTCTCTCGCTTTCGATTACTGTAGCCTCCAATCTTCTGTTAGATAGGTGTGTGGAATTGCATTCCCATGGATTTATGCTCACATATGCACATTAGTGCCAGCAAGAGTATAAAACCAGCACCGCTGCTCACTTGTAACTTGCCTGCTGGGATGCTTCTTGATTATTTGTGTCCGCGTCTGTGTGTGTGTGTGTGTGTGTGTGTGTGTGCACGAATATACATAGAGTACAATAATATTTTTATATAGAAGGTCATTTTCAAAATTGTGTCATTTTCGTGACTTTTGTTCTGTTGTTGTTGTTGTCGTTATTACGAGTATCATTGTTGTTTTTGCAATTATTGCTTTTTCATTAGAATGCTAGTGGGCAGGGAGTGGCAGATGTTCACCTGTTAAACAGCTCGTGCTGTACTGCCGGTTGTGAGCTTCTTTATACACATACTGACATAGTTGTTGTTTTGGTTGCTAATTAATATAAGGGATAAGTCAGTTCAGTTTGGATGTACAAAGATGGAGCTTTGACGATGCACACGGGTATGATTTGAGCAACTAACTCCACATGAATTTGAAACCGACAATTCAACAGAGACTGCGATTCATGGAATAAAGATTAATTTCATGTTTCTCTGTATTTATACGAGTGTTTTCTCAGTATTCAGTAAATCAAAAATTTATAATATATGTATTCATTTAATTTATTTAACCTCCACAAGAGATCAAATAGGCTTCCTCGGGGCGTACTCTGGAATCCTTAATGAATTCCCATTAATTTCATTCCACGAAGTCGCCAAGATCGCAACACTGGCAACGAAAATCCTGCCAATATTGATGCTTTTATATGAAAAACTCTTTAGTCAATGCACAAGCCATTGGCAGCAGAGCTCCAAGCCTCTAAATCGTGTAAACGAACCAATACCAACCCGTCAAAAATAACGATTTCGCTGCTTTTGGTTGTAATGCCACACAAATTTCAAAAGTGAGCGACATTTGGCGAGTTGCAGCTGAGGTATCGAACGATTCTGAAAGATTTGTTCCCCTGCTTTAGGTGACATCGTAGTCATGAACATTAGAGAAGCAGGCTAAGATCAGCATGGCTACTTTGAACCGCATAGGAACACTGCAACTATTCTAGATAATAAATAGCGTTTATAAACTAAACAATATTCTGCTGACCACAACTGTGCTTCAATATAGGCAGCATATGTAGTGAAGGGCCGGAATCCGCCGAAGTAGACTGATGCAACGCCTAAGTAAGGCTCGTTTATGTAGCGTGGTTGACTTTTGTCTGCAAACTTTGACGCTTGCGCATAACTCTCGCCCCAAGGAGATCACCAGAATGCTGGCTATCACTGGTGTCTCTGAAAATGGGGCTTGCCCACTGAAGTCCGCCTTCATTTGTCCATCTACTCGTATTATGTATGAGCTACAATCGCCTGGCGTACATTTCCAAAGGAAGTGTGTGTGCTCCAAGAGCGCGAGATACGTGGAATCATTGTAAGCGCGGCGCATGCGCTGCATAGCTTGCGTACACCTTCGACCCCAGCGATTATGGTGCGTACTCACAGTGAGTGAGGCAGATACATGCACTTCAGCTGGAGTGTTTGTAAATCCGCTTAAATTGCAGCAACAACAAAAGGGCTGAAAAGACTAAACAAGTAACGGATGTGCCCGTTCGCGTCGCACGTTCAACTCAAGGTTAATTAATTTACGGCCGCGTGCGCACCTGTCAGCGATGTAGATGCATCCACAAACCGTGCGGCCGGGCCGTCCAGCCGCCTGCCCGGTGTGCCTGTCTTGTGCCGTTGGCAGACGAAAGTATCTGATAAGCTTTTGCGCGCATATCTCGTAGCTCAGCTGTACCAACATTCACAGCAACAGCAGCAGCCCCACTTCAACGTGACTCATGGTTATTAAATTGTTTGACTGTTGTTTTCCCTCTTCTTGGTTGTTGTTGTTGGCTTTTGTAATAATAAAACCTGAGGCGATTTGCACGTTGCGCGCTTCTTTGATTTGTAACCTGATATCAGCAGCAAACGCCGATGACTCAGTAGCGCGTCTTGGGCGAAAGTCACTGTGGGACCCAAGAGAGTGCCGCAGAACTGGTTGTTCTGGTCGTTCGCCGCAATTCACATGTCCTCAAGACGCGGGCGTGAGAGCGTGTGACACGTTGATGTACGTGCACGCAGGCTGAAGGTACAAATTGGGCTAATTTGCGGCAATACATCAATGCGTGGCTCTCTCTCGAGTGGGCTAACGAGATGCTGTGAATTCGAAGAAATTCGCCGCTGACTCATAAGCCAGTTAGCCACGCTAATGACATTGGCTAATTGCTGCGCTGTTGCGCTCTCCCCTGTGATATTTTTATCTGTTGGTATTGTCGTTGTTGTTGTTGTTGTTGTGATCTGATTCAATTAGCTGAATTTCCGAACTTAAAGCAGACGTGCGTTCAATAAATATTTCACCATTTGTATAAATTAACTTATTTCATTATTTTTTGATTTTTTAAAAAATAAACATCAGAGAGAAACTCTGATGTTAAACTTTATTTATTGAATTCCAAACAAGAACTAACTTACAATTTTTTGATAACTTAACTTAAATTCAAATAGCGGCAGCGTTGAAGCAGTGCAGCGGTTAGCGACAGCGTTGGAGCAGTGCAGCGGTTAGCGACAGCGTTGGAGCAGTGCAGCGGTTGGCTCGTGCAGGAAGTATTGCAGACACAGCGTCAGCAATTTAGCTTTTGTTGATTAGCTTGAATTGAAGTTGGACTTAATAAAGACCAAGAAAAAAATATAATTATTGTTAACTTAATTATCGTTAACTCCTCCCCTCTTAAATTCAAGCGTCCGCGCTTGAAGTGCATGGGAGAAGTTTTGGCTGGATTATGTTTTGCTGTATTTTTGGTTGGATTTCTATAGTTCTTCTTCCAAACCTTGAGGCAAATATTTTTGCTAATATTACTACGACGATAATAATTAATGCGATTATTGACACGCTTATTATGCTTATTCGTCCTCTTGTCTCTAAGAATTCTATTGCCCTTGTGTTATTCGTATGAAGTTCCTTGATGAGTTCCATAGTAAGTCCTTCCTCATATTTACCGGGCAAAACAGAAGATCTTAGAATAGCTGGTAGGGGTTCTATTGAAAAGCTTTCATTAAATTCATAAATTTGGTTGTTGGCAGTGATTGTTGCATTTCGAAATTTTATGACATAGGAGCCTGTTAGGTTCAATTGGTTGTCATCTACAAATATTGAGCCATTGAATTGATTGAGGAGAATAATTCCGGGTTGGATATCTTCTATTGGAGCAATGTGTAGATTATTTACTCTAGTACAGGATGCTGGTTTGCTATGTAATATTTGTGGAATGCAGGAGCTTTTACTTATATCTACGATATCTTTATAATTACATATTTTAAGGTTTTTATAAGTTTTGCAAGAATTTTTAATTGCGTAAATTTTATCTTTACAAATTATATAGTTTTCATAAGAGATTTTTATAATTTCATTGCCTCTTTTAATAGGCTTTAACAATATCTCTTCACATGTTTCTTTATTGGTAGTTGGTATGCTTATAATATATAGTATGATAGTCTTATTTGATGCTATCGAAACATCTGCGATTTGAAAAGATTCTTCTATATTTGAAAAACTGATGTTATCTTTTTGTAACATTTGTCTGAATAACTCCACTTCATTATTTGAAAGCATAAATGAATTTATTAATCCAATTTTTGCCCAATTTATGGCATGATCTATATTAATTACTTCTTGTTTTAATATATCTAAATAATTTTTAATATTAAGACTAATAGTACTTTGGACATTTGTGCTGTCAAAATTTTTCATAATTAATTCATTTGTAGCATTTACAACATTATTCAATTTTTCAATTATTAATCTGTTAATTACCATTTGTCTCTCATTATTTTTAAGTATATTATTTGTCTTATCACTAAGTATTTTAAAATCATCGTGGTCGGGACTTCCCGCTATCCACTTCCATGTTGTTCCAATGAAATTTAAAGATCTTTTACTTATACTATTAGGCTTTAACCTATCTATATGGTTTTGTATTTGGGATATTTCATGTTGAAGGAATGGGAGAAGGGCGTTGGTTTTATTAACTTGTTTTATTATTGTCTTATTTAGTCGATCGACTGCGTCCTGGTACTCATTTATGTCAATCGTATGTATCAGTTTATAAGAGCCTGTTTGGATTTTAGCTGATCCCATGGTGAACGTGACAACTTCTGAATTTGAATAGTCTAGAACTTGTATCTCGCTATGGCATGATGCAATGAGTAATCTGTAAAGAGGTTTTAATTAGTTTTAATAAGACTTTTGTGAACTACTAATCCTGATTCCGTAATAACAGTGCTGTTTTTATTTTCTTTGACTATTTCCTTTTTATACCTAGAGCACAATTTATTTCCAATACGCTTATTTTTCTTTACATATATAATGTCGCCTGTATTAAAAGACTTCAGATTGGTTCTATTTTGATTGTGATAACGTAAGTCCTTGTCCTGTTTTGTTTCGAGTTTTACAATATTTTCTAACCTATGTTTGTCTAATTGTTCCGGGCTTGTGCTGACAATACGTCCAAAAAATACTTCGATTGGTTTTCTGTTGGTGGTCGAATGAATTGAATAATTATACTTACAAATTGACATGTCTAGCAAGTCTGAAAATGAACGATGTGTATTTTCGGCTTTTGTACAACGCATTATCTCTGATAACGTTGAATGGAACCTTTCTATTTGTCCATTAACCGTGCTAGTGTAGGGCGGGGCTTTGAAAATGTCTATTCCTAATTGATCTTGCAACATAAATGTAATGGAAGCTGAACTAAGCGCTTTTTCATTATCGATAACTATTTTTTCAGGTATGCCAAAAGAAATAAGGATTTGTCTTAATGGTTCTTTTATGTCTTCGGTGGCTCTAGACTTTATAATTTTCGCTTGAGCATATTTGGAGAATTTGTCTATGGCAGTCAGAATGGTACGATTGTTTGTATGATATATGTCGAGATGTACAATATTACCTGGATATTGGGGTATGGGGGTTGACTGTAATATGTGTTTAGCTGGGTGCCGATCGTATTTATTCTCGCGGCATATTTTACAAAGTTTTACTATTTTTTCAATTTTAGCCTGCATTTGTGGAAAATAATATTTAGTCAAAAGCTGTGATTTATTTTCTCGAGAATTCCTGTGAGCTCTATTGTGTTCTGTTATAATTTTTGACTCTTGTTCTACTTCGGAAGTAATATCTTCAATCATTGTTTGAGTGTATCTGATTTTGTATGTTGAGAAGTGTAAAGGATATAGTTCTTGTATCTTACCCATGATTTCTTCTGATGTGAACAAACCGTTTACTACGCTTGGATTTAAATATCTCTTAAATATTTGTATAATGTCATCTGTAGAGTAATTTCTTTGTATTACGATATGTCTGTGATATGTGGGAAAAGGAATTTGGAATTGATGTCTATTTTCTTCACCTATTTTCAAAAACAATTGATTCTTAAAAACATTGATTGGTGCTTCTGTAGCAGGTATCAAATTTTGTGATGAACTGTCTTCGCTATGTATTGTACCTGTCAACGAGTTGATATCGTCGTTATTGGTGTTTGGTAAGAGATTAATTTGGGGTGGTCTTGAGAGGGCATCTGCAACTATGTTTGATTTCCCGGGTTTATAGAGAAGCTCATAGTTGTACTCCTCTAAAATTGCTTTCCATCTCTTCATTTTATTGTTATTGTTCTTATTGCTGAGAGCGTACGTAAGGGGTTGGTGGTCTGTGTAAATTTTTACTTTGGCGGATCCGTAGAGATAGTTTCGCAAGTTATTCAGTGACCAAATAATTGCTAGCATCTCTTTTTCATTGGTAGCGTAGTGTTCTTCTGCGCTACTTAATGTACGAGATATAAACATGATAGGTCTATCGTCTTGAGCTAGGACTGCTCCAATCGCATAATTGGATGCGTCCGTCGTGAGTTGAAATTCTTTTGAATAATCGGGGTATGAGAGCAGAACTTCTTCTGAGCTAAGGGAATTTTTTAGTTTTTGAAATGCTTCTAGTGCTTCTTTATTTAAATTTATTTTTATGTTTTTTGATATATTTTTGGATATTCGTCCTTCCTCCCCTCTTAAAAGGACTGTAAGGGGTTTCGCCAGTTTTGCGTAGTCCCTTATAAAACGGCGATAATAACCTGAAAGTCCTAAAAATGAACGTAGGTCTTTCAGAGTTTTTGGTTCAGGGAAATTATTGATTGATTCAATTTTTTTTGGATTGGTTTTGAGGCCATTTTCAGACACTATGTATCCTAAAAATTCTACTTCGGTTTTTAGGAATTCACATTTATCGAGTTGTATTTTGAGGTTTGCTGATTCTAGTGTATCAAATACTAATTTTATGTCATTAAAATGATCTTCCTGATTTTTACTGAATATAATGATGTCGTCAATATAGACAAAACATCTTTTTCCTATGTGATCTCTTAAGATGTCGTCAAGAGCTCTCTGAAAAATAGAAGGAGCATTCTTGAGACCAAAAGGGAGACGAGTGAATTCATATTTCCCGTTATTAACTGAGAAAGCTGTCTTCTCCGTATCTGATTCTTTTAGAAGAATCTGATGGAAACCACTTTTCAGATCGAGTACTGAAAATATTTTGTTTTTTCCAAGTTGAGATAGAACTTCGCTTATTTCGGGAATAGGGTATCTGTCTGGTATTGTAATTGAATTTAACTTCCTATAGTCTATGACCATACGGTATTTTTTCTCTCCTGACGCATCTAATTTTTTTGGGACCACCCATACAGGTGAATTATATGGTGATCTAGATGGTCGTATTATACCGTCACGTAAGTATTCGTTAATTTGCTGTTCTACATGGTTTTTGAGGCACATTGGGTACGGATAACATTTGGTATAAACAGGATTGTCTGATGTCGTACGAATTGTACCTTTAACTGTTGTAGTAAAAGTAAGTTTTTCGTCTGGATCACAAAAAAGTGATTTATAATCGGATGTGAGTTTTATTAGACATTCTTTTTGATATTGAGTTAAGTGTTCCGATCGGATGTGAATTTGGTTAACGCTTTGCGAAATTTGTTGTTTCAATTTTATACAAAATTTGTTTTTTATTGTCATGTAATTTTCGTTGGTGTGTATTATGGCATTTAGTTCTTTAAGTGAATCATTACCTATGATGGCATGAAAAGATTTTAAGGTGGGAAGCAAGAAAAATTTTATTTTTGTGTCGTCTGTGCCGAAAATATTAGCAAAAGTATGATGGGTTATTTTGATTTGTCCTCCGACTGAACTAGCATAGAATATTTTTTCATTTATAATAGGTGTTTTTACTAGATGCGGCTGTACATAGTTTTTATTTGATCCGGTATCAATTAAAACTTTAATGATCTCTCCACTACTTAGCTTACATTCGATATAAGGTAATGAAGAGCTGTTCATTCTAAAAAATGAATATCAAGGCAATCTATTTTATCTAAAGAGTCTGAATTAAAACTTTGTTGTTCATTAGTTTCATAGTTTTTTATACAATCGGTATAAACTGATAAGGGTTGGTCAAAGTCATGGTCGTTATTATTTATTGCGTCTTCATATTGCTGAACTTCAATGTTAAAGTTTCTTTGTCGTTTATCTATATTTTGTGGTGGTGGACTTGGTCTTTTGCCATAGTGTGCATCGTTATGGGTAGGGCGATTCATGTAATTTATTCTCTTTGTTTGCATGCTTTGGTCTACATCCATAGCTTCAGGTCTAGGTAATGGCTTAGGGCCAAATGGTCGAGGTGGTGGACGTTGTTGGTATTGATACAAATTTTGAGAACGGTTTTGCTGTGGATTAAATATCGGAAATTGTCGTGTTGGATAAGTAGGGTGATTTCTTTGTGGGTATTGTTCCCAATTAACTAGATGAGGATAAAATGGTTGTTGATTTTGTGGTTGTAGTCTATCTTTCCGTGGAGGAATTGGTGGTTGAATATTAGGAAATTCTCGTTGTTTCCTTTGAAAATTCTGACCAAGCGCATAGTTTGATCTGAAATTTTGGTTTTCCAGTTTCATACATAATTGTAATGCCTGGGGTAGGTCAATGGGCTCTCTCATACCAAGCAATCTTGGCAGATCGCCTCTCAGTCCGCGTACGAACGTATCCAGTGCTTTGTCCCTGTATGTTTTTGTTAATAGGCCAACGGCTTCCTGTCCTATATCCATACATCCTATTTTATTCAATATTAATGAAAGGTGTGAATAAACTTTTTGGTAATACTCTTGCGTGCTAAGGTTTCCTTGTATTAGAGTTGACATTTGGTATTCTAGAGTGCCAATGTCTCGCTTATCTGCATAATGCGTTGTAAGACAGCGAGATATAGCGTTCCAATTTAATGGCGTATTGTATGATTCTAAAACGTTGTCTGCATTCCCTATTACTTTGCTACGTATAACGTTCAAAATTCCAAAATATTTCGGTGTATTTTTTATGGTTTCATAGACACTTAAAACTCTGTCAACACTTTTTCTCCATGAACTAAAATCTGCTTCAGTTCCAGAAAATTCTCGTAAATTTTTTACTATGTCTGGTATTCTTTCTAGTTCGTTCAAATTTTCCCTAGTACTAATACCAAACGGTTGGTCAACTTCTATTTGGTTAGTGCTACACTGAATAGTTAGGTCCCTTACTAACTGTGGTAATGTACCTTCTAGAATTCTTAATACCGAAGATTGTATTATTTCGTTTAATTCTTCCTGTCCAAGTGGTCTAACTGGTTGGTCGGGATTAGGATTAGGAGCGTTTAATAGAGGTGGTCTAATGAGGTTGTTAGGATTTGCCATGTTACTTTATAAATTTTAATTAATTTATTTTAGAATATTCCACGAAAATCAGTAAGTATTGTACGCCTTTATTAAATAAATTTTTTCTTTCTTAATTTATCTTTTTTCTCCGATTTCGTTTACTAGGATTTATTTTTAGAGAGTAGATTTAAATAGTTAGTCGAGCTACAGTTTTCAGAAAAAATTTTATTTATTATTATCTCTATATTTTGTGATACTCTAGAGGGTCCGGCTTTTTGGGCTACGGAATCGCAGAGTGGTTTTGCAATGTATTATTATTTTGTTGTTATAGTTTAGTTTTATAGGCTTTTATTCCGTTATAAACTGGAGGGTCCGGCTTTATGGGCTACGGAATCGCAGTTTCAAAAATATTTAGTTATTTCTTTACGTTATTTTATTTAAAAATTTTTTTCTTTCTTTTTTTTTTCACTTTTAAATTTTGTTTGTTGAAAATTTCTTAAAATTGTTTTACTTCTTATCTAGTCTTAAAGGTTAATTCTTTTTCTAAAAACACTTTCTTTGTTTACTTTTAACTTATTATTTTCTCAAAATTCTATTTTATTTCTTAATTTATCTTAAACTAGCTTACAATATTCCGCACAGGTTCTCCATGATTTTTCCTTTTTGTCCGCTATCCGGTGACTCGGGATCTCTGATAGAACACAAATCGTGTGGTTGCGTTTTTATTCCAACGAATTCTAACGCTTAATTAGTTGTGGTTTCTATTCGGGCTACACAATTAATTTATCGAACTTCTTGAGGACACTTTATAAATTAACCGTGATGAGTACTGCTTAAGGACTTCTTTCCCGAATACCACGACGTTGGGCGCCAATTAACTTATTTCATTATTTTTTGATTTTTTAAAAAATAAACATCAGAGAGAAACTCTGATGTTAAACTTTATTTATTGAATTCCAAACAAGAACTAACTTACAATTTTTTGATAACTTAACTTAAATTCAAATAGCGGCAGCGTTGAAGCAGTGCAGCGGTTAGCGACAGCGTTGGAGCAGTGCAGCGGTTAGCGACAGCGTTGGAGCAGTGCAGCGGTTGGCTCGTGCAGGAAGTATTGCAGACACAGCGTCAGCAATTTAGCTTTTGTTGATTAGCTTGAATTGAAGTTGGACTTAATAAAGACCAAGAAAAAAATATAATTATTGTTAACTTAATTATCGTTAACTTATATAACCGAATATATGCGGTACGCTGAGTGAATGAGCACTTGGATGAGGCGTAAACAAATTACTGCATGCGAGTCTTTCCGCCAATTAGTCAACCAACACGACCTGAGCTGCCGCCTTCGCAGCTGTTCAATATCTAAAATCTAAAATTTATAAAACGATTTTGCAGGAAGTTTAGTTGAGTTAACGCCTTTAAATCAAATGGGGGGTACCAGCCCCCACTTGACGTTCCAACTTTTCACCCCAAACGGAGCGTTTTAAATGAACCAAAAAGATCAACTACCCATACCGAACTATCGCATTAACAGTACACATGAAACCGACCTGTGTAAAATTTAGAATTGTCTTCATAATCGCATATAAGGATATACTCGTAGTTGAGCCCATCAAAAGAAGTGTCCATATGCAGGCAGAAAGAGTGTTGAGTTCTCATCAGCATCGGCGCGTGTGTGGAGTATCAACTCCTGCCCCTATATACATGTCTTGCTTTGTATCTTGTAACTTTTTCCCTCACTCTGATCCCTTTCTACCTAGTGTTGGTTTATTTTAATTTGATAAATGATTAATGCGATCTCTGTGTGCTTTGGCCATTCTCCTCGCATCAATGCTCACTTAACTTCTGTTATGTGAAGTTACTCGGACCGCTGCTACGTCGATACCTCTTCGTCTGTGTCTCCATAGTGTTCTTTTGCGCTTTCTGACACATTTTCCTGGACCTTCTGGGATATTCCCCGCAGACCTGTGCAATGTGGTTTGTTCCGAGATGGCCTTCTCTGTCGTATGAGTGACATTTCGAGTGCAAACACACCAAAAACTGATTTCGGTATATTTCACAAAATTATTATGGCGAAAAGGGGCGGAAATTTGCAACTTTTAAAATGTTTCTTTGGGCTGTTTTCCTCTGCGTTGCAGGTAAACACGACCATGAACATTTTCAAGAAACACACTTGCATATTCACCGTACTTCCCCGACCTGCCTCCGTTTGGCTGCTCCCAATTCGAAGAATTTCCAGTAATTGCCGTCAGCTTTTGCGGCACGCGGTGGCGGCTCAGTTGTCATACCAACGTAAAGCAAGCCATAACAGAAGCGTGGTGACCTTCTTAGCCATGAATTCGAAATAGACTATTATAGGCGAATTTATGAGGCGGCAGTTGCGGTTCATGCGAGTTCAGACGCACAAATTGCGCTGCTTGTGTATCTGCTAATTGCGAATTGTGGTCTGTCGGATACGCGCCCAGCACTCATTCACAGAGAAGAGCAGCGATAGCGCAGCGCAGCGGCAGCGGCAGCGACATAGGCAGTTGCAGTGGTCCCTGCTAATGGGACTGTGTCTGTTGGTGTTGCTGTTGCCGTCGTTGTCGTACAGTCGCCAAGCGACGCCCAGCTCCGCCAAAGTGGCAATAACCTCTGCCGCGAAAACTTTTCACAATTTTTCACATTTCAAGTTATGTAATTACACGCTTCGAAATTGTGATAATGTTGGCGCTGCGTGGGAGTGCCCTTAAAACAGCAAATGCGCCCATTGCCCCTCACAATTTTTTGGCGAATTTTACCACTTTTTTAGGGATCAAAGTCCTTGCCACCTTAATTTTCGTTTCTGTTTTGTTTTTGTTCTTTTCCGTTGATATAATTGAATTTAATGTAGAACCGAATGTGGGGCAAGGCATGGTGTGAATATTATTTTTCCCCTTAATTAGTTTACTGACATAGTTTGGTTGCCATTTATTGCTTAGTTTTACGGCCAGACTTCGAAATGCTTCGGTGAAAAATTGGCACAGAAATCGTTGCTTCAAGCATTCGGTTTGGAGATCAATTTTTGGTAGGAGCACTGTTGAAAGTATCTATTTGTGCAGTTGTGTGTATGGATGTGTGTGTGTGTGTGTTTTTGAACAAAAATCCCCTTCACCCTATGCTGAGAATGGCAACCATATTAGTTCAATTATTATGATGTCCATCATGTTGTTCCCAGCATGCATCTACAGCAGCAACCAACTGACAGCTTTGGCAAGGATATTGCAGATGGCATATTCACTGCCAAACAACCAACTGCTTCCACATTGCTCGGGCCTGTTCTTCACTTCGCTAGCAATGGAAATTGGAATTGGAATTGGAATTGGAACCCAGCAAGTTAGGATTAATTAGAATTCCACATACTCCTGTTTAGGTCCAAGGAAGTACATTGCAATATCCCTTAGGAGGGTGACCTCTAATACCGTCATTTGATTCTACATGATGTGCTCATGATGAAATGGAACCACCTACAGATAGCTCAGATTTGAAAGCCCCTCATTCGCAGAAATAATGAAAAATCGTTTTCGGGTCCTTCTCATCTGGTTGTAATTTGGTTTGAAACTGTTCCTGTGCAAAACCACGGACATACTCAGTGATTCTGCATGTCTCCCGAGCACACAGTGCTCACCTACGAGTATCGCCCCATAAGCTTTCTGAGTTCGCTATACCGATAACTTCACCAGATCCTTCTAGATAAGTAGCGGGCTGTTTCACAGTCCCATCTGGAATTGTTCTTCTGGATGCCATTCACCAGTTGTCACAGGACCGCTTCTTATTTAGCATGGGATGCAAACCGGCGAGTTTTCAAGCTCGAAGAGCCTCAGATACGTTTCTGATCGCTGCTGTCTTGAGTGAAATTCTCAATCAACTCATACAACTTTTATTTAATTATGTTCTTCACAAAGTTCGAGAACAGGAATAGCTTTTATTTTCTTTATCTATCTACACTTTAGGCATCTAAAGTCCAATAAGTGGGCGGTCGGGGATTGCACTTTGAAAATAGGTGCTCAGTCAATCGATCGACGGTTGAATGCACAGCATTCGCACAGAAATTCTTGTTCATAGTGTCAATGAATCACGTTCATAGAAACGATTTAATTGATTTTCATGGATTGGCACATGTACTCGCAGTATATTTTTGCTGAATACATCGTTGAATGTTTGAAAAAGTCGGTTTTGATGATAAATATAAACCGAATTAAATTCCGAAATCAATGATTTATTACATTGCGGCAAGGAACAATACATCAAATGCAATGATGCATAAGAAACATCACTGAATTGTTTCCACTGATGAAAATTTGCATTGATTTTTGTTATTAGATTCGATTAGAAAGTGCACAGAAAAATACTCGTACCCTGGAGCAATGAATGCAGACTTTGGTTTGTTTTTTAATGATTTTCGTCAATGAACTTCGTGTTTAATACTATGTACATTTTTCTTTTCGGGACCTTACGGCTCTCATACTTTGGCTTGCTTGTGCGTCCTGGCGCCTGACAATCCAATAGACGCTACGGCTCAGTGTAGCGCTTCATGTTTTACGCATGTTTTTGGCCAATTCCAGGAAGAAATAATTTTTGCAATGTTTTCATTTTGATGTTTTTTGTTCGCTTTGGTTTACTTTGGTTTTCTCATTTTCAATTTGCTTTAATTGAATTGTAGCTGGCGTATTGAAAAAGTAAACAAACAAACGAAAAATACGCAAATTCTTAATGAAAACACTGCAGAGCGAGCACGCACACACCCGTACAAGTACACACACGTATGAGCTTTGCTGACGTAGACGCTTCGCTTGAAAACTGTTGGCTTCTTGATAAATGGCTTTTGACATTAAAGAGCCATGATTTTCTTTGACCACAAACAGAAACAGCAATTCAAAGAATGGGAACTTTGGGCAGATAATGCATCAAAAAAATTATATTCTTTTCAATATACAATATACATATATATACATATATATATATATATATATATATATATATATATATATATATATATATATATATATATATATGTATATATATATATATATATATATATATATATATATATATATATATATATATATATATATATATGTATATATATATATATATATATATATATATATATATATATATACACGAGTATATATATATATATATATATATATATTATAAATTTTTAAAAACATTTTTTTTTTGTGTTAAAAGATAAATTTTTATTTTATTAATAAAAACGTACGTTTCTATGAGCTAAATCAATACAAATAATTAACAAAAATTGTGGTTTTTGTGAAGTATGAGAGCCCAGGCAATCTGTGCAAAACTTGCAGAGCATTATGAAAAAATCGGATGGAAATTAATAGCAGATTGCAACGATCAGTGGGGGCCTTATTTAAGCATATTTCACTGCAGTCTTCAACTCAAGTTTCTCCGAATAACAGAGTTTCAGAAACGAATAGAAAACACTCACAATCATCATTAAATTTAAAATCGGACCAACGTTTACAGTTTAATAATATAATTTAAATGATGCAGGCGCATAGGTCCCCGATTTGTGTACAAAATTTAGCATTCCTAGTATAAAAACTGGTGCGAATGTTTGTATCTAAGATGGATTTTGTGCTCACTCTGGTCATGTATGATAAAATTGGAGAAGTACACCTTTTATAGCACACTACTAAGTGGAACAATCTAAACGGCCCTCAGAGCAAACGCAACTTTTTCAGCAGACTAATAGACACGCACCCGATGGAGCTCTCAGTGCGTATGAGTAATTTCGTAAATGATGCGTACACTCTCCAGAGATATTGAGGAAATACATATGCTCAAATCAGTTGCACACGATTCCATAAAGGGTCGCAGTTATGTCCAATCTCTCTCTCTTTCTCTCTGCCCCCGAAAACCAGGCAACTCTTCATAAAGTGGATTCGTAAAAAATCCTACATCGATTTCATGAGAGGACAGTTGTCTGTTTGGGGCGATCTTGCATTTTAAGTTCTATTGAAAAGTACGCAATGCATGAATCGTATTTTCGACTTTTCTACGCTATTCATATCATATCATATCAAACACGCTTTATCTGTTTCTTTCAGAAGCTTCAGTCTATACTTCTTCACTCTCTTTGTGCTTTATTGTGCACCGATGCAATCACACGGCACACTGAAAAATTGCCCACAGAAAATTGATGATTGAAGTGCCTCGCAACTCTTTTGTAGCTCCGTTGGGGCTGTTTCGAACAAATCTGTTTGCAGCACTGGGAGTCATTTGAAATATCAATTTGTGCCGAAGGTCACAGTTCACTGACCCCTGAAGAATTTCTTATAAGCACACACGACATGTGCAGTTATTTATTTATTTGATCACAGTTTCAGGGCTGACTATAGGGTGCAAAATTCTGAAAAAAGTACGAATGCATATTCACATGAAAAGAACAAGAAAAATGGAAATCTTTAGCACCAATCTTCCAACAATACGAGCACAGTCAGTCCGACGTGAATTAAAGTAATTGATCGCTGAAGTGGCCAAAGGAGTGAGTGTGCAATATGGCGTCGCCGTCGTGGCAACCATGGCAGCTCTAAAAGAAATTACTTGTACAGCAAGCGGCAGAACAGCAATTTACTAAAATAAACTAATTATGCGTGAGGCGCGCGAAGGGAGCAGCGCTGCCTCCTTGTCTGCCTGCCTGCGCCCCAACTCCATTGCCGTCGGTGCAAATGAATACAGCACTTTATTGCCGCTTGTAACAACGCGCGGCGCTACTCAGCGCCGAATTCGAAATTTAGCTTCGAAAGTGCGTTCTAATAGATTAAAAATGTGTAAATGAAAAAAGCTACAACAACAACAGCACTGCCACACATTTAACAGAGCTAACGAAAGAAATGGCTGGTAAGGCGGCAGAAGTTGGCTTCGAGATGCCCTACACAGTAGGAGCATGATGCAAAGCACCGACCGAGCGAAGCTGACGGCCGAAATACGCAACCACGCCCATGTAAGGTGCGCTAGTTGACATTTATATCTTATAATTTACGATTGCATTGGAGCGACGAGTATTGTGGTGCGGCGATATATGATGGTAGGCGTGGTCCTGTAGACACTTCATCCGCAATGCCTCATAGTGACATCGTCAACACTGTAAGGATCGCAGCCGATGGACATGTTTCGTGGAGGCCCTATGTTCCACAAGGGACGCCAAGAACTAATAGAGAGATGAGGAACTAGAACTCCTAAATAATAATAATAATTAATTATGACAGCATGGGGTTGGCGAATGAGTACTAGCTACTTAGGCTTTTGACTCGAAGAGAAAAGTATTATTTAAAAAAAGGGAATTTTCGAGACCAGACCCGGAGCAGGACATGAACCTGCGATCCACTGAGTGTGAGTCTAGCATGCTTACAACTAGACCTCAGAGGGCGCCTCCTAAAGCATTATTTATATTTATATAGTGCATCGGTACCCAAAAGGAGGATCGGAGGGTATAGATGAGATTAAGAGGGAGTGATTTAAATATAATCGTCTGTCTTCACTTTTTTCCAAAGCGTTGTAAATATTTTTATGGCACTTGGTACTCGTTTAAGCAGTGACTTCTTATGACAAAAGTAATGACGCAAAGGCGGATGTGTTACCTCTTCCATATGCAACTGTCTGATTTAAAGTGATCGACTTTCCGAGGGATATCTATATATTGTGTATATTGGGCGTAATGATAGCGGCTTATATTATATATCAATTTGGGACCGAATTTGCTATGAAACATTGTTGTAGCAGTATAAAGCCATATCGAAACATGGGCGTGTTGGGAGAGATCTCTCACATATAAACAACCGATTACCTACCTAGGAAAGTAACCGGTATAACTCCCCTGTCATGCCTCAATTCACACATATTGATCATTCAAATTTTCCAACTATACCTGCAATGCCTATTTTCAGTTTGTACCTTACGCCCGCATAAAATTAGTAATACCCGACTGTAGTGTTGTACGAGTAGTTGGGTGTAGGGTGTCAAAAGAAAAACAAGTTTCTGCCCAAGATACACATAAATACAACCACAACAACAACAACTCTTACGCAGAATTCGAAATCCGCTGCGGATCGGTCGGGAACGGATCGAAATGAATTCGGCTGCTCCAATGTGGCAATCCGTTCTGGCACACACTTCAGTCTTGTTTCGTTCGCTCAACGCATGAGATCAAAAGTGACGTCCGTCGAGTACGCAAACGACCACGCAGACGACGACGACAACGACACCGACTACGACGACGACGACGGCGGCGACCGAAACGTTCGTTCGTGCGACGTGCTTCCACATTATAACCAACCGTACACATCCGTCGTGCCACAAACAAGTCCGTCCAGTCGCGCTGTAGACTCAAGGCGCAGACACAAATGCAGAGCTCTTCAACCGAACTCACGCAGAACGCAGCAGCGAACGCGCTGGCGTACTCGTAGTGAAGCGTAGCCATTGTGTTCAATAGATTTGTATCTAGAAGGTACTTCGTTGTCTTCCCGAAGCTTACTCGTATACACACTCACGCGCACACACACATACGCCTGCATACTTTCTTGCAGAGTGCACGCATACTGAACGATTCTTGAAATCTATAAAAAAAAATTCAAAATTCCATTAAATATTAAAAATAAAAGAATACTAATTTGAGAAAAACGCCGCTTAGAAATAATCGCAAACAATCGCAAAAAAAAAGTATTAAATATAAAAAAAAAATTGCAAGGCGTTTGCAATCAAGTGCTCGCGCCTCCATCGCAGTCGCAGTCGCAGTCGCCGCGCCGCGCAGCGTCTTGTTGCATGCAGTTGGCTCGAAGATTGAATAAATTTGCATAACAAAAGCCACAAAGAATTCAAACAAAATTAAACACACACTTAAATAAGCGAATTAATTCTAAACGATATGAAAGCAGGTGAATGAAAATGTGCCAAATTCAATCCAAAAATTATGTATAAATAAATTAAGTGCAGATAAAATTAAAATTTTGCATGTTCCAAGCGATGTGTGCGGTCTGCGGTGTTCTCTCTCCCGCTCCCTTGTTTGGTCTAGGCGTCATTTGACAGTGAGCTATTATGCTCTCTTTTTACTAAATTACTAAAAATTATTTCACAATTTTTAATGTTTTTAAATATTTAATTTTTGTTGCTTTTTTATTTATGTATTTTTTATTCACACATTTTTATGATTTGTTGGAATGTCGTCTCAGGGACCGTGGTCCACATTACGTTTTTCAACCTTCGCATTATTCTTGCACCACGATTTTCATTGCAATTCATCAGATCGTTGATTTTCTGAATGAGCTGGCACGATGGCAAAATTATTACCAGGTGGACACCCAACAAAGCGCCACTCAAATATGTCGATGAACATAACTGGTGAGGAGTAGTGATTGACTTGACTACGAATGGGAAGTGCTTATATGTCTTAGGTTGAGCTGACCTCTTCAGTTCGCATCTAAGAATTTGTCGAAAACAAAGTATTTAGCACTAGTTGCCAGGGCCTTCAGCTCTATGGCAAAGTACGTTCCAAACAAATAAAGAAACTCCCCAAATTACTATTATTACATATATTCCCCCAACCAATTGTTACTCTTTCTCTTCTCTTGTTTACTTCTGTGTGAAGAGGATTTTACACTAGGTTGCACAATAAGTAGAGTGGTGGTCATTTTTGTCAGTGATTGTGGACACTAGCAATAGTGGAAAGCAACACCAAGTAAATTTCTTATGCATTTTCCCCATGAAAGAGGTGGTGAACATGGCCTAAAGAGCACATTTTCGAAGGAACGCTCACCATCAGCATGAGAATATTATTAGTTAACACTTTTGAATCTCATTGTTTTCTGCCTGAATATTCGCGAACTATGTAAAGGAAAACTTAAAAATAGTTGGTAAGCAAGCAATTTTGACAGGTGTGGCGAACACATTTCTTCTCTCGTGTTCACAAATTCCACCATGCTCGTGCCAATTGACTGTGTTATAAAGAAAATCATGCATTTTCTACTTCCATTCTGCACTCCCTACTGTGAAAACGTGGTATTTTGTATTTCCATACAATTTCCATTATTATATTTTCATTCACGGCCTGAATTGGAGAGAAAATCTATATCGCACCCATGGACGAAATGATCAGCCCTGCCCTCTTTATTTTGAAGCCCTCAAATCAAGGTTTGGCTTCTACCCGGCCTTTGTTCTGTGGCAATTGGTATACATATATCCCAAAATTCCACTGAGCCCTGTCAACAGTCTCCATTGCACTTCTCCTTATTCCCATCGTAATAGCAAAGACAACTTGGTTGTAGTCCTTCCGAAAATCAATCTGTTGTTGCAAAAGATGCATGCGCTTCATATACAACAATTTCAGAGGCTGTGTGGCATGCAGGCATTTTGGAGTTGTGAAAGATTGCAATTGTTTGAGGTTTAATTCAGTTTGATCAAGTAATATGACTGCAGTTCTTTTTCAATGCATGGCTAATGTAGCATGCAGTGAATGCAGTCACCTTTACTTTATTGTTTCAAGACAATAATAAATTTTATAAATTCAGTTGCATCTCCCACTGGTCAGCCACTGATCGCAACTTGCAACCATTTGCATTTCAGGCAGTCTTTTGCATTCATTGGAGTCACAGAAGTAATTCGCTATAAAAAATTTAAGCCTCGAACGCTACTGCAAATAATCAATTGGCCTGACTTCACTTTATATGTGAATCAAAATATGACCGAATGATTTCAATAAAAAGAACGCCGTCATTTACTATGTCTGCAATGAATGGGATTGCATTCTTTTACAGCTCTCACCGGCCCGCCAGTAACAATTATGATTTCATCTTCGCTCAATGATACCCTCGGATTACTACCCATTTAATGTGCTTCTCCCACCTCCATCTGCTTTATACTGAAATTTCTGAAAACTTTTGATGGAAATGGACGCCACACTGCAGCCAATTGCCTGAATTCAAACCCGGACATACCCTCAATACCAGTAGTCAAAGCGTCGTTCGTTGTTGCTCTGGTACTTTGAGTGGTAATTCTGTTTGTACAATTTAACAACTAAATAATGCTTCCAGAAAACACATTATTTCTACGACTGACTGCCAATGAATTCGACCATCACCACACCCCCATACCTGGTATGGTAGACAAATTGTACATGAACAAACTGCGTTTAGAACGCAATAAATCAGGCACCTTGACTTTAACTACGAGTACGAAAACAAACAAACAAAAAAATAAAACAAAACAACAACACACAACAAACGGCAAACGGCAAACGATAGACACCACCGTGCCTTAACCAAGGCGTGAAGATAACATTTTCAACGCAAGTCAACCCACACTCGCAAAAGTTTCAAGAAAGCAATAACAACAACAGCGCGACTAGCAAAAGCACTGGTATGGGGCGCGCTCTGCCCACGTGCAAACTGCAACTTCCGTTTGGTATTGCCAATTGCAGTCACTCACACACACTCACACAAGAACACACACACAGCCACACACATCTGTATGCATACGACCACATATACTAAAGACAGTTGAAAGTTGGCCCAGTCTCTGGCTCGACAGGCGTCTCTTGAGTGGCAGTGGAAGGTTTGTTGCCATGGTATTAGATTTTCCACAACGCTTGGACTCGCCTCTGTGGCTAATTGAATTTCCGTTTTGCTGGCGAGTCTCCCAGAAGTTGCCTGCGTTTGGGCCGGAGTGGTGGCGTACATGCTTTAATGTTAGGTGCGAGTACACAAAACTCTTTTCAAGTACTTTTTTTCCCCCGTTTTTTTTTCATTTAATTATTTCCACGAACAACTTACTGACCGAAGTGTTTGGGCGTGTTGTTTTCCTCTTCTTCTTCTGCCTCGCCGTCTTCTGGTATTTCACAAGCTTATCGAACCAACCACAACACCAGATACAACAACAACAACAACAACAACAACAACAACAACAGCAGCAGCAGCAAACAATTGTTAACTCTGAAAACTGGTTAAGAAACCTACGCCACAGACGCCACGACGGCGAGCTCCCGTAATTGCGATTGATTTTCAACTTGCAACATTTGTGGTTAATCTGAATGAAGTGTCTAGAAGGCGAATAAGGTGAAGTTGACGATTTACGATTTACGATTTACTGAATATTTGGAATTTTATTTGATTCGAATTTGAGCGGAGAGCGTGTTCCAGTTGACAGGCGCTGTGCTACAATGGTGCGGAAACACCTGTGATGAGCTCATTACGACTCTTTCCTTGAATTCGCATGAGTTGTTGTCTTATATGCTTAGCGTAGGGTGTTGGATCTGATTTTAACCCCTCTTTCTGTCTGTCGCCCTCGCCCTCTCTCTCTCTCTGGTCAAACATGTTGTGAGCGTCTGAGTTGCTGCTTTCCCGAAGGTAGTGCTTGAAAGTTTCTAGGGGAGCTATCGAGGAAGTTTCCCGAGGTCTCTTGGTTAAAGAACTCACTCCACGTATAGTGCTGGATTGTTAAAAGCTACTATAGCGGACCTGAAGTGGTCCTAGTTCAGAGATGCCGTTTTTGTATGTTAACGCCATTGTATTATTTACCCAGTAAATATATAGAGAGGGAGGGATCATGGAGTTCTTATTCTTCCATTTTTGTCAATAAAGATTTTCGCTCTGATATCTCATATACACATGATCACTTGGTGTAGTTCCGTAGTGAGTACTTTAAGCTTGGGTGTGGTGCTCCTTGTTTTCAATGTACCGATTGGTCCGTTCAAGAGTGCTCTAAGTCGACCTAGAATAAATAGTCTTTTTTGGTTTCTTTTGAAGAATTGGATTCTAGTCAAGTACAGAACTATGGCTATGAATACTGTGTGAAACTGCTTAGAAAACTTGTGATCGGAGCAGCTCTAAGTATGCAGCACTTTACAGTCGCTTAGTCATATAAATGGGTCCATGTAATGCCAGATTCACATTATAATGTCCTCCTTTTTGGAGGGAAGAAAAGGACGAACGCTACTCTGTATTCACATACTCCACTCCTCTGGTTGGCAATGTCATATAAATATTGTTCAAGTTCGTTTATATGGAGCTGACTGACCTGGCGCAAATCCATGCTCCACAGCGAAAATCACAATCGAAACATCGCTTTCCAACAAATCAAAACAAAAAATGTTTAAGTAATTAAAATGATTAATAATAATAATAAAAATTGCTTTTTATAATTAACCACCCCCGCCATCCAAGTGTCTAATAGCAATGTAGCAATTTGCACGTAGCACAATCACTCTACAAATAATGATTTAAAAGGAAATTTTCAATTCAATTTTGAGAAATTGCAAAAAAGTGTTCAAGTTATAAAAAATTAAAAAGTGAACTACACAAACAACTTCAACAACAATCCACCAGCAACTGAACCGTATAGAACAGCTATAAAATGGTTGTTACAACAACGCGCAGTCCGCTAATAACACAGCAACAACAACCGAGCACGGCAACCGCCACAGCAAACACAGCCGGCATCAGATCAAGACTGATCTTCCCCAGAAGCCACCACCAGCATCATGCACAGGTAATAAATGACCTTTGATAGTCACAGAACAAATAATCCGAAAGAGGAGAAAATCATAATTATTTTTAAGCACAACAAAAGGATAAATGACGAGTAGCTCAGATCGCTCGAGCAGGCAAAGCAATCAAATTGAACACTGCGATGCACTCTCGGAACAATGCCCAGCTTGGTGCAGGCCGGCAAGCGATTAGTATTGAAAGACCATTACCAGATTTTACTCGAGTGTAGGGATTTGTGTGCGAGTGTACCCCAAGAAAAACGAAGAAGCCGTTGACCTTTGGCTGGGCGACCTTAACCACCGACAAGAACTGATCAAGTCGAGCAGCGTAGGTCTGAATGGCTTAGACCACTGGCAACGCCAGCTACTTTAGCTGGATGGTGTGAGTGGTCGAGACTGTCAGAGGCGCCCTTTCTGGTGCTTTACTTTTGCTACAAAGGAAACAATTTACTAGCTGTTTTTTCTCATATACTTGTATGTACATAATTGAGTTGTCCGTTTCACTCTCGAAGGCAAAGATGCGTCATTACGATTACTTCAGGTATGAACTCCGCATTGTGATGCCACGAAATTGTGGCTAAGAATGAAATTTGATCGTCATTTTAAATGGCTTTATAATATGCAAAAAAACACGTCAAATAATATTGTTGTTCTATCTAAACAAATAATTGCTAATTGGTAATTGATATTTGGGTTTTCCGGAAGAACGAATGCAAAAGAAATTGCAATTCAATTGCGACTAAAAATAATATATTTTGCGTTCCACTAGAAATTGCATTGAGAAATATATAAAATTGTATTTGCAGTAATTGTAATTAGTTTCAATTTTTAATTCCTTCATAATAGTTCCTTATTGATAGGCAATTATAATTGGTAATTAAGGGAAATGTATTTTTTTAATACTGACTCAGTAATAACACCGACAAACAATCGTAGTATTTTAACAATGATTAGCTTACAAATACGTGTCATTGGTAAGTCAAATTATAAATTGAGAATAAATTGTAATTTCCATTACATTTTACAATTTATCCTCATGTAATTGTAATTGACTGGCCAATTGAACATGTCACACGGCCATTGTAAAACGAGCCAACTTTGCACTGATTAACAAATCCATTAACGGGGAATGGAAGCTTACAATTACATGCTACGGTTATGAGCTCGGCAGTCAATTTCATAGCTGAGTATTTCAATTACCAGCCGAGAGAGGTGCAATCACTTTCTTAAATCCTTTAAGCAAGAACTCGAAATGTCTTGCTGCTGAAATCTCAACTTTAATTGGGGGCAATTGAAATGGAATTGATTTGATTTCACCCAGCTACGCCAGCTGTTTCTACAGGACAAGCCCACTGTTTTGCTAATTATGGGAGGTCCTCGTGCGCCCATATAGTTACTACGCGTATATCCGGTGGTAACTGCGCATTTTCTGGGCTCATACTCGCGCCTCAGTGAATTGAATCGACAGATTTACAACAGCAAATTGTGTCTGAATTCTAAATAATTCTCGCTTGTTTTTGTTTACTTGTGCCAGCCCACCCCACAAAAGTGAGAAAAGCACGCCCACTGGCGTACTGATCCGCTTAAGTTTTTATTTACCTCAGCTCCTGAGTAATTTATCGTCTTTGGCAGTCGCATTCGCTTTGAACTCGCGGAAGCTCGTGTAAAGCAGTTCTCTTTAATTGCTGTTAATCAATTCGGGCTGTTTACAAAAGACCCAAATTACTCGTATTTTTATATTAACGAAACACATTTTTATGTCTTCAATTTTACTTTTTGATTTAATTCAATTTTTTTTTCTGTTAATGTTAATAGTGCTGCTGTAGTTTTAAAAACGCTATAAATTAGTTTATTGTTACAACAACAACAAAACAACTTATAATTTATGCACTTTCTGCCATAGGTACGCGGCGGGGTGGGGGTGGTAGCTGTTCTTTTTGCCCGTAGGTCTCCACTAGTACTTCCCGGCCCCTGTCGCTGCTGCGGCCGTAGCCACCAAATCGGCCCGCAGTCGAATGCAGGACCGACCGAGCTAATTGAAGCGCTCGTTCTTGTTTAAGCATTCAAGTAATAAAATCCTGCATTAAGAAACAATTTGATTATAATATTAAATTTACATTTAAATGAATGCGAACCCATCAAAGCAACCCATAAAAAAGTTTAAATTATTATCTTTTACTTTAGAATACGTTTTCCCCGTCCACCATTAACAAAATATTGGACTATTCGATTTCTGCCCACATCAGAAGCACGAATAGTGGCTGTGCACGGTGAATACGAATTCCGAAGCACACTACACGGTTCACCGAATGAATCCGGGTTTACCTGTTTTGTTTGGACTGAGCAAATATTGTTTTTGCGCAGCGGGAAAAGGGTATGGAATGAAGCATTATCATTTCCATGAATGGTTTCTGAATTCCTAAGCCAACGTATTTTAAGAGCAATTCCAACTGCTCTTCTATAGTTGTGGTTTTTATAATCTTCTAGACCTTATGGAACCTTCATACTTACCAACTTCAGAATAAAAATCTGCCGAAATTACCTGATACGATCATGAGCCAGGCCGAGGACGAGATATGACGGACGAATAAGGCGAGTGTATTTTCGGTCTCTAAGGAAACATTCCCGTTTGGAGTGTGGCCACGTATTGAACTCGTAGGGGAATAGTTTTTTATGTGGCGTGCTGTTCGATCCCCAATACATTCGGCGCGCGAACTTATTTTGAACTAACGATGATCTGTTTCCCGCTTTATCTTACTGCTTCCCTTGCTCTTACCTCTTTTTTTACTCTCCCTCTTATTCTCTTTCTCTCTCTCTCCAACTTCCACTCTGTTTCCATCTCCATATTCGAAATTGTTTTCAACGTATAAAAACTGCCAAAAATCTGCAAATGTTTCGCCTCGTCAGTGTGAATTATTTTTAGCACTGCTGGGCACGTTTTTCATTGCGCCACTGTAACGTCACACTGCATCTGTCCACGTATGTTACCCATACGGATTCAGTGTGTCTGTCTACATTTCTGTAACAGGCCTTGAACACACAGTTATGGATTCTATGGCTATACACTTGTATAGTAACCGCATGTGCCATCGTAATGGCAAATTTACCGATTTTGAAAGAGGTTTAGCGGAATGAACCCGCATTGTTTTAGTGCCACAATATTCACTGGGACTTTTCCACATTCATTGTCCACATTGGAATATCTCATAAATAAATGGAGTCGAATTTCTTTGACGTTTACATCGACAACGAATTGATGACATTAGCTGGAAGAGTAATGCAAATGGTTCGAATAATCGCGCATTCGAGAAACTCGTATATCGCAGTCTCCATTAACATAAAGAAGGCCCGATGGCAGCAGTTTCAGGTCATAGCTCAAATCTTAGCTTATTGGCAGTGGCATTGACGGAGGAGTCCAAGGAGCTTATCTCGCTGCCGAGCGATTGCTGTGCCACGTGGGCGCCACCGAGCAGCTTCTTTATAGAAGAAATCTTCTGGGGTCATATCAATAAAACGGGGGCCCTACAAAAAATCGACATCTGCCTACATTGACGGTTAACAGTCAGCCCTCTTCGCTCTCGAAAAGTGGAGTACGGTGACGCTTCTAAACTGAAATCAACACGACACACTTTTTCGAAAGAAACCTCCAAGATGAGCCTCTTCATAGATAAAAAAAAGTTTTATGTTTTATTTTAGTTAATATTGCTGATATTCTCTTATTAGTCTTCCATCTCCTGGCGTTTGCATATAAAAATAAACTTCTCAGTCCATGCCACTGTGAGGCTCTTTGATTAACTTGGCTGGTGCTGCCGTCATGAACGGGGCGCCAACGAAACGCTGTGTATCTGTGAGCTCGTTGCATTGCTGCGGAGAGCAGAGCTGAGTGCCAGGCGAACGTTGGCCGTGCTGCACTTTGGTGTCATAATATCAATTAAATGTCATTAAGATAGTTGCACTCAAGATACGAGCACACTTGCGCCAAACCAATTGCGATTGTGCCAGCAAGTGACACGATCGACGCGCACATTGCATTGGCATTTTTATTATTTTACTTAATCGCTGCATTGAAAAATATGCGCTAAATGCTGAAACAGCGACGGGATGCAGCAGCTATCGTGTTAATTACCGAATTATCAATGTTTTGCGTTTGTTGACCCGCGCCGCTGCCACCGACGTTGGCCACATTTCAGCTGCCAACCGCCAATTGCCGAATGTGGGCGCTGTGGCTATTTTTACTTGCACAAATGCCGACCCCAGTTGCACTGCTTGATTGGACGCGGATCTGGCCGCTTCACTATCCAGTTAGAGACACCAATTGTTAATCCTATTCTGTATTTGCCAATTTGAGAAGACCAACAAGAATTTATTTATTTGCGGTGGACACATTTCCCCAAGCCACTGGAATACTCGTGCCAGTTTATGTTTTATGATGACGTCAGCTAACTTTGGGTGCAGTCAGGCTCATCAATATGAACCGTAAAAATACTGGAGCTTACTATTTGCCTATAACAGATTTCCCACGAGGAGTCTGGCAGATGAAGACCAATTCAGTAAGTCCACAATATTCCATAATCAAACTTCTGTTGGGAAGGAGGCTGGCAGTTGCTTGTGTATAGTACCCTACAGTTTCGTAGAGGAAACTTTGAAACCCAATATCATAAAAATGTTGTCTATCCACTGTCAATGAAGATGTCGGGGACCACAACTCTAAATGTCTGTAGAAGTCGCTTTGAAATCCCTAAGCCTCAAATCCCTATCAATGAGCATTCTTATTAGTGTAGGCAGGACCCTATTTTACCCACCAAGGATCTATTGTAAAAATATTTGAAATCAATGCTAAAATTCGATATTAAAGCCTAGAAAAGATGAAAGAAACCCCATCCCGTTAAAGAATGCAAAAGTGAAAAGTGCTGGGTGAATTAGGGTCTAAATCTCACTGTCTAACGCAAAATGCATTCGATTTTGGAATTCAATTTATCCCAAATAATAAAATACATTCTCAATACTCGAGCTCCAGAAGCCAAATTATAATAATTAAAGTCGTCTGCTCTATAGCTAAATAAATAAATATGGTGTTATGAGTTCAGAGAGCGACAACAAATTCGTTCTCTACAATGTCAATGTCCAAAGTGAAACAGCTTCCCACACATGCAAGCGTAACAGTATTTCATGCGTGTGTGTGTGTGTGCGCGCGCTTTGTGTACAATGAATTTTCTGCCCAATTTGACGGGAGGGAAATCTAAACAAGCCTCTTATTGAAGGCAGCTAAAGAAGTTGCACCTCACATCACATACAGTAACTCCACTATGGTCCGCCCCTAATTAATTATTCTTCCAAGAAGTCAAAGTATTTACATATTAATATAGTATTACATATTTGACGCCATAGAGGATTTAGCTAACCAGATCGATTGAAAGTTTTGGTTATTTTTTAACTATATCGGGTTTTTCAATACGGACATAACAATTGTTTATTTATATAGAACACTGAATAATTGAGATATCGGTCTGAATTTTATTACATTTGAGCATGGCATTCGATATCATTGATATGACCACCGCGAGCACGGTTGCAGCGATCGAATTTGTGGAACCAATTTCCCACCACTCTTCCACAGATAGCATCGCGAAGGCAAAATTTTGAGCTGGCAGTGCCATTTTGTTTGTTGATTTTCTTAAAATATTTCTAGAAAGCAAAAATTATCGATATATTGGCTACTAAAACACATGTTCAGCAGGCATGCGTCTATATGGTCCGGAATGGCCAGATGTACAAAATTATGAAATTCAGACCAATACCCAATTTTTACGAGGAAACTGATGAAGATGTGCAATAATTTGAAATACATCCGGTAGTTATTTTAATTACAATAATAAGTTCCGCCTCTCTCGAGTCAGTTTCGAGGCCCTAGACGGTCCTTTTTCTAATTAAAAACATGAAATAGAGCTGCTATAGGAAATAAGTGAATGATATTTTAAGGTTTTGTTTATAACATGTTTCATACATATTCCAGTGTCTTTTTAGTGGCTGCCTAACTTCCTATAAGATAACTTTTAAATAAAAAGCAATATTTATTTTATAAAATGTTTAGAAAATAATCAAAATATGACAAAATATTTGTATCACAAACAGTTTTATGTGGACTCATGTGTAGGGCAGTAAATTTATTAGAAATTCTCAATAGAAAAACAAGGATGACATCCAGTTTGGCCAGGCAGTAATATTGCGTATACGCTTAGAAACATATCAGAAATGTTTTGTAATGAACGAAACAAGCATTTTTATTTTAAAGCTAAATATTTATCAATGCATCTAAACAAAGTTTCAAATTTTGTATTAATAATCAATTTTCCCCATCTTTTTCTGCTGGAAATAAAAAGAAAAAATGGAAATGAACATTTTATAGGAAGAGAACAGCGGCACAAGCGATGCCGCCCTTTGCGTCTGGCAACACTGTCGTACGTGCACGCTAGAAGCGCACGAGAGAGCGAGAACATGTAAACAAACAAAAGCAAGGCCTGGCGCTGCCACTGTTACTAGGTGCGCGTACACTGAGGGCTCTGCGCCGCTCGAGTGTACCGAGTGGGGTAATTTACTTTTTATTTGTATTTACCAGAGCAGACCTTTGAAACAGCGGCTGGCTTTTTGGTTTTGTTTTTTGTTCACTTCTGAGCAGTTCTTTCTTCAAGAATACAGAAACAAGTCCACCAGATTGTCAACGAATAAAGGTTGCTTTTGGCAATTAAGTGTTGCCAATGCTTAAAAACATTTGCCAGCATTTTCGCGCTTGTAACACTCAGGAGCGCATCTATTTCTTAAAGGGCGCCAGGTTGCATCAAAATACAAAATCTGAGAGAATAAGTGGCTCAATTTTGAATGCAACATAGGGCAGCGCTTAAAATATAATTGTCCTGCCCAGTTTGTGTCGGCAAAATCGCTTACTTTGGCGTATTTCAGATGCAATGGCCCTGGCATGGTTTTCCTCAATAAATGCGTTCGCAGTTCAGTGACGGAACTATAATATATTATGAAGTATGTACCGATACCTTTGTTCAATCAATATGTAGTTAGTTGCCATTGTTCCTCATACGTCGTACGACCAAACCAAAACCGTTCCGGAAGCTCCGTATTCACCTGACATGGCCCTGTGCGATTGAGGCGATAAAGGAGGATTCGCAGAGCGCTGAAGGCGATTCCAAAATCGACCTATGAAAAGTGTTGGAACACGTCTGAAGATTGCTTTGAAGAGAATGAATAATTTAACCATTTTAGTTTTATTGAACATATATAGCAAAAAATGCAATCCACAAATCTAATTCAATATCAATTGGTTATCGCTTCACTAAACTGATGCGTATTTCATTCATGTATTTATTAAGATAAATGTAGGATTGTTACTTTGGTGGGTGGCACTCATCCCCTAAAGTAACAATTGGTGTATCAGCAACAGCATATTTTATGATTTATTATGAAAAGAGAAACCACAGATAGCTTCATCGCTTATCAATCGAAAAAAGTGGAAAATATGTATGTCATACTCACCGGGGTTGCTATGCCGTTTCAAACTAAAGGATTCAATTGGAATATAATTATTTGTTTTATTACTTTTATTTTTTATATTGTTTCTAAAGCACTTTAATGCGGCTTCTTTGCGCGGAAACGCCGCTAGGAGACATCGAGATGAGATAGATCTGCGAGCACGCGAGAGTGATAAAAACCTTTGAACTAGAAAGCAAAAAATTACAAACTGAGATTTGAAAAAAAAATTGTGAAACTTTCTAATGGTCCCTTGTTGTGTGTGTGGTGGGATATCCTTCGCATTGTTCAGGACTCTGTAAAAATAAAAATTCAAACTCCATTTAATATTAAAATGAATTTGTTTTCCAAGCATTTCGATTACTTGCCTATATCCTTTTTTCCTAAAGGAGAAGGTCCTGGCGAGAGAAGAAAAAAATACCAATATAGAAAAAAATTTATAAAAAAAAATTTATAAAAAAAAATATACACTTAAGGACAAATATCCTTGAGAAATTTTCACTGAAAATTATAAATTAAAATAGCATATTTACCGAAGAACGGAAGGATCCACTACATTTCGCTGAGCAGCTTCGATTGCTAATGAATATTTAATATTGTTTCGGTGCCTTTTATACTCTCAAATCTGAGGTTTCCGAAAAATTCCGATTGCTGAGATTTGAAGAATTCGATTTCACTAGCAAAGTAGTTTCCCATTGTGTTGCATTATGTCCATTAACATTAACTGGACTCCCTTAACTTCGGGTCCTTGCAACCGCCTTAACAGAGTTGGTTGCAACTAATTTAAGGAACTGAGGAGTTACGGCTCCCATCACACAGATCCAGCTACCCGAAACGGGACCGAATTACTGACGAAACCCGCGGGATTCATCTTGATAGGGAACTAAACTGAAATTCAAGCTCAGAAAAGAGGCTAAAGGAGGCCTCTTTAGTTCTATATTGTTTGCAGCAGGCCTGTGGGACAAAGATGGAGCGTGATACTACTGGTTTTATCTCTTCTGCAGACCTTTGTGTCGTGACGTTAGGGTGGACTGCTCTGGCCGCTATCGTTCACATAATTCTGCTACCAATGGTACAAAGAAGTGCTCGAAAAGCACTCGCGCCAACAACAACACTCCAAGTTATTACAACAAACTGCAGCTTAATCTGCCATTAGGGTGGGATACACCGTGGAATTGCCCAACAAATCTTGTGAGAACGGACTATATTATTCTAAATGACTCGTACTCCTGTGGAAATAACATTTCTCACTTCCATACCCGACAGGCGAGAATGAAGACAATGTTCGACTGAGTCTAATGACTCCAACAGCGAAGACTTCTAAACAATTCAGAATAATACGAGGGAGAAATTGATGGAGGGAAACACTCGAAACCCCCAATACGGATACAAATATCCTTATCAGTCTGCAAGGCTTCAAACAATACCTTGAGTTCTTCGTGGAGTAGTCGCCAATTCTTCCTTAAGTACTTGAAGTCAGTGAAGTCTTCTGAACATAACCAGGTAATAAGTGATCACTCCTGCCACGCCACTGAGTCATCGCTCAGCCATGTTGAGAAATTTATACTGATTGGAAAATCTGGAAGATCCTTCAATTTGAAAGCCAGCACTAAAACTAAATAAGAAGTCTGCTATGAATCGAACCTTAATAAGAAAAAGCCACAACAAAGATTGAGAGAGTTAAGGACGAAAACAGCAGCAATAACAATTGATATCAGATTCCCTGCCGAAAAAAATAGAGTCAGGCCAAAAAAAGTGTGATAAGAGTTGCCCTAGAATTGTTGGAATAATAAGGTGGAACTTTTGGGATAAAGAGAAAAGTCAACGTGAAAAACCTATGCGAAGAAGAGGCCCGCTCTGGGACTGTGTATGATATAACGTAGATGTATCAAATGCCGCCAATACATTTCATCCTTCATCCCCTTCGTCTAGATGAAGGATTTAGGAGTTGTGAACTATAGTTGGTTTATATTCTGTGATGGTGTATCACTGACCTGAAAAAGTTTTATATTCCGCTTTACTGCAAAAACACTTCGACCTACTACGCAAGGCGGTAGTAAATATTTTTGACCTAACAGAGTCCGAATTTGCTATTCTCTGACATAAAATAATATACGATTAGATGGTAGAGCAATAGAACGAGTCACTTTAAGCATGAACCAAAGCAAGCAACATATCACGAAGTCACGACCAGCACATTCAAGCCTTGTGATGATGGTACAAGTAAAGGGGCGGCTCAACTTGTGTGTTTCGCTGGTAATTTATTTGTTTTGTTTTGTTTCAGTCTTTTAATTCTTGGGCACAAGCATGAATGTATTTTTTTTATTATTATGTTATTATTTCTGACGTCGTGATATCTTGCCAGAGCCTAGATTTGGCTTCCATGTTGTTTAGTCTTGAACTGTTGCCAATTGCCACAAAAAAGTGGAATACCACGAGTAACTGGCTCTGCACTGCCAGCTTGGGTAATTCCATTCAGCACCAAAGTTCAGTATACGATCAGTCATTGTCCTTCGCAAGTTCATTTTTCCATCAGTATATTTTGTTCTTGCGCGGCCCTGGGATTTAGTCTAATAGCCAATACAGCCCTGGTGATACATATGGAGAGAGAACGATAAAGAGCGATATAGTGAGAGAGAGAGCGTAAGCAACAGCAATCGATAACTGACAGCATAACGGCCGAAGCAAAGTGCCTGCAACAAAACACGAAGCGAAGAAACTTTCAACAAAAACAGGAAATTTCACTTGGTGTCGTTTATTGTGGTTGCCTGGGGCGCGCTGTGAAAACGTTCTCACAGATACGCGAGTACCAGCAGTACCAGCGGAGCGAGTGAGCTGTGTGGCGGCGCTCTTTGCATTGTTTTATTGTCTTTTAGTGCGTTCACACACACGGTTCGGTCGGTTCAGGCGGTTCAGGCGGCCGCTTACAACGCGCGGCGCGGCGTTCTATGCATGTGTGCAGTTGTGATAATTATTATATATTTTTTTGTTAATATTATTAACATTTTTTTATGATTTATTATAAAAATTTGGAAAAAAGGAACTAGCTAACGAAAGTGTCTAAAATTCATGTTATATTATTAGCCAGAGTTTGCTGCTGCAGATAACCGAGAATAGTGTCCCTGAGATACAATTCGTAAGCGATGTGAGAGGGGACTTTCCATTCGAAGGCAAGTTTAATCGACCATCATTAAGTGCAGGGACTTGTAGAATTGTTTGTATGCTTGTTGCATTATGCAACGCTCCAGGCCAGAGCGGGCGCACTGTTTTCTCCGAATCTCATAAGGCAAGTGTTTGTTTTGCACGCTTGCGAGTGTTGGTACAACAAGTAAAACGCTTGGATTTCGTTGAAAGGCGGCAGGAGTGGTGCCTGCTTATTTGTGCAATAACAACAACAGCATCAATAATAACAGCGACAGCGGCAGCAACAACACCGAAGTAAATGAGTTGTTGTATCTGAAAGAAACAACAACGCTGGCGGAGTGGCAACTTTCATGCTCGAACCCTGCGTTTAAGTTGTTTTTAATAGCTTCGAATCGAATCGAATCAAAATTTCATTTTCTCTGCTTTGCGTGCGTGGCTTGAGCTGCAACTTTTTTGTGTGTGGTTGGCAGTGGGCCAACAAAAAACCAAACACACAAACAAAAAGACGCATCAACAATTACAACACCACAACGAAGTGTACAACGAGAAACAACAAAGGCGCGAAATGTAATAAATCAGCAAAATTATAAACTCAGACCAAAAAGAAATTTATGTATAAAAGGAAAAGATATTTTTTTTTTTACAGACAATCGAATTTTTTGGGCGTGTTGTTTGGTTGTTATGATGTGCATCATTAATTAGGAACTTTCGTATTGCAGGCAGTACACGATGAAATTTTCAATCAAATCTTGCAAAAAAGCACTCACACTCAAACGCACACACGCAGCCACACACGCAAACAACAGATGGGCAGCAGCATATGCCGCGATGTCCTTGATAGTCGATTCACACTGCATGTGCCAACATTTGAGAAACCCGAATTCATTTGGAATTAGGTGTAACAACAGCGTAACGCCGGCCACAGCCGCAACTCTTGGCAAGTCACTCTTAGGCCTGGGTTGCATAGCCCGCACTGTTGTTCTCACATCCCTTGGCTCGACCACGTTTTTCAGTGCGCAGCACATTTTGTTGCGCCGTCAACAATCTCCACGACGCGCACTCTCCACGCCGACGAGTCTCTGTGCTGCCTGATGAGATTTAGAGCGGGACTCACTGAGGCGAAGAAAACCACGAGAGCGCGAGTGAGAAAGCTGAGACGTTGGTTGTATGAGGACAGTAAAAAATGTACCTACCGCTGTGATTGCAGTGTTATTGTAACAAGACAGCTTGATACCTTCTTGGTGCATCCTGTTAACAGTCCCTCGAGACACGGTGGAGGAGCTGCCTCTATGTGGTTGGCCGCAAAGAAGTGAAAGCACCACTAGTGCCGGAGTATGCATCATAATCAAGCAATGAACAATGTGTACAACTCTGTTAAAAGTCTTCTGATTCAAACTGCAGAAGTGGCTTGGTACAGTGCGATTTCACTTAATCTGGTTCACACTTAAAATCACGATGCTTAGGACATTACATGGTGCTCCACGTGCTTTGAAGCCCATTACAAGGTGCTCCACATGCTCCAGCAAACCGAAGTACGAAAGATTTCATCCATTCTGCTTCTGAGGAGATTAGGTTAGATGAAACTGCCTGCCGAAAGGGCTATGCGTAGGTTTGGTAGTTAGAGATCGTTGCTTCAGAGTGGAAAGCAGTGCAAAATGTCGGCCATGTCTGATATGTAACACTGGCCTAATCAGCTTACAGCCCACAGTGGTAGAGCGCGGCGCGTTTGAAGCCCACTTGCAAATGTTCGTATGCGACTGGTTCATAAGTAATGCCCGCAGAGGAGAAAAGAAGGGCGGCCGAACTGCAAAGAGCTTCAAAGAATAAGGTGCTTCACCCTGCATGCAGTGAGACTGCCAAAACTTTTGCTCACAACAGGGGTAACATTAGTGTACGCTACCCTTCATGCCTCCTTTGGTTAACGACCCTCTCTGCCTACCGACAGTGGAGTGCCTGGCTGAGCAGCAGCTGCTCGTCGAATTGAAAGTCGAAACTTGATTTTCGTTGTTTTCATTTTCAATGCGATCTTTTTTCCTACTAATTTGTCTGCTTCACTGCCTCAGTTTCTTCGGGGTATTGCGGCTGCATCTGTTCACGAGTGGCATCTGTGACATTGCCACATGATTTTATCGCAAGTTTGCTTATGTTGGTGCCGCTCCTCCAATAACCACCACAAAAACAACAGCAACGCCAACAATTGCAGCCACAGTAACAAGAAATGCACACAACACCTTTGTTGATTTTTTGCACACTCATTTCGCGCACACATTTTCTACTTGTCTCAATTGCACCTCTTTTCCTTGTCCATTTTTCTGTTTCTTGTGTACTTGCAAGTTTCTTGCTCACTTTATGACTACGTTGCTTCACTGCCGCACACAGTCACGCCCACAGCACACCTACTTGCATGCATACTTGGTTGCACATGCCACGTCTTTGATGTGTGCGCATTCGAGCCATGCGCCTTGTGGGATGTCCTTCCTCGACATGTCGTGCTTTTTCATTCCATTCTTTTGCGTGTTCCTTCTTTTCCCTTTTCTGCTCCGTGAGTGTGTTCGACGCCTTCATGACTAGGATGCGTGTGATGTTTGTTTCAGCAAACTCTGAAGGCTCTCATGGGAATATGTGTCAAGGTGTTTGTTGGGCTGCGTAGCGTTTCAACTGACTGGCGGCCATGGCGTCTGCCATAACGGGCGGTGGGCCAAAATAGTTTTCCACGAATCGAAAGGCTTTCCGAGTGTTCTCTGCTATTAGCCTTGAACAATTTCCTTGGTGTTTTGCTTTTTATTGTGTGCAGGATCAGAAACAGTGGGCCCTTTGGCTTTCTAAGGCATATTTCCAGCGCACGCTCTGAATTCGGGGGTAAGGTCGTAACGGGTTTTTCCAATTAATTCTGTGCCCAAGGAAATCTGGTTTGATACCCGCACGCATATGGGCCTGATGTGAATCGTTATCAGAAAGGCCAATATCCCCGAGGTCGTGAACACTCCGTGCAAGGCGCTAAATGCCCCACTGGCGCGTCTCACTTGCTTTCGGATTCATTGAAAGATTCCTAGTCAGATTGAGGTGAACAAGGTCGAGGAATCGGGTAGATCCAAATACAATTTGCTATTTTAAGTAATATTCTGGGCGCCGCTCTTGACAACATCATAGTTTGTTAATGCCGATTAATAAAGCCTTTTTCGACACCCACAAACTTTGATCTAACTTAAAAGCTTTCTCTCATCCATTCCTTGACAATTGCTCCCCTAGGATTTCGACATCTCTGCTGCATCTATTCCAAAGTAATCCCAGAGAGATGTCGTGGGGCCATCATATCTGTAGGACTCCAGTTTATCGAGACTCAATCTGTAGATTCTGCCTACCTTTGGTTACGTGCAGGTTAAATCCCGTTTGACGTAGGGAGTATTCCCATTGGTTCCTTGCCCATCAGGTGACATCTTAGAATTCCTAAACTCCGCTAGGATTGCTATACAAATCCTATGAACCTAAAGGATATTTGTAGGCACAATGGCTGGGTCGTTCTTGCTCTGCTTACTATAATCTGATCGCTTAAGAATTATGTATATAAGTTAAGCTATAAATACATGGAGTCACTGGGGTCATCTGCATTCGCGTTCTTGGGTGATGAAAGTCTTTCAGGTCATATTGTTCTGATGCCACTTCCGAGTTACCGTTCTTCCTGGTCGGTGCCAAACCTTTAATTCAATGATTCCATGTATTTCGGTACTTTTTTTGTTATCCTGCGGTCGAACGGTGTGCTTGGAAATGTGGAAAGCCGCGTTATCCTAAAAGTCGAGGTGAGAATTGTATCCGACTTTAGACCAGAGATCTCTGCAGTACTGCAGGACACCATAACTAAGTGTAACTTAGGAACCCACTAATGCCAACAGCTTCGAACAATTTTGCTCTCTCCCATCTGCAAGGAGTGTACTGACATATGGATATAAAAAAGGACCAAATGACGAAGTAACAACTGGCAGAACAGCCGTCTCTTGACATTGCCCTGTAAAATGAGGCCACAGAAACCCCACAAGTCACACGTCGACTTATTCACTTTTATTTAAAGCATTTCTTGTTTGTTTTTATTGCATTTATTTTGAAGCAATTCTAAATTTAATTGGCAAATGCGACGTAGTGCAGCCAAATTAGATTACCTGTGATTGGGCACGTCCGTCGCGTCGTGGTCCAAATCGCGCTCTTGTTAGATCGCTTGAGTTCAGTTGCACGACAATAAGATTTAAAAATAAATTTAAACATAGACCGAAATAGTTCTGCACAAATGCGCGCTCCCACCTTGGCGGCCGCCTGAACTTGAGCATCCGCATTCTTAACGATTGCTGCTCATTTCTAAAGGTCAAGGACAAACGCATATCCATGACGAGGTTATGTGCAGTGCAGTTGCTGCTCTGAACTTGCACTTGGGCCATTCTCAGTCGCAGAATGCCTTTCAAGGTCCACTTTCGCGGCACTAGTTTGTCTCTTCGAGGCGATGGCTTGAGTGTTCAGCGATAACCAATCAAACGAGTTGTGAGCTTTGTCGTTCTCAATGGAAATCATCTGGAAAAATTTCCAAGATTGCAGTCCCGATTACAGCTTCCAAAGAGTACCAAACTTCCGCACACATCCTTATGTGTCCTGCACGTTTTCCGCCGAGACTTTCTCTGACACCTTCATCCCTGACTGACTAAATTCTAAGCAAGCAGCACCACTGCGTTGGGTAATTCCAATTTGGACGTAAGTAAGTCCTGCAAGATGGTGCACGTCTACGTTCGTTTACGTATAAAGTGGCGAAATCTTTCTATGCACACTGATGTTCAACGCCCGCCCACCCCAGCAATTGTGCAACCCTACGGCACATGTGTGTGTGTGTGCGTGTGTTTAGAGAAGAGCGCTTCGTTTTGAACAAGCCGCGCGTTTGATTTCTGTGGCATTTCGCTTTGCTGATTAGCGCGACTCCAGTTGCCCCCAACCGGAAATGCTTGAACGCAAACGTCAACGAATTTGTTGTTATTATTTGAAATGTGATTTTCTGTTCAATTTTTGTTTTTTAATTCTTTTTATTTAAACTAATCGCTGCTTACGGGTGCAAATGGCGTGTTGCAAGCGTTCATAATTTGAATTTTTCCTTTTTCACTTTGATGCGCCCTGCGCCCGAGACTTATCGATCGGGCTCTCCACTATCTTTTGAGCGCCTCACGGTGTTTGCTACTCGTACTTCAATGTGTGCCTAACACCCTGCAATTGACATTTAATTACGCCTTTGTGTTGTAATTACTTGAATGGGAGTTGTTGCGATCTTTGTTTGCTGTTGTTCTGATGTTATTTTGGCTGCTATTGTTGTCATGTCACGCTGCCGGTGCTTTGTGTATGTTGCCGTCAACTTCATCAAAGGAAGAGCATCAAACAACACACAATACAATTTTGCGGATGCTTCATGCCAAAATACTTGTCGCCCTCTGCACCCCATCCCCTCCGATCGTAGTCCACTCCCGTGATCTTTCGCGTAATTAAAATTTGTTTCGCAATGACAATCAAATTATAATAACTTAGCGAGCGGTCGAGGCAGGGAAGGGGTTTCATGTTGCCTCTGCACGTCAATCTAAATTTCAGTTTAATGCAATTTTACCTTAACTGTTCATTATTCCGATACAGCTGCAAGTGGGGTACGCGCACTTACGTTGAGATACTTTTTGTTGACGCGATCGTGACTCTGCTGGAATACGATATTAGAATGAACGATTATAAATTTATAGGGAATTCCACATAATCATCTAATCGAATTTCTGCCTTAACCAGAGAATTATACGAACGTATCTTCATTAAAAATTAAATAAATAATTAAATAGCACATTCAGACACATGCATTTAATATCCTTATTTCTACATGATACGAGTGTCGACATTGACACTGATTGAATTTTCTTTGGAACCATTCGAGTTTTGGCAACACCAGCGGCAATATAACAGATCCACAGAAATGTGTCTCTGCTCTGTGCTGGTGGTAAAAATGTGTCCTAGCAGAACAACTTTCAAATGTTGCGTAGAAGTGAATACACGGGAAAGAAACTGGGCGAAACGACCCCACTTGCTCTTCCCGTACTCGTTACTTACTATAAAGACAGTGCAAATCGCTCGTTCCGAATTGTAACTCGTTATATTTTGCGCAGCTGCTGTCATACCCATCCAGTCACACCAAATCACATTTTCTCTTCATACAATATTCTATATCATTCTATATGACCACAGCTAAGGTTTTGCAAGAGGTACAACTAAATTGCAATGGGACTATAAGCTTATTACATCCAACTGAATTATATCTGGCCTCAGAGGTATTTCTTTCCATTGTGATGGTGTTTCCCTACTTGCCCTCACAAATTTTTAGTTTCCCATCTTTATCCGTTGAAGAATTTCTTCTAATTATAGATCACTTTTATTATATAGCTATTTAACTTAATATAATTAAAGATTGCTGAGCATAATTAAATATAGCTGAGTATATTTAAATACATCGGATTCAAATGAAGATCCCTAATTTTAATTCTATTCTGGAGTACATTCGACACTTATAACGATGTGACACGGAGTGGAACATGGGTCTCCTGAGGCATTGTCTATCGCTCTCTTTCACATACAAATTTCCATTTGGACTCCCAAATAATAATATTATAAAGACGCTGGATTTCTCTCTTGAGTTTTAATGCATTCATTTTGCCGTGGCAGTAACAATATTTTTGTTGGAAAATTCCCCAGAGGAGCAAGATTTTTTTACAATAAAACTCTCTTCTTTTAGCATGGATTTCTAGGAGTATGAGAAGAAAATACGTACCTTACTTGGTTTGCTAGCAGCCGCACCAAAACTAACGAGTAACATTTCGCACAAATCGAACGGAATATTGTACATAATAAATACTCGTTGATTACTATTTGGCGAGTGCTGCCGTAGTCTTCAAACCACACGCCTACTTGTTGCGGTCGATATCGTCGGTTCCATTGCAGTATTGTGTCTCACACAACTCGACCGAGCACACCCAACTTTGACAGCTGCAGCAGCGAGACCAAATATGCGGTCGAGTAGCGAGTGTCGACAGTTCGATTGGTTCGAGCGACTTATCGAAATACGTGATGCAAAACCGAACGATTGCAGTCGTTTTCGTTCGATACCGAATGACACCATTGCTCCACTGCTGTGTGCTGTGGGTGCAACAAACACCCAGCTATGTTTAGTAAATTTCTAAATTTTCAATCTATTGCCGTTACGTGTCTAGTTCCCAATCCAAACAGTTACCAGCGATCGCATTTCTTTGATCGACACGTATCGACAGTATTGACATTCTCAATTGATATGGGGCCCTAGACACCTGCCTGCGACTGGCTGTCTACAAGTTAAGCACTCTGTGATTATTGTAAGTGCCGCAAATACTGCAGGCGAGTATTTCGCTGTTTATTATACAATTGAACTACATGATTCCCTTTGTAATGCCGCATTAGCGCACTCCACCGAACTGAATTTCTGCCGCTGAGACAGTTGCCGGAGTATTGCCAACATTGACATTGGACACTTTTAACGCCGAACAATAAAAATCATTATTAAAAGCTTTGCAGCAACAATTGCGGCATTGTTGTTCCTATTCATGTGCATTGCACCAGCATGCGAGTGTGTGTGCGTGTGTGTGTGCGCGAGTAAATATGTGGGAATATGTGCTCTTGAAGCCAAGTGCCTCCCTCATTATACCCGTACACTTTTATTTTCACATTTTGCATTTAACGATAAAGAATAAAAAAACTGTCACGGAAACATTAAAAATCACTCGAGCGAGCGAGTAAAGTGGCGCGGGGAGCACGTTTTCGTTGTTATATGAACAAAATATGTTTGTAGCGTGTGTGTGTGTGTGTGTGTGTGTTCGTCTTTTTACGATTTCAAATTAATACTCTTGTGTTTTATTTAGAAGGCTCTGCTATAAAAATAAGAACCTAAAAAATATAAAAAAAAAAATGCAAACAATAACAAGAAAAATTTTAAATAAAATAATCGCCCGAAGAACCGCGGGAAAAGCGCAGAAATCAACCTTGAGATACATTAAAACTGCACAAAATTAAGCTCAGTTAATTTGTTGGTGTTGTTGTTGTTGTGGTTTTAATGAGCTACGTTTTGCTGCTGGGGTGGATGGGCGGTCGGGCGGACCGGCCGTCGTTTGTATAATATATTATTTGCACGAGAGAAAAAGCAAGGTAGTTAGTTAGTTACTTAGTTAGTACCGAGTGCTTTTTTCTGTACTTATGCATGTACATATGCATGTGTGTGTGTGTGTTTGTGGTTTCATGTGGCTGTACGCCTTACGCTGCCACCCAGTTGGAAATTGCATGAGCTGCGCCTTCTGCATGGTTTAATGAAACAACAAAAATTATGCTCTGCCGCGGGCTTGGTCTCAAAAATTCTTTCAATATTTTTCTGTTCGAGTCGAAGGCCTCAGTAGCTGGTACTCATTCCACAACTCCTTGCAGTCATAATTAAATTATGGTGCAAGTTATAATAATAATAATATGTTTTTTAATTAAAAATATCAAACAATAAAATTATTTTATTGAAATCGAACTGTGCCGAGTTTCGAAACCATCATTGAATGAAGCAAAAGCATAAGCGAAGGGCAACCGATCAGCTGAGCCGCCAGCCTGATTTCACCTCAACAACAGACGCCTGCCGTATTAGCTAGATTTAGACCAAACCGTGTCCCGTTAGTGGACCAGCACTAACAACAAACAACACAATTAGCAGTAATGTATGTACCTAAATATATATATATATATATATATATATATATATATATATATATATATGTTTGTTTCTGTGCATGTCTCCATAAGCATTTTATACTCCATATAACAAAAATTATACGAGTATATTATAAAGCCGCTGGTTCAATCTCACTCAGCTGTTCGCTTATCTGCCCCAGTCTGCAAGTCAGACAAACTACGCTGACTTGGCACACATTCGTTTCTCGTATATAGTACACAATTTCAGAGGTACGCGTTCATTCTGTGCGATAGCTGCCCATTTTCAGTCTCGACTCTTTTGTATGTGCAAATATTGACATTTGAAATGAAAATCATTTAAATGAAATCTATCTGTGATTTTTTTCTTTTCCCATTGTTTGCGAAAAATCAGTTCAAGTACTTGTACGCCACTTTTGCTGCGTAAAACTGGAACTCAAGTCAAGTGTAATGAAAAATTGTTGAAATTGTTAATACGAGTAATAACAAAAATGCAAACAGAACAAAGAGTATGCTTTTAAGAACCGATTTATGTGCGAATGAAAAATGTGAAGTCACAGAGGGGGGCCTAAGCAGCATGAGGCGTGCAAATCAAATCCAAAGATACGAGTAACGCTTGCTTTGTTAAACGAAACGTCTGAAATTTGCTCAGAACAATTCTGTGTTTTCATAAATTATACATAAGGCGTTTTTTTTTGTCAAGGCAGCATCGAGGATCAACGCGAGGTTCTCGGAGGTGCTTTCAGTGCATATTCGTTTTTGTTTCTTTATCCATTTCCCGCTGTTCTAAACTGTAATGTGGTCATTTCACTTCTTACGCGAGGCTTCAATATTTTTTCGCAAATCTTGGGCTATTTTATAGAGGGCTCGCTTCCAAAAACCGCACCAACCAATACCTGAGCGGGTGAAAACATCGTTTGGCACTTAAAGACATCACATTTTGCTCGTCTAACCTCTGGGCAGCTCAGCATTTCCGCAATTCCTCTGTATATCCAACGGATCAGGCCTTCCCAACCCGTTTCGTGTTCCCAGGCACTTTCCCTCCTATTGCCTCTCGCAAAGTTCCGTCCATGCATAGTTCTAATCCATCACTGTCCACTATTTGCTCGGTTTGCCACACAGATGTAGCCTAGATTCCATGCGAAACTTACCACAACAACAACAAAAACAATAACAATAATAAATTTGGCTGGTTTGTGCGGCTGACCAACGAACAACCCCCTGCCCCGACCGGCTATACGCTAGATACGCTAGATACGCACCAGTTTGGTGCGTTCTGGAGCAGAATTCCTCACAGCAAACTTTGACGAGCCATTCTTGAAATTGCCTTGGAAGCGGGCCAACAATTTGCGTAAAACAATTAAAGCGGCTCAAATTTTGCCGAAGTGTGAACGAAGCGGGCCACACACACAACACGCGGCGAATTCCTTTGTGCCCCATTAATTGGCGAATATATTTAGAGGCGTTTTTATTAGTCGGTCGGTCGTTGGGGCCACTCGGCCACTATTTAGTTAATATTTATGTGCTCTTTCAATATTTCCGGCATAGTTAGTATATCAGCTCGGTCTAAAATGCTCACTGAGTGCCAGCGTGCGAAGGAAATGTGATTGAAATTCGTGTCTTCGATCGCTGGGAAGGCCAGACCACGTGTGGCCTTCGCCAGCATTCCCTTGGACGGAGTTCACTTCATACAAACGGAAAACACACAAAATAGTTCTCTACCAAAAGCGAAAGAAAGCGAGTTCTATAAATGGATTATGGTACCTGCTAGAAGAATTATATACACGGAGTAGACATGTGTTCCGGGGTTTTGAAATCGAGAATCATTGCGAAGCCGGCAGTTTTTCGCATCGTGATAGTTTCGGTGTTCAGTCATCCAGAGTGGAATTAGTTGGGGAACATGGCTGTACTTTTCATAATCAGCCCAGTACCTTGGTAGATTTTATCGAGAATTATTTTGAGTACTAAAACCACACTTCCGGAAGTTGATAAAGAATATTTTCAAATGTTGTTTCTCACAGTCCAAAAAAATCCCATCAAATATATCGGCGGACTTTCTTTGAAAATTAGTTGCTTTGGCTCCGCGGGAAAGCAAAGGGATACTTTTCTTTGTTGTGGTTTCATTGATAAGGTACATTTAAGATTAGCAGCGTATCAACCCACCTTTCCGAGTGTCGGGGGTGCCAACTTTAGCCTGGTTGTTTGTAGCAGCATTTCCGCAGTGCTGATGGTAGGGTTATACCGTTTGTACTCGGTCGTCAGAGCTTCCTTTCTAACAACAGCGGGCACCATGTGTAGGCGAGGTTGACAACTGGACGGCAGAAGTTATATAATCGCAAGCGGGGCCACCCCGGATTTTCTGATGAACCGACATTTCCAAGACCAATTTTTTTTCCTCGCTACGCTCTCATTTTTCACACCACATTCACTGTGTGTATATTGAATTTGTATCCTATTAAAGGAGGCGTGGCAAGTATATATATGTATTGATCACAGTCGTCAGTGATGTCCTTAGTGGATTTAGCCATTGGCGTCTGTCCGTTCCCACTGCTTGTAAAGAGCAACCCCAAAAAGGAAGTGTTATCGAGCTGAAATTTTACATGTATTTTGGTTTCCACGCTTGCCTGAGCTTTGTAATTTTTCGGGTGTCTACGGACCAATAACGCGTTCACTCCCCATTCGCCTATATTCCTGAAAAGAGCATATCTGAAGAACCAAAGGAAGTTCTTTGCGGAAGTTTTAGAAGAATACTCATATGCACTATGCATTGCAGGCAACCGGACCACTAACACGCCCACTTTCTACTTGCTTCAAAAGAGCATATCTTTAGAACCAACAGAAAGTCTATAGTCGGATTGAAACACCGAAATGATCTGTGGAATGTTTTGTGAAAATCGAAGGATTCACACGCCCACTTTTTACAGACTTATTCCTTTGAAAACAACATCACTTAAGAACCATGGAGGCCACGAGCTTGACTACTAAACTCTTTCCGTTCGAAGATTATTTAAACCAGCATTTAGGCCAATGTGGCTCTCGCGACTCGAGTTGTATACTAATTCAAATCTGATCTAATTATTATAGAGTTAATAATAAAATACAGACGGGAGCAGGTACGTGTGTAGTATACTTGTAATAGTCGCTACGACCGACTGTAAGTATGTCTTGATTGTTGTATGTGCTGGGATGAATTTGTTCTTTGTGAATTTAGATGTGAACTTTTCACGATGAGATAAAATCATTGGGTGGTTGGGAGAGTTATCTCTGGAACTTGGCATCTATTCCGGGTGCTCCACTGAGTGGTGTAGTCTAAAAGATTAAAGATGGGTAGTTTGAAGTAGTCTTGAAGAATGAAGATAGATAGTTTAGAAAGTTCTCTCTAGAATCTATTCTTGAACTTAGAGGGACATTTAATGAAATGAACTCAAATATGAATACTCCGTATTCCACTCACTATGCAAGTTGTGTCGGGCCGATGGCATGGATCCCTGGGTGCTCCAATGAGTAGTCGTCGGTGGCGGTATACGTTAAAATGAGCGATAAGTCACTCCCGGAACCTTAGTAAAGTGTTTCGCAAGCGCTGAGCTGCTGTTTGCCCAAACGCAGCTACACTTAAGCCGGCTTAGCGCGCACGACTGGCTCCGTTGCTACGGCTGAAAATCGGAAAACAAACTAAGCACATATGGAGTCAAGCTGTTCAGCGTGTCTGCTCTTTTATGGCCGCGCAGAAGTGGCCAAATTTGGCCACCGCTGAACTTCGGCGCTGTGATTCATGCGCACTGTCGTATTGATTTCTGCTTCTAGAAGCGAGCCAATTTCGTCAGCATGCCAGGTGGTGGCCCTGTTGATTGTCCGCTCGGGGTGCGGCTTGCTGCGGTTTGTTGCCGAGGGCGCCATGCGCGGCACCCCTCGTTAATCGTAAGCACGCAATGGCGCGGCCACTGCCCAAAAGGCCGATCCTTGAAATGTTTCGCATTGTTGCGAAAGAAATGCGAAAGACGAGAGCACTTTGTGTGAACAATGTTTATAATTTATATAGAATGTGCAAAATAGGGACAACAAAAAATACCGAATACAGCAGGTGAAATATTTTGATGGCTGAGTGCAAAGGTGCTTGAACTCTTCTTCATAGACACGGCGCACTTTTCCGTATGTGGATTTGCTTCGCTCCCCTCACCTTGAATGGTAATGTTTAACTTTATTAATTAAAGCAGCGCACTCGGAGTGGCACGTGCCCCAAAATGCGTGTCCACGGAGAATTTGTTACACGCGCACAGTGAGTGTGCGTGTGTGTGTGAGCAGGGGTTTCACAGTCTTGAACTTCCAAATGATTTATTCTGGGTCATAACTGGAACACTTGCGCTGGCTGGTACTAGCATGCAGATTGTTAATGGTGTCATAAACCCAAGCAAGCATTAAAAGGAAAACTGCCAACGATGGCGAGGCTTCATAATGAGCCTTTCCATATTGAGAGTCCGGGGTTTAGACATGAAAAATATACGGAGTGGCGATTTTTATTGCCCATGAAAGCATCATCAATAGGAAAATAACATATTTCAGTTCACCTCCATGAGTTGGCTTGGTGGCCCGGAGTTAGGGGATTCCAATAACGATTATCTTCTGGCAGAAATGTGGTTCCACAGCAGCAGTTTCGTACCGTGTGTAGTTCCTTAGCTGCAGAAAACTTCTTCACTCCAGGAGCACAGACGAGTGACTTGGCACACCGCATCATAGACAAGGGACTTGGCATAACCGCACAGTACAGACTCAAAAGAACAGTAGCAAATCAGACGATGGACATCTCCGGCACCCTTTCGCGGCCCGGAAACTGAGTTGAGTGAGGTCGCTGGTGAATCATGCGAAAGAGGGTACTTATATCAGATAAAATATAGGGTTGCCAGTAGGACAAATTGAACAATCCGCACAACTGCACTGGCGAACCTGGGTGGTATCTTGAAATTCAGTGTGTACTTAGGAATTTCAATTATGAATACCTCCATTAAAAACCAGGTACTGACTGGCACTTTTCAGTTATCTTTTTAATGTTTCTCTATCTATTCGTATCTGTCCACACACATGCTCCCGCTTTTCTACCTCTTTGCTCACAGTGGAATTATCTTTAATTTAATCATGATTAAAATGAAGTAATTCAAGAGGCTTAAAATACCTCAGTCAGTATCTATTTCGAAATTCGCCTTTTGCGTATTTGCGTGGAGTTCGCTTTTACATCATGCGAGTTATTCTCGAAACGTAAACAAATACTTAATTAGCTATAAATACGCGTACATAAGTTAATACTCGTACCTAAGCATGTGGCCGAAAGAATGCTGACGAATAAATAGTTGAGCACAATGCCAGGCCGAGGCATTTTAAGCGGTTCGTCCAAATGCCAATTGGCGACGCTGTCATCGTTAATTGAACAATTTAAAGAGAACGGAACAAAAGAGCACAAATGAAGACAAGCAACACCGGCAGCCACAGCAGCCACAGCAGCAGTCGACTACTCTGATGTCGCTGCCGCTGCCGCTGGTAATGCAGCTCCCGCCCGCCCCCACTCCACCGTGGCAGCAGTGCCGCTGCGAGTGAGTTATTTGACGTATCTGGTTGTGTTTAGTGTCATGTCTGCTTCTGGTTTTAAAATACTCTTCTTTAATTTATTTTATTTGCTAATTCGTATTCCTCCAGACAAATCATACCAACATCCATAAAATAATTCCTTTTGTGTGGAGCTAAGATATTTTTTAAATATTTTATTGGTTTATTTGTTGAAATGTTTTCTTCTTTTAATAAGGAAATATTTGCATAAATTTCGAATGGCACCACAATAAAGCCACACTTAAGTTTAGTTAATGAAAAAGTTACTTAACTTTTTAGTGTTATAGCCTTCTTATTTTGTTTATATATAATTGATTATAATCCGCACACGCTGCCCGAACCTGGTCTCTGGCATTTACCGACACACACAAGCCAACCATGCTTGGATCTATAAAGACATCAGAGTTAAGCTGAGGCCGTCGCAGCTGCGAGGCTATGCCAACCTTGGATGGGTACATCTGCGGTTTCCTGTGCCCCTGAAATGTATTCAATGGCAATGTCTTCCACGGCTAGTGAAACTGTGTTGCTGATTTGAGGGGGGCCTTCTGGAACAGGGATAGATACATAGAGATTGAGCACAACTGAACATTTTGTTAGTCCTCTCTAGCAACTGGACACAATGAAAGGAATCTTGTGTTTTTATAAAGCGCTGGTTTTGCGGAGGGCGCCACTAGTTTAGTGCGATTGTTCGAGAGCTTCGTTGAGATTCCGTTTATTTAATCTGAACCCTGAAGCCCTGTGGAATCATATGCCTAATAGCATTTCACATTTATTCATATTTAGCCATGAATATTGAAAAGGATATTTCGCCACAGTGTTGATAAGGACATCTTTTCTGCGGTAGGAAATCCACTACAGCGTATAAATTAGTTGGCACTATTGTCAATTGCCGTGTATAGTGCCATTGTTTATCTCACTTACTATATCACACTCGTACACTCTCTCGCTGTCTCTCTCTATCTCTTTCTCTCTCGTACTCATGTATTAACTACTGCTCGGCATCATTCTCGTCGTAGTCATCCGAAATGGTTATCCTGAATGGTTTTCTAAAATGGTTTCTGTCCCCGGAATCCGTTGGCCCACTCAACAGCGTCACTTCTGCCTTAGTTGAGCTAAGACTTCAGCATCAAAGAGCATTAAGCGGCCTCATTAAACTGACTATAAACCAAATGGCTTCGACTGCTTTCGGGCTGGCTTCCTGCTTCGCTACAATCGCTGCACGTATTTTTGTTTAGAAACACGCGTTGGGTTTTGCCAAAAATGCTGCTAATGACTGCAAGCGAACTCCGGCAAGACACGCCGGGCCGGGGCAGAACAGCACTCACCCAGGTGTGCTCGTATAAATAAAGGCATATGTAAATGCCACAAAAATAAGTGTCGATGAAATTTCTCAGAATTGTTGCCGTTGTTTATGTTTTGTTTTGCGCTTGATTGTGAAATTGTAAACAATCTTTTAGCAACTATTTTTACATTTAAATGACACGAAACTGGTTTGTGCCGAGGCCTAAAAACGCAGCCCACACTCAAACACACGCACACATACTCACACAAACATAGCCACAGACAGCCACTAATTCCGCCTCATGCCTAACCGTGCCGATACTAATTTAATTAATTGGGTTTGCTGCAGTGTTGCATATGCAGTCACAGAGATATACGGGCACACAGGCAGAGATGCCGATATAAGAGGCAAGACGCAACCCACGCAAGCAAACCGAACGCCTGCAGCGCTCATTTCTGATGCAAAATATTTCATCAAAGTGCTCGAAGTGATTTTCAAATGCAAATTGATTGAGAAGACAGGCGCAAAAGTCGCTGAAACAACAAATAATCCAATAGATATGCAGATATAGTCAAATGTGTGCGTGTGTGTGTGTGTGTGTGTGTGTGTGTGAGCCGAGCAAAAGTGTCTACTGACTGGGCTCAATAAAAACTGTGTGTGAAACAAAAGCGGTTCAATGAAATAATAATATATGAGTGCGAGCGGGTGCATACACACGTTGCTGACAACAACACTAAGCACACAAATAGCTCAGTCTAAAGACTTCGCAACTCGCTCACTGAACTAATATCAACTCATTCTCACTCATTACTTTGGGAAACTATGTGAGAGGGACTGATATGAGATGAGCGTAAGGCTAAGGATGAGCACAGCTTTTACCCTAAACACAAATTCGTGGAAGTACAGAGAGCAAATATCTTTTGTCCAAGAGTACTAGTACAAATTTAGAGAGAAAGCATCATGGAGTGAGCGTGAAGCATATGAAAGAAATAACAAACACGAGCCCAAGAAAATCCGCTCAAACTAACAACAATGATAAGGGGCGACACCAGTGGCCAGAGGCAGAGACGAAATTTAGGCTAATTATCACTTATGCTCGTGCTTCCACCATTCTTCAGCCAATCATGGATCATGTGTGTATGATTTAAAAATCACAACTACTTTGGGATGTCCTTCAATTTAAAGCGTTGAAACTAGGAAACCAGGTGTGGGGGGTGTGTGGAAACAAAGGGCATTGGCAATGTGTACAATACTCCAATAAAGGCGCCTGCACCTCCGACGCTGGCCACAATTCCAGTTCTAGTTACGGCTCCAGCTGTGTTCCACGCATGATACTCGCAGTTAGTTCGTTTGCGTGGCGACTTTCTGGCTTATTTCCACGCCTTTCAAGTAGCTTGCTATTGTTTTCATTTACATGCGAGTATGTATGTATCCTGTATACGAGTATATACGCTCGTTTTCTTTTATTTTCTTATATTGGTTGTTTGGTGCTGTAGTTCTGCTGCTGGTAACGGAAGGACAGCCCGCCGCGAAATATAGAATTGGTTATTTCAGTTAAAATGCCAATTGAGCACGCCACCAGGTGCCAATGTGGCATGTCAGGGGACCAGGCGCAGCGTAGACTAGTTGGAGCGGACCGGTACCGCAATTAGCTCGACTGAGCGCCAGTTTCGACTGCTTTAAACAAGCATAAGTTATGCGGAGGATTGTTTCCCTTTCTGCTGCTCTTCCATACGCTGCGAGAGTACCCGACTTCCTACAAACCTGTGCTCATGTGCAATTTTTTTAAGAAGGAAACAAACATTTTCCTCCAACAATTATTTTAAATCAAAAATTAATTGAAAATTCACAAAAAAACAAATACTGAAAATTGCAAACAATCTGTCATGCCCATTTGGCCGATTCCGTTTGCCAGCCCAGACACTTTTCATTTATTTATGCATGCGAATCCAATCGAATTTAATTGTGTACCGCCAAGATTTATTACCACATTGAAATGTGGTTGGTTGGTTGTATTCTATTAATTATTGAAATCGCAACAACAATGCTGGTGAGCTCATTAAAAATGCATTTTACAAATGAAAAATTCAAATCACGTTGACATAGGAGCGTTCAACGTTAACGTTTTCAAAGCGAACGCTACACGCCAGCGATGCGGCCATATGCACTTAGAGCCGCCTACATACTGTCAGTCCGTAGCTCATCAAGCCTCACCATTATGCAAGACAAAAAGGTCTGCAGTAGAATCCACGAGTTCCAAAGAGCAGAAGCCAAAGTGTCCAACGGAGAAGGAGCGGGAAACCAAAGCTGCTTTAATCATGCGCCATCTCAGACACCAATTATTAGCCGCCCGAGTATTTGCGGCGAAACTGCTCAAAGTTCCGCTCCAATATCAAGCCACAGTCTCTCATTTTCTCTCTCTGTCCCTTTCTAATGTATGCTGTGCGACAAAGTGGTATTGAGCAAGACATTTCTGAATCGCATAGATCACTACTGCTGTTGCACTTTATTCGTATGGGCATGGTTTTATGAGTGATATTGGGGTAAAGGGTATATCGAAGTCGGCCTGACCAACTTCAGCCTTTTTTACTGATCTTTCCATAAGATCAATATAAATTATATAAACCTACCCCTACATTCAGTTACGCTAATTATCCCCCATTATATTAGGTGTGCATTTATATGCTTTTTCGTTTCACTCAGGCTTGTAGGGTGCTCACGCTATTACCACTTTTTACTTTTTTATTCATACATTTTTTGTGCTTTTTTCTTTATTGAACAAAAACATCGTTAACTTTTAAACAGTTTGCATACAAATGAACCCGGCCGTCCGTCACTTGGTGGTGTTTTATGTTTGGCCAGATTGTGGTTTGTTTGAAGCCCGATTTGCATTTTATTTTTATGCCATGCTCTTTGCTTAACTTTATTGCCATTGCTATTGTTCCCGGCAAAGCCCACCAAAGTGAACCGAAGCATTGAGTGACCGCAAGGAAGTGGTTGTGCGGGAAATCTTTGAATCTTTTATCAGAAAAGACTGCGCGGAAACACAAAATCTTAGGAAATAACAACATAATTGAGAAAGAATACGCAATTGATAGCGATCCAGCCGAAATCGGATGATGGAGGAAGGAAGGAAAGAGGGAGGGAGGTAAAATAGAGCTAACCACGGGAGGGTCAAACGTGCTAACCACGGTGTTTCTTTGGGAAGGAGAATGGAGCCAACCACGGTCTTCTTTGGAGGCGTGAAAAAAGCAACCCCGTTCTTCTTTGGGAGAAATAGCAAAGGACTAGCATTCTGCATTTACGCAGTTTCCTGTCGACAGAGACGTTGGGCACAGAGTCGCTTCCGTGCCTCTCCCACCCTGTCCTGCCCTGCTGAGTTCAGGGCAACATCTGTGACATTGTTAGGCGGCCGACTGCTTGGCAGTTGCAGCACCGCCTCTGCGCACACACCTGTGCCGCTTCACATCAAATCCGCGCCAAGTGTGCACAAATTCTGTTTATCTTTCGTTAAGGTGGATCGTTCATAGCAAAGGAATGCGGCCCCCAAATCGACTCAGTAGCACAAATAAAGCGACAAAGCAAATAAAGCACAAGTAAACTGTTTGCAGTCACGTGTCACTTGAGCCGATTGCGGGTAGCCGGGCATCTGCCGCCACCACTGCAGTTCACATGGTGAGAAATTGTATCGCCATATGATAAAATGATTCATTTGCATTTAGCCTAATGACTCAAGCTCACCCCTTGCCATGTGCACACTGCTCGTGCACCGATAAACTTGTATTGTCATCTCCATAAAATTCCCCAGACCAAATATTTGAGCAACATTGAAACTAAACTAAACCGAATGCCAGACTTTGGTCGTCATCCACGCTCAGCGGACTGTGGCCGCAGTAGGTCATGGCAGTAGCAGAGCCACGTCGTGTGCTAGAAAGCCAAAGGCGCCACTGGCCAAAACACTCCCTTGGTTGGAAGCCATCCAAAGTTCTCGCAGTTGATTCAGTGTGTTCCGAGTATTTTTAAAATGGTTTCTTCTCTTTTTTCTCATTTGCAGATGTCAGATTTCTCGGATAGTTCACATAGCGGCGTCGTCAGTCCGGCCACATCGCTGATTGAAAATTTCCACAAGAAAACTGGCGGCACAAGCGCCAACTCCAGTATGTCCGCCCTTGGTGTCACCTCGCCGGCCATCAACGGAGTGGTGTCCGGTGTGAGTGCATGCAACGGCATCACAGGCGTCGGCAGCAATAGTCTCAGTGTCGGCGGCAGCAGCAGCATCGGCAACAGCAACAGTGCCCTCCATGGCGCTTCGAGTGTGGGCCGCCAGATAAATACGAGCACTAGTTCAAGCAGTAGTCTTAAGGAAACTTCATCCACATCACAACAGGTAAGCGAAAAACGCATTGTGTCTACTTTTAAGTGCTTGTCTGTGGCATTTGAGCGCTGTGCCTAAAAGTATGCCAAGCTATTCATTGCTTTCAATTGAAGGGAACACAATTGACAAGCAATCAAATTTATTTCGTTAGAGCGGTGGCGAATTAAACAGACGTTTGATATTTATTGACTGCAAGATCATGAATTAATTACGCAAGTATCGGTGGAAATTATGAAATTGCGGAGCTTCTATCGATGATTCTCTGCCGCCGACAGTCACTTAAGTACTTACGGATCTTTACACAGTTGCCATAAAATGATTACTTGGTTGAGTTTATTGTGGCCTGTATTTCCTTATTGAGACTATAAACATAAATTGCGTTAATGCTAACTGATCAATCGGTAGCGGCAGCTGTACATTGTCTCCCATAACAGTACACAATTTATTCGCTGTACCTGCTCGCCTAATGAGTGCTGAGTATTTTACAAACGACACTCCCATGCCCTGGAAAGAAGAGACAAAGTTTGCTTTATCTCTTTTTCTCTCATATTTTATATGTTTATGCATACTCTCTTATACATAATATGATTTATGTGAAAATTCACACTATTCTATTGCATATTACTCATACGACCTGTAAACTTTTTATCTACTCGCAGCAAGTTTTCTTTTGTCTGCCTTTCTATTGCCTCAGGCAAACAGAATTGTGATTTATGCAGCTCGTTGTAGTTATACTGTTTTAATAATAATTTCTATACTAATTAAATATGATATATTCTCAATGTGTGGACTGCAATTTGGGTAAAATCGAGTCATACCCAACTTTCTGGGCGACAATAAATTTTATTTAATTTTACTCACAACTACAAATAGTACTTTTTTGTTATTTATTAAATGAAATATTAATAAAATGTAATAAATCACTACACTGACTCAAGATACGAGTGTGTAATGTGAAAGAGCAAAAGTTTAAATCTTCGGTTCCAATAAACCATTCAGACATAGTCTCTAATACCACGTTTAACTTATCTCTCTCTTCAAGTCGAACTACGCATTTCCCTAAGTTGCACCTATACCTTCTTCATAATGCTACAAGATATTCATAATTTTAGAACTCTCGGGAGAAACATAACCCTCTACAAAGTAGTGTTCGTTTTTTTCTTGGATTTCATTTTCACCACCACGGCTTGAACTTGAACATCAGACACAGAACCAGTTCGTTTCAAATGATCTAAAAATTCCGTTAACATTTCCATACGTCGATTGAATTCCTCTAATTATGAAGCACACACGTCTCAGAGACTCCTCCTATATGTATACGTGCTATTTATACTCATTTTGTTACTTCATTTCATTACTTATATGGCAGGTGTCAGGGAATTGCTTGTTTTGCACGCTTACAAATTAAATAAACATGATCTAATTGCCTTCCTAATGTTGTGCTAATGATGCAGAATAAAATACACAAAAACGAGCATTCTTTCCGATATGAGTGAGGCATAATTCGTTCTTTACGACATCTCTAAACTCAAGAATGCCATAGATAAAGTCCTCGCCAGTCAGTCGGTCCGTCAGTCGCACCTTCAGCCAGTCCAGCGCAGCACTTGAAACACCTTTAAAGGTGACAAGCGTAACATTACAATAACACTGACTCCTCGAGTGAATCTACGAACTCGCATGGTATAATGTGTTATTTTTAAATGTGTACATCGTTCCGCCTCGAATCGCTCTCTGCCAGCTTATCACACGCCAAATAAAAGTAATTGCTCAACTGATAATGGCAAACAAAACAAAAAAAGCAGCAAGCAAATGCAAAGTTTGGCAGTAGGGTGTGTGCGAGAAACTGCCAAATGGTAATTAATAATTCCCAGAAATATGAACGCACTGGCTCTGCGTTTCATTCATATTGATCGCGGACCAGACGCTGATAGCGCTGTTCTGCAGCATTGCAGTCCCTGGCTTGCTCGTCTCTGCTGCTTGGCTGTAATCGGTGGCGTATACGTAACTTTTATCTTTCACAAAACTATTCGCGTGCAATGTTTTGCTTGAGCCTTTTATTAGTTAATTTGCAGATAAGATAACAATAAGATAATAATATTTGATAAATATTGCCAAAAAAAAACGTGTGTGTGTGCACTCCTTTAACGAATTGACAGCAGTGGGAGGGGATTCACCTGTGAACGGATATTATTATTGTATGTAATATCAACACAAATTTCCTATTTGAAAATTGCACTTTGTTAACTTCAAGATGCGATTTTACTTTGATATTTACGGCAGGCGCCAATAATGCTGTTGCATCAATCCAGTGGCACACCTCTGAGAACGCCAAGAGGGGGGTTTTGCAATTTTATATGATACTAAACATATTTTTTCCCTGAACATCCACGCGAAAATCTTCCAATCCACCGGAGAATCGGTCACGACGGCCTCATCAGGTGCTTTTCCCTGCTTACAAATGCTTACAAGACTTTTATGATTGTCCTTCAGCATCTTAGCTTGCCAATGCCGACTCCACTTCTAAGCACTTTAACTTTTATAGTACAATAGGCGTGCTTGGAGACCTCCTTCTTCGGCGGACCTCCGGCCTAGCCTACTTCAAAGCTCTTCAACTAGCTCCACATGCTTTTCGTCTGCTGTTTTTGTATGCCACCGAAACAAGTCCAGCAAACAAGAGTAACCGAATAAAAAAAGACTTCATATGTGACACAATTTAACCGCCGGATACTATAATTGATATTAGCATATAATGAAAATCAGTGAACCATGCTACCCCCCGTACCCCACATTCGAACGTCTATGCTTACACTTATGCCACCGGTGTGACGTATTCTAAGCAGAACAAAAAAAATTGGCTGGCACCAACAAACATACAAGAAAATTATTGGTAACAATGCCGTAAATTTTCTAGACAAGTCTGGGAAGAATTCTCACAAAAATAGATTGTTTCCAAATAGTCATGAAGCATGGGAAAATCCGCCCGGCAAAGCGTAGGAAGCAATGAATATTAAATTAATAAAAATATTATTTAAATATAAAAAACACAATATTTAACAAATACTTAAAAATAATATTGACCACCTGAAATTGGTCAGAGCGCCAAATTTAGCTGTGCGTTGGCCACCAAGATGAACCTGACCGCACCAAAGAGAGCCGCTATCTGTCACAATATCACAGTGAAGATGACGACTTTACTCCAACCAGAAAAGCACCGAGAAACTCTTCCAGAGGAGCACGCCATGTCTTCGATAAGTCTTTTGCATTGCAGCGCGTGAGTCCACTTGCGGTCACCAATGTAGCCTTTAATATTGTCTGCACACCTCTTCAGTCCCGCCACTTCATCACTTTCCCCAACGCATCGACGCATTTGAGTGAGTGGGTGGTGTATATTTTGGTGGTGCTTTTAGTGAAAAATGCTTTTGGCCACTTATGCGACATGATGGCTAAATTGCCGTTTGTCACATCCAAGCAAATTGGCTTGAATCACCTTTTCGAATGCGCTGGGGTGGTGCTCGCAGTCGCGGCGCTGCTGACGGCACACTTTTCGCAGTCAAACGACTTTTCGCTTTAAAATCGGCGTTGAGCAACCGAGTTCCTGAAATTTGCGTTGAATGGGCACCGCGATTGCCGTCGAAATTATCAGCATTTCAACGAAATTGTGACTGTGTTGTAATGCAATTAATCAGCAAGTCACTTATGCATGAGGGTCTCCACCATTAGCAGAATTTGCAATACGTGAGATTTTCGCGTGCGTTTTGCAAATATGAATGGACGAAACCGCGCACAAGAAAATTCTGGAAAGGTTTATAGGATATACATATATTTAATTATGATCCACCTTAGTGTACTAATATAGCTCAATGGTGGGCACCAAAAACATACAAACAGCAGAACAACAACAATAATCACAACAACATCAACACCTGCTGTAAATTGAAAGAACTATAGGCAAATGCTTGAGCAGAGAAAACATCCAAGTCTGCTTTAAATTTGTTCGCATGTTGTTGAATCGCTCCACCGCATTGGAACTGATCAACTGCTCTGTAGGTGACTTTTTGCATAAAAAATAGCGGAAGCATCGAGGGCCGGCAGAGCGTCGCGAAGTCTAACACAGTGCTTAAATTGGTTGCTCATACGCCACAGAGACACAGGCGGCCAAATTTGTGTGTTAATTACAAAAAACAACAGAATTCAAACTAAACAAAACAATACATAAATACAAAAATATGCAAAATTTTTCCATTCAAAACGCGTTGGGGGTGAGGGGTGGGTCGGCTGAACTGTACGCAAGGCTGTGAATCAAGTAACTAAATAAGTCTCAGCTGAAAACAAACAAACCGCTGAAAAGGTGAGCGAACGCTCGCACGCACGTCGGCATGGGCAGAGTCGGTCTATAGAAAAGTGCGCACCTCCAGCAGAAATGAAGCGAAAAGTAAAGTAACAGCAGCAGCCACAATAACAACAGAAGAACAGCAACACACTTTTATAGAAGTGTGCTCAAGACACTCGTACGTACCGCCACCCCGAGGACGAACGAAAACTGTCAACAATACTCGAATGATGGCAAGGAGCCCTGTAAAATAAAGGCAAACTATTCAAATAGCAAAAAAAAATCAAAATAAATACTAGAATAAAAATAGAACAGCAATAGCAATAGCAAAATATGCTCGCACATGAATTAACTAATTCTGGGATGCTTTAATTCGGCATGACTAAAATAGCACAACTACGCGAACGCGAAAACAATTCCGAGAAAAAGCTGAGCTCATTTGCCAGAGCATTAGAGCAGATTAAAAAAGGGGAAGCGGTGCTGCCAGATCGGCGGCTGCGAGTGGGCAATCATTTGACCGAAATTTCCCAAGCGCCAAGCAGGACTTCTTTCGCGGCACTGCAGCCACAACACGGCGACTGTGTGAATCGTGTCAGATCAACTGCAGCGTATATCTTGCCGATGCGGCGCACAAATGTGGCAACGCGCACTCACTCACACATGCAGACAGGCCACAGCCACTGAAGCTCAACTAGGCAACTGTTCAGTCACACGCGACAGCCACACGACGATCGCGTACTCGCTCGCCATTCGACATGTACGCGAAAAGGCACGCTTGACGAAAGTGTCAGCAAGGGGAGAAGCGCAAAGCGAAACAACGAAAAAGCTCGCCGCTCTCGCGTGGGCCAGCCCAGCGAACGGCGAAGATTCAACAAATTCATTCAAAACGAAACGAACGAGCGAGCGGACATCGTCGCGCACTTGGCACAGCCGGAACGACACGCTAGAATACTCGAAAATATTCTTTAAAAAAAAACAAAATTATTATAATAATAATAAAAAAGCAAAGAATAGAAACAAGCATACTCGGGGTGTTTAGCGCGCACAAAACAGAAGCGAACAAATTTGTCGCCGCAATAACGAACAACATTTAATTATTATACAAAAGTTAGTAATTCACTAGAATTTTTTTTAAAGAATTCTGTCGACTTAAACGAGCGTTTTCAATCAGAACGATTAATTAACGAACGAACTACGCTGAACTACGCTGATGCGAATCGAACCGAGCTGAGTCTTGCTGGGTCACAACGCTACGCAGCTGAGACGAGTTTTCACAGGCCGCAGAAGGGCCCCAGGCAAAGCCGCAGACGAAGCCAATTGGAAAGTGGTAGGAGTACTTTATGTTTCATTCCACAGGATTTTCTATTCACTAATTGCTACACAGTATATAATTACAACAACAACAACTACAGCAGCAGCAATCAATGAAAAGCACGACGCTTGTTATCAGTTATCGCTGAAAAAAAAATCAAAATAAAAGAAATAAACAGTGAACAAAAAAAATCCGCTTTTGCGGGAAGGAGCGGGGAGCTACTTTTTTCATTCTCCTTTTCCAATTGTTGTTGTTCGGCCAAATCGTGAGCAACTGCCACAGTTCCAGTTGCTTAGTCTCCCGTCGAACGTTCTCCAGCGCAAAACACTTAAAAAAGTTAAAAAAATTCACGAAAAATAAATAAATAAATACAGTAACAAGAAAAAGCCGCCAACGTAGGCGTGTATCTATGAGCATAGTGGGCGGCGACAGCAGCAACGCCGCAATAGAGCGTTCTAGAGCTTCGCATGCGAAATTGTGCTCTGATAAGAGCTGCGCCGGCCATATCAAATTTATTAGCCCGCTATAAGAAACACAAACGTGCAGACACAAGAGCTGAAGACAAAAGATTCGAAGAAGAAAAACTAAACAAACAGCAGCAAGAACAGTGGCAGATGAAGTGATTTTTGCATTATAGGGCGTAAAGTGTTCCCGAACAGTTCTGCTGAGTGCAGTCCGGGTCTTTGAGCTCTGATGCTTCGCGAATCTTTTTTGTTTATGTTCTTGCTTAGTCGCGTGCGAGTGCAAAAGTACATTTTCACTTCAAATATAACGGCGCCAGCCACACTTGCATAGTAATTGCAACCAGGTTAGTGCATCCGCTGCCTTAGACACCATGTCATATAAGTTCATCATGATCTCATACACACAGAGAGAGAGAGAGAGAGAGAGAGTCTCCCACTTTGTAGATGAAGTCTTGTTGCTGCGAATCTAAAATAGAGCGCCCCCGTGAACCACGTTGTGGAAGACCACACTTCCATTAAATGAACACCACCAATTCTCTTTAATCGTAAACGTTTTGTACTTGTTCTGGAATGTAAATAGACGATTTCCACTCCAGTTCAGATCCCCGTGCTGCTCCTCCCATTTGCTCTGCATCATGCACCCCATTTGTAGATCTGACGAGTAACACTCCGGACTGCCTAGGATAATTAGATACTCTCGGATTGACCTGTATTATGTAGACATCCTCCTCAGTATAGTGACTTAAATTCCACACGCAGCTCCGTTGAACTACCATGCTTAGCTTGGACATATTTGTGTGCTTTTCATTGACACCCAAAATTCTTGAAATAGTGAGAGTGTTATCAGAAGTCCGAATGAACAGTGCCCAGCTAATGGAGCAATCCGCACATTGGAACATAATCCGCAATTGCCGTAAACGTTTAACAATTTTTCTTTCCCGCAGCAGAGATTGTTTTTGAGGTTCACCTATTCCAAATTGCACCCTTCTTTATAATATTGGGAAGTCCACTAAATGTGCCACCATCATAAATCAACTATGCTATCGTAGCCTGTGTAGGGCTCTCCAATACGGACGGATGTGAGGAAGATGAAGCCACCGCGGCTTCACGGGGTGGCGCGCAACAGATCAGGTTGAATTTGAGCGATCTCACGGGTTATGTTGATTTTGAGGTCTCTGCTCGTTTGCCATAGACTGCGACTTAAGGAAACCCCACAAGAAAAAGTCTCGAGGGGATCAAACCGCACGATCTCGGTGGCCAATGGAAGCCGCCTCTGCGTGAGATAACCATGTCCTCAAATCATTTCTACAAATTCCCATTGTGGCATCAGCTGCGTGGCACCTTATAAACCGTAAAATGAGCGCTATGCGCGCATTGTTGCCACAAGAGAGCACCCATTTTGATAGCAAAGTTTTATCATTTGCACATGCCGCGCGGCGCTGTAACTTGCCTTGGTGATTTGTCTTTAGTGACTGCAAAAGACAGATAAAGCAACATGCCGCCATGAACTGTCCAAATCTACCCGTGCCTATTGGACAACCCTTTAGGTAAGCCTAGGCTGGTAGGCATATTTTTAATTTCAGCTCTGTTGAGGTTCATGGTTCGCAGTCTCAATGGTGCTCCTCCATGGATAGGTCTTAAATGACGTAGTAGAAGCTAAACAGAGGACAAATATTGCGTCACAAAGATTCTGAATAAATACTAAAACTTCCTGAGTGGAAGCAATGTCGCCATGGCCAAAATATCAGAATACATCCTTAAACTTGCACAAACATTCTCCTCATCACTCAACATTTTGAACGGGCACTTGGTTGAGTCGCTTCAGTGTGGTCTCATTAAGCAGCTGAGTTGCAGTGCAGTTTACCAGCATATCTGACTAGCCCAGCCACTGCTGCTCTAAATAGCCACGAATATTTTCAATCGAAATTTATTGCTTGCATTTTCATCCTTGAATCTCAAGAGAAGTGCTCGTGAATGCGCTGGTCACTCACTGGTCTCATGACGATGCCTCTTGCCAGCGCGCGCCAAGGAATTTGTACAATCCGTTGACAGTGTTTTTAGCAAACACCCCCAATCGAATTGTTCCCAAGAATCTCACTGCACCTGAGCAGTTTTGCGGGGAGCTGCTCAAAGGCTGCTGGTGCTGCTGCTACTGTTTGGCTTCGGCAGTCAGCGTTGGGCATGGCAGCTGCCAGACACTGACAGAGTCGATTCCAAATCATGCCTTTTATGAAATATTAGCAAAGATGTTCAGTCTTATTTCCAAATAAATGTATTCAGCGGTCGCCAGCCCACACACAGCAGCGCAGAGCAAGAACTTGAAAGTGCAGATTAGGAGAACTCGCCAGAATTAGCCATGATTACTAATGCCGTCGAAATTATACAAATATAAGCACGTAAAAATATAAATGAATGCAAAGCACTGCAACACTTCGAATATGTTGCAAAATTTGCACTCGAATAAGGCCAGACTAGCAAATTTGTAAGTTGTTGGCGGAATTCTCAGTCGGTCTCGGAAATGAAACAAAATGAATTTCTTTGGCGATTTTTTATTATTTACTTAAATTTAATTTTTTGGCATCTCTTTAAAAACATTTTCACCTTCAAGCAACACAACAGTTGCGCAAATTACGTGGAAATTAAGACAATTTAGAAATAGTTGGGTGTGCGCCTCCTTCCTTCCTAGTTGCAATATTAGTGCCAAGACACTCGATGTGGCCGCTGGTTCTGTGAATTTCTATTTGCAATAATTTCGTATTTGGCAGAGTTATTGAACAGCACTTTTGTGCCTCGTGTTTTCAACATTTCAGCTCAGCATTTCACTATTCTAAGAATTTTGCTGTCACTTCTTCGAGTGTTAGTTTTCCTATTGTTTTATGCTGCCTCCCCAAAAAAAGCCACTACTATTCTATATATTCTCTTTTGTCCGTGTGTGCCTCTCGTTCTCTATATTTCGATCTATTTGAATAACCCCGTTTATTCAGTCAAACTAACCCAACAGATTAATATAGCAGAGATGAGTATATCCTCCGCTTAATCGTAAATTTGCAAATCTCGCAAGAACCAGGAGCGTCTCAATTCTAGTGCACTTTTAGTCCAGTTCGTACCACTTTGAGTTCAATTATTCGACATTTTCGCCTCGCTCGGAAAGGTGCGCGCAAGTCAAACTCAACTGCTAGAGAACTCAATCAAGTTATGTACCCACTCATACTCATGTCGCATGTGAACTCATCTGAGGCTTGAAAAGAGCGCAAAACAGCTGTTTCAATAGTGTACTCAGCAACACTGCGGTATGCGATCGCGTTGTGTTTTTGGGAAAATACTGAGACATCAACGGCACCAGACCCAGACACACGTCGAGAAAAGCAAAGCAGAACAGAACGATTTAGTTACTCAGGCTCAAGCTATGAAAGGGCTCGCCAGCTTATTCCCTAAAGCTTAAATCGAACAATTTAATTCCAATATTAGTTACTTGCGCTTTTTCGAGATCATTCTAAGACATTCCAGAATAAGCATTTAGTACATTTGTGCGAATCAAATTATGCCTCAAAGCATGAGGCATTATTCTAACTATAATGTCATCAATGAGAAATAGCATAGCAGGGAGAAAGAGACAGCAACCACAATGCACATCGAATGTTCCAGATAAAATTGGAATGGGACGTTTTTCAGGTTTACTCATGAATATATCGTGCATCTTTCCTCACCACCTGCAATGAACTACGAACTCTGCAAACTTGGTTCATTTACGAATTTCCTCAGCTTTGTAAATGAATATTTCAGTGGAGTAAGGAAAATACCGTGTGTTGGGAAACCGTTTCCGCATATCCCCTAAACTCTAGAAGCAACCGGAATAGAACTGATTGTTGAGGGTCTAAAGGAAGTGTCAAGTTTTGGATCCCAAAGAAACAATTTTGATTACTTCTGAAAGTACATAAAGAAAAGATAAGGAAGGTTACATATCCTTCCTATTGAACACTTCATCTGCTGATGGGGGAAGCAGAACATCTGGGGCCTAATTACCGCAGTTATGAGCGAAATAATTTCGTATCGAATTTAATTACGATAGTTCGAATTTTCTAATGATGAGACTCGTTACGAATCGAAGCAATTTTTGTTTCTGTGTTGTAAAAGAAGTTCATTAGCTCACAAATACGGTCCCGTTGCTGTTCTTCCTCCTCATCAACTGAAGAGTTCAATAGGAAGGATTTGCAATCTTCCACATCTTTCTTTTTTTTGTGTTATTTCATTAGTAATCATCATTGTTTCTTTGGGATAGAAACCTTTCCAGTTCCTTTAGGCCCTCAACAACCACTTCTATCCCGGTTGCTTCAAAACTGTGTTCTTGTATGTGGCTAACATTTTTCTACCTCATATCTCGCATCTCGCTCGTTCTCGAGTGACATCATACCAAATTGCGATACGCTTTACTCGCTGTCGAGTGACGGAATATCGAAAACCAACATTTCGCACGTTCACTGAGAACTTTACTCGCTGACGACTGCCCTGATATGTGCATAGCATGCAATGAACGAGATCGTTTCGGTGCGGATCTTCGCTATTTCCATGTCCCACTGAAGTAGCTAGTAACGAAAATTTAGTATCATGGATCGAAGATCAAAAGTAACGAATGCATGCGGGTTATCGTTACTTTCGCAGTTCCCAAGAGGAACAATGCCCTCCCCAATTTAGGTATGTCCCTACTTTTTTGCACGATGTTGCAAACCCATGCAGTTGCATGCGTGTACCGTGTAATCGCCTGCGGCGCGAGTGTGCGTTTGTCTGTGTATGTGCGTGGGAGTGCGAGCGCGAGGGTGCATTTTGTTTAGATTTTTATCTGACAAATGGGCCTGGAAATGCAAATGTTGCCTTGAGATGAGTTAAGCTGTTGTGTGTTGCTTGTTGTTAATATAGTATTGTTGTTGTTGGTTGTGTTGTTGTAAGGCGAAATATCTTCTTTTAGAATTTTTTGGCAATGCAATTCGAAAACCAGAATTCTCTGCCATTTGAGTAGTTTCCAATAAATTAACTCATTCACACACGACTACAAGTACCTCGGCAGTGATAACGCGACTTTGTGCCGTGAGAGGGTTGGAGTTGTAAATTTCCTTTCAAGTATTTCGATAAGAAATTGTGTGCAAGTGGCGCGTTCAAATAACTTTGTGATTTGATCATTCACGTCCTGCTGCTTGCTCTTTTGTTTATTTGTGGTTTATGTACATGCATGCGAATATTTCTAGTTAAAGTTTGATGTAAGCTCACTCGCCTCAAATTATCTCTTGCAGGTCGTTAACAGTAGCAGTACAACAACGCGCGTTGAAAAGAAATCCCAACGCTTGCATCATCACATCACATCGTCATCTTCGTCCTCCTCCTCGTCGTCCTCATCCACATCCTCATCCGAAATGAAGACGGCCGCATTAAAGCGCGATTTGAGCGAAATCAAAAATTCCATGTCGGAAATAAACGACCTGGCACTGGGCCGCAACACAACCACCACGGGAGCAGTGACAACACACCAGCCCACCATCAACGATCTCAGCAAGTTGAATGCACTGAACAGTTCGGATGCCATAAATCAGCTGAAAAAGAAGTGAGTACGACCGAATGCACTGAAACCGTGACTGCACCCGAAATCCCCGAAAACTGTATTCTCCGGTGTGGTTGTTTTGATGTTACTGCACGTTTTCTGGGGTTTCTCGTGCATTCAACAACCTGATCAACGCAACACATCTGAAAAGCAAATAAAAGGCTATTTTATTTATATCTGTCTCTCTCTCCCTCTCTCTCTCTCTCAGAATACGCTCCTCCATTGAAAATCTGGTTGATGGCGATGCCGAACCATTGGTCACATTTCCCGATGGCGATGACGAGCACAGTCTGGGCGGTTGCTTGGATTTAGTGAACGCCTCGAAAGCGCAACTGACCACCAACGGTCTGAGCGGTTCGAACAAAACCATTGACACCGTCAAATTCGAAGAGAAACGTACAAAAACCGAATCTAAAACTAAAGTGGTCACCGACGGCTTCAGTTCGGAGCAGGCCACCAGCAATTTGGCCGAAATGAAGCGTCTGCAGGCGGGCGACATCGACTACAAAGAGGCTAAGGCAGCGGCAGCGATGCGCAATCGCTTGGAGGTCGATGGCGTGAAGACGGAGGAGAATGCCGCAATTATACAGGTGCGTAGAAAATAGCAAAAGAAAAGTCCATAATTGGTGAAATTGCACGTTAATAACTGGTTCGAAGATGGTTCAACAAGGGAAGAGGGCCTGAATTATAGTTTTCATAGAAACATTCATCAGCGGATGGAGCAGTCCATGGCCCATGGGTATTAAAGTAGTTTCCGAGTAAATCAGTGGGATGAGTGGGCATGGTAGTTGCTAATATAACCCACTTTTAAGGTGTGTTTTCACTTTGGCATATTCTCTGTGGTGCCACCCAAAGAAGAAGGGGAAAATCTATGACGCTGATGTGAGGGACTGAAGTCGCAGTGTCAAATTGAACTGGCACTCCAACCGTTGCCACCCGCCGTCCTGACATTCACTATAACTAAATCTCTTCGCTGCTACCACGTCTAAAATTCCCAGCACTACCAGCCACTTGGCTGGAATGACAGTTACACTGACCAGTCAGTTGCTGGTGGCTGAAACAAGTACACGGCATCCGTTGATGACAGAGTCACGCTATACTGCCAGTGGGCTGTGGTGGTCCACCACTGCCAGCGCCACCACCGGCACCAACCCTGCGTGTCGTTCAGCTTGCGTCAGCTCACTCTGACAACTCAAAGAACAGCAAACAACCGAAGCAAGCAGCGTCTCCGGTTAACTTTCGCCGCATAGTTCTAGTTTACATAACCGCCAAGAAGGGTGTGTTCCTTTGCTGAATCGAGCGACAGCACGCTCGGCGCTTCTCCCTGCGTGGTAGTGAGTTTTAACAAACATTTCGCTACACACGAAGCATTTTTAAATTCACAATACGTCCAGCAGGACAACTGAGAAGCTAGGAGTACATAAAAGTTGGGTTGTTGTTGTTGTTGTTGTGCTCTACGACTACGTCAAGAAGAATGAACATTCGCAGTTAAAGTTTGAATCCTGGTGGAAGTGTGAACAAATTCCCGAACGCGCGAAGCACCCCATTGAAAATATTGATTTTCAGTGGAGCAATAGTTAAAAACTCTGCTAATCGACCGCTGCACAGAACTGAGTTCCAAGAACGGCGCCCACTGTCTGGGAGTTCAGTGTGTCTACGACAGCTGTCCCAGAGTGACGCGGCGGCCGCTTGAAATGTTGCTGCTAACAAAGTGTTTCGTAGCAACCACAAATTGCCACCTAACATCGGTGGCCACAACAACAAGAGCGGTGCGCAATTTGAGCAAACGGGAGAAGCACAAATCCGTACTGCGGAAAATTCAGGTAAATGGATTGGAATTAAATGTCTTGCTTTTTTCAATTGGCGCTGCTGACTACTCCGCACCATAAGCGCCCTCGTGTTCTGTGTATGGTGGAGCCGCGCTTCCTACACATGCATGCAAGACGGCCAAAGCTGGTAAGGATATCTAGTATACAAAAATTGTCCGCATTATTTCAGCGAAAATCTGTCCTCCTTTCTCTTACTGGCGTATGTTTCATTTAAAGAGGTTATTGCCTCCGCATAACTGTTTTCGAGGCCTGCCTATTCATAAGTATAATATTTATGTGAATACTTATCGCATCCTTCTTCATTCCGGATCGAATGTTCCATGCTCGCAATTTTATGCTTGCGTCATGTCTGCTGAACGCGTTTATTTTGCACTGTGGGGGTGGTAATGACTTAAGAAACAAAATAAGCCTAAAAGTAGGCAACAGAATTTGTATAAGCGTGAATTCGCATTGCAATGATTTTATAGTGCTCATTTTTCTGGGCCTCGTTGGACTGTAACTATAGCCAGGCTATAAAACCACTTCCCGAGTATTGGTGTGCATACAGATGTCAACAAGGCTGTAGCTACACCGAATGGGAAAATTACGAAATCGCCACATCCCCATTGGCACGCATTTGCTTAACAAAATCACAGAGCTAATGGCTCAGCCCAGTTCTTTTGTGAGCAGTGTCTTACATATCAATATCTGCGGCCGCTCGCGAAATAGCCAGCCCATCAGCCAAACTCGGTTCATTCTTCCAGTACTGCTTATTGTACGTTTCCATACTGGCACTGATATTGGGCCAACCAAATGGAACAATGGCCACACTAAGTTCTCATTGCGCCTCACTCAAATCGGGTCAGGCGTCACGTTGCAATTTCATTAATTAATTGCAGCAATTTTAATTAAAGCACAAATTGCTGCGCTGGTGTCCCTGCCTCCCCCACTGCCCTTGGTGCATAAACACACACAAAGTGTGAATTGCATTTGCGTTTCCGGCTGACGCTTGACGCATTTGAGTGGCGAATTTGTAACAGCTTCCAAATTCCACAGATTCACGCTTGCGTCGATGATGCTGCGGATGATTCGGTTGCGCCGCAGACTACGCACAATTAAGTGTCAAGCAAGCCAAATGAACTGGCACCGGTCCAATAAAACATTCACTCACAAAGATCCAAAAAGACAGCACCTCGTTTTTATTTATTTAATTCTTTTTTTGCGTCAATTGAGATCATAATTTTTTATAACCCAGTTTTTAATAGGTTAAAGAATAAAATCCAAACAAAAAATCCAACTAAATAAATAAGTCACACAAAACCCGTGCGCGTCCGCTGAGCAGGTGAAAATTTATAATTAAATTTATTTATTTAATTTAAAATTGAACTCAAATGACGCTACATTGGAGAGGGCTACTAGGGCATTCCTGCCTGTTGCAATGCAGAAAGCTCGCTCAGCGGGTTCAAATGCTTTTCTCCATTGTTCAATAACTGAAACGGCATTGCTGCAAATAGAAGCGAAACGTTCAAAACCAACAACAACAACAACAATAATAATAATAATAATAATAAGTACAAGATATTTAAAAACAGAAGTTTTCGTAAACAATTCCCGATCGTTGAAAAAAGAAAACAATGTAAATAACGGAAGCATTTCATTGATCTTGTTCGATTCTTTAGAACAAATGTTCAATATTTCGCGCTGAGATCTCCTTCGCACTTTTGCTCTCTTTCTCTGTCTCCCTCTCTCTCCCTCTCTCTCTCTCTCTCACACACTCTCTCTCTATGCATCTCCTCATCTATCTATAGCACTTCGTTACTGGCGCTCTCTTCCATTACTCTCGCAGCATCTAAAAACAGCAACAACGAAAAAACAAAATAGCCAAAACACAATTTTCAAAATCACTCGGAACACAATTCTCGAATTGTGGAAGTCTATTCAGTCTTTCACGATCGCTGCGATTCGAGCAAGCAAACGTTGGTCTCCACCTCCGTCTCCGCCCGCACCTCCACCTACTCCGTTGACGGCTGGACGGACAGAGCACGCGCTTCTGAAAATTTGTACACACACACGAAATTATAGCATAAAATTGATATACACTTCCTAATTATTTTTATATAGATTACGAATTCGTTGTTGTAGTAGTCCGCGAAAGAAAAATAGATTCGACCTTCTGCGCGACATCGCGACGGCGACGGCAACCGCGCCTGTGACCGCGACTGCGACCGCGAAGCTCTCCGCGTTTACGTACAGAAGAAAAACGTCAGCGGAAAACGAATTTATTCGCAAATAAATGTGAAATTCTAGAAAATTTTGACAATAAATTGTGAAATTTGTGGAGACTGCGATCATTGCTGCAACTGCACGACCGCACAAAAACTCAACGGCGGCTCTCGGCGACTCCGGCGCTGTCATATAAATTTTGAGGAGCCCAAGCATAGGCGACTAGAAAACAATTGACAGGCGTTCGGAACAGCAAAAAACCGACACAGACTTCACACGAACCCAACCCCAGCGAGCAACCTGCATACAGCCTGTGAGCTGAGCGCACCTACCAATTGCAACCGCAGCGGCATGAGTTACCGTTACAGCACTTATGTGAGCTCATCCTACTGATCGTTCAGTGTTGTGCCATCGTTGTCGTTGTTGCTGTTGTTATCGTTGTCGTCGTTTGTGTTGCTTTCAAGTCGAGTTTCGTTAAGTGTTTGCGCGCATACCTGTCACAGAGCGACTGCCAACAAGCTCTCAAAACAAGGAGCATTTTGCACGCAGCAGAAGTTGCATTTCTTCCGTACGCACCCATTCAAAGGCGATCTTCGGTGTCGTTGAGTTTCGCTAAACCAGCATATTTCGTTTAACGACCAAATAGTGCTGCACGCTCAGAGCATCTCTTGTGCGTCTGTTACCCATAAAACATGCCCTGCACACCCTCCTCTATTCCGTTTGCCAAAATTAGCGCCACGACGACAGCACTCACCTCAGTTCCTGCTTGGTTCACTTTGGAGCTGCAGATCGCGACATTCGAAATATGTTCAAAAGTTCTGCTGCTATTTTGAGACCAAGTGGAATTTTTCGTTGCGCGGGTGTTTTCCTGCGTTTGACATTGAACCAAAAATTTGCACATAACTTGCCTAAATTATCTCGAAGAAATTCGTAGAAATTAACTAAAAAGAATTCAAATTAAATTCAACACACCCAAAAAGACACACTCAACACACACACACACACACACACATACAAACACACAAACACGTATAAACAACAACAGAACAAGACGGGGAAAAACATGTCTAATCAGGCACCTTGGCCAATACGCAAGGGCATCTTCCGTTCGAGCGGTCAATCTGATTTCGTGCCAACCCGTTCGCCGAGTCCCATTGTCGAGATGCCGCTCTCACCGCCGCCCATTGTAGGTGGCGGCCCGAATACTCCCATAAGTCGTTTCGCGAGTAATTGTCCGTTGTCTCCGCCGCCACAGCCGATACAAGTTATAGCGGGACCACCAGGTCCTGTTTTCACAGCCGCTGGCACAGCCGCCACTGCGTCCAAATCTTCACAATCATCATCATGTTCATCATCATCGTCTGCGGCATCGCAATCGGCGTCGGCTGCCACTGGCAACGCCTCTGCCTCCTCAGCGTCCGCCGCCTCTAGCAAAATGTCTGCTTCCGCTTGCGCATCCGCGTCATCATCACGTTCTGTACGTAAAAATTCTTGTCCACCCTTTCAGCAATATAGCACTGCATCAACCACCAACACTACTTCCGCCAACACAAACACTGCCTCCACATCAGCCGGTCACAAACAGAACAACGCCACCATGGCAAACACCACAAGTACCAGTTTGAAAAACATACGCGAAATACCCATAGAAGTTGAACAGAGTAAGGTACGAGTACATCGGGGTTTAGTGGGGATGGACCAATATAGTCGTACAACCCGTCTCTTTGAGAGACTGGACCCTACTCTCTCTCTCTCTCTCTCTCTCACTCTCTCTCTCTATCTAGTCGTACAGCTACTTATGCACACTCTCTCTGTTTAAACAATCCATTCGACGAGTATCTATGAAAATGCCATCCATTTTCTATGTTATCGACAGCACCTCTCCATGACTCACTTGCCCTAAGCTCTGCATGCCAATATCATCTAACAAACGCTTTATATTTTTTTCAGGAAGCGCTCTCTTTGCGCACGGGTGACATCACTCAGCAAGCCAGCAATAATGTTGCCGCCGCTAGTATTAAAGTGCAAAGTGACACCTTTTCCGCCGACAAAAAAGCCATCTCCCAATCCCAGCAATCACAAACGATGACCTCGAACGGCATCATCAGCCAGGAGAAGCATGTCTCCTCAGCATCGCAGTCCAACTACACAATGACCCACAAGGGCGTGTCCAGCTCGGGCAGCAGCATGATCTCTTCCTCCTCACAAATGTCCGCCACCAACGGGCACCTCATGAAATTGGCCGACCTTAAGTTGGACGACCTCAAGGCGCTCACTTCAACGAGTGGGCAGCGGGAAATCGAACAGGCCATCAGCAAGTATTCGAATGTGCTGACATCGTTTGTTAGCACCCTGCAGGATACGAAAGCCGCGACGCCCGAAAAATCTATGTATCTGGATAAGATCAACGAGGTGATCCGACGGGCTTGGGCTGTGCCAACGCACGGACACGAATTGGGTTACAGTCTGTGCAATTCGCTGCGTAACAGCGGTGGTTTGGACTTGTTGATGAAGAACTGCGTCCAGAGTGACATGAAGATGAAGTTCTCGTCGGCCCAACTGCTCGAACAGTGCCTGACCACCGAAAATCGCACCCATGTCGTGGACAACGGCTTGGATAAGGTCGTAAATGTCGCTTGCGTTTGCACGAAGAACACGAACACAGAGCACTCGCGCGTCGGCACTGGCATCTTGGAGCACTTGTTCAAACACTCGGAGGGCACCTGTTCGGACGTCATCAAATTGGGCGGTCTCGATGCGGTATTGTTCGAGTGCCGCACCAGCGATGTCGAAACTTTAAGACATTGCGCCAGCGCCTTGGCCAATCTCTCCCTGTATGGCGGTGCAGAAAATCAAGAAGCCATGATCTACCGCAAGGTGCCGATGTGGTTGTTCCCGCTGGCCTTCCACGACGACGACAATATCAAATATTATGCCTGCCTTGCTATTGCCGTTCTAGTCGCCAACAAGGAGATTGAAGCCGAGGTGCTTAAGTCCGGCTGCTTGGACCTGGTCGAACCTTTCGTCACATCACACGATCCCTCCGAGTTCGCCAAGTCAAACTTGGCGCATGCCCATGGACAGAGCAAACACTGGCTACAACGCCTCGTGCCTGTGCTCAGCTCGAATCGCGAGGAGGCGCGTAACTTAGCCGCCTTTCACTTCTGCATGGAGGCGGGCATTAAGCGCGAGCAGGGCAATACGGAGATATTCCGCGAAATTGGCGCCATTGAAGCACTCAAGACTGTGGCGAGTTGCCCCAACGCAATTGCATCGAAATTTGCGGCTCAAGCGCTGCGCCTCATTGGCGAAACTGTGCCCCACAAACTGTCACAGCAGGTGCCGTTGTGGTCCGTGGAAGACGTGCAGGAGTGGGTGAAGCAAATCGGGTTCGCCCAGTTCGTTAAACAGTTCGACGAGTCGCAAGTCGACGGCGACCTGCTGCTGAAGCTGAACGAGGAGAATCTGCGCGACGACATTGGCATCTCCAACGGCATTCTGTTGAAGCGCTTCGAGCGAGAGCTGCAGAATCTGAAACGCATGGCAGACTACTCGTCCAAGGACACGGCTAAGATGCACCACTTCCTGGCTGAGATCGGAGCCGAGTACTGCACTTACACTTATTCCATGTTAAATGCGGGCATCGATAAGATGTCCTTGCCGCAGCTTAACGAAGACATGCTGATTGCCGAGTGCGGCATCAAGAACTCGATCCATAGACTGCGTATTTTGAACGCCGTAAAGAATCTAGAGAACTCGCTGCCGAGCTCATCCGAGGAGAACATGGCAAAGACGCTGGATGTTTTTGTTAGTTACAGGCGGTCGAATGGTTCACAGTTGGCCAGTTTGCTCAAGGTAAGTGGACGCTGCTGCGGCGTTTTACAGTCTCACAGAGCGGCGTCGCTGACCTTTTTATCTTCCGCTTAGGTGCACCTGCAATTACGCGGCTTCTCTGTGTTCATCGATGTTGAGCGTCTGGAAGCAGGCAAATTCGACAATGGACTGTTGAACAGTATTCGCCAGGCGAAGAATTTCGTTTTAGTATTAACACCTAATGCACTCGAACGTTGCATCGAGGATGAGGATGGCAAGGATTGGGTGCATCGAGTAAGTGTGTTGAGTGCAGGGAGAAGAGAGCTAGATTTTAAAGTCCTTTCTCTGTTTCTCTATTGCAGGAAATTGTTGCTGCCCTGACCTCAAGTTGCAATATTATTCCGATAATAGATCAGCAATTTTGTTGGCCAGAGACAGAGAAGCTGCCGGAAGACATGCGTACTGTTTGCCATTTCAATGGAGTCACATGGATACACGATTATCAGGATGCATGCATTGATAAACTGGAAAGGTAAGCGACCCTTTGATAGTAACGAATGCGGACTACAAGTAGCAAGGAACCGATCTCTCATTTACAGATTCATGCGCGGAGAGAAGAATATTGATCGCATCACAGCAATGACACCCAGCACACCCGGATCGGTGACATACCAAAGAATGCACAGCAACGATTCCGACTACCAGAGCAGTGTGGGCGGCAGCGGCGGTGGCGCCGGCAGTGGAAGTAGTGTTGTGGTCGGTGGCGGCGCCGGCGGAGCGACAAATGGCGGCGGACAAGGTGCGACACAAAATACGACATCATCCACAAATACGGGGCGATCCAGTGTTGATTGACTAGATTGCCCCCAGAATAATGCAATTTCAAACTCTTCGAATATTATTAGTAGCACCCCCTCCTCTTTCTCAAATCTAAATAACTCTTCTCTTAATTTAATGTCTAAATTATTGCAAGATAAATTGAATCGTAGTAACTTTAATCATAACTTTACCAATTCAAAAACAATTATTAATGATAATAATTTAATTGATACTAATCACAAACTAGCAGCTAATCACCAGGCAAATAGATACCGGCAGTCCTCGTCACCAGCGAGGCAGCGCATCGTGGGAGGCGGCGCAGTGGGTGGCGTCGGCGGCGGTGGCGGCGGGGTATTGGGCGCGGCGAGCAACGGCGGCCAGCTGACTGTCTTCGGGCGCGGCTCGAAGCGAAACATGCTGCCGCCGTACAGAACGCAGCAGCCGACGCATAAGGTGCTGCCCATCGGCGGATCCATGCAAAACGTCTCGCCGCTGGCGTACCGTCCACCGCGGCGCAGCTCCGCGGTTGGCATCTGTCACGAGAACAAGACGAAATCGCCTGCTAATTACCGCAGCCACAGCGTAGATGGTCTGCTGGACAACACGGACGGCTTGGGTAATGACCAGCGCATAGCCGAGGTGGCGGCGCTAGTAGCTGCTGGCAGCATAGCGCTGACAAATGCCAGTTCGACGAGCACACTGCAACCCACCGACGACTACAGTTGCTCCATGGGTTCGCTGGTGGAGCTGAAAGAGCCCGAATCGGTAACCAAACGCGACAAAGCAATGATTTTGCCGCCCAACCAGCAGCATCGCAAGTCGCGCAGTCTCGATCACTTCCTCGACGAACAAATACTCGCAGCAATTGCCATGCCGCTGGAGCCCACCGAAGGCACCCAGAGCATGCATAACCTTGCCGCGCCCACCACGCCCGTTCTAAATCGCGGCGTACGCACACAGCCCCTGATGCAGCGCGACTCGAAATCGACGACGCCTGAACGCGTGGCCTCAATGCGCCACAACGGGGTCAGCCGGCAAAGTCCCGAGGGCGTCAGCTCCACCGAAGATGAACGCGAAGATACGCAGTCGCTGTCCAGCAGCACCGTCTCCAGCACGCCAAAGAGCCAAACGAGAGCAGCGGCGCACGTGCATCGGGGCAACCAGATCGGAGGCAAGACGCCCTCCGCAACCCTGGGAACAAACAATGCAAATAACAAAACCATTTTCAATCGAACTATGAAAAAGGTTCGGTCGCTCATCAAAAAGTAAGCATCACAACAAAGAACAAAAGAAAAAGAAAACCTCCAAACAATAAGTCAGTAAATTATTGACTCACTATATCTGCCTCTCTCTTTCTTTCTCTCTTTGTCTCTCTGTCTATCTTTCTTGCTATCTCTTTTGTAACACGCTAAGTCTCATCACGATAATAGGTACAGGCATTTACATTTCTCACACACACCACCCAACTCCCTCTCGTTCGCTCCCACTCACCCACTCAGTTAATGAGCCGTCAGTGTTGTGCGCGAAGATGCCAAGAACGTCCAACTACGAAACTCTTTTTTACACTCCTGTTTCTATTCAAGTAAAGCAAAGCTTTAGAAAAATTGAGTGGAAAATGTGCCTTTTAGTGTAAAGTAAAAATGTTTAACTATTTTAGCGCTTTAATAGAGTTTTACTTGATATAATCATATAACGAACTGTTAAAGTACAAATCGCGTCAATCGATAACTAAAAACAAAATTTAAGTGCTTCAAGCGTCAGTGCCTCAAGTAGATATTTAAAATTTCGCTGTAATATACTCATAAATACGCATATACTTTTTATTATATATAATTGTTTATTTTATTTGATGCAAATTGCTTGCATAACACTGAGCCATACAACATTTTTTGATGCCTGTCAGCCATACTCGTCACCAGCACCATCACTATCACCTTCATGATCATGATAGTCAGAATCGCTCATGCGCACTCGAATGAATCTCAAAATTAGAAAGAGGGGAGCTACATACAACCAACGCAACTCCTCAGCATTCCATTTCTATGCGGTGTTAGGCATAACTGCACTCACTCACTCTCAAACTCCAAAACACACACACACACATTCATTCCCATGCATCCACAATGAACCCATTTGAGAACTATTGCACACTATATTTCCACATCACTAGCATCCTCATAAACACTTTCCAAACGTAACTCTAAAAGGTCTGTTGGCGAAATCGCAACGCAGCGTGGAAGTGTGTTGAACAAAGCTTTTACAAAACAGCTTCAACGCTACGTTGCAATTTCGCTTACTGAGCCGCCGCTGTTTGGGTATTTGGAACCGCTTACTTCCCCTAACTGTGCTACTCACCACTACCGCACCTACTGCTACGCTTGATAACCGTGCGCAATAATTTCCATATTAACACCTACCAACGAAAGAGTCAACGTGAATTGACACGGCGCGCCATAGAAGAAGTTTCAAGCAAACAAAACAAATAAAACAAAATCTATTTGCCTTGTGATTAGTTGAAACTGGTTTTTTGAATGTAAGAATTTCAAAAAATAAGTTTTACCTCTATTTTAACTTTTACTACATCATATCGTTTTTAAATGTAACATGACTGCTTTGTTTAAAAACAACAACAACGCCTAAAACAAAACAACAAAAAAACTTCAAAAACAAAGGAACAAATTTAGAAGCTTCAAAAATTCTGTTTTTAAATTTAAGTTAACATTGTAATATCATTTCTCAAAATGAATTGTTTATTTTGTTGTATTGTACCGTCCGCAAAATTAGGCGCCAACAATTTTTTTTGTATTTTTGTTTAGGTCTATAAGCGATTTGCATATTTGTTTGAATTTGTTGAGAAAGAAATGCAAAACGAAAATAATTGTACATTTTTACTAAATTTCTAAAAAACAAAAAAAAAACACAAAAACTACTTAATATTTAGTAATAATAATATTTTATTTAAACACAACAAAACAAAAAAAGGAATTTTTTAATTAACCAACGCTGTACAATATTATTTTAATGCAAATACAGTGTGGCCCAGCAGTCGAGAAGCCGTTGGGAGAAAAATTTGCCATTTTCACACAATTCAAATAGAAATACAGAGTTGTGCCAAGCAACTTGCTGGCTTCTGGGTTACCCTGTATTTAATTTGTAATATTTAACAAACAAATGGAAAAATATTAATTAAATACATATTGGCTTCAAATAAAAACAAATCTACTTATTACAAATAAAGAAAAACAACTTAATTCATTGTTCTTATTATCGGAAAAAGATATTTTTTATAACTAATTTAATAATAGTTTAATTTAAGCTTGGCCGGTTTATGCGCATAGGATTTTGACTCTTGACCAGCCCGCGAAGGTGCCGGCCGCTAACTGTCTATTCGCCCCTCTACTAGCCCGACCTGCTCTGTTCTTTGTTGCATGTACATTCATATATAATATATGTCCCTTTTAAATTTACTATGTCCTGTGCTGTACAAATCATTACCATACTCGAAACTTAATGAATTTACTCTCATACATACATTTACTCGTGTAATCAAAAACCCGAACTCAGACGCTGCCCTCCACTTGGAGAGTGCACATACCATAGTGAAAAAACCATACACTCCACCTCTCATCATTATCATCATGTGTCAGTGAATAAATAAAAATAATACTCACCTTCTCAGTGGAATACTTTGTAGTGGTGTTGCAATAAGGGCTCGAGCCCAAATACATTATGACTATTTTCCTCTCACTCTCTCAATTAATAATACCTGATAAATGTATTTTGGCTCGAGCCTAAAATCGCCTGCTTCGCGCTGATACCTGTGTATATCCACTTTTTCGTCTCTCACTCCCCCAGTAAGTTAACCAAACAGCGAGTGAGTGAAGTGAACAATGTAATGGGAATGATGGGTATACGCGAGCGAACCGAGGACAGCTGAGACTAGACACGCTGAGCGCATCTTTAAGTGTAAAAAATTCGATCACTGTTCTCAGTTAATTAACAAACTGCGTACAAGCGCAGGTAACAAACACCATTGTGAACTGTGGCCGATTTTGCCACAAGCCAGATCGATAAATTGACTTAAGTGAAGGCAGATAGTTAAATCATACCACCATAGAAAGTAATTCCACTTTGAACTATGGTTTGTTATTGCCATTCTCTGCAGAATATGGATAGAATGGAAGAAAATTCCCGAAAATGTTAGCTTTAGATTTATTTTCTTTCGTGCTTGTAGATTATTGTCCACAAAGATTCTGATCCTTTTCCTTTCGAAAGTAAGGATTCTCTCGATATTTTTCTGTTTGCTTCATTCACACTGTGTGCATGCATGCTGTCGTGTCTTCTTATGGTGGTCAAGCAACAGCACTCCTTTTCCATCAATGACTGTAATCCCGCAGAGAAAGAGTGTCTTATGAACAATGTTGATCTTCTTTATATAATTTAAAATATTCAGCAATGAGTGTTAAAAATGTTGGTCTTCTTAATATAATTTAAAATTGCGAGATTCTGTTCCAAATAAAGACACAAGGACACATATTGTGGGGCTTTCCTCATATATCTCATAAAAACAGCTCTGGCGGAACTTTGTCGCATTGAATTGTAGCATATGAACCCGAGTATATTACCTTGACCTTTAACGGGTCCATTGGACTGAGTGCTACGAAAGGGTTCTGGGTTTTCGGTGCCCCGTTCATGTACAGGCCCTAAAAGAGAAAGCCTAGAATTAATTTACTAAAATATTATTTGTCTTTTCAATGTACTCGTAGTTATTTTTTATAGTATTTTACAAATTATTTTATTATCATTTTCTTATTTTCGAATTGAATTTTTTCAAATTTTCTATTTTTCTTTTTAATTTTAAATTTTTGATTTTCTTATTTTCGAGTCTTTCATTGACTTTTTCAAATTTAGTTTTTTTTATGTTTAATTATAAATTGTTTGTGTATTTATTGGTAAATTTGTTTATTGAATGTTCCTCAAGTAGCAAGTCCTGTTGTGTTTCGTTTAACTTTATTTCCAATAATTTCTCACTAATTAATTTTTCTATTCCCTTCTTTTTCAATTTTTAATTTTGTCAATTTTTTTTTCGTAGACCATAAAGGAAGATGCTCGCTCATCTCTTCCATGCATCCTTCATTATTGTGTGTGCCTGTGCCTGTGCCTGTGCCCGTGCCTGTGGTTCTTGCCTGAAATCACCCGTTGTGACGTGTTGTTTGCCTTCTATGCAAGTTGCACATCCAGGTCTGCCAACTAATAATCCTTGGGAGCTGCTAGATCACGGGACCATCCAGGTGCACTCCGCACAGCACTCCACACCACACCACGCCACTGACAGTTAACATTTCTTCTTAGCCTGTGACTCACGGCGCAAGCGCGCATTCATTCAATGTATTCACATGTGTGCTGAGCATTTACATATTTCTTTTGTGTTCTGTTCTGTTAATTAATTACTTCGTTTTAATTTTATTCTACGAGTACTCTAATTTGTAAGCAGCTACTTCTCTATTTATTATTTGAACGTCAAAACTTAAAGAAGCAAACAAAAAATAAGAAAAACCAAGTTTATAACAATATTTAGTTTAAACAATTAAAAATGTCAGCAACTAAATTAACCGCATTCGATTTCTCGCTCGCTCTCATACTCCCTCCTGCTCCAGCGCAAATCCACATAGGAGTGCATGTATGTGTGCCTGTGTGTACATGTGCCGCTGTGTGCATTTGCTGCTGCTGCTTCTGTTGTTGTTGTTATTTATTTGCATTTCGTATTATTTGAAAAATCTCAACAAAGAAAATTGTTTTTTCATATTTGAATCATTTTCCTTGCATTTAGTAACGAATTCGATGATGGCGACACCCCTGAATTAATATTATCGAAAGCCATGCCCGCATCCGGAAGGCTTATATTCTGGTAGTGTCGGCCTGCCCGCCGCGTCCACATCTTAGTATTAAGTTAAGTGCGGTCGAGTGTCCTGGCTGGCATAAAAATGTTTATTTTTGTATTTTGCACATTAATTAACGAGTAATTTGTCACAAGTCCAATGCGATTTTTTATCATTGCTTCGTCCTTATTTGCTCCAATTTTGCTTAATATTTAAGATTATGTAATTTGGATTGTCGAAATTGGAGGTTAACAACAATCGAAATAAAACTTGAACAAACTGATTGTTGTATTGTGTTTTGCTTAGAGAAACCCACAGAGAAGGTGGGCCTGATGGGTTTGGTCTCGGTCTGAATTCAACATTGCTAAATTTGCATCGTGAAAGGTGAAAGGGGCGGAACAGGCGACTGAACCGACAGCTCTCTTTAAATCTTTTTCTTCTTAGATGGCCATGACAACCAATTACCGGATTAGGCCCTCGCCAATCAAGCCGCGCGCTGTCTGCGATTCACAACGCCAAGTATAGATAGGAATGCCTCCACTTGATATTTCCATCAAAGTTTCAGTCGTCTTCATCGTCTTCCAGCTTCAACTTTCACGTCGAACACCTTTCCGGGTTAGAGCATCTTTGTCCATTCTAACGTCATCACCCAGCCAGTCTAGATGTGCGGTGCTAATCCGCTTAGCCACATCGATGTCATTGAATAGTTCGTACAGCTCAGCGATTATTCTCATACGAAAGTTGCCTGCAACGCGCAAAGGTCCGAAGATATTATGAAGTAGTTTTCTCTCGAGTACTTCAAGCGGCTGCATCTGACTGCATCATATCTTAGGTTTTCGCCCCGAAAAAAAGCACTGGTAGGTCGAGAAGGGGTGCTACTACTCAATTGCTTACTGAGCCCAAAGAAACACATATTTGCAGGAGTCATTCTTCGCTTGATCTCCACTCAGGCATTGCCATTGCTGTTAAAAGCGACTCCAAGATAAATGGGCTCCTTGATATTGACGAAACTATATGTACCAAATGCAATTGTTGTTCCATGACGCTGCGATTGCTTACATGCTAACAGCACACATATGTATACTTCGTTTTACCCACATTAACGCCAGACCCGCGTTTTCCTTTCTCTATTTATAGCCGTAAAACTCCGAGAAGCATCACGGTCTCTTCTGCCTATAATTCCATCTACATAACAGAGGATCTGAATGCTCTTATTAAAGATTGTGCCAGTACTATGAACACCAGACTTCTGTAGTACATTCTCGAGGATCGGGTTGAACAGTACTCATGATAATTCCCTCTGTATGTTTCGAAAATATACACGATTTTCTGAATATAAAATCTGAAATCTAATTCGGGTGATGCTGAAAAAACTTCTTTCCCACGTTCACGTTTTAACAGCTATTGAGAGCGCCCTCTGAGTCATGTGTACCGCCTTTACCATGTATGTCTGTCGGTATCATTCGATATAATCTTTGCAAACTCCAGACCAAATATTCTAATAATGGAATATTTTTCATAAATCTATGATTGGCGATGTGCAGAACACCACTCTTGCCGAGCAGATAACTACCGCAAGGAATATTAAATACCGATTTTCCTTTCCACTTCAAATTTAGTTTATTATTTTTCAACCAAAATTTTGTTTTTTACTAACATATTTTGTTGAAATAAACCGAATCTTCCCCCGAATGTTTTATTGGTGGTCATTTTTTCGATTTGCCTCACTGAAAAATTATTCACAGCAACCCGCTAAGAACGTCTTCCACGGATGCACTTCGGATATTTATTCCAAATAATTGTTGGAATTGCATGGAATGATACATTTTTTGGTAGAGGAGTGGAGCAATATAACCTAAAGCTATAAAATTGAAGTATATTAAAGACGTTATATGAAATTGCATATTATTTTTGTATGCTTGGTAAGTAGGCGTGGCAATTCGTATTCTACGCACAATTACTGCTATATTCAACAACAGAGGTTCAGCCGCACACATTAATAGAATAATTGGATCGGAGCAATATTTCGAGGATAGAGCGTAAGGTAGTAATGTATTTATATTTATATTTATATTTCTTTGCTTTCCCATCCCACTCACTTTCGGGAGTGGGATGGGAAATGAAAGACGATTTTGTATATTTTCCTTCAATATGTGAATTAGTCTCATACATTAGGAAAGAATTTTGCATAATTTTGAAGAACAACATTCAAAACTTACAGTCTTAAAACACATTTATTATAAATACTTATTTATTTTATTGTTTAACAGAATCAGGATTGGAATTTCACAAGTTTCCAAATTTAGTAATTAAAAATTTACTTTTAATTCACACGCAAAAATTTGTATTAATTTTGACGATTTGGCAGCATTTTTCCTTTTCATTTTCGCAATATGGCAGCATTGTTTAACGCTTTGTCGGTCTCTGAACGCAGCCCTTGCAATTTCTTTAAATTCGCAGTTTTCATTCCACCTTAGTAAAAAGTGTTCGTATTTAATTATTTTGCAATGGATTACGATTTTAAAATGAAAACCCAAATGGAACGGACCAAAGTGGAAGATTTGTTCAATTACGAGGGCTGCAAAGTCGGTCGTGGCACATATGGACACGTTTACAAAGCGAAATGGAAGGAGACGAGCGACGGTAAAGAGTATGCTCTGAAGCAAATAGACGGCACCGGACTTTCGATGTCGGCCTGCCGAGAAATTGCTCTACTGCGGGAACTAAAGCACCAGAATGTCATCACTCTGATCCGCGTATTTCTCTCGCACAACGACCGGAAAGTCTTCCTGCTCATCGACTACGCGGAGCACGACTTATGGCACATCATAAAATTCCATCGCGCCGCAAAAGCTGCTAAGAAGCAAGTGGTCGTACCACGGGGTATGGTTAAGAGTTTACTTTACCAGATTTTAGACGGCATTCACTACCTGCACAGCAATTGGGTGTTGCACCGTGACTTAAAACCCGCGAATATATTGGTAATGGGCGATGGCAATGAGCGTGGACGGGTGAAAATTGCTGACATGGGATTTGCGCGCTTGTTCAATGCCCCATTGAAACCGCTGGCCGACTTGGATCCTGTGGTTGTGACCTTCTGGTATCGCGCACCTGAGCTGCTATTGGGGGCACGTCACTACACGAAAGCCATAGATATATGGGCGATTGGTTGCATATTCGCCGAACTACTCACTTCCGAGCCTATCTTTCACTGCCGACAAGAAGACATAAAGACTAGCAATCCGTATCATCACGATCAGCTGGACCGTATTTTCAATGTAATGGGTTTTCCACAGGACAAAGATTGGGAAGACATTAAGAAGATGCCCGAGCATCATACCTTAACGAAAGACTTCAAACGTTCCACGTACTCGAACTGCTCACTGGCCAAGTACATGGAACGACACAAGATCAAACCTGACAGCAAAGCCTTCCACCTGTTAGCGAAATTGCTGCTTATGGATCCCAATAAGCGCATCACCTCCGAACAGGCTATGCAAGATCCCTATTTCCAAGAAGATCCGTTACCTACACAGGACGTCTTCGCTGGGTGCCCCATTCCATATCCAAAACGAGAATTTCTCACCGACGATGACCAGGATGACAAAGCTGATAACAAGCGGCAGCAACAGCAACAACAGCAGCAGCAGCAACAACAACAGCAGCAGCAGCAACAGCAACAACAGCAGCAGCAGCAACAACAGCAGCAGCAACAACAGCAACATCAGCACCAACAACAGCAGCAGCACCAGCAGCAACAACAACACCTTGAGTCAAGTGCGAAACGTGTCCGGCTAACTGTGCCTGGTGCTGGGCCACAGCAGCAACAGCCCATGCAACAGCAACAACAAGACTTCCATCACCAGCAGCAGCAACAACAACAGCAGCAGCAGCAACAGCAACAACAACAACAGCAGCAACAACAACAGCAAATGATGTTCAACCAGCAACAACAGAGTTTCCAGCAACGTTTCTAGTATTAGGTTTACCTTTTTCATTTCGGAGAGACGTGCTTGACGATGCTCTGCCTCCCATTCCCTCGTTTTAAGTTGACATATGCAAGTTCCAGAATAGAGGGAGCATTTAGCAGGTTCCTTCAACACAAACTCAAACGCTATTATTCTCATACTCGTACAATACAAATACAAGTTTCTTTATTAGAATATAAGTGTATGTAAGTAGGTGTGTATAAAAATAACTTGTCCACAGGAGTTTGATGGCAAGGACAGTGGGGCTTATTGAAAAAGTATTATAACTCACAGTGGGAGCCAGTGGCTCCATGCTTGTGTAGCGACTAAATGTGTTCCTAAATTCCACGTTATCAGCGCCACTGTGACTACCACCAAACTATTTTGGACATGACTGTAAATAGAATAATTTACTAAGAGCACTTGTGTGACTCCAATATACGGATACAATGAAAGTCCTGAAGTTTTAATTTAACATCAATACCAATTCCCAAACCGCTCAATCGCCTTGTTCCAGGTGCTCATGTGCTTTCTGATTTCGTTGTATTTATAGGAATTAGGCTCAAATAAACGATCCAAGATGCGAAATTTCCGCAAACTGTCGATGTCATTCCACACGCCGCAATTGTAGCCGGCCATAGCTGTGGCGCCCATTATGCTAGATTCGGCGTTTTGCGCGCGCTCCACTTGGATGCCACTAGCATCAGCCAGGAATTGGCAAATGAAATCATTGCGCGATACTCCGCCATCAACTCTGCATAGAAATTACACATCATTTTAAAATGCTGCTGCAGATTTCGAAATTAGTCTTACTTTAGCACTTTAATCTTGTAGAGGGTCTCCTTCTCCACGGTCTCGCATAGTTGCACCAACCGAAACACTATGCTCTCCAATATGGCGCGAACCAAATGAGCCCGATTGGTTGAAGGCGTAATCCCGATAAAACCAGACGTCGCCTTGTAATCGTTGACTGGCGGCTGCAATCGCATAGAAAACCATGTTTACGCTCCTGTATGGCCTAGAAACATAAATAAATGCACTGCTGACTTACCCCCAAGCCACTAAACGCAGGCATAAAATAAACACCGCGTGTGTCCTCCACCGATGCGGCAATGGCGGACGTTTCCGATGGATCACTGAAGAGACCGCAGCCCTGGGCCCATGCTACAACAGTCCCCACATCATACGCGGCTCCCTCCACACAGTACACTGCACCCATACGCGATGCAAAGGCACCTTGTTTGCTCTTCAATTTCCACGCCACCAGCGGATACATTCCGTTTACTGAAGCACAACAACTTTTGCCGGTTATCAAATTCAAAAACGCTCCAGTACCCATTGTAATTTTAACATCGCCTTCTTCGAAACAATGTGAGCCCCAAATGGCCGCCGTCTGGTCGCTAATCGAGGAGGTAATCGGTATTTTGGTATTCGCCCAGTCGCCCCCAAAGGCCCCCGGATGGATGCAGCCAAAGTGTTTGTAATTATTGTCAACTATTCGGGGCAATAGCGAGATCTACAATTGAGTCGCACACGAAATTATAAACCACCAATCTGCCAAAGTGTCTTGAACACTTACGTCAATGCCGAATAGCGTTGGTATCAGAAACGACCAGTTCAACGTAAAAGGATCAAACAGGCCTGTGGCAGTGCAGGAGGTAACATCTGTGATATGTTCAACTGTGATATCCAAGCCATTCCCCGAGCTACGAATGTGAATAACTGTTTTTAATGATATTTACGAAAATGTCCACACCGAAGTGCGCCAAAAGAGGTGGCCTATAGATAGGGCTTGACCGAGTCCATTGCAGAGAAGAAAATCAAATTCAATTCAATCTTCACTTTTTTAGTTAGAAAGAAATTAAATTTTTTGTAAATTTCCTGGATTGCTTAAGGATCTACAATATCTGTGGCTTTGAATATTGAAACACACTTCCAATATTCCGAGGAAGAGTATTCTAACTCAACTTGTAATTTTGGGTTTATCGTATTGAATGTTTGTGGCGATTGTGTTGTTTCATCATAGGAATAAATGAATATTCCCCTAAATACACTGAAATTGTCCATATAAATTATGAAGGAGAAAATTTCGCGACAAAAGTGGCTTCTTCCATCTGCACGGAACAAACGCTCAGTCACTGCATTAGCCAGCGCCATCTTGGGCAGGTGTACATGCTCCCTCACGCTCACAACACAAAATATATTCTTCTTCTTGCCGCTAACCGCATTGCAACTAGTTAAACGTGTATGCAACGCGCCAGTTGTTACACGAACACAAGTTTACACGGGTTGCATGTATGCAGACCCTGTATGAAGCCAGCCTGAGTGAGCCATACACTGTCATACACACTGCACTGTCATACTTGTGTGTGCACGAAGGGAATAAAATATTTACGAATTGCATAGAAATTACTTGTTAGTTCCTGGCCCCCAGCTACACACCCACTTATTACGCAACTAACTAACCGTAATTTGTAGAGTATCCACGAGTCCAACAGTTCAATACGTGCAGTTTTTTGCTTGATTGCCCCCTTCAATTTGGCGTTGTTCAGCATTTCATACAGCAGACGTAACGTGACCTTCAACATACACAACAAACATGAAGCATATTATTCAAGAATATTTAATTTGATAGCAATTAACGTACTTGTCCGTTCATCATTTTGAGCACACTGCCAGCCAGGAAACGCTTGCTACGTGTCAGCAGGTACAAGGCATACGAAATCGTATTGGCCGTCTTCAGTGCATAGCTAGCATTCCACTCATTCACCAACAAATCCGAGCGTAAATCCTTCCATGTTATAAAATTGTGAAAGTACTCTTTCGTGCGATGATTCCATGTCAGAAACGTGCAGCGTTGTGTAGACAAGCCTAGACACGTCAACTGGGACGGCTTCAGTCGTGCAGCTAGACACCGTACATGAATAAATAAAGTGAAGTGGGTGGTAGAAATTGATATTCTTTATCGCAAGCAAATTCGAATCTTATCAGTTGGATATTTCAAAAAAGAAACAACAAAAATATTGTGCGAGATTAAACCGAAGAAGTACCTTTGACCGCGCTTGTTATAACGTTGACAATTTTCCGCCATAACGATTCTGGCTCGATTTCAAAATATCCCGGCTGGGGATTCAGTAATTCCACCTTGGCAATTAAAAAATATGATTTCCCATTTAATTACTCAATATGTAAGTAATAAACGCTAATTTTTATTGAACAATGCCAAAATTCAAGCTCACCAGTTCAACCGCTGAACCCTTAATTTCGTATTTCTCATTAATAATAAAACACCGCACCGTTGTTGTGCCAACATCCAAGGCTGCTATATACGACGACCCCATACCGAGCTCTGATGTCTGACCAACCGTGCACCAGCCACCCCGGCACAACTACTGCCGTTTCGAATTCTGTCCGCATTTTAATGCCACTACACGCAATTCGTATCACCAAATCAGCAAAATACAGAGCACAAACAACAATCCACAAACCATGCCTCTGCGATGCGATTAATAAAAATATTGTTCGAAGTCTCGTTTTTTCCAGAATTTCCTTTGTATTAGTATCAAAAAATAACTGATAATCTCTTCGTTTGTAGCCAGCCATATAAGTGGAAGTGAATAAGTTGAGTCTACGCTCGTAGAGCATGTGTTAGTACATATACGAGTGAGGCTGTGTGTGCTTATTGTAGCCCCAGTGGGAAAAGTACAATTGCAGAGACTTTTTTCATAGTACCGTTTATACTTAATCTTCTCTTAGATTTGAAGCAAAGAGAATACAATGTGGGTGAGGGGTGCCACATGAAGCGTAGCAGTGCTTCTGTGGATAGACCCAGTTAATTAACGTTTATTTTATTGTCAATATTGAAATATTCAGGTGTCGTTGAAAAAATTTGCGTAGGCACCCAACATACACATTTAAGATTTTCTTTCAGCCTAAGTTGCTAAGTTCTTTTATTTATATTTTAATTTATTACTATATAAATCATGTTAAATAAATATTTAAGATTTTTTAAAACTATTTTAATTCATAAAAACTTTTTGGAATTCTTTCTTATATCCTTTACCAGGAAAAGCCAGTATTGTGAATTTAAAGGAGTCGTGACAGACATGCACATACACCTATGTCCATATAATCCATATTTGATCAGAATCACTTCACGGGCCGATTTTGCCATGTTCGTGTATGAACACTTTCCCTTCATTTAATTTAAGCTTGGTATAAGCATAAACACATCCAGAATAATATGTGGCAAAGGACATGCCCACCTATCATGCATACAACTGCCGGCACCACAATATAACTTCCATGAAATACCTTCTATCGAATAGCATTCAATGGAATAGGAAAAAAACCCCCTAATTTTAAAAAATTTGAGTAACAATCAACATTGTTTATATTAAAAAACAAATAACTTCTAAAAAGTTCGTATTGATGAACCAAATGAAATAACGTGAAAAAAAATTCTAAATCTGTATGGAATTATTTTCTAGATATTATGCACCTTGCTTAAAACGACTACAGCTCAGAATGAGTAGAAGCCAATATCGTGGTAAACTTGAATAGCAATATATATTAGGTCCGGACTTATACGCACATAAGATCAAATTGGCCGAAGTGCCAGTAATAATAGGTCCAGACTCCATGCCAATAATAATAGTTCCAGACTCCATGCAAACCATATAGAAAGGCTAAGCGGAAGAATTCCTTGCGAACTAAATTTAACTTAAATACGCAAATCTGCTCACAACTTCTACAAATGTGCATGAAATAACTTCCAAGTAAAATTTCTTATAAGCACATTTGAAAAAGTTTGGAATATAATTAAAGATAGAACAGCACATTTCAACGAAATCGGCGAAGATGTCCTTGTCCCAAGAATAATCCATTATTTTGAATTGGTGTTTTAAAATGTTTGGGCTTACTTGGGTTACGAGCTATCACATTTCTGAATGTTATATTTGTTTGGTTGCCATATACATATAGAACAAATATATTCCCACGACCACAACTTGATTAGTGAATTCGGTCATTCATTCATTCCTCCTCAAATATCAGACTGCTTTTCATATTTAAAGTTATCAGTTCTGTGCAACCACTGATTTCACCTCTCTAATCGAAAGGTTTTCCTCATTTCCCAGGGGGATGTTGCTTTTCAAATTTAGCCTGCTCCATTAAATCCACACACACATTTGGTAATAAAGCCAAACAAAGACCTAACTTTTGAATTACTCTAACCAACCTGACTTACTGACTGACTAAGCAGCATATCATAATGGCACCATAGTAAAAAAGTTGTAGCCACCATGAGAGCACAGAATGGCATGATGTGTTCTCTCTCACCACATTGTAAATGTTGTAAGCTAGTTATGAACCATCATACAAACACCCTCCCTCCCCTTCAAGATGATTCTGGTTTGATTGCGGTTACTTCCCACAAAGATGTAAAACATTCCACGAGTAATTAATTAAGTAGTATTAATTGTTAGTTAATTGCAACGTAAGTTCAGTTTTATATTGATTTGGAAACATATGGATACATATAATCTTTGATATACATATACTATGTATGTTTGTATATTATGTATACTTACTTATTTATGACTATTTTCTGGTTGATAAAAAAAGTAAATTGTTGATCATGTTTAATTTATTTTATTTTTATAATATACACATAAAGCAATCTCATTAATATACCGTACGTATATACATGCATATACATATATATATATATATATATATATATATATATATATATATATATATATATATATATATATATATATATATATATATATATATATATATATATATATATATATATATATATATATATATATATATATATATATATATATATATATATATATATATATTATATATATATATATATTATATATATATATATATATATATATATATATATATATATATATATATATATATATATATATATATATATATATATATATATATATATATATATATATATATATATATATTATATATATATATATATATATATATATATATATATATATATATATATATATATATATATATATATATATATATATATATATATATATATATATATGTATATATAAATCATTGTATATATTTTATTTCAGCACGTACATTTGTACGTAATAATAATAGTGAAATAATAGCTAAACATGATTTATTATAATATATATTAAATTTTCTTTTTACGTAGGTATGAATATATAAGTGTGTATACAATGTTATTTCTGAATCCATATAATTTCAATTTTACATTAATATTCATATACATATATGTATGAGAATTACAACGTATATCCTTACATTAGCCAATAACGCAATTTACACAATTCCCCAAATGGGACCAAGTACTCTTACATTGCAATGCAAATCCATTCATGTATGCATGGGAGAGTGCTACTTACTATTTTCTTGGATTAATTATTAGCTTAGAACATTTTTCTGCTATATTATAAATGTATGTTTTTATATATAATACGAAAAAGTGTTTAATTTTCCTTGCACATATGTATTACAACACCAAATATGAGTGTGTTATACTTTTATCTTTTCATATGATTCCATAGACGCGAAACTTAATTTCCCTTTTCTAGCCTACACCTGTGGTGCGAGTATATTCAGTTTGTTCTGTCGCTTGTAACACCGTGAGGCACGTACCCAAACGTATGCACGTGTGTATGCATGTTTCACCTGCACCTACTTCGCGTAGTTAAGCCTTGCTGTCTGTCTCTCTGCCTATTTGAAATAACGGGCGCTATGAAGCTGAGTTGCTATGAATTTTACGGCGACGGCGAGGTGCGGCGAAAACTATTTTATGGGCATTCACCAGGCCGAATTAATTTGAATTGCTAGGAACAATTCCTGTTATGATGCGCTTACAATATGTCACTTATGTATGTAGCATTGGCTCCTCGATGACCAAAGAAGTTCACAATACAAAAATAATATACTTTTTTCAATAATTTCAATATTAATATTTTCCATTGCTTACTTATTTATTAGAAAAAACATATTTTGAAATGTTTTCTTTCTATTAAAAAAGCTGTGTATGCAGACTTGTATTACTGGTTTATAACTATTTATGAAAATTTGTATTTGTTTTCTTTACAAAAATCAATTAATTAATTACTTAATAAAATTTAAATTAATTAATTACTTACTCAAAGAATTTTAATACAAATAAAATTGTTTAATGCATACCTCCTAATATGTAAACAAATACCTACTTTTTATATAATATAATAAAATTAAAACTTTCCCTAATTATGCTCTTAATTTTGCTGTTTCTTCAATTTTAAACCCTAATATTTGAATTATTTTTAGTTACTTAAACGTTAAGTTAAGATCACCCGAGATACAAACGCGAACGCGACCAAATTCCGCGATGAATTTGGTTTAGGTACATACGAAATCACGATTTATTTAATATTAATCATCAATTTTGGTACAATTTAGTTTTAATACTTCTAGATTATTATATTATTTAGTGTTGATGCCGTTTAGAATTAGAATGTCTGTCTTCCTGCATGCAGCACGTGTGCGCATTGGTGTTTTTTTGTTCTTGACTCTGGTTTTGTTCTCCAACTATTTCTTACTTTCTCTTAATTTCTTTTATTCGATTATTTTATTTCAGTTCAGTTGTTTTTTTTATTTTTATTTTAATTTTATTTTATTTGTTTGTGTTTTTCTTTGTTTGTTTGATTGTTGTTTGTTCTATTGTAAATTTCATCAAAATTAAATGTCCAAAATGTGAATAGAATCCTTGTGCCTCATCAAAGTAAATCACTCTATTCAAATGACGGAAATAATAATAGCTCTTTGATTGAAATGGCAATGGAAATAATTTATATCATTATGTAGAATATGATAATTAAGAAAACAGTCAAGTTGAAAGAGTGCAGTATCAGTCTGATTGAGAGAGCGGCGTGAAAAGGCAACCACAATCAATTAAATAAATTTAAATGGTTTCATCCATAGGTAAAAACTGATTTAAATAAAATATTAAAATTTCAACTAATCATCCCGCAACTAATATAGAGCGTTTACTTAGATGAGGAAACGGAATCCATTTCAGATAAAAAAGGATAGAACATTTTATTGTTTTCGTTAACGGACGTGCATATTTGTTAATCATCAACTTTATATTGGGATCCGGGGGCGGAGATCCATTCTTTCACGATATTTATAAAAAAAACAACAAAAAATAAATACGCGACGAAATAGCCCGAGAATTTATCACACGTTATTAATCCCCCATTTACGCTATTATTAAAATTAGTTTTCTTTATAAATTATTCATTATTATTATTATTATTTATAACTTGTTTTTGTTTTTATATACAGTCCGCCAAATGCTAACCAAATCAGTGCTTTACGCTGTTCCTGGCAAATATAGTTCAGTCTGGTACAGAAGGAGAGAAATCGATGCGATCAGATTACTCTCCACAACCAAATTCCATAAAAACTGTCTCCCCACATCGGCGGGGGCGTGACTTGAACGTAATGTAAAGTGATGACCTTGGTAGAATTTCGCGCACTGTATCCAGTACGTTTTTCAATAAAGTTTTCAGTTTTTTTTATATAAATTTAATGAAATATTCTCTAAAAGTCTTTTCAAATCATTTAATGTACAAAGAAGTCATATTTAAATCACAATAAATTAATAAATGAACTAAACAAAAATATTTTTATATGCGTATGCATGTATTTCGAAATGAATGCTTCTGTATAATCACAAATGATATTCTCTAATTAAATGTTTAAGCAAATTACAACAGAGATAATAACAAAAAGTCGAATGACGTACTTTATAACTATATAGTATATTTATATCTATATAGCATATATATACAACTTGTAAATGGCAACTATAAAACAATAAGGCAGAGAAAATGATAGTAGAATATGAATGTATGTTTGAGAATTAATAACAAAAATTAATCAATAATACTATTGTCTTCACAAATTTGCAGTTGTCAGTTATAAATAATTTGATTCATTCATTTAAGTGTAAATTGATTTAGCGCGACACGAGACGCGATTAAACACGAGTATAGTTACGAACGAACGACGAATAAACGCGAGCGCGACACCGATAAAACCCGAAACGCGACGAATTAATTGAGAGAAAGAGTTAAAGCATTTGCGAAAACAAACAATGCAGAGGAGAGGGGGTTAGCGAATCGGAAATAGGATACAATATAAGAAAAGGAGCAACTATTGCAAGAGCATTTTTGTGTAGTATGAAAGCTCTGTCAGCGTAAGTCTCAAATAGAAAAAGTGCTATGTGAGCAACTACACGAGCCATACAGATTGATGCTTAAGATGGATTAATTCGTAGTGGGGTATAATCAAAATCCTGTTTTAATTAGCAGTTTCCGAGTGCACTGAAACTGCACTGATTTCCCCTTCAAGTTACGGATTTTTTACTCCTTGCTTAAAAATTAGCGTCGTCTTAGCTTTTATATAAAAAAAACATAATGCTACTGTTTGCATGTTTGTGCCCAGTGTCCCCGGCTATAGGCAAAAACAGTTCAAGTTAAATACGTCTTCGCATTGACATGAACTGTTTTTGCACATGATCGGATATCGACACAAGCGGTCATTCCTCATTATTGCACAATCCTGTATCATCAACTGAAATATATCCATGTTTATGGCTGAGCCGTAAGTGTAGCTATTTAAAAATGGTCATGATGAAAGATGGTGAACGCGGGAGAAAAAAGAACATATATTTTACCACTTTCTTCTTTTCTCGAAATAAAGCAATCACGTTTTTTCCGGGATGCTTCACAATTTCATTCATATCGGAGTTAAACAAAAAACCCATTAATTTAATTAATTTCATTCTCTGCCACAGTTTTCGAAAACCTTGTCGCTGTGGTTTTCAGTCCAGTTTTTTTGAATCACAAAGCAAAATATGTGTAGCTCAGTTTTGGCTGATTTTGTTTTTGGTTTCAATTGGTGTACGATGAGTCACAGTCCAATGCAATTTACTCCCAAAAAGTCGAATAAAATAAGTCAGTAAGATAGTTCATTATTAACGTCCAGCATCTATCTATACTTTCACCACGGTCTACATGGGACATTTTCGGGCATCACTGATGGCTCGTGTAGACGCAAATTACTCGACAAACTTTCGCTGATTATTAATTTTTATGTTTTTGCATTGTCGTGCTCTCTCTTTCACATGTTTCCCCAAAGGGGATCCATCCTTGGTAAACAATAGGATCGTCTCTCACTCACTCTCATAGTTATTCGTCACTAGAGAGAGTGACCTGCGACCGGATTACTTACGAACGATGGGTCCACGGAGCGAGTTGCAAGCCTTTATACCACTCAGCGCTCTCGAGTATTCATGCCTGTTGGTTGTGTGATTAATTGCTCAGTATCATCTTTCTGTCATACAAATTTGACTGTTTGCTGCACACAGCTCTGCTTTGCTCTGTGCTCAGCGAGGTTTACCATGAACTTCTTTATCTGCGGTCGACTCGAAGAGCGCCATGTTCGTCGCTCATTTTAACCAACAACATCAGATCAATTGACCAAATGCTGCAAAGTGTAAGTTGCAACTTGTTCGATGTACGGGAAGAGTGTGCTTTGCTTTGCTCTGCAGTGCTACAACATCTCAAACCGACCCCACCGAAGTGACGACTCCGACCGATCGACTACTGTTCGATATAATTGTGCTTAATTAGGAATTGCACTATATCATCATTTAGTCGTAAAATTATTTTTACTTAATAAGTAAATATTTATAAAATAAGAATTTCGTATTTCGCATAGTCAAGGAACTAAATTTCATTTAAATTTGAACGGAATATTTTGTCAGTCTTTCAATTATAGTTATTTGCTTGTTCTGAGATTAAAAATAGATTATAATTTAAACATAGATTATAATTTAAGACGTTTCCATGGCAACGACATACTCTGATTTCACTATAATTGCTCCTTTTCTTGATATGTTTACACTTTCGCAAATATCTTAACTCTTTTCAATTTGTTATGTTACTAACTAACTAAAGTACGACGAGATAAACGCGACCGACACGACCCGAAATATCAATATGAGAATCGACCCTACCATAATTAAGACCTTAAAGATAATGATAATAGGTAATTGCTAATAAAAACTTACTGAAAAGAAATAGGAATAACAATTAATAGTACAATTCGTCTTTGAAAAGAAATGATAATTTACTCAAGTTTGTGCCCAATTTGTAAAGAAACCCCAATTCATATAGAAAATAGTGATAGTAAAGAATTCTGTTTAAGTACGACAATAATTTGAGCCTGTAAAGCAGTGAAAAATTAAAAGTTACTGGACAAAATGAGGTCAATTATAAAATGGAAACTTCTGCAAAGAGATTATAAAGGGGTTCTTTCTAATATTGTTAAATTTTTAGAGTATAAACTTATTAATAAGTATAATTATTACTGCATACACAAAATGTCGAGTAACTGTAATTAACTGCTATATAATCTTTACAAGTTTTTATACGAAACAATTCCTTAATTATACAAACATGCGAAGAGTTTATGTTTACAAACATTCCAAACTTTTACAGGACTTTTCTGGCAAACAGCCATTTATGAGGATCACAAGTCACAGCAATGCTACCGGCTTGGATCAAAATGCACCACAACTGGAGAAGGCAATTTCTAGTGGAAGTACAGAGCGGAAGGCAGGAAGAAAAGTTATTGGCAACTTACACAAGAAGTATTCGATGAAACACGATTTTGTGCTTTTGCTCTGCCATGTTCTCTCGACCATATTTTCTCTGCCATGTTCTCTTGTACATGTTTTCTCTGGAATGTTGCTTTGCTTTGCTTGGCTACGTGCTCAAGGCAAAATGTTGCTGCATTCAATTTGTTCCAGCATTTTCCATCAGAATGGAACAGTGTGGTTTTTTTCACATGTACACAGATTATTATTGTTGTGAATTTAAAAGCGACCTTCTCAGACCAAAGTATGCAGTAGACTACAACAACAACAAGAATCATGCAGACTATGTCAGAGAAAAATGAGCAATTTAAGCAAAAAAAAACAAGAAGACACTCTCTCAAAACATCATTGTATGGATTTGTGAAAGGAGTTGTTAATACCCGTGTATTTGTATTCCCAAGGGAGCGACCGAACGAACGCACTCATAACAGCAGATTCTCGACACGTGTGAGTCAAAAGGGATTTGAGTGTTCGAGTTCATTATATTCGTTGCACATAAATTGCTCAATTACTACGTATTCAAAATGAAAATTGTTTTTAAGTGAACATGCATATACCATGGCTCATATTAACTCCTCATTGCATGGTGACTTGTTTTTACAGTTTTGTGATTGTTTTCACACCCTCTCTTTTTCTGCCATCATAATAGATGTACGTATGAAATGACGCTGGGCAACGCACCTGTCGTCGCTGTGGTGTTGTTTTGGCCTGCCGCCAGAATAGCCCAGTAAATCTAATCAAACGTTCCAAAGTTAAAACTAAATGGTTTCATTCCAAAATCTCAACGAATTAGCATTTTAACTTAAATATAGACAATGCTTGAACATATTTTGCTTATTTATCGAAACATACATATATGGTACGTAGTTGATTTCCCTTAACTTAATGCATGAATGTATGTGTTTCTAATTATTATGTATGTATGTATATATGGATGTATGTATGTTTATATGTATGGATGTATGTATGTTTATATGTATGTATGTATGAACAAAAAATATGCCCACTCACCAGTAAACATATATGTGTATATATTCTTATATATCTACATTTATATATATTTTATATATAATATATACGATTATTATTATACCTGTATCTAATAATATACGATTATATATTATATATAATATATATAAGATTAGTTTACTTAGAATTTAAATAAGTGTCTTAATATAGAATATGCTGATTAATTTAATTCCACATCGTTATTCGACATTCCTAATAAATATATTAAAATTTACATCGTAATGGATATTTCATCCTATATAGTTGGAGTAAATATGATAACAGTATTAAACTTATGCACCCGATGATAGCGGGCGAAAGAGAGAGTGCGTGAGATACTGAGCCACAAACAGCTTTCAATATTAATAATGCTCGTATCAATTTTGTTTCTTTGTTTGTTTGTTTGGTTGTGTATGTGTGGGTGTGGTGTATGTGTGTATGTGTGTGTGTGTGGATGTGTGAGTGGGTGTGTTCAATTCAAATGCGTTAAATTTAAATTTGAAGTGCCCACCACAATAGGCTATCTTAATATCGAATGTATTCGCAAACCTTTCCAAATTGTTAATATTACAGTTTTCGTATTGCTCTTCCAAATAATTCAACATTGCATTTCGTTCCGCTCGTGTTCTTCTCTTTTCGTTTCTCTTCGCAGCGTTGCGGTTCGGTTTGATTCTGTCCTGATTTGTTTTCTCACTATTTTCCGACCCTAAATAACATTTTTTCTTAGCAAACACTCCTATTGCTTTGGCCTGCTCCGCTTGCATTTGCTGCAGCCCTTGCTTTAAGCTGCATTGCTTTTTTAAATGTTGTACATGGACACCAATCGCTCGGACAGATTTGGCGGAAATTGATCAACAAAACGGCGCCAATTTTCGTCGCCAACCTGCGTTTTGAAGCCATGCAATATCTGCAATGCAATGCAATCCGTCAGTGTTCGGTCTTATTTTTATTTTACATTGTTTTAATACAAATATATTTCAATTGAGTTAGCTGTGCAAATACAATCTAAACTCTACTACGCTTACCTTTTGTATCATTTGATGCAAGTCCTGTGGTGGGCTCACCCATGAGGCAATGGCATCGCAAAAGAATATGAAGTCGGGTACCACTCCAGCCGGATTTACCGTGATCATGTGGCACATGCCGCGAAAAGCAGAGTCCTTCTCATCATTATCTCTGATGTGACGCAACGACGTGCACCTACAGCGAGGACGGTCAAATAAAGAAAAAACCTTTTATCACTACAACTCATGAAATGTACGGACGCACACTCGTTTGTAAGTTTGGTATATTTGGACACACAAATATTTGGACCAACTTAAAACAGAAATCAGCATCAAAAATATAAACATGTACTTTTTGTTATGAAAAGTTTTTTAGTACATTGAAAAATTGAATTTCAAGCATAAATAATTATGTAAATTATGAAGTTAATAATAAAATAAGAAAGGAAAATCAAAGAAAGTGTTACACACCACTGTCGTACAAATTCTGGCAAATAAGGAGCCACTTCAACTGGGCACACATAACCTAGACGACCGATTGTTATTGCTAAAAGAACAGAAGAATAAATGAATGAAAAAAACTCACAAATTATATGATTCATAGTACATCAATTAAAGGACAATTAAACAGAACACAAAGTACATTTACCACCACCACACAACACAAGAATCGCTGCGTACCCGAAAGTATCAAAACATCTACGGACACAAATCACGTTGGGACGAATACAAACTAAACCTAAATTAGGCGCATTTGCAAGAAAACGCCACAAAAAGTTTACTTTCGGATTTTGTGCATACGGTGAACGAGGAATGGTAAACGCCCCACCGTCAGAATTCCTCAACTATTTAGGTAAAAATAAGTGTATTTCGTTTATTTTATTATCTCATTAGAGCACACAGAACGCAAGGATAGCCGGATATAAATGCAGTGGGTGAACATCTGATATATATATATATATATATATATATATATATATATATATATATATATATATATATATATATATATATATATATATATATACATATATATATATATATATATATATATATATATATATATATATATATATATATATATATATATATATATATTCACACTTTCCCTACAACAGTTTCCACAACAGAGACTTTTATTTGACTACATCCCTGCGATCAATACAGCGTCGATACATTTGTAGCATGGTCCATTGTGGCATATAAAATCAGATCTGAGTTTGTATATTTGCAGCTTATAAGTTAAGTATCGTTCTCACTCGGCTCTCTCAATCAGTTGCTTGTGTTTAAACAGCAGCGATGGTATCCAAAAACCGAGACACAACAATAATTGAGAATATAACCACAAACTTATGAGGCGCTTTCCAAACGATAGATATAAAGACAGCCGTCCCCACTCTCAATAAAAATCTCGAAAAGCATAATTTCGTTTCCACATATTTTTGCTTGGTATGCAGAAAACACCCTCCCTTGGTTTTATTCAGCATTGAGCTATATTGAAACGCACTCAAAACCCTGATCAATTTAGCAATTTTGTACAGGCACAAATCGAGTACGATTTTGAGATGTGACGACAAAGACAGAAAGAGATTGGAAACTAAATTTTCTTTTCTTTCGAATAAGTCTACCTAACTATGCGCCGACAATCGACCCCGTAATTCATACCAATGCGTCCACGTGTGATTTAATAACATGATAAAAAGTTGGTTTACTTGATAAAAAAAAAACAACATTAATAGTTGAAGAGGTCTCACGGCAGGTACAACTACTTTACAACTCTGCAATAACATAAAAAGTTATTTCAAAAATTATAATTATGTACATATAAGCAAATAATGGCTTATTTATAAAACGAAAAGATATTATTGTGTGTTTTCAACAAATGATAACACCTTTAAAATAAGTTGTTGTTGTTTTTTGTAATTAAAAAGCAATCAGTAAGTTAGCATACCAGTATTCTCCAACAGCGTTTTGGGAGTATTCGGACGATTTATAATTATAAAAAGTTCCTTGAGTACAAGATGTATGTACTGTCGCGTTTCTTCGCCTGAAATCGATACGAGCGCAAAAGCAAAACAATAATTTATACAACAAAAACCGTGGGACGTGCAATTATTATTACCCAGCTTAATGCAAATTTCTCCGATCGCCCAAGTTGCATTGTTACATACTGAAATATAATCCGGATTTAAGTTTTGGCCCAGTATGGGAAAGAACTCGCCCATAAAAGGATGCACATGCGGAAAGCATGCCTTGGTCAAATCTCCCAGCAAGGCGAACGAAGACTGGCGCACCTAAATGAAATTAGACGGTAAAACTGCCGGAACACTACAACACGCTAAACGCAAGTATATACCTCTGGCAAGACATCCTGCATGCATTGATAGAGTAATTGCATAATGTTGCTATTCGCTACCAGAGTTTCAATATGTCCATCAAGACCCTCAGCCAAGCCAGAGAGCAAATCCAAAGCGACAATCATACGCTCCTTGTCGGGATGATCGAAGCCAGGATTTGTTTTGCAAGCCTATAAATCAGAACAATAAAAAAACTGCATAGACTCAGAAACATGGTTGGTAATTACCATTTCTTGGTTAATGGTTTGTTCGATGAGAGAAATGCATCTTCTGTAGACCGGATCACAATAAGGCAAAAAACCAGACTGTAATGCAGTTGCAATGCTTGAGAGACATTCCAATAATGGAAATAAATCCTTGTCGTCGTCTTTCAATAAATTCCATTTGTCAATCAACGGAGGCATTAAGATGTCAATATATTGTGGCTTATTCAAATGGTGGCCCACAGAGTCAGCCAAGGTTCCGACCGCATCGTACAAAATTAAAAGGTTCTTGTGTTGATATTTTGAAAAAGCAAATACCAATGTCTTCAAAATGTATTCCAAATAAGGCACCAATTCTGTGCACGCTTCTTCTTCCAATGTAGCGAAAGCTGAACACGCAGCCTCCTGCACCCGCTTGTTTGTGTCAAGAATGCGCTTCAGAAGTTCTTCCATGAGTGGCTTCAAGAATTGATCGTGAGGCTGATTAACCACCCAGTTCGCATAGCGTGACAATGTCCAGCATGTAATCGAACGCACTAAAGCCTTCTTGTCGGCGAGGCAATTGATCAAGTATGGTACTAATTCGGGTAAATGAGGAATCATGCCCTGCATGCAGCCCTCGGCAATAGCACCCAACGCCAAAACGCCACTCTCCTTAATTACCCACTCTTGATGAAAGAGTGTCTCCTTCAATATTGGTAGAACAATGGGTAAACATTCCTCACGGAACACATTTGCCAGAACATCCAAAGCGGCGGCACTACATTTACGCAAATTCCACTCAGACAGGGAATTGTCGTCGTCGATTCCATCGTCAAAATCATCATCATCATCGTCACCTGTGCTTTCGCCAGATTTAATAGTGTGTGTACGTGACTTATGGAATCGAGGCCGTATATCTTCCTCACGGTCCGGTATCATTGCGTCTTCTTCGACATTACCTTTCAGCAAAATAATATCAATTTCAGAGTACCGCATACCACGCACCAACACTGGTGCCAGCTGACCCAAATAGGGCGCTAACACATCTTTACAAATGTTTTGTTCGGCCAATGAGAGCCAGAATTCGGACGCTTCAAGTGCGACACCTTCGTTGTTATCTTGTGTACGCATCAGCATGTACTAAGGGAAGCACAGACAAATAACAATTTAACTTCTAAGGATAAAACCAATAACTAACACTGACGCTCACCTCAATAATTTGTGGCATATGTGGCATTAGGCGGTCCATGCGCACCTCAAGTAGCATAACCAAGCCATGGCACACATTCTTTCGTACTTCGTGGTCGTCGTCCGATGACAGATTAAATAAACTTTCTATAAACGTATCTATGTGCAGCATCAACGCTTGAGAACGGTTAATAATAAACTGGTTGATGCAAGCAATTGCGTGCGATCGTATCTTTGGGCTGGAGTGACTGAAATATTGCAGAAACTTCGGTATCATCACGTTCAGCGGTCGATTAAGTGTGGACGAATCCAGGATCTCTGCCGAATCTTCACATATTTTCTGTAATGCACTGAAGGCGCCCTCGCACACATTGTAGTCCTGAGAGTCGACCATCTCACAAAGCGCCGGCAACAATTGAGGCCAATTATGGAGACCGCCATTGCTGGCGATGGTTGTTATGAGGATGCCGACGGTTGCACGAATAAGTGGTGAATGATCGGCGATTGCCTGCAAACACTCATGTTTGATATATTCGATTATTTCCGGTTGCAAATTGCTGCCATGTATTCGTATATTATTCTTGAGAATGAGGCCACTAACGGAACGGGTTGGCTCATCTTCACTTTTCAATTTAGTTAACACATAGATAAGGTAGTTATTGAAATCTGGATACTGGTTCAATTCTTCCAATTTCTTTAAATATATAAGAAATAAAATCACACGTATGTTAGGGACTACTATTCATCGAGTTTTCTTTTTTGTCTGTTGTTGTCTTTCGATTTCACCCCCCCCAATTTCTTTTGCCACACAAACCGAAAGTGTTCATGCTTAAAAATTTACTTACCATCTGCACAGCCATCTGAGTGGCCGTGTCAGGTGACTGCGACTCCTTAAGGATTGCAATAATCTGCTGTAAGCCTTCGGCCTGCGGTTCCCACGTCATCGTATTGGTTATATTAAGGTAAAATAACTGTCGCATTACGAAAAATATGAAATAAAAAATTAATAAATATAACGTCCAGCCGAACTTTTACAAATAAATATGATGATAATTGCTTTGACAGGAAAATTAGAACTACATAGTTGACGGCAGACAAAACTGATAGATAAAATTACACTTAGTACATGTAGTATATTGGCAAAGTGTGTGTGTATTGAGAAATTACATGTGCGATTTGGAGCTTCTCGATGTACATCGGCTGGCGCCCAGGGACGTGAAGTTTGGGCGGAGCATGGTCAGGCGTGTACGTTATTGGCTCTTTATTGTCAGTCGTACATTGTACAACTGGCTGTGTCTATCGGGATTATGTGCGATTTTCAGCACGGCCACTACCACAGAGCCACAGCCACAATGCAGATTTCTTTTTTGCATTTCGTCGCTTATGCTTAATAAAATTACTATGCTTTTTTCGCTTTCGCATGAAACCGATTCACAAACGAATTAAAAAATTAATTCGGCAAGTTAAGCATTTTCTTTAACACAATTTCCTCTTCGGTGCACTTACCTATTTGTAAAATGATAACAAAATAAATTGCACTTTATACTTAACAGTTATACTTTTAATCTAAAAGTTTATTCTAATAAAATACTAATTTATTGAATACGTTTCACACAAATTTTATTCTTTACTACTTTCCACTTAACTTTAAGGAGCATAAAATTACAAAATGAATGAATTTCACTGTCTCGTCTAGTCTGGTCTGCCTAAACAATATGGCGTTCTCTTTTTAAGGGATAAAAAAAATTCCCTGGATATTTCGTGCAATTTCGTGTGGTAGGTTAAATTTCCTTTTCTTAACACTTTTTCTAGAGGTGCGGTGAGCTTTCTTCAACTGTCAAATAGTTGAAAGCTGTAATTTCTGTCATACGTTCGAAATGTATGTGACGTGTGGGTATAGTTTATGTTTTAAGGCAATTTGTGTGTTTGTTTATTTTTATAATTGGTAGATAGGGATTTGATGAAAGTTAAAATTTTAAGAGATGGTAACAAAATTAAATGTGAATATTAGAACATTGCTCACCAACTGCGAGGAACTTGCCAAAGATGAAGCAAATTACTGGCGGTTGAGAAAATTTATCAAGTCTCTAAGCACGATGATAGATGAACTAAAGGGATACGAGGAGTAAGTATGCAAAATATTTTAAACCCGTTCTTATAAATATATTATAAATATATTATTAAATCTAAAATTGTAGCCCCACCAGTATGCTTAAAATATCCAGCTATACAAAGAGACTGGAAGCGCTGAAAACACTTACTAATTTCACGGACACTCTTCCAGTACATTCCGAAAATCGATCAGTATTTGAGACGAGCAACGACGCCCTCAAAGAAATCCGCCAGCTACAAACCTCGAAGCAATACACGGATATGCGCAAAGAATTGATAAGCGGTATTAAATCATTACTATAGAAATTTCTCTATAATTTGGAAATGTATTCCAAACAGATTCCACATTACGACATAGAAAACAAGAAGATGTCCCAATAACGGACAACGTGAAGGAATCATCAAATTACTACAGCAAGGCACAAGAGAATATTGCAGAGCACATGCTTTCACTCACACGTAACCTAAAGGAACAAACAAAAACTGCCAATCGGATCATCAGGTCGGACACTGAAGTGGTTGGACATTCTGCGGGCATGGCCGATCATAACATTAATTCGTTACAAAAGGAAACAGAAAAGCTAGCAGATCACTCGCGAAATGCCTATAAGTGCTGGATGTGGATGATGTTCCTTTTCGTAGTAGCCGTATTCGTAGGTAAGTACCAAATAATATTTTCCAGAATTTACAACAGCTAATACAAATAATTTCCATAATTTTTAGGAATGGTTTTATTCATGAAAATTGTGAAAAAGAAAAAGTCATGAATTTCAAATCGGCTTTTGTGGTAACTCTAGTATGGAAAGGATATGAATTAATTAAATATTACCTTACGCTTACAGTCAACAAACCCAAATTGTAAAATAGACTTTCAATTCCAACATACGATGTACATATATAATCAATAAATGAAAAAAAAATTTTAAATATATAATGTATTTATTTATTTTAATTACAATTATAAATTATAACTAAAGATAAAAGCACTAGCTGCTAGGGCTATCTGCTATATTTAACTTTTTTACTTATTGTATCAAGCTAATGATGAATGTGGTGTTTCCATGTCCGTGCACATCATCTCGGGAAGAGTATTTTTCCCCGTTGACTCATACGTGGAATTGTGATTCTCGTATATAATATTAAATTAGCAGCTTCCCAGTAACTTAATAAAAATGCAACAAAACAAAATATCAATAATTTTTCAATATATTAGCAAATAAATGAAATTATTTACCAACAAAAAAATAGAAATCAAGGAGAAAAGGAATAAAAACGGTTAAGAAAGCTTTCTAATACTACCATGAAGCTTCTATTAAAGCTTTTTCGAAAGAAAAGTCTAGAAGTCCTACAAGATTTTTCTGCCTGCGTTGCAAGTTAGTCAGCATCAATGTATTTATTGAATGGAGTGGAATAATAAAAACTTGTAAAATACTTTCAAAATTTTAGAAATATAACATAAATTAGTTTTCTGCAAAAAGTGGTGAAACCGAACACATTCACAATGATTTGAATGGTACTGAATTCCGTACCATGCTCAAAAAATTGATGTGCAACTAACTTCGCTGGCTACCAACTGTCACAACATTGAGAAAAGAACACTTGTACCAACATAACACAACAAATTTTTCTTCGTTTCTCTTTCTTCTTCCGGTCACCAAAATGGTAAGACTTGTTTTCATATCACGCATCTAATTTATATTTTAAAAGATCATTTAAATCTCAATTAAATTCATTCCCAAATGATTCTCGAGCAATGCCGAAAACTGTAAGTGTTTTGTATTAAAGTTATTTCTTTGCTTTTCCTTTCCAGGGTATTGATATTTGCCACAAATACGATCGCAAGGTTCGTAGAACCGAACCCAAATCCCAAGATGTTTATTTGCGTCTACTTGTTAAAGTAAGTAAATTTATCTCCATATTAGCAATTATGTATGGGTATTTGGCTATTTCAAAGAAAGGTCATTTCCTCGTATGACACTAGTATACTTTTTATTCAATTTCCTCTGTATATTTATGCGTTCACTTTATCTTTTCAGTTGTACCGTTTCCTACAGCGTCGTACCAACAAGAAGTTCAATCGCATTGTGTTGAGGCGTTTGTTTATGAGTAAAATCAATCGTCCACCAATGTCGTTGCAGCGCGTCACACGCTTCTTCAAAAAGGCAAAGCAACCCGAGGCAACTGTTGTTGTTGTTGGCACCATCACAAATGATGTCCGTCTTTTGACCGTACCCAAAATGAGCGTATGTGCTCTCCATATCACAGAGACCGCCCGCGAACGCATTTTGAAAGCTGGCGGCGAAGTACTGACCTTCGATCAGTTGGCCCTTAAATCGCCCACTGGCAAGAAGACACTCTTGTTGCAGGGTAAGCGTACTGCTCGCACTGCTTGCAAGCACTTCGGCAAGGCGCCTGGTGTGCCACACTCACACACCCGCCCCTATGTTCGCTCGAAGGGACGCAAATTCGAACGCGCTCGTGGACGTCGTTCAAGCTGTGGCTACAAGAAGTAGAATAAAGATATGTCTTTATTGGTAATATGTTAATTTTTTTTTTTTTTCTTTTTTCGTTTATTTTGTTTGTGATAATAATGATACAACACAAATCTATTATATCATATAATTAAATAAATGTGAATAAAAAAAAACACAAACCGAAAGTCTTGATTAGTTAAAAAGATCCAAGTGAATTTTATAGATGTGTGTATGTGTGTTGCGCCCACGGGAATTCTTCCTCATGGCAAAATATAAATGATTGAATGCTGCAGATGTGCCCACAAATTTCAGTTGCTTCATTGTTTGCTGGTGCTTACAACCGATTGTGGCGCATGGACATAAATATACGTTCTATACAATATAAATCGCTAGTATTCGTGGTCCACATAATATATAAGCACGGTTCGATGGAGCTTCTTGGTGAATTTCCAATATCACTTCTACATTATGGAATGTTCCAGGTTCCACCACATATTCTTTGGTATTGTAACTTTGTGCGACGCTGCTTACGTCGAAATGTGAACAGATTCAACTCTTATTTGCTCAGTCGCCGCCGGCTGGAGCTCGTAGGGGTAAAAAACATGGACCGAGTTGTGCTTGCTAGGACGCTACCGGATTTACATAAAGTCTGTAAACCCTATTACATAAATTAAATTGATGAATTTGCGGGTAAGCACAGAAAAATTGTAAGTTTTTAATGCAAAAGGTATTGCCACATGTAAGCTATTGTAAATACAATATCCTTAGGCACAGCCGGCAGGCGCTGGTCTGAATTTTCAGGATGTAAAATAGCTGGACAAGCCTGGCCAGAGATAAATGCTAAACGCTCCATGGACCTAGTGGCTCCAAATAGACAAAGTATAGGTTCCGTGATTAGCGTCCTAATGGGACACTGGACTCTAGGTACACACGGGTGTAGGCTGGGGATTGCCTCTAACGACTTCTGCAGGAGTTGCATGGACGAGGAAGAGGAAGAGTCCACTGCTCACCCGTTATGCACGTGTCCAGAAGGAGGCACACTTTCCTAGGGGACTACTTTCTGGACTCTGGGAGATATCTCAAATAAAAAGATCAGCTCCATCAACTTCCGAAAGCACCTTACTAAAACTGTAAAGTGAAGATAGGAGATATTTAAAGATTTTGATCCAGTTCCAGAAAACTTCATTAGGAGGGATAAAGCTGAAGCAGAAGGGAAATAAAGTCATCACTTATGCTTGTTACGCCATGGACATGAACGAAGTAAGCACTCGATATACCACCCTCGTGTTCTGATCTGTATGAACCAAACAAGGAACATGGTCCCTTGATCGACTGTGATTAGGTGGGACTCCGCCATGGTGGAGATATAGTGCACACGATAGAAAAAGCCAGAGAGCACAGAGAAAAGAAACTTAAACATCAAACGGCAAAGCAGCGAAATAAAGCTGAAGGACGTTGTACACGAATCCACTGATAATCGTGGTGAATCCACTCAGAATCGTGGTGAATCCATTCAAAATCGTGGTGTGTCCGCTACGGACGCTGGCAGCGAAAAAGACTTTCCTTTCTCTGTGTTCTCGGACTCCCGCACATCTGTCAAAATGACTTTTATATTTTTCGTGCATATTCGAATATTAACCGCCCTCTGTAGTCTGGAATCATGCTACACTCACAATCGTGAGTTAGAATACGTCCCAGGGGGTGATCTCAAATTGCTTCTCTAATTCTTTTTCTCTACTAGTCGAGCGCCTTAATTGGTAGTACTCATTTCCGCCAACCTTTTCACGCATAATTAATTATAAAATTAAATTGTAATAATAAAATGCAATGTTATATTGCCGAGAAATGGAATTAACAAATTTTATAAATTGGTCTCCGACCGGGCCTCCTTTCTCCAAAAATTTCATTCACGAAACAGCTAAGGGGAGCGCTGAGTGACCACCACAAACTATTTTGTTCCCTGCGGCAAATAAACCGTGGTTATTCATGGCAGAACATTCGGCCTGCCTCGTACCTGTTCCTTCTCAATTGTGTAGAGGCACTTTAGAATAGTACTGCCAGGAATGGTGGTACACATCGCGGTATACGTCCTCCATAATGCATAAATTTGCGAAGGAAATTAGTTGGGGAAGTGGTGGTGGTCAATATACTAACAATTCAGGACATCTTGTAGCCAAAGTTTGTGGGCGTATGTCTTCTATTTATACAATTTGTATATAAAATAATGACCCGAGGGAGTTTTTCTTTAGTTAAGAGTTATTTAGACACATCTCTTAATTGGGATTACAAAACAATTACCTAGATAGGTTTTAGAAATAAAGGAACACAATCTTTGAAACAAATTACACTTTCTATTCTTAATATTATTAAATTTAGATTCATGTAGTTTAGAGGTTTACGAGCAATTTTTTGTGGGCCACCTGTTTTCTTTACATGTCCATTCGCCTGCATGTGGCTATGTTTGTGAGCTAATGAAGACGTTCAATTTATGTGCACCAGAACTGAACCAGACGGCATCATTTCCATATCAAAAATTGACGGAATAGCGACCAACTTCCGCGGGAGTTATTATCGAAAATATTGCTGAATATACTAAACTAATTGGTAGACAAAAAATCGCACATGAGCCCATAGACTTAAAACTATATAAATTAATTATTCCAGATGTGCACTCCAATAATTTATTAGCATTTGGTCCTGCGACTGCACTCCGAGTACCTTTTTAAGTTTCGCTTGTCCGTTGGACGAACGCGCACGGTTCAGGCAGATAACTTTGCTGCAATGGAATAATTATAAATACACTTCAAGGAGTTAATTGAAGCTACTTCTGGTGGGTGCTCACTTTTTCCACTCCTCCACGAGTACTTTAGTCTGGCGGTTCAAAACTAATTCTGTGAAACGGGTCTCGTCAACTGCTTTCATCAATTTCGCCAATAAATCTGGCCCTGAAATGGATTCATATTAATTTAATTTACTACTAAGGAACGAAGGAAATCTGTGTTTTCTTTTGTTTTCAACAAACATTTGCTGGGAAGCACTCCGGGCCATTTGATGACAACTGGATGGCCATTTTTCGCTTGATCCAGGAAATCTATTCGAAACACTGAGCTGCTGGCAATAGGGACGGCAATTTCATTCGATACTGAGATAATTTTGTATTCAGAACTTATTGAGTGCTGATGCTGGGCATCAATGCGTATCAGATTGTGCATTTGTTCTGGCAGAAGTTTCTTGAGACACATCATAAAATTGAACGTACGCTCCGGAGCGCCCCGTATTATCATCTGAAATCAGCATCAGTATAAAAAGAATCCCATTTGAAGTTGGCAAATCGTCAGACTACCTTGACTCCAGTAAGGGCACAAAGACAAACAGCCGGAAACTCGTTGCGCACCACTTGTTTAATATGACGCAGGGAAAAGAATTCTTCTTGGTCCGGATCATCGAAAGTTTCCTCGTATTTTTGTATCATTGGTAAAGTTGTGGTGTTATATGTAAGCCGCTGCTGAGGCGGACGACCACTGCTTTGTGGTGGTAACCAAGGCAAGTTGCCAAACGTGACGTGTTCCGTGAGGAAACGGGAACCAGCCAAGAGTATCCAAGCAAAATGCGAATGCAGAACGGCGTATATATTCTCCTCGCCGGTTAGCTCGACCAGAGATCGCGGAGTTTGCACCAGCACCTGTGCACTGGATAGACGCCGCTGTCGGGGAGAGCCTTTATTCTCCTCATTCTCCTTAATTTTCTGGGCAGCTGTCTGAACTTCCAGGGAGATTTTTCGCATATGTTCCGCCAGAAAAGGCTTTATGTTGAGCAGAAAGTACTTATCCTTCATAACTATGATAATCGAGAAAAGCTGGTAGAATCCCCGCGCCTGTTGAAAGAGAGACAAAAAGTAATGGAATGAATTGCAAACTCATAAAATCACAGATGTTTGAATTCTTGTACCTGCAAATCACTGACGTGAAATGTGTGGCTCAGGACGTGGCCCCTGGAAGAGTCACCAAAGAACACAAATGCACCATCTTTGTTACAATTTATCTCGCAGCTGAGACTACGAACTGCTGCCTGCTTCACCAGGCTGGCCACTTCTGACAGAGGCGGCGTCTGTGTGCTGAGAAATGTGGCGCTACTCTCAGCATCCTTGCTGTACACCCCATTCGCCTCTCCCAGCGAATTACAAGCCGAACACAGTTTGTTTGGACTCGTTTGCTGGTCCAGTTGAAGCTCCTCCAGCTTGGTGTCCCGCAGTGTTTGCGTGCTAAAAATTGCACATGGGCCATGAGCCTCACAGAAGTGGCACAGCGCAATGACTGCATTCATTGCATTCAAAATCGAAACCGACACGTATTTCACAGCATACTCTCCTCGGGAAATAATCAAAACAATGTACGAACTTCGGAATAGAGTAGCTGCATCAATTTTCTCCTGGTAACCCGTGCTTGATATATCTTTAATTTTCAATCATGATACAACAACGCACACAAATTCAGGAGAGCGACAATGCACAATTTACAAAAGTACGCCAGGCTAAAGGCAGACCGTCGTGAGCACACCACCATGGTGGTCACAAGGCGATGGGCATATGGATAGCAACTGCATCTTATTTGATATGTCAGTTTGTCTGATACGCTTCTTCAATACGTCGTTTTCCTGGTCGACATACATATCAATTGTCGAATGCTGCATTCGCGTCTCCGCATCAATAAGTGTAATTTTGGACCATTATTTAAAGAAACAAACATATGTTAATGGGAGCTGTATTCAAATAAATTACTTATACAAATACATATGATATACGTAGTTTGCTAAAATCTTTATTTTGAACAATACAGGATAAAACGTTTTACCTTATTTATTCACCATGCATTCACTTTGCTATTGTAATTGATATTTTACATTTGAATTGCAAAATTGATGTATAATAGAATAGCAACAGAAGTGCTAATTTAGCGGCTTTTTGATCTAATGGCCACAAATGAAAACCAGCGCGTGGTGGACATTGTTTCTCGGTTTTTCTACTGTACGGATTTAATAAGACTACGAACTACTCTCACATGTGTTTATTTCATTCCTCGAATAGTGGGAACGAGATCGGTGTAAAATTGAGAGCAAGATGCGTGTAAAGTGGGAAACTAGATCGGTAAGTGGGTTTCAGACTATCATACTTAATATATCATAATTGGTCCCATGCGGACGTGCTTACACAAGCGAGCACAAGGGGTATCGGTAGATTACACACGAATCTTTTACTCTATTATATCTGTTATTGTGGTTGAATTGTTTTATATGAAGTTTGATTTTCTTGAATCGCAATGTCGTAGAGCACAGAGGAAATATCAACACTTATATATTATGTTCTAGGTATGTCGTCCCTCTTCACATACACGCATTATCTAAATAATAGATTTTAAAGTCACCTCCAAGTCCGCTATGGTAAGTTAAGTTTGCATAACCATAATTATGGTTGGGATATGACTTAAAGTGATCCAAACGTACAAAGAAATATTACATGGTCTTCTGTTAGATATCCTTCAGTATTATACAGAACATCGGTCTTTGAGAAATTGCATTATGAAGCACAGAAGATGCGACTATGATATCGCAGTTTTCTTTCGGTGAGCATGGTTCGGTACTGAACTATCCCCATTGAGGATATTTGAAGTATATATAAGTATCTTTGCTGGTTTTATTTCAAATTTCTAATTTTATAAATAAAAATATTAAATATAATCATTAATATTATATAAACAAATTTGTCAGTCGTTTTTTTATGTTTTTATTATTCTCATTTTAAACTTATGACATAAATTGATAATCCCCAAGGGATTGGGGAAATGACTACTAGATACTTATGCTTTCGAATGGAAGAGAAAAATATTTAGAAAGAAGTATTTCGAGACCATGCTCTGACTGGGATTTGAACCAGCAAATTCATAATTGTAAAAATAACACACGACGAGGCCAAAACTATGTTTTTTATTTGTTAATGATTTCTTTCAATTGGTAAATAAGGTAAAAATATTACATTTAATCTGTGGTCAAATATTGATGTAGTATATTTTATACTATTGTTTTTTTTTATCATTTTGTTGGGGGACTTTCATGTCCTTTTCTATAACTTTTCCTTAACATAAATCTGTCTATGCCAATAGCGATTAAAGTAACAGAAAGCTTATATGTGAAGTTGCAATTTGCAATTCTGTACAAACTATCTCCAGGGTGAAAGTAATGCAACGGGCATATATGCGGCGTTAGTTCGTCCATCACCTTGTTTTCCTCCATGACGAGAGCTTTACATGTAGTTAGCCGTTTCTCTCTTTGGTATTATAGCCGACAGTTAGCCACCAGAGAATTGTTCTCTGGTTACCACATCCCTTCCAGGTTGTCAAAAACAAAGCAAATTGTTGCGATAATGTGGCCACATGTGCCAAAATGTAGAAAGCAAAAAGAGTGGAATCAAGTGCAGCACAACCCACACAAGGCAATCATCATCTACAATTTGATGATGAAAATGGCATGAAGGCTGTGAAAGCAATTCACAATTTCTTTATAAACACAACTTAATATCAATAGATATGGATGGAGAAGTTGCAAAAGTGGAATTTCAAAGTGGTCGCGAGTTTCAGAAGCAACGTCATGAAAACTGAAATAGGTGGCAGTGTTGCACTAGTAGAAAAAATTTATTGACGCGTACGTAGTTTTTTTTTTATAAAAGAAAGACGAAAGATCTTCTAGAAATAAATGCAAAACTACACCAAGATACACTGAAAACATGGACAGTATCAGCCAATACAGCATACACTCCATTTGCCGGATATGCTTGGAATATTTGCAGAATGAAAACGCCTACGACCTCTTTTTGATACCTGGTCTGGCCAAGAAATTTTGTGTGTGTACCTCCCTCTCCGTGGAACCCCAGGATGGGTTTCCAAAGAATATCTGCGGCATTTGCTATACGCGGCTTAACGACTTCCATGATTTTCAAAAGCAGTGCGTGGACTCGGTGCAAAAGTTCCAAGAAATGGTGGCTAGCAATACGTTCGGTGGCGGGCAGATGAACGCTTTTGATATGTTAGATGCAGGGCCATCTGCCGAAACTGAAGACTGTCAAAATACTGTGCCAGAAGATGATGAGCGATTCAATTTCGATCCGTTGCTTAATCACAAAATGGAATTGATAGAAAACGAGGACGATGTATTCAAAATGTTGGAACATGTGGGTAAGGAGGTGGAGGAAGCGGAGCATAAAATCGAAGAGAAGGAAAAGGCAGAGGAGCAAGAAAAATTATTGGATGAAAAGCCCTTTTATAGCAGCGATTCGTCTAGTGAGTCGGATGACGATGGCGACGACGACTTCGAGCCCATTGAAGATAACAGCGATAGTGATGACGACAAGCCATTGGCACTCCGTTTGCGCAATTTACCCAAGCGCAAATTGGAGGAAGACACACCGAAACCTAAACCAAAGCGGAAACGCATACCGGCCGCGGAACGCCATTTGCATCGAATTATTGAGTGTCATATTTGCCACAAGAAGTTCAAAAAATCCGTGCGTTACCAGAACCATATGAAGTACCACAATGATAAACTGCCACACCAGTGTACAGTCGAGACCTGTCTGAAGGGTTTCACTACTGCCAATGGATTGCGGCTTCATGTGGAACATTGTCATGCGGAAACACTTGAGAGCTTTCCTTGTCCTGAGGAAGGCTGCGGACGCACATTCCCCCGCACCCGTCTGCTCAACTGGCATCTGAAGAAAGTCCATAAAATAGTAAAAGAATTAAACGAGCCTAAATGCTATCCGTGCACAGAGTGCGATAAGATATTCCGTTGCCCGATGGCGCTGAAAAAACACATGTACAAGCACGACGGCAAAGAGTTACCCTTCCCTTGCAATATTTGTGGTAAACGATTCGTCATTAACAGCGCCCTCAAGGACCATCTCATGCGGCACGCAGGCATTAAGAACTATGTGTGTCCGTACTGTGGCGTTGGCAAGACCACGAGGCAGGAGTGGAACACACACATCAACACACACACACAGGAGAAGAAATTCAAGTGTCATCTGTGCGCCCACGCTTCACACAACAAACAGAACCTACGAATGCATATCAAAATCGTACACGAGAAAATCAAGGACTACGCCTGCCAGTATTGCGGTAAGACATTCGGCAAATCGAATGCCTGCAAGATGCACGAGATGACCCACACTGGCGAAAAGCGGTGCGAGTGCAAGGTCTGCGGCAAGCGATTCCTCTACGCCAAAGGCCTGACCAAACATTTGAAAACGCACGAAAAACGCGTACTACGTGCAATCGAGGTGTACCGTAAGCGGCAAATTGAAAGCGGCGAACTATCCGCCGATCAGCCCCCGCCCACACTACCCGAACTGCCAGTACCAGGCAATCACTCCAAAGAGACGCATCAAAAGGTCGCCGAAGAGATACTTAAGGTGTGTGCAGAGTCGGCGGCATCGGTGCCGAAAGACCCGCGACGCGTGGAGCGAGTAGATATTGCACAGCTCGCTGGCACAGCGGTTAACCCAATACCCTCTGTTGCAGTACCCTCTTGGTCGCCGCAAATCAACTTCATGATGAAAGAGGGCCCACACATCTGTCCCGACTGCGGTCAGGGCTTCAACGGTCCCGGCAACCTGAAGCGCCATCATCGAATTGTGCACGAGGGCGTCAAGGACTTTGCGTGTCGATTTTGTCATCGGCGCTTCGCCAAAGCACAAACACTAAAGCACCACGAGATGACACACACCGGCGAGAAGCCGCACGAGTGCAGTCAGTGCGGCAAGCGGTTCATACAGTACGTCGCACTGAAGCGCCACATGAAAGTGCACATAAACCGACCACCAGTAATACCGGCTAGCGTCTATGCAGCGCGAGAGGAACTCGAACTGCAGCAGCGTGAAAAGCTGGAAGCCAAACGCAAGGCCGATGAGGCGCGAGCCGTCATCGCCGAGGCAGCCAAGGAACAACTGAGCGAAATGCAGCAACAGCAGGCGGAATTACAGAAAATGCAGCAGGACCTTGCTGGCAACTCCAGCAACAACACTCCTCCCACTGCCGAGAATCCCGAAAACTCCGATCTAGGCGACTTCCCACACATAAACACCAGCACGATGGGCGTTCGCACTATCGGCGTCAACGATTCATAATTTGTACACACACACACACACACACACACACACACACACACACACAAAACAAAACAAAAGCAATCAAATTCGCATTCAATTTAGTATTTAGGTTTTAAATAGCTGGTTTTGGTCGACGTGTTCTATTACAGTCAAATCGAATTTTGTCATTTTCAAATATTCAGAATGCATATTTATTTTTACGTATTACACTGGAAATAATATGTATACATAACTCTTATCGGTGTCTCCGCTAATATTTGAAAAAAACAAAAAATCTTGCACCTCGGAAGCGTAAAATTTAATTTTTAATTAGCATTAAAATGTTCATTAACGTATGTACGATAAACTACATAATAAATTACTTATAAATGTTATTGCAAACTCTTATGCACTCTCTGTGGTGGGTGGAGGGCAGTACATCTATCGCTAGAGTTCATGTAAGTTCACCAGCGGGCGGGCACATCCGTGCGCAGGACGAATTTGTCCTTGTTGTTGTAAATTTAAATTCGAGCTCCCCAGTAGCTCAGCCCAAGCAGGATTGTCAAACAGTCCAGTGTGCCCTGGGATGCAGATGCAGTCCCAATGAAAAGATTGTCTCTATTTCGTGTTTTTCAATTTTTTTGTTTTTATTTTACTGACATTTATTGCTTGTTATATTTTATGAAGTTGGTGATGATGATTAATGATGATGACGATGATGATGCTGCTTGATGAGACCCTGTAGCGTGCGCAAATGGTTGGAAAACATTTTTTTGCCATCGCGCGAGAACACGTGCACTGCAAAACTACTCACAGAACAAGAGCACGCTACAATCGACGATTTTTGTGCTGCTGATGATGTTGACCGATGTGGTTGATGAATAAGTGTTTGGAAAGAATTCATACAAAAAAATAAAATAAAGCGAAAAAAGATTTGCATTATACTTCGACTGAAAGAAGCACTTCTTCCACTCATGTCTACTTGCAATAAGAAGACGGAAGAAAGTAAATAAATGCGACAAGTGCAGAAATTGAATTATTGAATTATAAAGAAGTAGGAGAGAACAAAGGAAAGTCCATTTTGTAGAGGTTTGGTTTATGCCACCATTTAACGTGCAGCAGACAGACGCAGGAGGATAGTCTGGTGGAGATTTAAATAGATTCTGGAGTCTTCAAATTATATTTCGATTTGATGTTATTCAACTCCTCCTGCTTCTTGTCTACGTCCAAACGCTTGAAAGCCTTATTCGATTGATAATAGAGTACTACCAGATACCGATTGCAGACGTTAAATCCAGACAAATGGTCGCAAGCGTTTTTGGCGTCAAAAATATCCTCGTAGACAACAAAGGCGGTGCCACGCGTCTCCGGTGTATTGCCACTGTAATCGTGCATTGTGCCATAAAAAATAAAAAACGATATTACAATTATTGCAACGAAAATATACTAAATTAAATACTATATATGCAACACTCACACGCGGATCTGGCGTATAGCTCCAAACTTTCCAAAGATATCGTACATTTCGTCTGAGGTGATTTTGTAGGGGAGATTCCGCACATACAGCAGGCGATTGACCTCTGGCGGCAGACGAATCTGATTTTAGGGTATATTTTAATAAAAACTTGCATATTTTTTATTTTTCCTTTTTTGCCAATTCACTTACATTATTGCGTTTGTTCATCATTTTGATCTCGCGACAGTATTATTCACTTTTTATATAAATGAACTTCTTGCAGCTTGCACCAATCCTTTCTCTTTATTGTCTGGTTCCCGTCGAAATATGAACAACGACGTTTGGCTGGCTAATTCTGTCTGTCTGCTGCTTCCTAACTGCAAAATGCAATTCCTCACTTTCTAGAAATTTACTCAAAATTTGAGAGAGGGAGGGAGAGAGAGAACTTAGGGAAAATTCAGTTCAGTGGCAGCAGCGTTGCTTTTGTAGACAGTGTTGTATTACATTTATTTATTATAAAGCTAAACATATGAGGATGGATTATAGCACTGCAAAATTCAGAAACTACAAGTCGGGTTTAAATACATATATGGAGGCCTGTAGACATGTTTAAGGACATAGAGTTAATTAATTATGCACATTAACCTAATTTCATAGCGAGAAATTAAATTCGTTATATCCACTGTTTCCAGATTGGTAGTTTTCTACCTATGTTAAAGGGAATTTTATAAGACAATGGGCCAGGAACTCTTCTAACATATAATTTTAACTACTCGTATTGTTATTTGGAATATATATTACTTGGGAATAAATAGAAATATCTCGAATTAATAAAGCTTATTTCAAAAGCCCGCATTGCACTTGATCACAATGAATATTGGAATAGTATTTCCAAATAGCCAGGAAATGCTTTCTTACTTCATCTGTTGCGAAATTCCAGGATTAATGAATCTTCACATTTTCTAAAAAATTATCCGCGAAGGTGCGACTACACTCAGTGTAGTGCACTGCAGAAACAAAAAACCGTAGCTCATTGTACGAACTCTAATATTGCGATTTTTGAAGTTGAAGTATAAAACATCATTGGAGATTTATGACAAATCCATCCTAATTTGTTTTTGTTCAGAGTATGAGGGTATAACTACCTCAAAGTTCTTAAAACCTTGTGAATTGGAGGGAAGATGCCTCCTCAGAATTCATTGACCACAGCTGTCAAAACTTACTCGCAATTATGATTGCTATATTTTGTTCAGCACATTTTACAATTTAATTTATACGAATATTGTAGCGCAAAAACAACACAAATCGCTAATTCTATTAATTAATCTCATACAGCAATTCTCAGAAAATGTCAGTAGAGTTTTTGACATCTGCGAAGAGCGCTCTGCGAGTCGTGTTCACCATCTCGTATAGTAATTTGTATTTCGATTAGTTAATTGTGATTTTGCAATGCTCACTTGGTCCACGAATCCATGGCTAGAGAACAGTGTCTGAAACATCAGCAAGTATCGTAGTTGGTACACCTTCTGTTTACTATAGCTAGTAATGGTGCTGGTACCGCGTTAAACTGGCATTCTTTGTGGACGGTGTTTTTCTGTATGTGGAAGTAGAATCTGTTTCTGAAGACAAACGTTGACTCGATTTCAGAATAGGGTGATAATTATCACATATCGTAGTAACCTGCTATTTATAGCAGAGTTAATAGATTTGCAAGTCTTTCAGCACATTACATACATAGGTACATAACGCATATTTCTTTAAGAATGCTCCTTAACGATAGTTACTTTTGAAAATAAATATAATTCATATTAGGACAAGTTAATATACATACATAAGGATATCAAAGATTGACAGGGATTTTAAATTTGAAATATGTGATATAAAATATTTCGCATTAATAAAGCTCAAAGAATTTAGCGTAGTTATTTGAAAGGTCCGCATTACACACTGATCACAACGAATATTGGAAGTGTGGTTCTATTTTTGTTGTGGAGCAGCAAGCAAAACAAATTTACTTATTGCATACACATCTGTATATTCTCTATCCATATTATTAAATATTCTATATTTTTACTGATATTAGGCTATGATAATATAACCCCAGTATGAATTCAAAAAATGAACAGAATCTCATTTAATGCTTTTCTGGGAAAATGTACTTCCACTAAAAAATTATGATTAATTCAATTTCTAAATACAATCAACTAAATTATTTGTAGTATATAATGGGTACACAATTTGTAGATTTTCGATTTATGTTTTCCTTTGAAATAAATTGGTTATTTAACACGTGCTTAAAAAGCCAGTAGGGATTTCAAGAAGTAACTAGTTAATTGATCCCCGTAGTTTAAAAGTATAATATATAAGTTGGTATTTTATTATTGCAGTTTTCTGCTTGTAAAGAGAAATATTAAAGAATGTAGATTAAATTTTAAGAAATTTTCAATATACTTTTAGTAGATAATAATAAACAAAACTTAATAAATGACGAATTACTGCAGTTTTCCACTTACACGTTGTTTTAAATGTTGTACATTCGTTTTGTTCACTTTTTCCCATTTACCACCGTTTATTAAATATTTGCCAATCACAAATATATAAAACGACACATTTTAAACCAATATAAACGACTAAAATTGTAAACTTCCGATTTAGGCGGCAATCTCCGTAGCTTTATTATCCATGTAATGCCATCTCATGGCGTACGAACACGCCTCCTCCTGGTGTTTCAAACAGCAATGTACTTTTAGCGAATAACCTTACCAGAGTCTGTTAATCGCAGACTCGTACACCAAACATGTTAAAAAGGTTTGTGTGTTGGAAGCGAAACTTTTTCGCAAAAAAAGGGAAAGCAAAAGAAATTTCATACATTTACTAAATATCCATATTATGGACTTATAGAAGAGGATGCACATATTAGTTTGGCAAAATTATATAAATTACAATGTTATTACATGTTCCAGATAGTATTGCTGTTATTGACGTACTATTGTTATGTCCTTTATCATTGAAAAAAGACAAAGGGTATTCTAATTTATATATTCAACTAGATCAAGTAGCAAGTGTTGTTCTAGCTTGATGATTTTGCTTCTCAATTATCATTATACAGATTATAAATGAAACAATTATATAGATTATAAAGAAAACAAAAATGTAGCTTCAAGAAATTAATTTAAATAGCGATAGATGTGGTTTAAAATAATTCTGGCGTGAAATAATAGCTAAATTATATTATATATTCAGTCGATGGCAAAGATGTAAAATTATGGATGTCGTTCAGAGAGTGCTTACCACAAAAATTGAAGATCAGCTTAGAATTTTAATTGTAAGTTATAGTTGTAAGTAGAATAAAATAAAATAAAAATTTAGGAGAGCAAGAAATTGATTAGATTGTGTCGTTTTTTATGTTTTTAATATATAATTCATTTTTATAGCGAGTTCAAGGCCCACTTTAATTAAATTTCAACCGGAGGTCGAGAATCGATTAACAATATTTTTAATATATATTTAAAATGATGAGAATTTTCCGTGAAACTGTGTATATTACATAATACATAACAAAAAGGGGGAAAATATTTGGTAAACAACAAGAACTAATTTCAATATAATACATATTTAAGTTTATATAATAATTTGTTTGAATTTAATTCAAATTGAAGTCGACTATAAGTTCGTAAGTTAAAAATAAAGATACAATTTATGAGATTTTAAATTTCCAATTAATATCAACGGACAGCCTTCGTGGTCTAGTGGTTAGCATGCTAGACTCAGACTCGGGAGGTCGTGGGTACGAATCCTACCCTGGTCATGGTCTGAAATGAAGGCTTTAATTGGTAGTACTAAGTCCCACAACTCCATGCAGACATAATTGATTATGCTGCCAGATATAATAATAATAATTAATTTTAAATATATATTATGCGAGTAATTCAATTAAAATGAAGCTGCAATTTCGGTTCTTTTAGGAAATAATTTTTTTGTTGAAAGATCTGTTATATCTGTAAATATTATTAAATAACTTAGGTATACTGATTAACAGAGAAGAATAAATTTCTGCCTGCGGTCAACTCTCTGAGAGGCCTTCTTTACCGCGTTCGCCATTTTACTTCATGATCTGTAAATATTTCTCCATTGTCCGATACGTAATGACAATGTAGAAATTACCCAAGTTCAGTACTTTACAGAGATGTTATGCTGCAGAGTTGATGAACAGCCTTTATTTATGGAGTTAAAATATAAAAATTTTAATTGGAACAGTTACCCTAGACACGACGTAAATTATTAATCCATTCAAAATAATTATTGTATGTCCCTAAAACCTTTAGTAGCTTTATTAAGCTGCCATAGCACCTGGAAATTTTTAAAACGGGATTTTAAATTGAGGTTAACTATTATAACCGTCTCTAGTTAAAAGAGAAACAAATTCTGATAAGAAAAATAATTAATGCCTGCCACAGGGGCGAATAATTGCACATAAATAATATCCATATTCTGTTTATTATTCTTGTCTTATTAATACCGTAATGTATACGCTACATGTCTACACGAGTACTGTTTTTATAGCTTTGCACTGATCTCTGATATATCATCCAATATTGAAATGTTCCAATATATGTATGTATATTGATACAGAAATAATATATACATATGTATATGTATGAAACTGCCTCGTTCAATATTCGAGTTAATTCTAAAAACATGGAAGTGTTCTTTTCAAGTACGCCATCATCGCATTCCATAAATATATACAACCTTTACTTTTGTTCCACATCATAAACACGGCTTATAAACAAATTCAAATCCTTACTTGGTAGTGTGGTCTGAATTAGTAGAATTTGATAAGGTGGGGTTATCGCACGATCTGCCCTCTGGGTCATAAATAATGTCTTTCATGAACGTCGCAGTGGGATTGAAAAAGTTCAAAAGTAGCAGATATGTACGTGAAAAATCCAGCATAGCAAATACAAAAAACAAGTAAATCATTTTATAAGCGTGTTTAATGAAATATGTTTTCATATGTGTACATACATATATATTCAACGGAAGCAGTTTATGAAGCGAAATTTTGATTAGATTTATTGAAATGCACTATAATAAAGCATGATATATAGAGTGTGTCTTATAGTTCCATATCGCCCTAAGCCCACACCTTGAGCAGCCTTGTAAAGAGAAATATGGTCTTGTTTTTAAAGTTGTTGCTTAGCTTTTAACCAGTTGAAAAGTTTCCAAACTGGCACAATGTTCCAGATGAATAAACCTCATGCGCATGAGGTACAGGGCCAAACATAAGCTACAAGCGTTTGGTTCAAGTCTACGAATATTGAGAGCGAGCACAACAATGCAGCAGGCAGTGTATTGTGTGTTTGAGGAGTGACGGCAAGCTAAGTGCATTCAATTTGTGTTCGAAAGTGGACTCCGCACGATCTGGAACTATGCGACACCAAAACTAGAATGTTTCCTAACGTTCTTTTGTTGTATGCATGTGAAATGCATTAAATGGATTGTCTTCATTTATTGGCTTTCAACAAGTGAAGTAATGGAATCCTTCGTAATTAACTGCAATAGAGCTCCATTTTTAGGGCGGTCTTCAGCTTTGGTCCACTTAAGAAACAGCCTGAATTGGAAAAATATATAAATGTAAGGATATATCGGGAAAAAAGAAAAACTAACTCGGCTATTTCAGTTAGTGGAGTCCAGCTACTGAAATCCGCATCAGGCATCCATTTCCGATTCATGGGTGTATCCAAAGTGACTGGCAGTATCGATACAACCAAAGCACCTTCCGGCAACCCCGAATTCTTTTCGGCAAGGGATCGAGTGAGTTGATGTACTGCAGCCTTCGCCAATCCGTAACCAATCATACCAGGAGTTGCTGAAAGAGCGGGCTTGGCGCCGGTTAAAGTCAGCACGCCACCAGCCTTTAAGTACTGAGCAGCAACTGCCGCAGATATGGTGGAAGTCCAGACACTTTGACGCCACATCAAGTCTGAATTTTTAGCCAAATCTGGAATTTTATTGTGGATATATTAATTGTGTTGTTCAACATTTTATCCTAAATTACCTTTTTTGGCATTACCGCCAGCCCAGCCCCCGGCCACACAAATTAGAGCATCCAATTTTTCACCTTTCAAAGCATCGCCGACTTTTGTAAGGACCTCTGCCTCCTGTTCGGCCCAAGAGCCATCGCGAGCCACAACAATGCTCACATCAGCTTGTGGGTTTTCGCTCATGTCAATGCTGCCGACCCACTAAATCAATGGAACAAATGCATAATTATGAATACGAAACTATTTCAATGCAACAAGTTGTGAAAGTAGTCTGGCTGCCGATTACTCACGTAATTGTTCGACTTGAAATGCGACACACAAGCGGCCCCCAAGGCGCCTTTGCCTCCGTAGACGATAATCCGACCAACCGACATGATAAGGTTCTTTGTTGTACAAGCCAGCTTGACCGCACTAAGCGAAATCGGAAACAAGACTGAATACTTTTAAGTCTGCAGCTTCGGCACTGGCAGCCAGCGAGCAAGCAAGCAGCGAGTGGAAACTTGAACGGTTTTTTCTCAAATACACGTTTCGAGCGGTCAGCGTTGGCGGCGTCGAGGCGTGCCGGTTCGTGATTAAGCGTCACTACCACTGCTGTAGACGTGTTTTAACACGAATGTGAATGACTCTGGGAATGATTGTGCGCATTTTGATGGGATTTTAATTCTTGTTTTCAATTTCAAATTGTTCGTGAGTCGACAACCTTGAACTTAAAAAAATATACAATCTATATGAATTCTTACCAACTGTTACGATCTTGTGGTGATTTTCTCAAGAATTTGCGAGTATTTCACTTAATTACATTCCGAAATCGCAATTCTCAGATCCGAGTGGATGCGGCGGGGAGAAAAAGGTGTGATTCTGAAAAGTTGTTGCTTATTCGAATAATAATTGTTTTCAAGGTGCATCTATTTTTGCTGCTCTCTAAGAAGTATCTGGAAATATAATTGTGAAATCTTGCGATTACTGAGATGTCTTTCCTCAATATTTACGACGAATAGGAGCAAAATTGCACTTTCCCAATCATCATACGTGAGTTGATAGAAACCAATTCTAACTTCAACGTTAGTATAAAAATAATAATAAAATGCAGTCTACTAAAATCTACGCAAATTTAATATCGATTAAATCTCAAAACTGTTGCTTGCAAATCAATAAAAAAAAACTCACGTGAAAACTTCAAAATTTTGCCAATGTATATAATTTGTCTTCCTTTCGTTAATGTACGCTAATAACAACTAATTATTATTAACCAACGATAAATAATTTTAATGTATTTTTATACACTTCTTACTTGATAAGTTAATAAAAACACAATTTAAATAACCAATTGGAAAAACCGGCGCAATGTTAACCACTTTATTGCTGCAACTAGTACCAATAGGGACAAAATGAAGTGGAATGAGCATGCAAAGAGGGGGAGGAGAAATGGAAGCAACCCAATCAGCTGAGCTAATGTTGGCTAAAGGCTAGGAGTTAAATTCATACGCACATAATATATTACACCACATAGTGTATTCAATTATTATACGCCGGCGAAAACAGATGATTTTATTAATTTTTTTGTGTAGCTACTGATTTGCCGTAAACATAAATTTACTGCGTAAAATGACAACAATTTATATATTTCTTTAACGATAATGTTGCAGATGGCGCTATTTCTGTTTTTCACTTATTTGTTCCGTTTTCATCTCTTCCCCGTTGCAAGTTCTTAAAACAGGGTCGTTTCTTTAACGGAGACATTTTTAATTGTGCAAAGGCGTTTCCATATTGTACACTAGCTGGGAAGTCTGAAATTCGGCGGCGTGGCTGACTATTCACGTCGCTGATACTATTATTTTAAACGGTTAACTAAAATTTAGAGATTATAATGTATGTTCGTATAATTTTTTGTAATCTAATTGTAATTGTGTTTATAGCAAGGTAAACTGATCAAGTATTTTCCTAAATTGAAATAGTGATGCTGCGTATGCGATATGGTACCTGTATCGTTGTTATGACTGCTGTTCAGACGCTGCCGCATAGATCCAATCAGCCCAGAACTTTGCGACTGTAATGGAAAATATTGCTCGTGTCAATTTCTTTTCCATTTTTCGCATAGTTGTTGTTTTAATTCTTTCTTTTGCATAGGAAATGTAAGTTTTTTTTTACCGTATTGCAATAAAAAAAAATTAACTCAGCAAAATATGAAACTGTAGTAGGGATCGTGACTCAAAACTAGGAAAGTGCTTGCGGCACAATTTGTGGTAGTGGTGGCGGCGACTAAGAAAAAAAAAACCCCCTCAACGCCATTAATAATAAATTCTCAGGTGCAATGTTTGGTGGAGGGCCCAGGTGCGATCGACTAAGTTATTATGGAGCGACGTGTTAAACTGAAAACGATAAATCCGCACATCACGTGCAAAATCTGTGGAGGATACTTTATAGACGCCACGACGGTCACTGAGTGCTTGCATACATGTGAGTATCTGGCAAGCGCCAACATGGAGCTTCCTTTCTGGACTTACAACACAGATAATTCAACTTTCCTATATACTCTTTCCAATTTGCAGTTTGTAAAAGTTGTTTGGTAAAACATTTAGAAGAAAAGAAAACTTGCCCCACCTGTGACAATGTAATACACCAATCACATCCTTTGCAATATATAAGTTTCGATCGCACCATGCAGGATATCGTTTACAAATTAGTTCCCAACTTGCAGGAAGGTAAGCAGACAAGCTCCCGTTTATAATCATACTAATTACTAAACTTTACAAAACATTTTTGGCGCCTGATTTCTTTCTAACATGCACGAGATATAGAAATGTATTGGTCCGCTTTTGTTGATTCTCGAATGCCGATTCGATCGATTGCACAATGTTAATACGCTATCCAGCAACGCATCACGATGGCGTCTGTGTACGTTTGAGCATTTGTATTCAATATTTTTATGAATGAATTTAGTTTACAAACAAAACGAACAAAACACATACATGTGGTTTGAAATTCTTAATCAAATATACCGCGGCGTCTGTAGCATTCTCAGTGAATAAAAATCACCGGTGCAGACTTGTGTGTGCACAGGGTATTATGTGGCTACAGGGAATGCTACAAGAGCATTTGTACAAAAAGTGCCGCAACGGGCTGCTCTGTATGTTAATATCAAGTTACGCTGCATAAAGATCTGGTTGGTTGCGCAGATATAAAATCCGCAATTCTCCGCTCTTCATATTGGGGTGCCAAAAGCAGTTTGACCTGCTGCTCACACTATTTCCCCCCAATACCTTCTTCTTCAGTGGAGCTGTAAGGACATGTTTCTTGCTATTTTGCCACATATATTGCACTAGAGTTATCTATGTGGCAAGCAGTTTTCTTGCTTATTGTTAGTCTGATGTGATAGTGCCGAGGCTATTCCTATTGGAAAAAGTGCTATCGATGCCTACATATTGATTGGTCGAAATATTCTGTGCCTATACACTCATTAATCAATACTCAAGCGACGATATATAGTGATGATTAAAAGTCGATTGAGATTATTTGTGATCCTTTATTCATGTCTGTAAACTATGCGGATTACAGCCAGATCTCGCACATGCTGCAATTGATTTATTAACTGCTATCTAAGAGTTATAACTTAATAGATATATATGAATATCTGGAAAGCGCATACATACTTCTCTATCTATATTTCTAATAATTTCGATCAGATAAGATAAAAGCTACTTACACTACCTTCACTCAGACATGATCTCGCACACCGCAACATTTTTTATCTGCGGTTCACAAAGTCTCAGACACAGCCTTACTTTTGTTTTCAATTGTTAACTTTCAATTGTGCATGCTTATTTATTTCCTTATTTTAATGATTCCTTCTGCGTTATTGCTTAGATGAATTACGTCGTGAACGTGAATTTTATAAAAGTCGCAATATGCCTTGTCCCAAAGATATGCCACAAAACCACGAAGATGACAACGAAAAAGTTATGGAAGCACATGCAGAGTCCGATTTCCATCGTTTGGACGAACAAGTGAATGTATGCTTGGAGTGTATGAGCAATAATTTTAAAAATCTACAAAGACGCTTCATCAGATGCAGTTCGCAAGCGACCATAACGCATCTGAAAAAGCTGGTTGCCAAAAAGATTCTCAATGGCATCGATAAATACAGAGAGGTAAGCTACCTGCCCACAGTTCTATTTACTTATTATATACTAATGTGGTGTTCCCATTTTTCTAGATTGATATTTTGTGCAATGAGGAATTGCTAGGCAAAGATCATACGCTCAAATTTGTCTATGTGACACGTTGGCGATTTCGGGATCCGCCGTTGCGCTTGCAGTTCCGACCCAGGGTCGAGCTGTAACAACATCTTATATATATATGTATATATATATTATGTATATATGAGTATACATGTATATATATATGTATATATATAACAGTATATGCATCGACAACGTGTCACCAGGAAAGGCAATAGCACTAGTAATAGCTGCAGCAGCTGAAGCAGCAGCGACGGCAGCAACAGCGGCGGCAGCATTCGAAATATTGAAACGAATTGGAACCCAATGTACTTTTTTATAAAATGACAACCGAAAAATCAAAACAACAAATCAAAGCGAAACAAATGAAGAAGAAGATAGTTTTATATTTTCAATTATAGAATATTAGGAGAAAGCCAGCAAATGAAAAGAAATTCTAACTTATTTACATGTAAAGAGAAAACATACATATGCTATATACATATAAGCTAAATTTTAGAGTAATGTTAATATTGAGAGAGAAAGAAAGAAAGAGCGAAAGTAATCATATTGATCAGAGCGCAAATGTAAGAGAAATGCGGTGCTTGTGAATCGCGTCTGAAGAGTTTTTTAGCTTTTATATCTTAGATTTTATTTTTAACACACTATATTGCAATGTACTTTAGCTGAACAATTTTTCTTTGACTAATCTGTATTTTTTTGTTGTGGTTTGTTTGTCTTCTAAATGTGTTTACATATTTGTCTTGTCGGGGCATAGTTAAAAGCTGCGCACGTTTTCTTTGTTTGATATTATTTTCGACCTGATATTAAAGCTCTTAGATATAATTTTAACCAATTGTAATTAGGTTCGCAAGCATTTCAATTATAACATTTTAATCATATAAGCAAGGCAGCAGCATAGAGATTCGTATAACGTTTTGTTTTTAGATATACATATTTAATTGACATCACATTTTTAATCTTCCAATTTTATTTTATTGAACTATTTCATTTGAAAGACTTTCTAATCATGGTAGCAATCAAGAGAGCAATCAATAGTACTTCATATTTATTTAAGAACTTTATTTACACCCATTTTAAAGTTTAGTTTAATTAACCATTAAGCAATTCTAGGATTACAATCAAAATCGATCTGCACTAGCAATTAGATAAATGTTAAGCATTTTGTACTGTGAGGAAAGGAAATTGCTAATTTCACAATTAATTTTAAGCAAACGCAAACAGTCTTCGTTCGACACACTCGATGTAAGCTATAAAGATGTACCTAGATAATGTATAAAAACGAAAAGCAATTTGTCACTACCTAAGTTAAGTCAAAAGATGTAATACCAAGCAATTTTTTATATTTGTAGCTATATATTTGTATGTAAATTGTATAAAAATGTAAAACTTTTTATAGGCGCATAAACAATTTTGAATATTGCCAAGCAGCGAAAGCGATTCAATTGATTTCCCTTGCAAATCAGCAATACGTGTTAACATTTATCTGATCGTTAGTGTATATATATTGTAAATAAACGCAAAAATAAATGTAATGAAATTAATACGAATTTACTCTAATTGAACTCGACGAAAACTGGTTGGCACACGCGTTTGAGAGTGGAAGTACAGTCGTAACAAGGGTCTAGTTGAATGCCAGTAAAGAAGACTCAATTCGGGATAGACAGACTACGATATAATCTATACTCTAAGATAATTTAGCCAACTGCGTCCAATAACGAAAAAGCCTGAGGGTGCGACTTAAAACATGGCGAAATTGGAGCCATACAACTCAATACTAGTCAGAACTCTTTCTAGAAGTGTTCGTCATATTGCTGGACTGTACGTGAGGGTAGGCATGACAGTATATATTAAACCCACATTAAGCATTAAGTTTCATACTACAATTTGTCGAAATCTTGTACAAATCTAGGAGTATACATATAAGTCGAAGTGTGGCCGTTCGTTGCTTTCCTTCAGTATTTCGCAGAGGATCTATGAACAATTATGTAAACTGTTTGTTGTGAAATCGAACATTAGACCCAGTTACGAATATGTGTGAATTGTGGCTGCGGACTTTTGCCTCCCATCCACATCTTCCAAAGGAGTTGGGTGTTCAGGATCAATCAAATTCTTCGACTGTGTTTGATTGCTTTCTGGCGTAGTCCAAACATTTGAGAGAATTTGGTATAAAAATTCGTGGTAGTGGCAGAACCCACAACCTCTGTATCCTTTGGAATGTAGCTAATTACAACAATAATCTCATAATATGAAACCGATGCTATTGTGCCCCAAAGTCTGCGGACTGGTGGTCTGGTATTTCTAACTTCAATTTTCGTTTTTCACAGTTTTTTTATTCAGCTCCATCGGACCCTGGATGATTCCTATTCATTTTAGAATACCATTCAAATACAAAGTTATCGAAGGTCAGACCAATAGTGGAATCATTGACTAAATGACTTTGAAATCCAAACGTTAGGTCCCAAGAAATACCGTTAATTGAACAATTCATGAAAGACCACATGTGGAATTATTCTATTACGGAAATTGTTTCTTAGTTTGAAGCACTGGATTGTCGTAAGTAAAACAAGAGTCATATATTCTTATCTTAGCGACTGACAGACGACCGTTGTTCAATGGTATACTTTAAATCTCGCCTTTTGCTGTTCAGAATGAGGAATTTGTCATGTTCATGCATCACAGTACGACAGAAGGAGACAACATGACTAAAGATTTATTACTGATTCTAAATAGCATCAAGAAGACGAGACAGCAATATGCGTTGCTATTGTATGTTCTGGACGCAATTTGAATGTAACGGACATAATTTGTATGGAACTTTTTCTCATGTTTTAACGACGTCTCCAAATCTGATGTGCAATTGGGTCAATGTAAAAAAAAAAAAAAGACTTCTATCATCGAAAATTACTGAAAGCACAACGAAGTATTTTATATATTTTTATAACTAGTTGTAATGGCACAAAAATATGTAAAGAAAAGCAATAACAGCAGCACAAAGAATGTGTTAGCCTTCCAATAGAGTTAGCAGATAAGTAATGAATATATGTACATACATATATATATTTTTTGTATAAATATATAAAGGGCAAAATTGATGCATGAAAAAGATCAAAATATTATATCTCTTCTTAAAAATTTACATTTTTCAAACATTTAAAAACAGCACAATATTCAACCAGAAGTTCTCGTGCACAATTGAAATAATTAATAAATCTTTTGTCTTCAATTTAGTGTGATTATTGCAAAACAGATCTGAATTTATATACATACATACATACATATTTTGGTCATTGGGGGAATCACTTTGGGAAAATGTGGGAAAGGAATTAATGCTCGCCTTGAGAATCAATGCACTTTTGCTTGTGGATAAACCACTCTTACCAACACTGTTGCCAAGTGGCATCCGTTAATTCCAAAATGTGCTTTATTAAAAGACTCCATGGCCAATTCTGACGATGGAAATCGTTGACCGCGTATGCCGCCAGAGGCACCAGCGAACCGAACAACGCACTCGATAATTGTAAAATATAATCACGGAAGTGGTCAAGGAAAAAATTATTAAATAATTTTTTCATTGAACCGTACTTTTCAGATTAACAAAGGACAATGCGTAAACAAACAATAATTTGTTTACCTTAAAAATCCTCAAATGTTACTATGGAAGTGGCCATCATATTCCCGATACTTTTCCAGCACCACGTCATGTCAAATTTATATATAGAGAGTATTTGGTCATATTTTCTACGAACTTGCAGCTGTGTGTGTGTGTGTGTGTGAGAGAGAGAAATACGTTGGAATGACTGAAGGATTTTATTGTAGATCTTTTGCTAATATAATTTGTTATGCAATAAAAATCCGCATTTCTTTTGTCACTTTAAATGATTATTAAGAATTAAACATACGCATTTCGAAAACCATTCAAACTGCATTACTTATATTCCTACTTCGAACGAAAATAAATTTTCGCAGTTCGGCAATTTGGCAGTATTGGTGAAAATTTCCCATTCTCGAGGAAGTGTACGTACGTGTACAAAGGAGAAGAAAAGGCAAAGGGGAAACGTAGACAACCGTTAAACGTGACACGTCGAGATTGTAGAATTTGAATTCGACGCATTTTTTGACGACGGCTGTAAAAGTTGAAAATAATTTGAATAAGTGAAATTATTCTTAAAAAATGTCGATGATGCAAAAGGTCGACGTTGTGGGGCTTGTGGATGCAGACGATGGAGCTGCTGAAGAGGAGGTGTCACCTGCTACGGAGGATTGTATCGTTGTAATGTCCCTGGGTCCGTCCGAGAATGGCAGTTGTGCTTATGATGTTGGGCAGTACGAACTGGTGCCAATGATCGTCGACCACGAAGAATCCATCAGTTATTCGCCCACCGCACCATTCGGTTACGCGACCCCTTTGGAAAGTGCCACAAATGGAGGTGTGTCGTATGTGCGGCAGGGGGTATACGAAATTCTGGAATGTTCGACTCGGCGGGACGAATTCGCAGCCACAGAAAATTCCACCAACATGATAAAGTTTCTACGCAGAGTCAGTGATATGGACCTCCCGAGCATGATTTCACCAATCAATACATCTTTCGAGAGCGATGCTTCGGATTGTTATATTGTCGAGTCCGAGCCGGACATCGCGCCTAACAAAAATTGTGAGGGATTCTCGCCAATAGTGCCGTTTATAAGCGTGGGTGTGCCGCATGCTGCTCTTATCGCCCAATTGAAGCAAATCGAGGTTCGTAATCAGTTGTGAATTATGTTCTCAGTTGTTTACAAATGAAATTCTCACATTCATTTCCCAATAGAAGAAGAATAATTATTATTTCGTCTCCGATTATATCGACGACGTTTTAAACCACTTGCGTTTCTCTGAGCAAAAAAGAAAACGCATAATGTTTCGATCGATGCAAAGCCATGCCCGATGGAATCTCGTATATTTTCTGATCGACTTAGCGGAGAGTTTTGAATTTGTACGGAGCACCTTACATTTGGGTAACGAATTTTTCGAATTGTTTTAAAATGAAATGTCCTTCTAATGATTGAACACACGTATTTTGTTTATATTTTTCATATCCAATACTCAATCATGCCCACATAAAACCTCATCATCACACTAGAAACCACCTTTCCTCCAATTTTTTTACAATAGATTCTTTTCGTATGTAAACATTCATCCATGAGAATGGGAATAATTTAATGCAAATCATTATTCCTGGATGTGACTTCCATGTTCAGGGTCCTGCGTTCATTTTGCGCTGCTCTAGGAACGACTCACTATGCCATGATTAGTTTCTCGAGTTCACATAAATGAGGACAAAGAAGACATACAGTGCCTGATGTTAAAATTTTGGAATATATAGTTACTTCATAGATTTAAACATTGTAAGAAATTTGATTGATTTTAAATGTTTTAAAAACTTGCTTTTCCAGCGGTCTACGTGCTTGACTGCTTCATGGATATGTATTGGATACGTGGGGACAAATTAAATTTGGTGGCCATAGCTTGTATACGCATTGCTTCAAAACTGGAAGAAACTGAGAAAGATAGGCCCAAATTTCAGGAAATAAACGACTCAATGTATCAAATTTATACCATATTCGAATATAAAAATGTGGAGGCTAAGGTGATTAGAGCTATGGATTTTGATTTTATTGTGCCCACAATAGCCTCATACGCCGACTATTACCAGCCCCATTTGTTTACCCGGGAGGAGTATAACGAATCCCTGTGTGTACAAGATAATATCAGCTTATTGCCTAACTATGAATATGTAAAGCGCTCTACAATTAAAACTTACAACAAACTAATACACATGTCGTTGTACAGTAAGTCATAAAATATAGGATTCAATTAAATGATTTGTGTTTCGGCAAGTTTTTGCTTTGATTAATTCACAGATCAACAAATGGTCCTGGAGCGTCCGTCGCTTTTGATAAGCGCGTGCATTGCAGCCGCTCGTCATTTGCAGGGCATATTTCCAGAGTGGTCGGATCATCTCACGTTTTTAACCACCTACTCAATGAACTACCTATGGCAACAGAAGGGATTGCTTCTACAGATGTATAATTTTGCCGAGGAACAGCAAAAACTCCTGTGATAAAAATGCCAACCAACGCTAGCGATACCCAATTTATATTATATATTTTTTACATTTTTACATATATATCCATAGGGGTATCTGGATTCCATGGATGTTACCCATTGGTTAACATTTATTATCTATTACATATGATAATCAGCCCTATTCTGAATGAAAATTGCCGGGGACTTTATACTCCCTCTGATGTGTTCTTCCGTGGCATGGTGAGAAACGTACATCGAAGTTTTTATTCAGGATTGGACTGAATGAGTTCACATCCATTTCAAACTCATATTTTCGACGATTGAAGATACTTTATTTTAAGGAAATCTCTGGCATTTACAATCATACATACATAATGTGTATACAGATGATATACAGCATCTGGTTTATGACTGTTTAGCGTTTAAGTCGTACATATAAAAATATATAATATTACACATAAATACGGGATACACAATACATACGTTGATATATTTCATTATTAATTGCAAACAGTGGTTCAAGTGTGTGTGTGTGTGTGTGGTGTTTTGTGTACTTATTCATTTCATTTACTTTAATGTATATTTGTAAAAATGGCATTTTTATGCAGTTGTACATCATTTAACTAATGCATTACTCTCAAACGGCAACTGCTCCAGTGGTCGAATTCGTTAGGTTACGTTCAGTTTCTATAGTTATTCTCTACAAGGATGTACTCGTTTCAAAATGTTTAAACTTACACAAAATGTAACAACAAAATAGGTGTCGCATAGTTCCAGTTGGCCGCTGGCGCACCAAGCAGGCCTCCAATCAGGCGCTTCTGTGCTTCTCGCAGAGGCAACGGCAACTATGCGACACATAGGTATAACAAAAGTTGAAGTATGTGCACGTATATGTAGACACATACATACATTCAATGGAATTCCTCCTGTACATACATATACATATATATATATATATATATATATATATATATAGTCCTGCACATATACACATATTAAATAGGATAATTATAATTATTCAAACCCATATACAAGCGAGTATAGTAAACGTTACAAATGCATTTTATATTATAAAACTAAGTTCGAATGGTTAAAAGTATATAAGAATGTACAGCATTTACATGGTATGATTCCAAGTACAAATGCGGCCGCCATCGGTTTAAGTATATGTATGTATATAAGCATTTTTCAAAAGTAAACTTTTCAAAAATTGATCTTAAGAGTATAATTTTTCGAAAATTTAATTCTACTTTTTCTGTTGTTTGCTTTCTTTTGGTTGATTTGGTTGGGTACTTTTATTACACATATTCCGTTTACACAGATCATCGCTGCATATCACGCCGCTTTAACACATCGAATATAACATCTGAGGCATTTTGTTCGCTAAGATCGTTAGTTGAATCGTCCGAATCGGTTTCTTCCAATAGTGGAACTGTTTGTGCGGAGTGGTTCTTCTGTACCAGAACGGTGGTGTGATTGTTAAGCGCGACATTGCCACCATCTGAGCTCACGCTCGTCTCATTGAATTGAAAGTCGTCACTGAAAGAGTTGAATTCCTCGATTTTGGTCAGGGTTGAATATTTATGCACCAAGTGGCAACAAATGCCGGCTAGGCAAACAACCAAACCGAATACATTCATAAGGCTCAATTGATCACCATGCAGCTCCACAGCGAGCACCAATTGACAAATATCCTGCAGTCACAAATCAATTCAATTAACCGCAGGTACAGAAATGAAGTGACCTTACCTTGAATATGCCCGCAATCGATAGAGTAAGACTGGAAGTTTTCAGTATCACCATAAATTCGCTAACTTCCATTAGAAATGCGAGCACCGCACCAAAGCTAACTTTGAATATGATTATATAAATGGCCGCGTTCGACACACCAGTTAAGTCGCGCAGCACATCGTACAGTTTTTGCCCTATTATAAACATTTGATATCATTATAATTGGACTTGTATAGGTCGAAAAGCATGTCACAGTACCTTCGAATCCCACCAAAAGAGGCAATACAGCTGCTATCATCCACGGCTGCATATAAAAAATCATATCGATGGGATTGCTCAGCCCTAGCTTCGATTTCTGCATAACAAATTGCGCAAAACTCCAACGCACACCGCTGCTGAGCGCTGCCACCAGAATGAACACAAAGCCCAAAGCGTCAAATTGTGTCGATTTGTAGGTGAACATAAAGAGACCGGTGGCAATCAGGCCCACAATGAACACCAGCGCCCAGCTCTGTGCAAAGTAAAAGAAACAAAATTAAATCACTTGAAATGCATACAGCCACGCCACTATGCAAACCTTCTTCTCGAGGCCCAATAAAATGGCAAAGAATAAAATAAATACAATAGTTGAGGACTTCGTCATGGTGTATAGCGAGATGGGTACGAACTCTAGACCCCAGTTGGAGAACCCGATATCTATGCCACTGGCAATGCCCGTTGACGCCATTTTGCGTACTGCGGTCCGCCAATCCAACTCCACGCGCGCCTTCCCAAAGCGACATTTGTAGATAGCACGCATGAGCGCGGACAAGATGAACTTAATCACAAGATGATATGTCACCATGGTGAGAGGAAATTTCAATTCCTAAATGAAGGAAAAAAACACGAATTTGAACTTCGCCCGTTCAGCTCTTCTAATCTAACGAACCAACCTTCATCAGAGCCTTCTGGTAGAAAATCAGGCATATCGACAGCGTCAAATACAACAGAATGGTGGCCAATGTGCCAATTGCCATTTGCATTAGACGCGAACCGGACAGATACGCTGACGCAGCACCGCCAGACAAACCATAGTCCGGGTGTGAAGCGCCTCCATCGTTGGGAGAACCACTGCCACCAGCGCGTCCATTGGCATACGCGTCATCCAATTCGACGCTCTCGTGGTCCTCCTCGTCCTGGGTGTAGCGCAGACGGTGTTCAGTGCCCAGCTCAATTTCCTCATTCTCATCGTCATCGTCGTAGTGAATCGAAAAGTTATTTGTGCGTTGGACGCCAATGGAGCCCTCATCATCTTGGTTGCTGTTCAGGCGCTCATACCGTGGCTGAGACATGCTGGCTACTGCGAAGTAATGAAAAACCCTATTTACCATCTTAATCTCGGCGAATGAGGGTGTGTAACGTACCTTTTTCGATCTAATATTGCACTAGCCCTTTAATTAGTCCCGGTTAGCTTAGTCGCTGGCCCGCAATGCCATTCCATATGGTTCGGCAGTATTTCAGTATCGCGTTTCGCTTTTTTTCAGTTGCTCTTTTATTTGTTTTTTATTGTCTCCCTTTACTGTTTTCTCGGTTTTGGTTTTATCTTTTAACTACTGACGTATCACTAAGTTAAAGCTTATGTTTTACCTTTTCTACAATTATTTAAATAATTCCATATTATAATTTCTCTGCTGTTAGCATGACTCCGTCTGTATAACTTTTCCGTGCCCAAGTCGTCGCCTCCGCCACTGCACTTTGGGAAATATGTATATGTCTGTCACAGCCAAATTGAATTTCCTGCTTCACTGTTGCTTCCGAGTCTTGCGCTTGCGATCTAAAAGTTTGCTGGAGTCGGTGTATGCATTTTCTTTCCCAAAGAATTATTTGTATTTATGGTACTGCTGGCTGTGTTGACGTTGTCAGTTTCACAGTTGACGTCTGACGACGTCAATCACCCAGCCAATAACAAAATCTGGGAAATTGTCTGCACCAACCATGCACCGGTCACAGCAGGTTTGTGTATGCGATAAGGCACGACTCTGTGCGCGCGAGAGCTTTTGCTGCCAACTTGTCACTGCAGAGTGTCCTCTTTGATTACGCCAAGCCAAGCTTATTGAAATTGAGCAGGTTGATACGAAGCTTTGGTGAATAGCAGTGCGTTAGGGGTTTACTCATCATGTTGGAAAAACACAATGTTACCACCAAATACGATATATTATATAATAATATATCGTATTTGGTTACAACCCCTTTACCTGGTGAAATACGACATTGTTGTTGGTTTCAGTATGAAAAGCAAATACGATATATAATATATCGTATTTGATGAAAAGGGTACAACTTATTCTTCTTGCAAATTAAAATTTTTCAGCAGTCCCTAGTATATGTAAATGAATAGAAAATCATTGACTCGCTTTTATTAAAAAAAGAGTATAATAAATAGTAATAACAGTTATAGAAAAAATACCAAGCAAATAGCGTGGTTCCATCCGGGATCGAACCGGAGACCTTCTGCGTGTAAAGCAGACGTGATAACCGCTACACTATGGAACCAGCTACGCATGCACCGCTTAATGCCGCACTTAAAAGCCAGTGACCAGAGGAAGGATGTCAGCAGAAAACAGGGACACAATAACTTGCGAACTATTGTTGCTAATTCTGTAATCGTGGCCCAGTCTACAACTCGGATAGAGTGCACATTTATATATCAACGAATTTCAGGTTCCGGAATAAACCCGACAGAATCATGGACTTCTGTTCTTAGTACACTTTCGGTAAGATTGACCCAATGATACGGAGTGCAGTTGGTTGGAAGAGGTGCCCTACCACCAGCTTTAATGGCACTTTGCTCAGTTCTCAAACACTTTATCCATGAGTCTTTCGGTATGTATCAGAGTCTGTTAGGAAGTGGCGGTGACCAGAAAATGCCCTGAACGGGAATCTGGCAGAACATTTGCTGTCCTACATATATGCTGGTGGTATTAGAAGTTACCGGAAACCGCCGCAGAATTAGATGAATTGGGTACGTGTGCAGGGCATCGCACACTTCGCCGCAGATCGAAGCAACTGCCTTTTCAGCGTACAGCTCAATGGCGCTTGCTGTTCAGTTTCAATGGAATTGCGATTATTCGCAGCGAGGCGGGTGGGTGGCAGAAATTTCACAACATGACTTTAAACGTTGGCTTGTAGGAGAGGCCGCTATGGGAGGGTGGCAACAAAACGACGAGCAAAGTGGCACTTTGGACGTTCTGGCACAGCCACGTGCTTTAATGCAGTTTCGTGTTATTTTCCATGCCTCAGTTATTGGTGCTCTATTTACGTGTTTTTACCATTTTCCTGACAACTGGGTTAATTGCGGTTGGGGAATGCTTTGTGCTGATTTGTGGCAATTGAGAATCTCCAAGATGCTCCACCAGCCTTACACATGGCGCGACTCGCCTCAGCCCCGCTCTCGGCAGTCCATACGCATGCGTGTGTGCGAATGTACTACGGAATTTTTCCCTCGAATGCCTCTGATTAGCATCATTATGTTGGCCTATGCTTAGAATAGAAACGCTCCTCCGCGGCGACAGAAGCGAGCAGCTGCCTGCATTATCAATTGCTGCTGAGCGTTCATGACGCGCATTGCACTCATTCACATGATTTGCCTGCTAATTTAGGTACGAGCACACATACTCTTATCTACGAGTAATTAAACTGAATTGTTTATATATGTACATAGTTAAATTAATATACTGTTACATATGTACTACATATGTACATACATACTTATGTACTATATATGCAGTATCATTTTGATTAGAGATCATTTATTTGATCAGCTGATGGCTTGTTAATTGAGTCTATTGTGGAAACACGTTTGGAAAAGCACTCAATTCTGGTCTCAAGTGAAGTTTTTGTGCGTCTAAGGCGCTCATTGCAGCAATCGTTGGACAAGGCTGGGACTCCACATTACATACTAGAGTAGGGTTGTCTACGTGCCGTCTGGGCAATGCAACTTGCACTCTCAGTGCAGTTGTGGCAATGGTGAAGAAAAGCGATTTCGGTCGATAGAGGATAAGTTTGATTGTGACATGGGTAATTGGATGATTATTCCAGGACAGTTTTCGAAAACATTATAAGTGAATTTTCGGTAGTTATCTGAGAAGCTTGGATACTCGTTTTGTCCATAGTCAAACAACACGTTTCCAAACTGAAGTAAGATGATTTCCAAGTAATAATCTTACCTAAACTGAATTACCCAAATATATAATTGTAGGGAAATCTTGAACACACACACGCATATTGTTATAGTAAGGTCTTGATTCCTTTGGACACCTTTGATATAGGAAGTCCACTCAAAGTATTAAAAATACAAACTATTTTAATTGTTCAGTAAAGCGAAAGTTCCTCTTGGTGCAGCTCTTTCAATCTCCCTACGAAGGCTCTGTCAGTCTGTATATTGCTTTTTCTCACAGATACCCAAGGAAGGCCCACCATCGCTTCGCTGTGAATCCTTCTAGCCGCAAATTATGCGAGTAGGAGAGCGGAATAAAGCAGTGATGTGAACCGCGAATATAGAGCAGTGATGTGAACCCTTGGGATCTGTTTAGCAGGGTTGCTTTGTTTGTTTTTTAAAGTGTCATTATGTGGGCTTAGCTCTGGCATAAGGACAACATGGTACTTTCATAGGGGTTCAATGAGCGTAGCACATTATTTCGGGGCTTTACCTGTCATACTGAATCGAAATACTTGTCTGTATAAGTGCATACTCTACTGGCTGATTTTAGGTACATGCCTGCCTGATTTAGAGTAAATTCCGACTCTCAGGCCAATTGCAACAGTTTTCGGCTGATCACTTAACCAGTTATGTGCGCATGTAGTGAGCACACGGAGCCAAAAGCCAGTCGTGTCAGCAGACAGATGTGAGAGGTTAACTCTGCTGTATCGAGCGTCCTAAGCAGACGCTGACGTAGACAACTCAGAGCATTATCAGCGCCGCCAACCAGCTGCTTAGCGCTCGAGTGCAAACCGCTGCCGCGCTGTGTAGTGTAGTGGAGTGGAATGGATCATGTCGCTCGACTGGCTCTACCTACGAGTCGTCAACCAGCTCGTGAACGACCTGAGACAGTTCAAATTTGTCGTCTCGTCGATCGCACGTACGCAGCACTCTGAATCGCAATCGCTCACGGTGAAAATATTTTCGTTCGCTTTCGCGCGTCTTCTAAAAATAAAGCCATAGGAGGAATCATTGTCAAATATTGAATACGAGTCACATTGTGCAGTTAACGCGACACGCCTTTTCCCGTCCACTAGTCGCAGACAGTGGCCATTAAGAGTGCGATAAACTAAAATTAAAACCAAACTTTCCAGCAGCGAGCCACGCCGCCGCGGCCGTAGAAAACGTCTTGAAAACAAATCTATCAACATTTTCACTTGGCGGTTCCGATGTAGCCACTTGGGGAGCATCAACACGGGCACTTCTGAATGTGGCGTGTTAAAGTGCCGAATGCCAAATAGCTTCAATCAATTTTCCATTGTTACACAATTTTTCTGCTAATCGATTACCAACGGCCAGAGAAATCTCACAGATTTTATGTAAAAAACAATTCACACAATATTCACATCCAGCGCGGTTCCGCAGTTACAGAGCGCAGCCCTCCCAAGCGGCCCACATCAGAGCGAGGAGTCACGGACATTTGGACTTTCGGTGAGTAGCGAGTTGCGAGCTGTGAGTCGATGATTTGCTGTTTTTAATGCTCCCAAATGTATGATAATTGAGTTTAAATGGAAATGAAAATGAGTACGTTCGCATTGCTGCGATTAGTCATCGTCGGATCACAGCACTGAGCTCAGTTGCGGGTGGTTGGTTGGTTGGTTGGTTGCATGTCGTACGCAAGGTGGTTGCATCCTTCGAACTGAGGCCGAACAATGGGTTGCCACCGCCGACGAGCAGTCAACTGAGGTCAACTACCAAACACCGTCTCAGTTGATTTGAGAGTTTTCTTCTATGATTTTAGTGTCTCCTTCGCTACTGTTCTCCTTCAATGAAGAGCATTTAGCAATGTGGATTCAGCGCTTTGCCAAAGGGTACCGACACTAATCCATGAACAATTAGACGGGGGCACATGTGACAATTCAATATCCAGGGTTGGCTGTCACTTCCGATCATTTGGTGGGCACGGCACGCTCTGCTGTCTTAGACATGTTCATACGATTTGGATAGAAACATGGGAAATGTGGTTGTGATCTTAGAGATCGACCCCGCCTGAAAATGAGTGATTTCTAGATCAGATTACTTCATAAGGATTCAAAGATTTCATTTCCATGTCTTCGATAATGACAATGAACAAACATTTCCTTCGTACTTGTACGGGGGAAGAAGTTCCTCTGTAAATGTGCACTTCTGTATAGATATCTCCGAATCTGAAGTGTTGATGGGAACTCTGCAATTGTCAACGAAACTTCGTGGTCAGTAATTAAGTAAATTTTCTGGAGAGTTCTTCAAAACACTCGGTTTTTTATGTTTCCACGTTTGAGTTCGAAGAGTAAAGACAAAGATTGGTCGTTGAGGTAACCAAATGTTTGGGTGCTGATCCTCTGTAGCTGGTTACTTTAGTTTAAAATAATGCTTGTATATAATCCGCCTAAGACATGTAAAGTGTGGACATACTCTGGCATAACGCAAATAACAAGTCATAAAATCATTGATAAAGCATGTGTAGCAGTTGACTTGATTTTATGTCCATCAAAGAGCGTGGGGGTAAGAAACTTTCGCAGCTGCATAATTAGGATTTCCAATTCAGTTCCTCAATGTAGTTTGCAACGCATTCCTGTAAATCCATGAACTCCTAATCTGCTGAACTGCTTTCTAGAAACTTGTAGAGTAATGGTAGCGGGATGGCAGCCACCTCCATCCTCCTTAACGGATTCTATGTGAGTGGACGTCAGTTAATTCCGACTCGTAACAGCAACCGATGTCGTTATGCGCCCTGCTAATATGCTGCTATGTAAAGCTAAATTGATCGATGTTTACGCCCATCGATCGCAGCTGTCAAATTGGCTGCCATTTCGAAAGACTCCGTGTAAACAAACACGCAGCCAGCGCTTCGTGGCTTCTTGGCGTTTCAAGTGGGAATCGCGTACTCGTCGAATTATCAGAATCAATCAATCAAACGCCACGCTCGCTTGCAATTGAAAACAATATTTAAATTGGTCCATATATTAATTATGAATTGTGTTTGTTTGTATAATAAAAGTCGTCCATGAGATGTCTTAAAGCTGAAATTGATCGCTCATGTGAGTTTACTTAAGAAAGTTCTGGAAAAATTGTGACCTCTCGTCTGCGACTAACAATGAGAGTCTTAATTAAGTTCAATGGATGCTCAACTTGTTAGAAATGTCTGGAAGCGTATGCATTTGGGTATATACGAGTATGTATGTTTATGTAGGCGTCAGATTGGTGTGTCAGTAAAGTAGCGGGACATTTATTCATAGTATTTTACAACACATGCAGTTCTAGAGAAAGGTCCCCTCCGAACGAACACAAACAGGTATTCTCTGAATTGGGTTTTGAGACTTTTTTATACTGAGCTCACATAAAGGATTTCGAATTTGGCTGATTTAGCGATATGTGCCCAGGCACCGATCTCATTTGTGACTTGCCTTGGTTTTAAGTAAGCGCTCAAGAGCCGCCAGAAGTTCTTACCTACAATAAATGGTTTTGGTTAGAAGGAGACCAAACATAATTGCTAAATGAACGCACACTGAACCTTTTTTTCTGTGTCTGGTAAGTAAGATACGAGTACAAGGGATGATTTTCGGTTAAAAATACCCTGAAGATATTTTTGTTTAATAAATGTAGGCAACGAGCCTACTGAAAAGATCATTAAATACAACGCCACAAGCACATCAACCCTGAATGGCACAAAAAGCAACAATTAAGTTTCCAAGTCCATTTGTAGAAAGTTGTCAGCTCTGCCAGGAAATATTCTGTCCATGTTGATGGAAAGAAAGCGTTAGTCTATGCAGAAGCCATTGAAATTTGGAGAAAGCAGTTCGCATAGTTCCAAATCGCTCAACCGTACAAGCGCGCCACTCCCAACTCTCAAGCACTTTCCCATGAATGCCTATGGCCTTGATCCTCTGAGTGGTACCAGTCAGAAGAGAATCAAAATAAATTACTATCTCCAAGTTGCTCATGGAAAGCTAATACCCGGGCTAGATTTGATCAAATTCCTGCGATTAAGACTGGAACACACAAAGTACAAACTACAAGGACACTGCTACGAAACTGCGAACAGTGATCGTGTGAATCCCTACTTTCAAGGACATGTCTCTGCTAAGGTAATGTAGTGTAATGTAATGCCTTTAGTAATGCATAAGTTCAGTTCGCTTCTTGGCTAATCCAGTTTTCTGCTGGGCACACACAAATACCCAAATGCGCCAACTTACACAGCCTCGTCCGCACGGGCAATTTTAAATAGTTGCAGCTCGATCGGTTTGTCTAAATTAAAGAGAATTCCTTCAAAAAGAGCATTGATATTAACAACCGTTGACGGGGGAAACTGAGCTGAGTAGAAAAACTATGCTAAAGCAGCCAGCCGGCAGACATTTGAGGTCAAAATCCTTGAGACTGCTCTTTCCTTGCTTCTTCTTGCCGAACGTCGTGATACGTGCGCATTTATGCTGAAACTTTCAAGAATTTGCCCATAAAAAATTATAATAAATAAACACGACCTAATGAAGGAATTATCTGGGAAAGTATTGTGAGCGAGACATGCCGATCGTCTGCGAGAGCGCTAAGGCACTCATACTCACATGTGCGGCTACATATTGAAGTACGTATGCATGTGTGTAGGTGTGTGCGAATGGTTTGAGTTGCGTTGTCTCCGCTGTTGTTGTTTTTGTTCTTGTCGCCTTTGCTTTGCAGCGAAGAAGCGCCGCAGAACCGGAAATAATGACTTCGACGCCATGGCGTTGATGAGGAATTTGTTGTTGCATTGAGAACCGCGCAGAGCTACCTGAGATAGTGTGTGGAAGCATGAATGAAAGTGTGTGTTGGAACGGCCAAATTTAGGAACTTCAGAGGCGCCTGCGTAGACGTATTGAAGAAGGTACTTCAACTTGCTTTGCCATTATGAATGCGTCGATTTAAAAATTAAATAAACAAAATGTGATTTCCAGGATTCTAAAGGACCATTCATGGAATTCATACTGAGATACATATTTGTATGATATTTCACATGATCTGTGAGAGTTTCGCTGAGTAGCGCACATTCCAGGTATTCGAGGATCTGTGAGATTATAGCACAAGTGAAGCTACAGGCACCCAGTGATCATTTTGTGCCCAGCTGGTTCTTTAGCTCCTGAATCTTTCTGAGCCTGCTGGCACATACATACATACATACATACATATGCAGATGACTCAGCTCAAATAATCGCACACAAAATAGTCAAATACAATGAACTTGGCAGCCACTTGAAGTCTGCGTCAGCGTCTCGCGAAACGACTCGTCCAGCTAACTTTTTAGACAATGGAGCGTATGTTGGGTCACTTGTGTGACTTATCTTGTAGGCCCCCATAGGGTCTTCTATAAATCCTTGAGCCCATCATTGCTTCACACCTCTCTCCATGAATGGTTTTCACAGTTCTCCAAGACTGACGGTGCAATGCATCCGTGGCCTTCAACCGACATATTCTGCGAATAGTAACTTATTCCAGTGGACGCTTCCAGATTTTTGTGGATTGCATTCAGCTCATACATACATATGTACATACATACATATATGGAAATTTTGCGTTCAGCCCAAAATGGATCACGTTGTCGAACATGGATTTATGACTCGATCATCGGCTTCGTCGGCGCAATACTTATGGATTCAGTTTAGCATACAGGCCAACAGTCTTAGGATCCGTACGATCTTGTGTGCATACTTTATACGGTTGAGTACTCAATATACAATATTTATCTGCCCCTCGCCCCTCTGCTCTGCGTTCCTTCCGTTTGGCTGCGTGATGGTTTTGATTGACAAACACGAAATTTACATTTACCTTCGATTGAGCAGAAAATCGCAGGCCCCGGGCTTATTTATTGATTCAGCAGGGTTTCAAATATGCACACACACACACACACACCCATACAAATATACAAAGCTCTTTCCGATTTTGATTGTGTTTTCCTATAATCGATTTTATTGCACATGAAACTGAAGCGTGAACGCGAACATACTTCCAGCGGGATCGATCAGCCGCGAACGCTTCACACACTTCACAGGCTTGTTAGCAATTCTAATATTGAGGCACATGCAGTGCAGATCCACACATGTGTCTACAATATGCGACCCCAGTAGGAAATGCCATCGGCGATGCAGTGCTGTTGATGAAGGGAATGCTCGCTGAACGACATCGAACGACGAGTACATCGCAATGAGACTCAGTATCAATGGACTACTGTCCATTGCGGCAGGTCCGGCACTGCTGTGGACCGATAAAGGCAGTAAACGGGCGAGCGACATTGGCGACATTGTTATGCAAATTAGTTGCTAATTAAGTGAGTTCTGTGCTTGGCGTAACTATTTCTATATATTAATAACTATTTATATAAATTACTCTAAAGGTGTTCTGTACTCTAACGACCTCCGAGGTATAGCCGAAGGAGAAATTTTGAGTGAACTGCAAAAACAGAACGTAACTGAAGTTAAAGAAATTCTCAAAAAAACAACAAACAATGAACTACAAGAAACCGGTTTAGTAATACTCACATTTGCCTCTTTAACTCTTCCTTACGAGATCTCAATTGGCTACGAAAAGGTAAACATTCGCCCCTACATCCCCCTTCCATTAAGATGCAACAACTGCCTGCGGTACGGATTCATTGGCAAATTATGCAAAAATAATAAAAAGCGCTCTAACTGCTCTAACAATTATCACACTGAGCTCAATGAGGAATGCACCAATACACAAATATGTGTAAACAACCGCCAAATTGATGCGAACAACCACATTGCCCAGTATTTATTAAAGAAAAAGAAATACAAGCCATAATCACTTTAAACAAAAAATATAGAAAAAGTGCAACAGCCACCTATAACGAACGCAATCAAATCGCTGGACCATCATACTCTTCAATCATACGCAACAACACAAATGGCAATCCAACTACCTATCCAAACACATCGACCACGGCCAGCCGATTTCACTGCCTTCGCCTTCTTCGGAGCACTTCCACCAGCTTCCACCCATTGTTTCGATTGATTTTTGGTTTCAGGTGTGTAGTGGTGGACCCAAGTTTCATCAACAGTTATTAATCGACGCCAAAAATCAACAGGACTACGCTTTATCATGTCCAAACACCGCTGTGAAGTGGTCTGTCGAACGCGGCACCCATCTTGCCGATAGCTTTTTCATATGCAAATGTTCATGCAAAATGTTGAACACACGTTCATATGATATGTTTACCATTTCAACAATCTCACGCAACTTGACTCGGCGATCATTCATAACGATATCGAGGATTTTCTTGATATTATCTTCAGTAACCACCTCTTTTGGCCTTCCTGTTGATGGTATTGTTGCAGTGCTTGTTCGGCCGCGTTTAAATTCAGGAATCGAATATTTTGCCATGTAATCTGACGGAGCAGACCCACCGTAATGTTTATCGAGCTATTCTTTTGTCTCTTTCGCCGTTTTCCCTTTCAAATAATCACAGCACGAAATTCGCTTTTTTCCATTTTTCAAGAAACACAAAAGTTGCTTACTTCAAACGACTACAACAAATAAACTAATCGATGAATTTGGGTGAAATTTTAACAGCTGACGTTTGACCATTGCTCACCTGTTGTGCACGTGTCCAGCTTTGTCCAGAAGGAGGCGCACTTTCCTAGGCGACTACTTTTGGACTCCTTGGGAGATATCTCAAAAAACAAAGATTAGCTGCATCAACTGCTTCATTAAAAGCTCCAAATGGCTGGACCTTTGAAAGGGATGGGACCTGTTGTCTCATGCGGTATCACAAAGGATCAATGTTGGCCTAAGTGCGCCCTTTTCGGGTGGCCGCCTTACCTACCTATCTACCTACGGTTAGGACATACTAAAATCTCCCACGAATACCTAATTAACAACAGCACTAAATCCCCCTGCCCCTTCTGTAATTCTACCACCGCTACCAACATCCTTCACCTCCTCACTAACTGCCAAAACAAGCTTTTCAAAATTCCCAACCCCTATCGTTAAGTAACGCTCCGATTTTAGATTGACATATATCTAGGCAAATATGAATAGAGATGAAAATAACTCAATCTAAGGTAAGCTTAAGGCGTTTAGTTTCCTTACAGAGAAATATTTAATGACTGATATTCCTGGTAATGTGTCATTTAGTATTGCTATGTATAGCTGCATTGCCGGGGGAATCGTTGGCATGCTGAGCCAAGGGGCTGGCAGGGGCTCCGATTCTCGGCAACTGGAAACCCGAACTCATTTCATTGGCGTTGTGCGTGCTTGAAGTGTGAAATGCTTTTCATTTTAAATGTGAAAAATCCCTGAACTGATCGATTGAGCTGTGTTTTTCTCGTAATGGAAATTTAGCCGCATTTCGTACTCAGAATGGAAGCCACTTTGAAGTTGGTGGCATAGTTTCTTAGAACATTTTGTTGCAGCGTTTGAAAGAGGTTTAAGTATTCATTGCATTTCGTTTGTGAGCTCAAAGCAGGTTCTGCAGGTTTGAGCTATGAATAATTCTTGCCTTCGGCCAGTTCTGATGCGATTTCCAACTGGGCACATTTTAATTTTGCATATATTTCTATTAGAAATGCCACATATTCGGGCGAAACTGCGTCCATCACACACTGCTATGCAGCTAATTCCTCGAATCCGCTGCACTTGGCTACGATTGCTGCACGCGATTTGTTGGCTCAACAGCAATTCCAAAGACAAAGCTTCTGGAATTCCAAATGCCAATTTCAATTGCGACCTGTTCTGCAGAATGACGCGGCCAAAGAGTTCTACGGGCGTTCACGTGAATGGGGCCAATTGAACGTTGCCCTGTCTGCCAATTGATGATTCAGGAACTGCATTTTCCTTTTCTGGTTAATTTTGTGGTCTCTTTTTTGAGTTAGTTCGTGGTAAAGAGCATGTGTCAAGAAGGGTCATTGCGTGGCATTGTATGCCTATCACAAGGGTAGAAGGAAGTCGAACGAGTCTATAGGATGTTATTCCATACGATCGTAAACAACATGTCAATTTGAATGGTGAATTGTCACATGTGCACGGGTGTGAGAAACTTGTTATTAGCATTCATATGTCACTTAAGTCTCTAGTAATTTGCAATTCGAGTACCATAAACTGTAAATGAATCATCTGATCCGTGATAGAACAATTCTCCAGGGAAAAGGCTAGTTTTTACCTATTCAAAGGTTTTTTTACACAATTTACGGCATAAAGTGGCCTTTTCTGGGATTTTTTCTCTCACAATGCCACACGCAATGAAAGCTTTTAAAGCTTTTATTTGCGTTTACAAGCCTGGCTTCCATTGAGTTACACGACTGAGATGATACGACTCCTGATTGCTTGTTTGCTTGAACCCCTTCTCGAGAGCCCCTTTTCGGTGGGAGCCATAGTTCCTTTCTATCACTCAGGCGGGCTCTGGAGTAGACAAGTCTGATCCATGAACGTATAACTTGTCATATAAAAAGCTCTTATTCGTATGTGAATAAAAGCTTCTCAAACAACCTTTCACGCGGAAAAGAGAGCTTTCTAGGTAACGAATTATTCGGTCACGGATCAGACGATTAGACTCCTGGTGGAGTATGAGTAATATTGCTAAGCTTCTTCAAGATTCAATGCTAAATAAGTTGTGATATTGTTCACTCACTTATGCCCTATTTTTCTTTACCTTTAGCGATGTTTTTTGCTCAGCACTTATTTTCGAATGACTAAAAAGTTCACACTTTGCGTTTAAGTGTATGTGTGTCAGTGTGTGTAAGTGTGTGTAAGTGTGTTTGTGTGTATTTGAATTCCAAAATCGTTAACCAAACTGTGACTGTGCTGATTCAACTGTTTTTCAAGGCCTGAGTTTCTCTTCCTGGTTGTTAACATTTGCATGGCGTCATCTGCTCTCACAGTCTGTGTGATTAAAAATTGTTAACAATTGTATTTTGGTATCTACGACTACAATCGTAGGCCTACTGAATGATATTCCGCCATCGCTTTGCCAATCACTGGTATAATAACTATCAGTATTCGCCACGGACTGCTCAAATATATACAAAACCGTTTCCAAGTTCGCCTTGTTGTGTCACAATCAGTTGTTATGTCAATATCAGCTGTTATGCCAAAATCAGCTGTTATGTCAATATCAGCTGTTATGCCAAAATCAGCTGTTATGTCAAAATCAGCTGTTATGCCAAAATCAGCTGTTATGTCAATATCAGCTGTTATGCCAAAATCAGCTGTTATGTCAATATCAGCCGCTAAACGAGACCTTCAGGCACTCTGTTCAAGCTCAAAGGATACAACAGGGTTCGTGTCAGCCGAATGAATTGCGTAAATAGCTCGAAGTCATCTCAAGTACTCATATATTCCAATAATGGCAGCGATCAATCGTGCATCGGCAATTAAAATATTGTTCAAATTCCACGCCGTTTATTTTCTAGTTAATTTTAAAATGCATGAGCAAAGCTCAGGTTTTATAATGATGTTTCTGCGTGTTGGGAGAGAATTACAAAAATAGTTCCAATTAAAAAAATTAGCAACACTTTTTCTACGTCAAAAAAAAAAGTATCATCTTCAAATTGCAATTGGAAAATTTGCGCGCATAACTTTTAAATAGAAAAATGCAAAATCGTGTACTATTTAGAGGTGGTGGTCAGCGGGTGCTGGTGTCAATTTATGAGTGAGGACGGCAGGGTGGGAATACGCTGAATTGATGGTGGGAAAATGTGTGCTTGCAAATTCGAATTTGCACGAGCGTGAAGAGCAAAAACAAAATCAAAAACAAAAACAAAAACATTTCCCTGTAATTTAGTTTGCCGCAGAAAGTTGAAAGGAAAACACTCATTTGCAACTGCGGTGATCGCAGCTGTAGTTGTAGTTGTTGTTGTTGTTGTTACGGTGGGTGTTGTTTTCGCTGTCATAGTTGTTGTTGTTGCCGTAAAGGCCAAACGCGGTGTTGTTGTGCACCATCATCGATCGATCGATTGTGCGCGGCGCGTTCACCCGGTCAAGTTCAAATGTTGCACAACCGCGAAAGCGTTCATCCACACAGCCACAAACACACACACACACACACACACACACACACACACACACACACTCACTCACTTAGTCACTAACACCGAGAGACTCGGAAACACGCAGGTACAACCGCACCGACGCACGCACACAACGACAGAGCGATTAACGGAAGCAGCTCCGAATTTTGGTGCCTGCTCGAAGTCGCAAGGAATTTCCGTTGGCGAGAAGTAGTCTTCGCGAATTTGCCGCTTCGATCAGTTCACACGCAACCAGCTGAAATAGTGCGATCACTCCGGGAGCTCAGTGAAAAAAAAATTCTCAACAGAGAATCAATTACAAAAAAAAAAAAAAACAATTAAATAAAAACAATCGAACATTTTTATTTTCTATTATTTTCTAGCAGCAAATCACAAAAATTAATTAATTAATTATATTAAAAAACAAAACAAAAAATTCATTAACATTTTACACAACGAAGTGCTTCAAAATAATTGTGAAAAATTTCCTTATAAATTAACTTTTAATTGTCCGCTCAGTTAATTATTTTGTTAATTATTTTATGCGTCGCTCGAAAGGTATGTCAATAGTTGTTAATTCCCATGTCACTAACGTAATCAAGCGAAAAAACCGGTTTTCCGATCTGGCAATGCCGTTTGCCCGCTATTGGCGCTCTACGCTGAAATTGGTGGGTAGCCTGCTTCGGCACGAAGGCTGAGTCCACTTCCCTATCGCACATTGGCGCTGAACTTGGGTCGATCTGATACTCGTGATCGAAAAATGTGTTGCCTCCAAAGTGTCAGACTGTGATGAGCTTCTGTGTGACGATTCGATCACAGCTTTTGCAAAATGCATAGCAAAAAAGAGCTTTTCCGCTCTTGTGGATGCAAAATATAAAGTAAAAAGAGCTTTTTACCCGACGAGTTCTTCAACGCGGGTATCGAAGCTAATCCTTAACTTTTGAGTGTGGAAATATAAAGTGCAAAAACCCTTTTTCCCGAGGATGTTATTCCAAATCATAAACAAAAAGAGCTTCTTACCCGGCGAATTATTCGATCCCGAGGGACCTGACAGCTTCTGCGAAATATATACGTGCCATGATGCTGTTCTTGATTCATGTCCTCCAGCAATTAAATCCCTCGTATACAGAAGCTGCGTTTCTGTCGGGGTTCATTTATTGCCCTGCTATTGACACTATAACAATTTTTCAGCGACTCTGAACTGAACCGCCTCGTGGGCCGGGTCAGATATCAGCGTTATTATTCATACTACCCCGAACAGAGTACTCTCTGTTTGGTTTTGTTTCTTTCGTGATAAATTCATTCACCATTGGACACAGTGTAGGGTGCAGCCAGGGTCTTAGAGTGAACCAGGGTCTAGTGAGTGACTGTGATCCTGTGAAAGAACGGTGTGTTCTCTGCTGACACACGAGTATCGTGATGAGCAGTGCCAACAGTACCAGCGGCTCCAATTTCTTAGCCAAACCGCGAAAGTTCCCATTCCTAGCAGAGAGCTTCATTTCCTAGGATCCAAGCAAAATAATTCCTAGCCTCCATTTTGGTTGGTCACGTTTGAGTATGGTTTAGTTTTGTAGATCTCCAGAAAAATGATGTTGGTTGACGTGTGCCGGTGCGAACCTCGCATGAGCGATACTCGAAGTGGGAGACCCTGTTGCTCCACTTTCCTCTCCGGGGACATTCGTTTACACCGCATTCTCCAGAGTGGGTTCGCCTATATCTTTGCCCCTCAATCAGTTCTGGACTTTACACGGCTCGCGTTCTACTTTTGCTTAAATCGCTTGAAGAACGCACACGCATGCCTCAGCTGGTGGAGGGGCTGGTCTGTGTTTTGTTTCGTGTTTTCCTTTCAATACGCAAAATTAGTTCAAGATGTGATAATTTTCCTAGTCCAATGCCAGATTTGAAATGACGTACTCTGTTTTGGATATAAAATTTATAATGATTCAGGCATTAAGATCAATAATTGATCGAATGCCTTGCAGTGTTTCGCGTGCCAATCGACATTGACAATGGAGGAGCCATTAACCTTTGAGCGCACGTGGTGCCCATTTCGGTACACGATTGTCGGCATTCGCACTCAACGTGACCATGTAAATAAAATGCTTGAATGTGTTCATTTTTATTGTTCTTTTTGGAAAAGTTCTGGAGTTGATTTCATGGGCCCGGCATTGAAGGGTTAAACAGTGAATTTATTTGCGTACTTGTTTAAGAAATTGACATTGAAATATTTCTCGTCAAGTGGCCGGAGTATTTACTACGGAATGCACGAGCATGTCATTAAATTAATTTTAGAATGTAGAGTACTCACTTATAGTATGCGCTATACCCTACTATATGCGGCCGCATCGTTTTTGAACATTTCCGACATCTTTTCTCCTCACAATTCTCTGCGGGGTCTACGGGGAGGCTGAGTACAAAAAGGAATCCCATTGTCGACCAGCCTATAAAAGGTGGTTCAGCTCGAGAAACTGGCGAGGAGAATGTCGAGTCTAGCGGTAAAACACGAGATCTGGGTAACAGCCGCTATATAGCAATTGAGAGACTGGAAAGGGTAATCAAATAGCTTCTCTGATGACCTGTATATTGAGGAAGATGCAACTAGAATCTAGACAACGTATGCAGCAACAGGAGTCCAGAGCACGTGTGCAGCAATAGAGAGAGACAGTTATATATACGAAGACAGATATATAGATAGAGAGGATAGTCATGTGGATGATAGATCTAAGTAGGTACATACACAAGGGTAGATCGAGATATGCAGTTTGACATATATACGGAGATAGAGGGCTGAGAGCGACCAGAGGATAAATGGATAGATATGTAGGCAGAGTCAGAAAATGTCTGCATGCAACGTGCCCACCAGAACTAATAGTCTGGCCTAATCTCAGCTGCAACATGTGTGCCGGATCGTGCAGCGCCCCCGCCTGGCTGTACAGTGCATATCGCCAGGGCGAGTGCTGTACTGTGCACGCGTATGCAAGCGATCCCGTTTAGTGCACCATGAGAGCGACATTCAAATTACATTTTAATCGGAATTTTGTTCAATGAGTCGCGACTGCTGCCCTCCTCCTTAGTCTTGCTTTATGTATATTTGACGCTCGCAGTTCTTGGCGTTTTCCTTGCAGCGTCTGCGACTGGGCTTGGCTGGGCAGTTGCTTAATGAGCTGAATTGCAATTGCTTTCGTTGCTTCTACTTGTGTGTGGACTTTGCGATTTGCATTGCAACCTGAGCTCGTCGCTGAACATGGAGTGCAGCGCACTACACAGGAACCCGAACCGGCGACAACCAGGCGTGGAGTGAGACACACGTGCCGAGCCGTCTGCTTTTTGCTGTCTCATTTGCATCCTCATTATCTAATTACAGTTTTCTTGCACTTGCAATGGGCGCAGCAAGCAATTTGTGTTGAAAGCAGGCAGGAGCGGAAACATCGGCACCACAGGTACTCGCAACTGAAGGGAATTCCTGGTCAGTCTGTTCTCCCCTATTTTGTGCAGCAGTTTCTCTACAAAGTTGGTCTGGGACAGCCTTGCTTGCCACTAACTTTACAAAGGAATATACCAATGGCCAGTTGGAGTCGATCGAATCAAAGGGTTTTTGTGCCACAACGAGGAAGCGGGAATCGAATTTTGTGTACCCAACACATCCCCCAAAACACACGCACCCACACACGCACACTCTAGTATTTGTACAGGTGTGCCTCCAGACACACCTTCATGTATGCGGGTGTGCACGTGTGTGTGTGCTGCCAGTACTTTGCTTCAAATCATCCACTCACCTTTGCTCTGCACTCGACAATCAGTCTCAGTCGGAAATTGCCTCATGATCAGCTGTTCTCATTTGCATAAATTGCTCGCCTATGAAATTGTTTTGGCAGGCAATTTTGCCGTGATCATGATCGACCCATGTGGTCCTTCCGTCCCACCGAACCAGCCGAACCCACCGCTTCAACCGCATTCAGTAATCAGGCGTCTGGGTTGGCTTTTGAGCACTTTGCGCAAGCCAACTCACTCAAGACATTAACTCATTCACTGACACAGCTGATTAACAGACTCAGTGTTGCCAACCCACGACTACACGGCCAAAGAGGGAAATTTCATTAATTTTTGTGTTAATATAAAGTAAATAAAGTGTTTCTTTGTTCCCCATAAACTCGTGGCCTTGAGTGATATTCAGGTTTAGTCAACATACGGAATTAACCAGCAGTCTATGGCGTGAGGAAATTGGAGTAGTTTGCTCAATTCAGCAAATTCCATCTCCATGTGCAAATAAAGACTTGATAAAGTTTTGAACTCGTTCATGATGTCGATGGGCAGATGAGACTAGGTTGTCTAAAAAAGACTTAAAAGGCTGGAAGCAAAGAATTATAAAGTCATGGAACGAACGAACGACAAAGTTCAAATCGAGTTGAGACCTTGTACGATGATATTGAGGTGTGGCTCTGTAAAATGTCAGCTATATGTTTGTAGGTGAAACAAAATGCTCATTCATTTGAAAGATTCACTGGCAGATTCCTTTCTAAAACTCAAATTGTATCAAGTCAATTGAACAGTTGCTTCGATGCGCTGTGGGGGTAATGAACAACCTAAACTTGTACGAAACCGTACCGACTGATCCGTGCTTAAGTCTATTTTGGGTAACTGAGATGCCGGCAAGTGGTGGGACAATTCCCTACGTAAAGGAGCTGTATACGTGTACAGAAAAGTGCTTCAGGTCGTTTGACGGAGATGAACAATTGTTCCCTAAAGAGGACTCGAAAACAGGCGTTCAGTTTTATAGTGTTCGTAGTTTAGAACTTTTTATGGTTCTTTTTTGTCCGTTCTTCTTGTTTGTCTGGTTATTTATTCGTGCGGAAAGCAACTTATTGAGCGAACGTTTTTCGTTAGTAGACCAGGACGTGGCCAGGAGAGTAATACTGGAAGAGAATATGACTAATAAGTCCACCGTTTATCTGTCATATGAAGTAAGATATGAGTGGTCTAGCCCAACTATTCGCTATCTGAGAGATAACTTCAGTCTTACAGGTAACTTCAGTCTTACAGGTAACTTCAATCTGACAGATAACTTCAATCTGACAGATAACTTCAATCTGACAGATAACTTCAATCTGACAGATAACTTCACTCTGACAGGTAACTTCAATCTGACAGATAACTTCAATCTGACAGATAACTTCAATCTGACAGATAACTTCAATCTGACAGATAACTTCAATCTGACAGATAACTTCAATCTGACAGATAATTTCAGTCTCACAGATAACTTCAATCTGACAGATAACTTTTGATCTCACTCTTTATGTGATGAGTCAGAAAACGGCCGAAATTGGAAGAGCTTTGCTACGCGGTTGGCAACACTTTCCTGGCCTGCCGAGCGCCCAGCCAGCGTTTAGCAAGCGAGCGCACGAGCGAGCGGCGCATTTGTATCTCACAGTCTCACTGGCTTAGTTGCGAATAGGGTACTTTACTGGCTGCCGCACGTATCTTAAAATAGTTCTTTACGTGCTCTCGCCTGGTGCTAACACGCGCGCGCTCTGCCTCTCCTGGTTACTCGCACTTTCACTTTCGCGTCATAGATCAGCTATTTTAGGTCGGTTTCTTTCAGTGTAAGTGATCCGCCGTGTGTACCGAGAAGTATTGAAATGTTCATTTCGAATGCTGTTCTAATTTTGCACAAAATAGAAAATAACCTTTTTTCATTACGACATTTTTTGAGATCGGTCTTTATCAAAAAAAAAAATAATAATAAATAAATAAAAAATGAAGAACCGTAAAAAAAGAATAACAATTTAAAAGCAATTTTTTCTGTTCTTTGTTGTTGTTTCTTGTGCGTTCTCATTGTGGTTGGATTTGCATTCTCGGCGAGCTGTTGCGACACGTGGTCGTGGGATTGCTGGTCTTTAAGTGGAGTGCTTGTCCGCACTCAAACAGACATCGACAGACAAAAGACAAACCGAAAAAATGTGGACTCGGGCCGGGGCTCCAGTCCAGTCAGTCCAGTCAGAGGCCCAACTTCAGTGGGGTTCGCTCTGTGCCATGGTGGAATGTGTGTAGCAATTGTAAGAAATTCTGGAAGTGGGGCTTGATTAACGCCAAAGCATGTGCGTGTGCCTGTGTGTGTGTGTGCCTGTGTGTGTGTGAGCGCGTGTGTTTATGTGTGAGCACGAAGAAAGTGGCTAATTCATGATTTCCTCTGGATATTTCGGTCCACACTGGTCTGCTTTTTCGATTGACTTGCTTTTCATTCATCGACTTCGTCGTCCTTTCTCATCAAACCATCTGAAAATCGGAGAATCGAGAGGGTTATCGCAACACTGTTTCTCTGCGCTTACCTTCCCGTTGCCTTTAACGTAGGCATATCATTGGAGGAAATGACTTCCCTTTTCGCAGATATTTCTGCCTGTTTTGTGTGGAGGTGTCTCTTTGCTTTCCTTGCGATCTGTGATCAGATCGGATACAATTCTTTGGAACTGTTTGAGGGCGATATTAGAAAAGGGAACTAAACTTGCTCTGGGGCTACACATCTAAACACACACGCCGGGGTTTCAGTGTAAGTGTTGTGTTCTTCCGCCTTCTTATTAGTGCCGCCTTCCTCTTCTTAAGGGGCAAATCGAATGTTCTGGGCCGTGATCGAAAACTTGTCACGCAAAGAGCTCTTTCTTATAGAAACTTCCTATACAAACAGAGCTTTTTCCCATACAAACAGAGCTCTTTACGATTCGAGTTTTTTATAATATATTCTCTTCTGAAGATGAAGACTGCTTTTCTAATCCCTACCCACGGTTGAGGAAGGGGAGTGTCAGAAGTTGTATCTTGATTTCCATGAATGACAAAAAATACGAAGAGGCCTCAGGGCACAAGGAACGAATCGGAAAAACTATCCAAAGACCTACCTACCTACCCGCACTAGCAGTTCAACATCCTTCCAAAATCTGTCTGCCATTTGGTGAAACGTAGTAAACAGTGCTAACCACCTATGCAAGATGCTTCCTTTCCCGGTTCATGGATTTCTGCACGACTGATAGAAACTCTTACCGAACTTATTTCGTCTTCCATCGACGTCCACTGGATGAGACAAGGCACAATCCAGAATAGGTAAGCACGACTCATAGACAGAAGAGTACAGTGGCGCAAACATGCTTAGGTAGGTAGGTAGGAGTGGCCGCCCAGTTTGCCAAAAGCACACTTGAGCACACATAATGGCCCATTGTGATACCACGGTGTGGCGCCGTTCAAGAACTGACTAAAAAGTTCCCATACTTGGGATGGTGATAGTCAACGCAAGGACAGTGCCACAAACACGCTTACATAGTGAACAAAACCATCGATTGGGGTAACGGGAAAAATACCATATTATTGCTTTTATAGCTTTTATAGCCGGAATCCAGTGATCCATTTCCATCAATCACACTCGTGGCAGGACTTATTCTAGTGCTGAGCCGGCCGCTATGCTCTAGTGCGATTGCACCACTTTGAGTTGGCAGCACTGGCAGAAAAAGTCACCATAAAAAACGAAAAAAATTACTCACTTTAAGCCCGAATGAAATGTCAAGAACATGTGTTTGGCAAACAGTGCTGCCAAATCACTTCATCAGAGCCGTGGGCTGCCGAAACGCCGCTGTTACTCGTGATTCGTCTGTGCCAAAATTTCGTTGATATCTCACAGCGCAGTCACCCCACAATTCCACACAACTACTGTTCTTTAACGCTTTCAGTTCTTGGTATCACCAGTTTCTGTGTAAAGACTCAATGGAAGACGCCACGGACAAAGAAAACTCAGCTCGGAAATGACGCACACCCAATCACTTGGATTCTTACTTTCGTTTCTCATCCTCTTGGTAGACTCAAAAGCCACTACAAAAGCCCCTCGTGCCAAACCTCAACTTTGAGACACGGGCAATAATTACTATATTTCCGATATACCGAGAATCCGTAGTACGCCCCAATCCGAGTGAGCGTTCGACTTGCTGCATTAGTCTCTCACTCCAGAGCTTGCTAGGAATCGGAGCCATGTCTGCGTGTATGTTGTATCAATTCTGAAGAAGTGCAAATTCGTTCATCGATGATGTGACAGCCGGGGTGTGGCATTAGTATCTCGCCGTCATTTGTGCCTATTTAAGGAGTGTGATCCCCAAGCTGATGTATCAACTACTTCTCTATAACTTCTCTACTGGCTTCCTTCCCACTTTTCTCACTTTTTCCCGTTGTATCGATTTTCGGGATTCTCCGTACCTTTTGCTCTGATCCTCCTACTCTCCACATGCCGAAGACGCACAATCCATGGTAACTTTTGTGTGGTTGACTTACTTCTAATTGTGTTTGACATGTTTTCACAAGTCTGGAAGCCTGGTAATCGGACGCACTTCATATAATGAGTTCAGTGGGTGTTTTTATCCAGAGATGAGATTATTTTAAAACTTTTCTATCTGCTGATCTATCTGTCTAAGATCATATTTCTTTCTATCTACAGATCTATCTGTCTAAGATCATATTTCTTTCTATCTACTTCGCCAACACTATAGAAAGAGTGATCTGTTTCGGGGACAGACTAATCAATCAGTCATGTCAGTCGTAATCAATCAAACTATTCGTAGCCGATTGACCCAGCAATGACTGCCAGTGTCATTAACCAGTGTCATTAAACATGCCAGTGTCATTAACGATTATACCAGATAAGGATGAGGAGTTAAGCATAAGAAGAAGGCCGTAGTGGAGCTGCAGGGAATGGAGTTTCATTATCAATTGATCACCAGATAATCGGAGGCGTAATGAACGCTCCCAACGGAAGTGATGATTTTTGAGGGCTGATTTCTCCTCTTCTGAAGTGAAACTACGTGTGAGATTTTCCTTCTCCTTTCTCTATACTTAAGGGTGCTATACTTAAGTGTCCTATACTTCAGTGTCCTGCACTTAAGTGCCCTGTACTTCAGTGCCCTGTACTTCAGTGTCCTGTACTTGGGTATGCTTTGGACAGAGAATTCCCCTTGCTAATCAAATTATGGTTGAACAACCTTGCTCAGCTTTAAGTTTAATAGCTTTGTACCTGCCACCGCCCCTCCTCCAGCCAGACAGACATGTGTCCATTCTCCCAGAGAAGCGCAGACACACTCACGTCACAGATAGGGAGTGATTTACGACTCGCAGGTAACTGCTTGAAACTGAAATGGGCCCATGCAGTGGGAAAGCGGACGAACCGAGATTAGATTGAATTTATCTTGAATTATCAATTAGCAAACATTGCGTGCGTGCGCAGGCGTCGCTTCCAATGACGCTGGCGGCGAGGGCGGCCGGTGCGTGCCCAGTTGGTAACAAATGCGCGCCGACAGACGCTGGAACCGCCGCGTTCAACTGCTGAAATTAGCATTTTTGCTCAAGTGCGGCAATCGCATTTTTGTGTTGCCAGCCACGAGCGTTCCTCCGACGGTCGAATGTGGCTCAGGTGGGCCACAAACAATCGGACGATAATAACGAGCAATAAAAATGAAATTATAAAAAATCGGCACAAAATTCCGCACGATAATCGTGGAAAAATCGCGCAGATAAAACTCGGCGCGTTCGCGTTGCATGCGCAGCGATTTAAATTCGGGCGCTGAAACATTTCCAAATAAACTCTTGAATTTAGTGGAAAAAGATACGGAAAATACACAATAATCGGGGATATATAAGAGAGGGATTTCATTTTTGTACAATCTGTTTATTTTTTAATATTTATTCTCATTTTTACACAAGAAAATTCGCTTTGTTGTTGTCTTGAAAGATAGAAAATTGCTGAAAGCGCCCGTGTTCACAACAAAGAGTATGAGTGCTCTATTTAAACAAGTGCACTGCACACTCACGCACACGCACACACCCGCACACGCGCAGGCACACCAAAGGAGAATTGTTTGTCAAACATCAAATATGATTTGCGCAGCTCTGAAATTAAAAAAATAATTAACAAAAACACTCTCCAGCTGCAGAAGAGCAGAGGCTTCAGTTGTTGTTCCGCTTAACTGAGTTGACTGACGTATTTGCTTGGGTGTACCCACGTGTGATAGTAGCAGAGCAAGTGCCCCTGGCGCAAAATTTGTAACCCTAGGCAAAAACAATCACACATCGGCTGCACATATCGCCAACTTAGGCTCTGGAAATGTTCTTTACGAGCGTACAGGAATGTGGGTTCGTACCTACTCTTCTAGTTTTGGAGACATCTTACTCTCCAATATATAGATGTGTGTGGAAAATGGGCGTACCGCATATATAACACACCTCATCTTTATGTAAAATCTCAGATGAATATCTGCTTTTGTTCTGGAACTCCATGGAAGAAGTCAGGAAAGTCCGAGAGAAGAACATGGCTAAAACGACTCAGGAAGCGATACTGGACAATGTCATGCCTACTTTTGGAATAAGCCCTATTTCTACAACACAACACACAGCTGCAGAATCTGCCGAAGTCAGTGCTCAGGGCGTTCGAATGAACGAGCAAAAAGTGTGGAAAGAAGTGAGGCAGAGTTAGTTTGAAAAGTTTCAAACTAACTAATGAAAAGTGAAAAGTGCTTGCTGAAAAGTCTCTATAACCTAGTCCTGATATAAACTGCTGCTTCGGACCTCATCTTACAACATAAATCAGCTTGCTGCACAAGTCTCTTACAAAATAAATCTGCTAACAAACTCATAATCCCCTTAATAAATTGTTGTTTGTTGTTGCTTACGACATAAACTGCTTACGACGTAAACTGCATGCGACGTAATCTTATTGCAACATAATCTCATCACGACATAACCGCCTCACGACATCAATTGCATACGACATAAATTGCTTGGAACATAAACTGTTTGCGACATAATCTCATTGCGACATAGTCTCCTTGGAGCATAATCTCCTTGCGACATGAACTGCTTACGGCATGAACCGTTTGCGACATAATCTCATTGCGACATAATCTCATTGCGACATAATCTCATCACGACATAACCGCCTCACGACATCAATTGCATACGACATAAATTGCTTGGAACATAAACTGTTTGCGACATAATCTCATTGCGACATAGTCTCCTTGGAGCATAATCTCCTTGCGACATGAACTGCTTACGGCATGAACCGTTTGCGACATAATCTCATTGCGACATAATCTCATCACGACATAACCGCCTCACGACATCAATTGCATACGACATAAATTGCTTGGAACATAAACTGTTTGCGACATAATCTCATTGCGACATAGTCTCCTTGGAGCATAATCTCCTTGCGACATGAACTGCTTACGGCATGAACCGTTTGCGACATAATCTCATTGCGACAGAATCTCATCACGACATAACCGCCTCACGACATCAATTGCATACGACATAAATTGCTTGGAACATAAACTGTTTGCGACATAATCTCATTGCGACATAGTCTCCTTGGAGCATAATCTCCTTGCGACATGAACTGCTTACGGCATGAACCGTTTGCGACATAATCTCATTGCGACATAATCTCATCACGACATAACCGCCTCACGACATCAATTGCATACGACATAAATTGCTTGGAACATAAACTGTTTGCGACATAATCTCATTGCGACATAGTCTCCTTGGAGCATAATCTCCTTGCGACATGAACTGCTTACGGCATGAACCGTTTGCGACATAATCTCATTGCGGCATAATCTCATCACGACATAGCCTCCTCACAACATCAATTGCATACGACATAAATTGCTTGGAACATAAACTGTTTGCGACATAATCTCATTGCGACATAGTCTCCTTGGAGCATAATCTCCTTGCGACATGAACTGCTTACGGCATGAACCGTTTGCGACATAATCTCATTGCGACATAATCTCATCACGACATAGCCCCCTCACAACATCAATTGCATACGACATAAATTGCTTGGAACATAAACTGTTTGCGACATAATCTCATTGCGACATAGTCTCCTTGGAGCATAATCTCCTTGCGACATGAACTGCTTACGGCATGAACCGTTTGCGACATAATCTCATTGCGACATAATCTCTGTACAGCGTAGTTTGTTTATTCTAAAACGTGTTTAGAATATTCCGCTGTGCAGCCCATTGCGCCGTCGACTGTTGCGCGTGCCCCACGAGCCGAGCCAAGCTGCAGAATCTGCGCATCCTGCCCGGTTTGCTTACGTGACGCTGGCGGCAGCGGGCTCCCTTTGTTCTCGCCAATGGATGTGCTCAATTTCAATCTAAAACGATGATTTTTTCACAGTTTGACAGTGTGCTTACGTGCCTACAGCGGGTGGGGTGGGTGTGGGGGTGGCTGTGTGCGTGTGCCTGCCAGTGAGTGAGCTTTTGCTTCTCTTTCTTTCCTACATGGAAAGTCGTTAATTGGAATTCTTTTGATGCGAGTATCTTTGGGAAAGATTCGGAAATTTCATTACAAAAGCCATTAAAATTTCATTGCTTTCACACACACACGCACAAACAAACACACACACATGAGCAGAGAGAGACACACGACCACGCACACCGACATGCCCGACACGAGCATGCGTCCTCACCCGGAGCCAGAAGCTCGTGAAGATGAGATGAAGTCTTATCAACACGCAGATTAAAGATAATATTTCCATTGGCTTTTTATTGCCGTAGCGCCAACGCGCCAGACAGACCACCGGCATAAAATTACACAACAACAAAAATCGGATTGAATTTCGCGTCGGCTGCGCATGAAGTGCACTTGCGCATGCGCGCAGTTTTTACGGCCGTTGAAAGTAAAGCAAACAAACAAACAAACAAGTGCAGAAATTCGCGGCCGCGGCCGATTGCAGTCGACGCAAAAAAGAACAACACAAAAACAATAACAACAACAACAACAACAACAACAACAACTTCAAAGAAGAAGCTTGCTTCTTTCTGGCCCCACCACCACCCTCAGATACAATTGTTTTTGCCATTTGCCCGCCTTCCTTTGAGAAACTGATATATCGGGCATACAAATTATCATTAAATAAACATAAACAGAATATTTGATATTTATTTCATTGCTGAGCCCGAGTTCTAATCCAGTCCATTATTCTTTTCATCTCATTGCAGTATTTCGATGGGGTGACTTGTGGAAACGAATACTCCTGAACCCGGGACCAAAAGGTGAGTGCAGTGAAGCGAATTTCACTTAAGTGGGAGGGGAGAGGGGGTGATGTATAGTGAGGTGCATATTTGCTCTAAGCTTTAGGCAGGCACTAATTTGAACTGGAAAGGGAAGGCAATTGTTCCATTGGCAATTGTTCCATTGGCAAATGTTACTCCCAGTCCAGTCCCTTTTCAAATTGTTTGAGTGGAAAAGGGACCGAGAGTAGGAGACAATGTCCAAAGCATGACAGAAACACAAAATGTGACCTTTCTCTGCTTGTATGAGTGATCACAATAAGTCTCGATGACGTCACAAAGTACCTACAAAGAGATTTCAATGGATTGATACCGCCGGGCCGGGCCACGGGACACGAACATAAAATAATAATAAATGTTAAAAAAGAGTTATAAAGCATAAGTTATTTGTAGGGCGTGAAAGGGGCGTGGCAGGGTTAGAAACATCCCAAATTGCCAAATTAGAAGCAGAAATCATTTCCGAGCCCTGTAATCATTGAAAACAAAAGAAAGGTAAAGCCAACAACAAATTCGCAAGCAAATCAAGCAATCTGAATATACATATATACTCGTACATATATATTTTCTTTCACCAAATTGTTGTGCTTTGAATTTTTCCGTGGCTCTCGGTGAGAAAAATGCGCATAAATAAATTTTACATTTCACTTTTGGCGTTTCCCTTCAAAGTGACTTCATAAATGTAAATGTAAGTTTGATTTATTCGTGCGCGAATGTGTGTGTGCGAGTGGGTGTGTGGGCGTGGGTGTGTGGGGACCAAGTTTGCATTGTTCGACGCTTGATTTGTTTATCCGAACGATTTCCCACATTTCAATTTGCTGTAATCGCTTTTAATGCGGAATTTATGTGCATCTATTTGCGGCCCATGCGATCTTCCTCATGCACACCCTCCGCCGGACCCTCCGCTGAAGGAGGCATCTCTTTTATATTCATTTTTATGATTATTTTCTTTTAATTCTACTTTTCTTTGCTTTGAATTCTTTTTGTTCTATGGGTTTTTTGTTGTTTGTTTTGGTTTAAAATAATCTTTGAAGAGCAGCGAACGATCGAAGCTTCCTTCTACATTACCACTTCCGTGGCGTCATTGCTTCTGGTTCCCCACTTACATGTGAGTTGGGGGCAGTTGCCGTTACCTCCAATTTCTTGAAAACATAGACATGAATCCATTGTAGCTGGTTCGGGGATACCTTAGGCGCCGTTCGTCGTTTCATCTGCCATTTTTTATGACAGTTTCGATGAAGTATTTTTGATGATTGGCGATTCCAGTCCATGGTTGGTCATTATACTCGACATGCCAGTGTGTGGAACAACCGCCCAATTGAGCACCACATGAGCATTCCTATACTACGATCATATCTCTTCTTTCTATGAGCAATTTTGATGGGACCAGCGCCAATTTAATCTACCGAGTTATAGTTCTTTAGCTCAATAGTGTCCTGCCAAGCAGACTGATGGAATTGTTAGCCACACAAATAGGGTTCGATCTGTTTGGATTAGTTGTGAATATACTCGCGCAGACTTCCTTTCCAACTCAGTTCTTATTATTATCTAGAACAATTCCACATGCAAATTATCCGCATTGAATCCTGGTGTCCCTTCCATTATTTACCTTCCATGGGTGATTCTAAATGAAATTGTCCAATGCTGGACCAAAATGTACTTCAATCATGTTCTGGAACAATTGCACATGCAAATTATTTGTTGGTTTTGCCATCCATGAACGACTCCAATTGAGTAGCTTGGCTCTGTGGAAGAAGTCTCGCTGGCGGAACCAAATCTGCCTTACACATGGCCCCACCCCCGTCCTCAACTGGGCAACAGTACTGCTGGGATCATGGATGATCCCTCCTCCGTGTCCGGAAGGACATATCTTTCAGACCACAAGAGCACTTACGGCCGGAATTCAAACAAACCCATCCATCCTTCCCCTCGTCCGCTCCCTCTGAATTCCGTGGCGTATATTCGCCGGCACACGCCCGACTCGGGAAATTGACATCATAAAAAAGGCATTTCACTTTTATTGCCAACAAAAGATCACATAGGCATACACACACACATACACACACAAACTCAAACACCCATACTCACACACACACACACACACACACAATTTGAATTTCTTGCCTTCGATAATCGTCGATGATGTATTCGCAAGCGCTGCAAGCTTTCAATGCGGCTACTGGCGGCTTAAGTGAAAAGAATGTGAAAATCATGAAACCCAGAAAGATTTTCACTGAACTGCTCCACACCCTACACATGGCCTTGCAACGTTTCTATGACTCCGTAGGCCCTTGTTGGACCCACGGCTTTGCAGTTAATCTTCACCCAGCGATGTGTGAGGTTTGTTTTGAGCATCAACCATGCCCACTATTGCTCGGTACCTCCTGCAGCCGAAAGTCGTAATACACATTTGCAGAGTGTAGCGACCATAAAGAGAAAAACAAAGTATTTCTGTTATTTTTCGGCTTTTTATTGAAATATTTTCAATGCTTTGTTCAGCTCTGATAAAGTAATTTTTCTTCTGCTTGTTTCTGCTCAAAGGAACTCGCTCGTAAGTGCCGAAATAATTGCAAACAACATACATAATGATTATGAATGTTCCCAAAAGCTGTTGCCAGTATGCTGCTGGGTGTGTGGAAACACGTGGGAATTCCTCGCACAGCGTCCAACAGACCCCAATTGCGTAGGCTGTCCATGATTGATTATTCTTTCTACAAAAGATTCCATGGAATAATCGCTTTGTTTTTGCAGCATTCTTTGCCTTTTCTCACACAAAAATAATATCGATTATTTCTGGAACAACTGCTTTCTTCATAGGCAAGCAGGCGCCTTTTCTTCATCCCCATTTTAATTTCGAGCATTCGCGTTTTTCCACTTTAGCCTCTCCTTTCTTGAATTTCCTCTTCTTTCATGAGCAATTGCTGATCTCCTGAACTACCGCTTTTCTCTGAATGAACCCTCTGAGCTACGGAAACCGTTTCGCTCTTTATTAGTCCTTCAATTCTCGACCAACCGCTTCCTTATTCGGCTAATTTTCCATTTATAGCCTCTCCTTTCTTGAATTTCCTCTTCTTTCATGAGCAATTGCTGATCTCCTGAACTACGGGTATTCTCTGAATGAACTCTCTGAGCTACGGAAACCGTTTCGCTCTCTATTAGTCCTTCAATTATCGACCAACCGCTTCCTTATTCGGCTAATTTTCCATTTATAGCCTCTTCTTTCTAGAATTACCCCTTCTTCATGAGCAATTGCTTGTCTCTTGAACTACCGCTTTTCTCTGAATGAACCCTCTGAGCTACGGAAACCGTTTCGCTCTTTATTAGTCCTTCAATTCTCGACCAACTGCTTCTTTATTCGGCTAATTTTCCATTTATAGCTTCTCCTTTCTTGAATTACTCCTTCTTCATGAGCAATTGCTGATCTCCTGAACTACCGCTTTTCTCTGAATGAACCCTCTGAGCTACGGAAGCCGTTTCGCTCTTTATTAGTCCTTCAATTCTCGACCAACCGCTTCCTTATTCGGCTAATTTTCCATTTATAGCCTCTCCTTTCTTGAATTTCCTCTTCTTTCATGAGCAATTGCTGATCTCCTGAACTACCGGCATTCTCTGAATGAACCCTCTGAGCTACGGAAACCGTTTCGCTCTCTATTAGTCCTTCAATTATCGACCAACCGCTTCCTTATTCGGCTAATTTTCCATTTATAGCCTCTCCTTTCTAGAATTACCCCTTCTTCATGAGCAATTGCTGATCTCCTGAACTACCGCTTTTCTCTGAATAAACCCTCTGAGCTACGGAAACCGTTTCGCTCTTTATTAGTCCTTCAATTCTCGACCAACTGCTTCTTTATTCGGCTAATTTTCCATTTATAGCCTCTCCTTTCTAGAATTACCCCTTCTTCATGAGCAATTACTGATCTCCTGAACTACCGCTTTTCTCTGAATGAACCCTCTGAGCTACGGAAGCCGTTTCGCTCTTTATTAGTCCTTCAATTCTCGACCAACCGCTTCTTTATTCGGCTAATTTTCCATTTATAGCCTCTCTTTTCTTGAATTTCCTCTTCTTTCATGAGCAATTGCTGATCTCTTGAACTACCGCTTTTCTCTGAATGAACCCTCTGAGCTACGGAAACCGTTTCGCTCTGGATTATTTTTCCAATTCTCGATCAACCGCTTCTTTATTCGGCTAATTTTCCATTTATAGCCTCTCCTTTCTTGAATTTCCTCTTCTTTCATGAGCAATTGCTGATCTCCTGAACTACCGCTTTTCTCTGAATGAACCCTCTGAGCTACGGAAACCGTTTCGCTCTGGATTAGTTCTCCAATTCTCGATCAAACGCTTTGTTCTACGGCTTTACTCTCAAACACATCTGCTTTGTCACAGATTCACTCTTGAACCACAATTTCCCCTAGAGGAGGTTTTACTTTCCCCAGCAATTGGTTGTTTCTTGCTTTGGTCGATCTTCTTTGAACAGTCCCTTTACTATAGTGGTTGTATCCTGTCTCTTGAAAACTGTTTCATCGTTGTGCAACTAATGCTGTCTTGGCCAACTGACACACTTCTGAGCCTTCATTTGTGTCTAGAACAACCACTTATATTGGTTCTGTCTGGAAGGTCTCCTTTTTTGTCCTTCTCCTTATTTCTGGAAATATTGGTTCTGCTTTTTTAGCAGACTTCTCTATCTGAAATAAGCCTTTCACCTTCGAAGAATACCTCGTTTCTGTAACTATCGCCCCTCCCCATAACCAATTGCTTCTTAGACCAACTCATTCCTCCCTGAAGCACTACTGCCATGTTCAACAACTGTTCAGTGGATCTATGCTTCGACCACTGTTGTTCCGGTTGGAATTCTTTTGGTCTGTAGGATTATTTGCTTCGTCCGCCCCCACAACCCCTCCTGAAAGATTATAACAACTCGTTTTCCCGGCCCCAGTACATCCGCCACTCTTGCTTTCCGCCCACTCCGCACTCTTCGGCTATTGCTTGGAATTCCGCGAGTCACGATTTGCCAAGTTAATAAAATTAATTACATAAAAATTATCTAGTCTGAAATTGTTTCACGTTTTGGCAGATACAACGTAAATATTTACTTTGCTTCCATTCTACGCAATCATTTGCGAATCCATTTAAGAGAAATTGATTGAAAATTGCCTGTAATGAAAATCCATTTAAATAAACAATGAGAATATTTTCCAGCAAAGTTGCTTCAAATGAAAAAGCCGACAAACGCTTTTCAACAACAACAATTCACAAAAGAATATCCAAAAGATACTCGTAGAAGAACTTGAAATGCGGCGCGGCAGACGCGGGGAACTGCCGCCCGGCAACAGTCTCCTGCTGGGCACGAAGCTATTGGCAGTCGGTTGCGTGTGAAGAGGCACAGCTCGTCATGTGAGGCAATACGCTGGTTTTGTTCAGTGTACGCGACTGGACGCCAAGTTCCAGAAAATGCTACGAGTAAAGAAGCACGCCACCGACTGAAACTGGCGGCATAGAAAGACGGGTCACCCTCAAACCACACCTGCAACGAAATAGTGCAGATCGAATATGAACGAGGTCAAGATTAGGGCGGCTCAATAGTAAGTCTTCGTTGATCCCTCACGCACCAAGAGCCAAACATTTTGTAGAAAATCGAAGGTTCCGCAAGTCAGTAAATCAACTCCGTCCTTGGTACGATTTATGAACGATCCGATAAGAGCCGCTGGCGTGGGTATCCACGTGCACCCACCGCTCGGGGTTTGTTTAATGATAAAAGTATTCGTTACGCGGAGACACTGACATACCGTAAATCATGCCACAGAGCCCACAGAATAGATAATAAATAAGTCCACCCCCCCAAAAAGAGTCGGTGAGAATATTGATAATGTTTTTGTTTCTTTTCTTTGCAGGGAATTTTGTTATAAGAATCTAAATCCGATCCAAACCAAAAGACAACCTGTTACAAAGAAATTGCGGATATCGTTGATATTACCCACGAAACTGAAACACCGAGTAATATTCAAGGAAAGCATCCCTAATCCCCGGACTAGTGAAAATCTCACACAACAAATCCACCACAAAAGCACAGAATCGACATCCCAACCACCTTCGACGTGCACATCCACCGAGAGTACTTAAATTGTGATCGTAAAGCAAAGAACTCATCACTCATCAAACAAACACACACACACGCATCACTTACCTTCCCTCCCTCCGATGACCGACACGGTCGTATCACAAAGGAAACTGGCCGCAACCACCTGCTTTGGCGTCGTCTGCAGCGCGCAAGTTACCGTCATCCCCCACGTGGGCCACTCGTACGCCGCCCGCGCTGACCTCAATTATTGCCCGGTCTAAAACCAGACACAACCCCCCAACCAACCAGAGCGATCGTCATCCCGCTCGGTAGCGTATTGGAAGAAAGCTTGAAAAGCTTGCAAGTTGAGGTCGAACTCGAACTCAAATCTCAACCCAGCCCAGCCCAGCCCAGCTCAGCCCAGCCGAGCCCAGCTCATTAGGAGTATATCGCGTTTTTGCTGTGGATAGTTCATAAACGGCTTCAAGACGGCTGGCACAGTACTGAAAGTCGTTGGCGCATCATGGCAGAAGACACGGATTGGGACGTACATCCTCATCGGTGCTGGCCTCCTGGTCATAGGTGCTTTCTTTGTCAGTTACATGGAGCGACCGAAATACGATGGCACCTACTGTGCGACTGCATTTTGGTCGCAACAGGTGGGCTTCCAAATCGAGTACTGGAAGCAACAAAATGATCTTCTAAACATTCCAAAAGGTGCTGCTAGAATATGCTATAAGGATTCCATCTATGAAAATGGGTGAGTCAAATCAATTGTCATACTAGAATATGACGCAATCAGAGGAATCGAAATCAGTAAAATGAGCTCTCGTATCATGAGCGAAACTTTTTCGAAGCAAATTCTCTTTATCCCAAGGTTTCATTGGAATTCCCTGTGTTCAGGGATTCTACTCGTACCCCCACCAAACTAGGTTCACAAAGTCATCGCATTATTCCTTATCTATAACACAAGATCGTGGGTACTTTAACCAACAGAGATTACGAGAACTTTTGGGTTTCCGAGTTCAATCGAATGAAGTTGTCAAAAATCCCTGACGATCCATTCATAGCGCTTAAAACCTTGACCTAGTTTTATATGCTCCACTGTATGTCCGGGGTTTGTAAGTGCGTTCAATTCCAGGTACCCAGATTCCCCTAACTATACTTCCTAAGCCTATCCAATCAATGATTTAGCAATATTCCACAAACCTGAGATGCACCGCTTCTGTGAGTCCCCAGACCACCCCGTTCAGTATGTGTGCAGGGTCCTTTCATGGTTCGTCATTTTTTAACATTTGTCATCAATAGTCGACAACCCCTGAATCGACAGTTGGATGATCATCGCCAGACGTCTTTAGAGAGAGTACTTTTACTCCGAAAACAGAGTCCTTATCGAGGTCGCTTTGTGCGTGCTTACTCAACACAAGTTCTCAAGATGTCCGCACTATTCCTCGTACAAAGAGGCCGACTTCTATGACCTTCCTGACCTTTTTAAAAGTCCGATCGCCACTTCACTCAATGGAGAGGGAGTGGATACCCGTCACTTTGATAGGTTTGCTAAATTGCCCCAAACTGAATTCCCGAGATTGCCTACTTCCAAGGTTCCTGCATTTTTCCTCATTAATGCCCTCCTGCTAATTCCTTTAGAAGCATTGTGGACCAACTCCACCAGGAAGACCTGTATTTTTTTTGCCATTCTCGGCCTTGATTCCTTCCTTCTCCAAATTCCATGTTCTAAAAGTTTATTCTTCATTTCAGATGGGCGCAAATCGAAATCGAAACGCAACGCACCTTCCCTGACTGGGTGCAAGCCTACGGAGCCGGGATTCTCGAGGGTTCGCTGACTTGGAACTACATCTACAATCAGTGGCTGAAGTAAGTAGACGCATTGCGAAGGCATTCTGCCAGACGCCGACTAATCGCCTTCTAAATTCCACAGCACCATTCAATCCTCGTGCGAGCGTGACGAAAACTCGCAGATCTTCTGCACCTGGCTGCGAGACCTGCTCACCGAGAACTACATCAAATTCAAGGAGCTGGCAGCCGTGCGTGGCGAGCACGATCACTATTGGCATCAGTTGAGCTTGTACTTCTACCAACTGCAAGGACTGGAGACGGGCTATATGCGCGGCGCCAAGCGAGCGCGTTCGGATCTCGAGGAGGAAATTCCGTTCTCGGATTTTTTGCTCATGAACGCCGCAGCGGATATACAGGATCTGAAGATCTATTTTGAGAATTACGTGCTGCAGAACAATGAGACTGAATCGGGGCCGGCAGCCGAGCAGAATGAGCCGAAAAACTTCTTCCTGCCCAGTGCCACAATGCTGACGAAAATCTTCCAAACCGCTGAGACGCCCGCTTGGCAGCTGCTGTTCGGGCACAGCACCGCCGGCAGCTACTCATCGATGCTGAGGATACAGAAGCGGTACAAGTTCCACTACCACTTCGCGCCGAATCAACGCACAAACACGGTGCCTGGCGTGGACATAACTTTCACCGGCTATCCTGGCATCTTGGGGTCCACCGATGACTTCTACATTGTCAAAGGCAGACAAGTGCAGGCGATTGTGGCAGGCATCGGCATCAAAAACGAGAATCTGAAGTTGTGGGAAGCGGTCGATGTGAAGGACTCGGTGCTGCTGTCCGCGCGCGTCATGGCGGCCAATCGCATAGCGCAGAATCGGCGCACTTGGGCGAAAGCGATGTCGAGGCATCCCACCACCGGCGCGAAACAGTGGATCACCATCGATCTGAACAAGATGAGTCCGCAGGACAATCTCTACAGCGCCCTGTCCAACGACGAGAAGCACGACGATGCCGCCTTTACGCTGAACGCCCTCGATCAAGCCGCCATCTCGGAACGTCACAACCGTTACAAGGGGCTGGTGTGGATTGTCGAGCAGCTGCCGGGGCGCATGCATCTCAAGGATGTGACGGAGAACTTTCTGGTGGCTGGCAACTCGACTTGGGCGGCGAATGGTGTGCCCTACTTCGACGAGATACTCGAGGCAAGCGGCGTCTCACGCGACAACTTCAGCTTCGATGTGTCGCCGGCGGACGATGCGGAGCTGACCAATCTGGAGGCGATCGACAAGTACCTGCGTACACACGGCTTCCGCGGCGATTTGCTCGGCGAGGAGTCGGTCGCCTACGGCAATATTGACATCAAATTGTACTCGTACAATGCACGCATCGGATTGGGCGACTACCACGCCTTCGCCGGTCCCATTTTCATACGACTGCAGCATATGCAAACGCGTGCCGCCATGGATCCGGCTGATCTGGCTGATCTGGCTGACGCTGGCGAGCCTACGGCAGTGGCAGCCGCCTTAAAGGACGACCGCCTGAGCGTCACCATTGACGATGCCGCCGAACTGGCAGAGCTGGAAATGATCACCGAAAGGCGGCCAGTGCGCAACGACCTGCGCGCCATTGCCATGCGCCAGATTGGCATCGGGCCGTTCAAGTGGTCCGCGGTGGAGCAGAAAATGGCCGGCGTCGAGCATCAGGGTCACCCGGACGAGTGGGACTTCGAGAAGGTGTCACCGAAGTGGGCGTGGTAGTGGACGAGTGGGCTAAAATGGGGTTTAGTGCAAAATGGAGTGATGTGTGTCGGTTTCCTTTCATCCTTCAAAAGTAAACAAATAGAATTACTTTTTTGTTTTTTTTTCTTTTTTTTTATTAAAAAAATAACGGGAAACATCACTTCGAGTTAATTAATTGTGAAATTGTTCAGAATCGTGTGCATTAGGAATTTTAAATTTTAATTAGACAATTTTTGTTTGTAGCCTTCAATTTGAACGATCTTAACCTCAATTGTGCCAAACTCCTTTTATATTTTAAAATAATTTACTTTGTTTAATTGCCAAACGTATTTAGTAGAAATGTTTTAATTGCGTAGAACAAACCAATTTTCTAGAAAATTTGTATAGCAAACTATTTTTAACTCTTTTTATGCCATCATTCTGGAAAGCGGAACGACCGTTCGCATCGTCCAACACACAACGAAGGGCAGCCTAAGAGTGTGCTCAGATATAGTGGACTTTTCGATTGCACCACTACTCAAAATTACGGCCTACTTTCAGGCTTCGCAGTTATTCCGTGCTGGACAATCCACACCTTCCTTTCGCTTTACACAATGAGGGCATTTGTATGTAAATCTTAAAATGTAATTGTAATTGTGACCTTCGTCCCCCCTGCTCTTCGTAGTCATTGTTATATTGATTTAAATGTTTCGGGAATAAACACTAAAACGACAACAACAATAACAATTTTTATAAAACAAAATCCAAATAGTTTTGATATAAAAAATTTTACACTGCAATTGAGAGCATGAATCGATTGAAATAAAAGTTTTCGTAATAAAATTTCAATGTGTTTGTTTTCATTCGCCCAACCCTGCAGCACAATTGACTGCATGTAGCACGACCGGTACTACGCCGGTACTACAGATCCCCTACAAATGTTCCTATCCCGCACATCTTGTATGATCATTGGCTGCATATGCCAAGGTAGGTCTTGTAGCGACAGTATAAATATCCAGAATATTTGCTGTAGTAGGAGTTATGAACCACAGCAGGCCTCATAGAGTCAATATATGTAAATGTTCTGGAACAACACACCAAATAGTTGCTACACATTTTGTTTCATAAGCGACTTATATGCCAAGACGGCATCTAGAGAGTCTCCTATAACACTTTCAACAACATTTTTGACACATTTTGCGTCATAATCGGTTGCATATGCCAAAGCAGGTCTTATAGAGACTATAATACTTCTCCGCATATAGCAAAGCTAGCTCTATAGAAACTCATTAAAAACTCCTTTACTCTGCACACATTTATTTAATACAATTTTTTTATTAATTGGTTTCCTGGTACTATGAGCCCTAATGAATATTTCCATATACAAAACAATCGAGCTATATAGCATATTCCATTGTTTGTTGTTCTCCTACCTGTTTACCGCTGCCATATTAAACTTCTTCAAGGTTCAAATAAATGTTTGACTTCTATTTTTTCTTGTTGTTATTTTATCAGCCTCACCTAGCAACCAGTGCATAGGTTGTTGTATAGGCTAAGCCGAAACACTTCAGATAGTACAGAATGAAACCTGATGGAAAAAAGTAATAAGGTGCTGGCCATAATTTAGTATAAACTCAACCATTGCCAAAGGATTATCGGGCAGATGTAATATTCGATCGGTGTATTACAAATGTGAACCGATTTAGTTTAGATTGAAGTCATATCCACTTGTTAGACACTCATAAAAGCACACTTCCTTAACCCTAAACATAATGAAAGTAAACACCATTATATATATATAATGTATCTCTGTTTGACCAAGGATGGTGAGCGTAACCACAGTCCAGAATAAAGCTTTGAACGTGGAATTGTACTTTATTTCTTATATCTTACGCCAAATTTATTTAAGGCTGAAAGGGTACACAGCAGCAGGGGTCTCCGATCCGCAGAGAAAAATATTTAGAAAGAGCATGCCGTGGTTGGGATGCGAAACTGCGACAACACGACTAAGAGATTAGCATGCTGACCACTGGACCCAACACTGTGCGATTGTGTACGATATTTTGAGAGGGTAATTGAGTAATCTTCCCAAACGCTCCAAAATAAATACTGAATGAAAACTTGAATGGTGCCATGCCTATTTCACCGATGCGTGGTGCCTATTCCAAATATCGTAGAATAGGATATTTCCGATAATTATCCGATATTTGCCTATAGGACAGTTTCTATATATTATAGAGTATTTGGTTTCCACGACTTCTTCAATCCTTGTGGGTACACTTCTGGAAAGCAAAAGAAGTCAGCATAAAATTCTCGGTATACTTTTGGGATGAAATATATCTTTAATTGAATGCAAACAATAACCTACTTACTTGACAACTCTGGACTCATTGATTGCTGCTGCTGCGAATGGAAGGAGCGATATTCGTAAATTAAACATACATTGATTTGAATTCAACCTGCGGCAGCCGTCAATAGATGGCGGCACTGGTTTTCTTGCAGCTGGGCGAATGTCAAATTCGCAACAACACAAGCAAATTTGATACAGACAGCGAGCGTTTATTCGCCGCAACAGCCGTGCACAACATGTGAGCTGTGTGCTAATATAGGTTTAAATGTGTGTGTTTGTGCGTGTGTGTTTCGGCTTGAGAGAGCGCAGTAGTGCTCTTTGTGTGCGCTGCTTCGTTACGTTTGTTACCGTCGTGATTCGGTGGTGTTCTATGTCGTCTGATGCTTTTTAATTGATTGAAAATAAAGGCTAATGCAATATTTGTAACAATATTTGCTTGGGAATCATTTTAAATGTGCATAAAAACGATAGGTAAATTGTGCGGGATCAAAGTGAAATATAACGCGTAAATAGATCGAATCAAATCGAATCAAGCAGTAAACAGTGTGCAGCTGAAAAGCAAATTCAATTCGAGATCGCAGCAATTGGCATAACACTTTAGTGCAATCTTCAGGCGGCCGCTGTAGGAGAGCGACGACGAATTGAGCGTGCGGTGAGTGTATAATTTGATAATTGTACAAGTATATAATCCAATTGGAGGCACAGTCCGAAATTCCACTAAGGAATAAACAAGAACACAACTGAAAGGCCACAAGAAAGGTGTCAATGCACTTGCTGTGAATAAAGTGAAAAGTCCAACCAGAAACAGACACAGAACGAGAGTGCAAGCAAATATTGAAATAATTAAAGTGCTGTGCCACAAAATAATAAAAAAGAATATACATATAAATAAAAAGCGCAACAAAAAAGGACAACCAAGGAAACTTCTGCAGTCTTTCGCTTTTATAATTCAACGCCGCTGCGCTTGTTTGTCTTCCTGTGTGAGCGACACTGACACAACGACAACGACAACGGCAACGACGACAGCAACGACGACGACGACGGCCACTGCGACGGCGACTTCAGCAGAGACACCCTCAGCTCTCATACTCCGGTGGCAGAGAGTGCCAGCTGCAGCTGTCACACGGCCATCATTTCTGCTGTCATTGTCCTTTTTTGCACATGCACCCATCCACATAACTGCGACGAGATTTTGGCGCTTTGTGGGGAGTCGCACGTACTCGAGGCGCCCATCTTTTCGGTTTGATTGCCCCGTGAAAATAAGAAAAAGTTCGCTGCAGCTAAATCTGAAACTATTTTAAGCCTAAAGCAGAATTGCACATTAGCAAAGAAGCGAGCAGCCACAACAACAGCAGCAGCAAATGCTATCAAATAAAACCGAACAGAAAACCTAAAAAACGCCACAACAACAAACACACTTTTGACATTTACTTTGATGTGTGCACATTCGGCGTCCGTGTTTTTGTTATTGTTATTATTGTTGTTGTTGCCTTTGCACTTGCATATGCAGCATAGCATCACGCAACAGCAGCAACAGCAGTTCGTGCCACTTGCCACAACAATAAAACAGCGATTGTAGCTTTCTTATTGGCGATTGTTCTGCGCATTTTCCAACAACAAACAATATGAACTAAAATCAATCAAATCGGCGCTTAATTTGCCTGATTAGACAGCTGCAGAGACACCCCCACAGTGCACGCATATTGTGCTGAATGTGGTAACCGGTGTAAAAATCGTAGACTGATGCCAGTGCCTTCTTGCCGCTAAAAGTGAGTGAAATTTTTTTCTATAAAAAAAAGAAAAAAAATACTGTTCATACAAATATTTACAAAAAACGTATAATTAAGCGAAAAAGAAAAGCGAATATACATATTTCTACGGGCTCATATATATATATATATATATATATTTATATATATATATATATATATATATATATATATATATATATATATATATATATATATATACATATATATATATATATATATATATATATATATATATATATATATATATATTTATAACAGCAAACAGGGATCAGCTAGCAACGCTTTACGGCTATTGTATCTTCTAAACCACACGAGTCATAGTCATAGTGTTTAAGTACGGGCATGTGTTCATATACATATTTAAAATTGTAAAAAGAAGCCAGATTTTGCTGCTAAACAAAGTGCAACCAGACCTAATCCAAACAAAACACGCCACTGCTTTATCAGACTGCATAATTTATGGCATATCGTGGACCTGTGCTTTTTTCTAGTTCAATATCACCCAACCACCCAACCGCTCTCCTGTCCACGCGCTCCCGTACAAATACGTGCAGGTACGAACAGCAACCAAAACAAATAAACAAATAAAAATTATTGTGCTAAGCTCAAAACTCTTGTTGGAAATTTGCCTGAGAAGCGCGTGCTATCTCCAAAAACAAAAACAACAAAAACAATCGCTTAACTGCAAAGCAACCAAAAACAACAAAAACCAACAACTGCCTTTCAGAACGACCCACACCATACGCAAGCAGCAGCAGCAGCAGCAGCAACAAATAAGAACAACAACAGCGGCAATACTTCTGTTCGGTGATTAACGAAAGTGTGCCTGTGTTTGGCGCTCTCTCGTTCGCATTCTCATCACTGTTGTTGTCATTTGACATTTCCTCATAGAAGTGTAAACAATACCAACAGAAACCAGAACAGCAATAACAACACCAACCAACCAACCAACCAACCAATAATAATAATAAAAATAATAAAGTGGCCACCAACACTTTTGCGCATTCAAGGTTTACAATATCTGTTGCACAATATCTGAAATCGTTGCAAGAGGAAGAAGAAGAACGACCAGTGCCACACTCATACGCCGCGGCGCAAGGAAAACATTAGAACTGAAGTTGGAATAACTTTCCCATTGGAATTAGTTGGCTGCACAGCCGCGAATCGGCGGTATCGCGCATTCATTTGGACAGACCGTTCGTCCTCTTTGCTCTGCGGTAAGTTTTCTTCTATATAATTACTTGTACAGTTGGTAGTATACGACTTGTTTCCACATTTTAATTAGTAATTTATGAAAATTAGGTTTGCTGTTGCGCTTTTGGATCATTCAAATCGTTCTCATTAGGCAAATTCAATGCAAAATGGCGTCTCGCCTTTCATTGTCAGGCAGTCTGAGTGTCATCGTGATCGCCTGTAGTTCAGAGAAAGTGAGATTCCAAGGAAATGAGTTGTAATTGAAATAATTTAAAAAAATATCTCCAGTTGTTAACTGATTCTTGAGCGTTTTTCAGTTTACCAAATTTCTCTAAGAAGTTCGTATGTTAGCGTTGCATTGTCACAGTTTGTAGTTAGGGGCATGTTCGTCTTGCTCTCCAACTCGCGCAAACCTGTTGCTTCCTTTGCATGACTATGGGAGAAGTTCCAAATTTCATTATTTCGCAGCGGTCCACCCCGGTAGGATTACGAGAGTTGAGCACTTCCCTGCAGGATTGACAGAGATACCAGTTTTTCCTGCAGTGAGTTAAATTTTCTATTATAGGATTTTGTTGTTGTTGTTGTTGTTGTTGTTGTGTGGAGTTGAGGTTCGTTTTTATTGATTGTTAGATAGATTTGTTTAACGAACTATTAAGAAGAAGCTCTTTGAAGTAATTTACATTTTTGTGTTTATTTATTTATTTTTTTTAAGAAGAACAAAATAAATTTATGTTCTACTTCAAAAGGAGCCTGGCTGCCAGGGCCTTCAGCCATTTATTTAATGCATTTCTTTTAAATGAGAGGAAAGTAGAAATATTTGTTCATGCCCAGTTTCAATTGACATGAACATACATCAAAAACCAATATCAGATTTCTGTTTTAAACATCATTCGTCTCGTGGCATGTTCAGTAATGTTCCGCCACTCCATGTGAGTGAAAGAGACAGCAAGGACATTAATGAGTCATGTGTGCCAGGCACTGACAGCTTCAAGAGTGACTCGTGCTTTCTGACTCAGCAGATGCAAGTGCAGTGCAAGAAACAGGTGAGGTCATTAATGACAGATCGCGTTAGCGAGAACGAGACAGCAACAGCAGGTGTCATCGATTGCTGTAGAAGTACTTGCAGACTTTTTGGACGGAATAATGCGTGAAATTGAAATTGGTTGTTAGATTTTTAATATAATATTTTGTGCTCTTGTTCTAGAATTTTGAATTGACCATTACATTAATATTTGGTGCTCGCCTTCAGTTAGGATCGATACGAAATTTTGTATGAACGGATTTGAACGGTGTAACCAGTCTAACAACCCGACATGGAACCGAATTCTTTTATTTATAATTATTAAGTTTTAAAGTGCAAAAAGAAGCTTCACGCTTAACAATTATCTACTCCTTGTGGACTCAATGGATTCAGTCCTCGAAGCTTCCATCAACAGTCTTCATCGCTTGTCGCAATCTTCGTAGTCAGAGGAAAAAAACTTACCACGTTCAGTGCGATTGAAGATGAATTACCTCGACATGCCACCCGTGAAGGTTGAGACATAGTGACGTTGTGCTCTGTAATTATTAATCAATTTTTTTACGCACACTAAACACAATTTTTTCATTGACAATATAAAGCAAAACACCACCTTTGTACAATGTCCAATTCCATATTATTTGCTGTGTAACCATTGCGCCCAACTGATGTTATCGCTGTTTGTCACGCAGTTCTGTGGCTCTCATCCTCAGGACGTCGGGGTAGACAAACATTTTCGAAGCCCCCTTTCATTTTGTTTTGAATCTATTTGCAAGTTCGAATTGTCGAACGAATTCGCAACTTTGGAAGAATTCTGCATGAAGAATAATTATTATATTATAGATAAATCACGCTTAAATTGAGCAATTATTTAGTTGTGATTAGAAGCATGTGTTCGGCGAGGTGGACGAGAGAATAAATATAGAGAATTTGTACAGTTGTGCTCATACAACCAGCTGGCAAGTCATTGATGCGTGTCGTGTGCAACCACTCCAATGAGAGTTATCAAATTTCGAAAACAAAGTATGAATAATTGTCTATTTTGTTTATAAATTAATAAACAGAATTGAAGCAAGCTTAAAGACGGTCGTACTGACTATTACAAACACCCTACCATTTTGTTTAACTCTGAGTTATTAGTTAGCATGTAATATATTTACTTATTTTATATTTTTTAGTACTTAACTGCATCCAAAGTGCTCAGAGAATGTCCTCGATTCAGAGAAAATTTACTAATAAACATAAATAGACGCGAGTGGCATTGTTTTGTTTATGGTGAGAGCAGCGATAAAATGTGATGTTGTTCAGCGCTGATTGCAAATGTGAACTCAGCCTAATAAAATTATCCGTATATAAGTTAATTACTGAGAGACTAGTACAGTGTTGCCTCGGTAGTGTGGCCGCAGTGGCATATAAAAGCGTTCAGCATGTCGGAATGCATGATTCTAGTGCATGCTAAATGTCGGCAAATTTTTGTGACAGCTAAAAATAGGCGTGGCAGATATGGACATAGCCACAGCATCACTTTCTGAGCGGATCTAGTCAAGTCTGTTGTGTCTGCGTCACTACTACTTAAAAAGATTCTATGCCAACTCCAGATGTGAGACTGAGATCTTGCAGGGGCGACTAAATAAATTATATTTGGGTTGATCATAATGCCGGGCACTTATCAAATTGTTGGCGTAAAATGTAATTTAGGACGTAATGATTTCCTTCAAACCCGCATTTTGAGCATCGCTCAGTGAAACAGTTGTTATTATGGATTCGACCTGATATACTCCCAATCTTTTCTAGGGATTATTCCAAATGGAACCAAAAAGTTGATTGGGACAAGTGTCCGTTGTCCTATGCTTGCTATCCTAATCCGAAGTTGAACCTGTCGTCACTTCATTACAGCGTCCCACCTGATTTCGGTTCAGTTCGACAGCTACCGCACTTTTCTCAAGGCAATCCTGTTCTCGCCGTGCACAATGCCACGTTTTTCTCTCACATTGCATGCTCCTCAGCCTCGGATTGAGCTCTTTGTACCCTTTTGCGGCGAATTGATGGCGGGCGCTCAGCTCACCCTCGTCTTTGGCAGTCGGTAAATACAAAAGACAAGAAAAACAAAGGAAAGCACGGCGGAGCGCACCGAAGGAAAGCAAAACAACCCCGAAATGAATCGCTGTGCTGCTTACTCCGTTATTTTTAGAAACTTGGTCCTTTTTAATTTGGTTCGCATTGTTGGCATTTTTAGTTTTGCATTTCTCGTTCGTTTCGCTTCTTAATTTTGTTTCTGCTCGCCTGTGGTAAATTACTTCTTATTTATTATTCTGTTTATATTTTTATTTATATTTTCTCTTATTGCTCACTTTATTTTCGTAACAATCGCCGCTCGTGCCGTGCGACTTGTGTGCGTTCGTCAGTGCGTGTGCCCGCCTGTCTGCCCGCCCGCCTGCCTGCCTGCACCCTTGGCCAGTACTCGCATGTCTGGCAAGTGCGGTTCGCATATGTTTTCACTCTGACAAAACACGTCCGCGTTCACAACCTCGGCCCCTTTCTCAATGCACCGTGACGCGGCCCAACGGAATTGTGGGCCAAAACTGACCCCGCTCTGCCCTGGCTGTCTAGAATTCTTAGTTTCCTTTTGAGGACTCGTGCTGTCCTGTGAGTGTTTAATGTGCATCCCAGACACACGGCACTATTTTCTCAATTCCCGATAAGGTCCTCAGCAGTGGTTCTTCTAGTTCGTGGAGAATTTCACCATTGGAAAGAAAGCTTTTTTGGTCGCTATTGGTCACTCATACGCCATGGACATAGTTACAGAAGTTGTGATCTTTCTCAAGAGAGAAAGAGAGATAAGGAGAGATAGAAGGAATATAGAAGAAATGTCGAAGAGATGCAGAAGAGACGTAGAAGAGACGTAGAAGAGATGTAGAAAAGATGTACAATATATGTAGAAGAGATGTAGAAGAGATGTAGAATATATGTAGAAGAGATGTAGAAGAGATGTAGAAGAGATGTAGAAGAGATGCAGAAGAGATGTAGAAGAGATGCAGAAGAGATGTAGAAGAGATGCAGAAGAGATGTAGAAGAGATGCAGAAGAGATGTAGAACAGATGTAGAAGAGATGTAGAAGAGATGTAGAACAGATGCAGAACAGATGTAGAAGATATATAGAAGCGATGTAGAAGAGATGTAGAAGAGATGTAGAAGAGATCTAGAAGAGATGCAGAAGAGACGTAGAAGAGACGTAGAAGAGATGTAGAAAAGATGTACAATATATGTAGAAGAGATGTAGAAGAGATGTAGAATATATGTAGAAGAGATGTAGAAGAGATGTAGAAGAGATGTAGTAGAGATGCAGAAGAGATGTAGAAGAGATGCAGAAGAGATGTAGAAGAGATGCAGAAGAGATGTAGAAGAGATGCAGAAGAGATGTAGAACAGATGTAGAAGAGATGTAGAAGAGATGTAGAACAGATGCAGAACAGATGTAGAATATATATAGAAGCGATGTAGAAGAGATGCAGAAGAGATTTAGAAGGAATGTAGAAGAGATATAGAAGAGATATAGAAGAGATATAGAAGATATGTAGAAGATATGTAGAAGATATGTAGAAGAAATGTAGAAGAAATATAGAAGAGATGTAGAAGAGATGTAGAAGAGATGTAGAACAGATGTAGAACAGATGTAGAAGATATATAGAAGCGATGTAGAAGAGATGTAGAACAGATCTAGAAGAGATGTAGAACAGATGTAGAAGAGATGTAGAACAGATGTAGAAGAGATGTGGAAGAGACATAGACGATATATATAAGAGATATAGAAGAGAGATTGAAGAGAGATAGAATAGAGAGAGATAGAAGAGAGATAGAATAGAGAGAGATAGAAGAGAGATAGAATAGAGAGAGATAGAAGAGAGAGAGATAGAAGAGAGAGATAGAAGAGAGAGATAGAAGAGAGAGATAGAAGAGAGAGATAGAAGAGAGACATAGAAGAGAGAGATAGAAGAGAGAGATAGAAGACAGAGATAGAAGAGATAGATAGAAGAGTGAGATAGAAGAGTGAGATAGAAGAGAGAGATAGAAGAGAGAGATAGAAGAGAGAGATAGAAGAGAGAGATAGAAGAGATAGATAGAAGACAGAGATAGAAGAGAGAGATAGAAGAGTGAGATATAAGAGAGAGATATAAGAGAAAGATATAAGAGAGAGATACATATAAGAGAGAGATAAAAGAGAGAGTTAGAAGAGAGAGATAGTGCAGAGAGATAGAAGAGAGAGATAGAAGAAAGAAATAGAAGAGAGAGATAGAAGAGAGAGATAGAAGAGAGAGATATAAGAGAGAGATATAAGAGAGATTTATAAGAGAGAGATAGAATATCGAAAAAGTCAGAAATATGTAGAGAGAGACTGATAAAGAAAGCAATAAAGAGAAAGAAGGAAACTAAGAAATTAGGAATCAAAGAAATAGGGATATAGGGAAAGATCGGGAAAGAGTATTCATCTGGCGCACTGTTTCCTCACTATCCCGCAAGTGGTTCGCAATACGATTTTACCATCTAACTCGAACATGACTCAATCTTGTACTGAGCCAGAACGATGCAAACCAGACAAGTCGAATAGACTGATATGGGCGTGTGAACGAGGCGAGGGGAACTCGGCCTCGGCCTGAGATCCTCAAAAGTCTCGTTCGTCCGTGCACATGTGAGCTTTCACGAAGGTGCCTTGTGTGCGTACCGTGTCTCGTTCGTGCTCATGTTTGTCTGATGTGTCCAACAATGGTTTCAACAATAGTAATTCCAGGCCGTCCCCCGAATGGAAGGAATGTGCGACTGTTGCACCCTAAAAGTAGGCAGTGAATAAGAAGTTTCGCTTGCACCACACCACAGCATTAAAGAGCATACTTTCAGGCTGTCTGAGCTACATTATGGATCGTTAAACGACGTTTGCAGCTGATTGCACAGATCTTTAACTTGTTCGCTCTCACGACCTTATTTGGACAGAGTTTCAAGTATTCCAGGTATAACACAGTTGACGACAGTTCCAAAATATATCATTTGGTGCCTTGTACTGCAACATTGTTGTTATATTTTTTTAATTATTGAACAACTTTTGCATTGCAGCGGCACAGCATTTGCAGAAGGTTCACATCCAGCTCTCTGGTGTGATGTGAAATTTTTAGTTTTATAAATTTTTAATTTTTTAAAAGCGAAGTAAATGGTTTTTTCCCTGCAACTAATTGCGATTTGAATTCATAAATTTTCAGATTGATTTTCGCTACAAGCCCAGGGCCAAAGTCACTGACTGAAAATGCATCAGCAACCACGCTACAGTCCAGCGCCTCCACCATCGCTGACGGGCATGCGTCCGCCGCCGCCGCGCCCTCAAACATTTTCAAACGTAAGTAGAAAACTGCCTTTTAGTGGGGAAAAAAAAATTCTGTGCTTTTAAAGTGAAGGGAAAATTCGAACAAACAAACAAAAAAACGAGCACAAAAATATCAAAATCCCATTCCAACACAAACTGAGCCTGAATCCGAAACTCGAATCACAGCACTAAACTGCAGCATGAACGTTGCGGGCACAACAATAGCAACAAATAGAAAATAACATTAGGAGCTCTTTCGGGGGATGCCGATACTGGCGTCTAATGCAGTGCACCGTTGTGTGGCAAACAAACCGTAATTGGCAAGTCGCACTTGCAAACGACACGCGAATCAATCAGAAATCCCAAACGCCACCAATCGAGTGCTAACACACTCGACGCTTGTGTACATAAACTACTCGTAAACCTGCACCCACAGTGCCACACACACACACACACACCCACGCACACCCGCCCGCCAAGTCCCTGCATTGCGCCTGCATTTTAGCGGCGACATATTTTATTGCGCTTAAAATAACAGCCCCAGAAAGCCGTATCGTGCTCCGTGCTCCGTGCTCCGTGCTCCGTGCGGCATGTGCAGCGCTCCAGTATGCGCGCTTCCTTGCTCGCAACGTAGTACTTAGTAAATTTCGTCATAAGCTGCAACATGCCACATGCCACATGCCACACGCCAAATGCCACATGCCAGATGCCAGATGCACACTTGGTTACGAGTATATGAGAGCATATTTGCGAGCTGGGGTGCTTGGGCGGCGCGCCTGCTGCTAGGCGACGTGATTTTTTCTGCTTTCTCAATAATCCATTTCAAACTTACGCCCGTGTGACGCCCCTTGCATTGAAAGTGCGCGCGTGTGTGTGTGTGTGTGTGGCGGAAATTATGCAATGTGCAGCTCAGCGCATGTTCCGCAATTGCATTGATCAGAGCCAACGTTGCGTATGATTGATATTAATTTCGAATTTAGAATAATTCTTGATTATGCTCACTATTGGAACACTGAATTCGTTTGGCTTTTCAACGTCTGCAATTAGCGCGATTTCGTGCTCATGTGGTGCAGTCTCATTTGATTCTGGCATAGATGTAACGCGGACCATGAGGGGCCACCTCTCCCACGGGGCAACGGAAGGACTTTTCGCAGTGCTTTTGTACTGAGGTGTACCAACAATGTGAACACCTCACAACACATGGGAAATGTGATGTGGCAGGCAGGTGCTTGGATATGCACAAACACCAATATGTCTCGAGCAGTGACAGTGCGTCTGTCTGGGTTCAATTGTAGTCTACTTCGTTGGAGTTTGCTTTGTTGTATTTGTTGCTCAACAATTTATCCATCAAATTAGACGTGATAATGGGGTCCAACGTTATGCCCCATATGGTTATGAATGTCCCGACTGCCACGCCCATCCTCCAATAACTACAAACTGCATTGTTTCACGCGAACGCTTCATTATACGCGCACATTTTCGTTTAGCTCTGCAACTGAGACCGGTTCAGGTGGACACTCATCGTGATGGAAATGTATTGTGTAGGTCCTCTGTCTCACAAGGGTGCATCCACAGTGGGGCAATGGGCTCCGATTTCTGGAGCTGACTGCAATTGGAAGAAATTATCCGTCTGCTATTTGTATGAAAATGAATCGCAGCTGTAATTTAATTGCCTGCATGAGTGTCCAAAGCGGTCCGTCTGTCTCTGCTGCCGCTGCCGCTGCGCTATTTCTATTATTAAATGTTTTATTCATGCACTCGCAAATTCCTGAAAAGTTTTCCACGCTTAATGTAATCTATTCATAACACACAATCATGATAGCCCAGGTGAGCTTTAACGCTTCCCTCCGACTCCTTGGCGCAGTAGGAAAGATTGCAAACACAAAATATAAAAAGAGGAATAAAAAAGACAAACAAAACAAGAACGCAGAAAAAGACAATAAAAAAGTACACAAAACAAAAATGAATTGAATGGAAGAAGCTGAATAATCCAGTTTCAGGCAACTTGGCAAACTTTCCTTAGCATTAATTTCTTCATTGTTCGGCATTATTTAATGCTATTGTCCTGCATGTCTTTTTTTCTCTTCTCTGCTCCTCTCTGCTCTGCTCTGCTCTTCGCTGCTCTTCATTTTATTTTATTTTATTGTATTTTCTGCTATTTTACTTTCCTTTGCGCTTTTTTGTAGCTCTCTGTTGTTGTTCCCGGCACTCGTGCTGTGTGAAGTCTGTCATTTAATGCGGGCTATTCATGTTTGTGCCCATCTCCGGTTCCTCACCAAACCAAGCCAAACACCCGACACGGCACCTCACCTGCAAGGCCTAACGGGAATATGCTGTCACTGCTGCCGTTTGTGACGCCTCCGAACAACCCGTCGCCAAGGCAGCAAGGTGCAGCATCTCAATGAGCCTCTGCCATTTACTGGTCCTTACGACAGCACACACACACACACACACACACACACACACACACACACACACACACTCACACACACATACACACACACACACACGCAGAGAGATAGAAACAGAGACAGTGAGAGTGAGCGAGAGGAGAGCACAAGAGGTATCTACAATAGATCTCTCCTCTGGCTTAGGATGCTAATGATTTGCATCTTACGGTGGAGAGCGCAATTATCAGCACAAAGTGGCCTTTGATGTCCTCAGCAGGAGTACCCGCCAATCCTCCATTCCTTTGACGTAATGTACCGCAAATAGTTACCTACATTTCTTTGTGCTGTGACGCTCCCAGCTGTGCCGCTTATCACAGTTTCTCGACGCTGCAGGACATGTTCAAAGTGCAGTTATTGCTGATGCTGGGCTCACATTTCCTGATAACAGCGCCTTTTTCACTTCAGTGCTGGGAATAACTGAGCAAACGGCAGAGAAATGGCACTACACGATCCTTTGGGTTCACATTATGTGCCAGCTGTGCCATATTCATGTGCTGAAGCTCAGCTGACTCGACTGACAATGGTGTACTGTTTGACAACATTGCCATTTTACTGTGCTCGAAATGCTACAAAAATTCATTAAAATATCACCATTGTAACCTTAGAAATATGAACGGTTCACACTATGTGACAACCGTGCCATTTTTGGCATGTTTTTATTCTCTTTTTCCCACGAAATAGAGCGAAAATTCACATTATGGGAGAAAGTTGCCATTTTCACGAGTTTTTCTCTCCAAAAAATAGAAGAAAAGTTCACAAAAATTCCACACAAGATTAGGCTGGGTTTTTGTGGCAGTCAGTCTACAGACCAACTTACTCAGACCCCAATTCCACACAAAATCGTCCGCGAATTTTGTCTGGTTTCCTCCTCTCTTCTGACACGCTCGTCAAATACTGTTATCCTTGGTCAAAGTGGGCTAAAGGTTTTAGTTATTTTGTATTTCCTTGACAGTCCTTGAAGTTTCGAGCATTGCATTGCCTTGAAGTGCCCCGCCCCGTATTTAATTAATACTTCCACTGCTCAGCTTCAGCTCGTTTGAGGCACTCCGAGGCTCAGCCTAATTCATACTTGCCGCTCGCAATTAAGTTTAGTGCCGCTTTTAAACTGCTCATTATACTCGAAATCGCTGACGGCAAAGTGCTCTTCCCCCCTCAGACTGCAGTCCATAAATTAAACGCTTGATGAAGCTGCAGGAAGGCTTATCTTGATATCAATATCGTTCGTTTAAGCGTATTAGTCCTGCTTTATATACTTGATTGTATCTCGAATGCGTAGCGCGCATCTACAGTGGAGGGCGAAGAAGAGGTAAACTGAAGTGATGGTGACCATCCGGAACCGGATTCTATCGCCTTGACATTGTTTAAATACATTTTAATGGCTTCCAACCCCCAACAGGATCCATTCTACTGCTCAACTGAAATGGGCCAAAGTGTTCCTGCATTGAGCAATATGCTTGCTTTTAAATGATGCCCACAAATCTAGTTTGGGCTAATTTTCTTGCCACCACTGTACACGGACATAGTTGCGTACAGTATCCCTACTGAGAACACTCCCCTCCGCTGCACCCCGACCAGACCGAGACTATTAATCAGAATACTTAAAGACTCTCATCACGTACCGCAGATACTCGTACCGCACCCTCAGCTGCAAGTACACACACACGGTGGAGAGTTGACCTGATGGCTGCAGAGGGCAGCTGAGCGGATTTGCGGGGGGGGGGGGGGAGGGGTATGTGTGCACCAGCGGCTGTATTAGTGTCTCCACATATGACTTTATTAATGTGCAATGTTGCAATATTTATCATTTACGACATTTATGCGTACAGAATTTCTTATGAATGTCCTGTTATTATGATGCGAACAGGACATAAGTGATGTACATATGTACGTGTGTGTATATATGTCCATAGATGAGTCCGTGTGTGCTTTGTGCTGTGTTCGTTTCTTTGGGAGCATCTAAATTATAATCTTAGTCGATAGTAAGTGAAACACAGGCTGTAATCCTGTTTCGGGTGATTATTTTCCTATTTACTCTGGTGCGTAACTGCCCAATAGGAGCCGAATCAAATGTTCCAGCCAAGCAGACACGCGGCTACTGTTGGGAGTGTGCCTTTGCCTTTAAGGTATTGAAACACGTTCCGCAGCGCTTGTTCCTGTTCGTGCTTCCTCCTCGCTGTCCTGGTTCAATCTTCTCGCTCCATATTTAGTCTCCTCGTCTTTCCTCGACACCTCCTGTCCTACGCTTAGTGAAATTTCCCCTTCCTCATCGTACCTTCAATTCCCCTAGGGAGCTAAACGATCCTGCGTAGAGGAGCGCACCTGTAGTGTGGCCAGACAGACTTGGACTACCATGGACGAGGGGCGAACTGATCTGGTACTCAACCTCAGCAGAAACTCGCATCAGCACTAAAATCTCTGTGCTTATGCTCTTTTTGCTTTTTTGATTAATGTTCTCTTCCTATTTCCTAGTAAAAGCCGCCTGCGTACATCCTTGTCCAAACTTTTTTCTCGTAATCTTTATCTGCCTTTCTTACTATGTCCTTTTCTTTCTCTCTTTATATTTATTTGATTCTTTTTCTCCCTCATTATCTTTTTTTGTCTCTTCTTCTCTTCTTCTTAGCTGGCACTACAACCGACGGTCGGTCTTGGCCGCTACCAAAATGTTACGCCATTCGCCTTTGTCTCTTCTTATCTCATTTTATTTTTTCCCTTTATTTCTTCCTCTGTTGTTCTTTCTCTTTATATCGCATAGTCCCTCTTTCTCTCTTTCACTTTCTTTAACTCTCTTTATCTCGTTTTCACCTTCTCTCTCTCTCTCTGTGTATCTCTCTCTCTGTGTATCTCTCTCTCTCTGTGTATCTCTCTCTCTGTGTATCTCTCTCTCTCTGTGTATCTCTCTCTCTCTGTATCTCTCCCTCTCTCTCTGTATCTCTCTCTCTGTGTATCTCTCTCTCTCTCTTTATGTGTATCTCTCTTTCTCTATTTCTCACTTCCCTTCTTGTTCTCTCTCTTTATACCCCCTTATACCCCTTATGCCTCTCTCCCCTATCTTGCTCTGTGTTTCTCTCTTTATCTCTCTGTTTCTCTATTTCTCTTCCTTTCTCTTCCTTTCTCTCTCTCTCTCTCTCTCTTTCTCTCTTGTTCTCTCTTTATATCGCGTTATCCCTATTTCTCTATCTTTCTGTCTCTGTTTCTCTGTTTCTCTCTTTCTCTCTATGTTTCTCTTTCTCTCTTGTTCTCTCTCCTTATATCGCTTTATCCCTCTCTCTCCCTCTAACTATCTCTCTCTCGCTCTCTCTCTCTCTCTGTTTCTCTCCCTTTCTCTCTCTATGTCTCTCTTGTTCTCTCTCTTTATGGCGCGATATCCATCTTTCGCTATCTTTCTGACTCTGTTTCTCTCTTTATCTCTCTCTCTACTTTCTTCTCTTTCTCTCTCTGTTTCTATCTTTCTCTCTTGTTCTCTCTCCTTATATCGCTTTATCCCTCTCTCTCCCTCTATCACTCTCTCTCGCTCTGTTTTTTCTTTATCTCTCTGTTTCTATCTTTTTCTCTTGTTATCTCTCTTTATCTTGCTGTATCCCTCTTTATATATCTTTCTCCCTCTGTTTCTCACTTTCTCTCTCTGTTTCTCTTTATCTATCTGTCTCTCTATTTTTCTCTCTTTCTCTCTCTGTTTCTATTTTTCTCTCTCTGTTTCTCTCTTTCTATCTCTGTTTCTCTCTTTCTACTTCTTTATCCCTCGTTCTCTTTTCATCTATATCCGACCTTTTTTCGGCCTACTCTTCCTACTTCTATTTCTAGCTTCTGTTTTGTTCTTTATCCTCTCTTCTTTCCTCTTCTGGTTTACTGTGACTTTTTGTACCCTTTCTTCTCACTTTCTTGTTCAATTTGCTGCATTTTTATTATTATCATCGTGCTTCATCCTCTTTTATTTTCGTTGCACCTTTTCTTCTCGTTTTTTGTTTAATTGACTATTCTCTTCTTTCTGCTTTTTGTCCAAATTTATTATTTTGCAGTTTTTTGAATGTTCTCTTCTTTTCTCCATATAAAAGTGTCTCTAATTGCTCTTTTTAAAATATTCGATCCTATTCTTGCTTGCATCCTGATCCGTGCTTCTTGTTCAGTATTTGCTTTGTGCCTTCCATTGAATTGTCTCTGCTTCTCTTTTATTTGTCTTCTTAAGTTGTTTTGTGGATCAATCTCCCATTTTTGCAGTTTCGTAAATCTTCTCTTCTTATTCCAGATCTTCTTCTGGCGGCATCCCCATTTCGATCTCTTTGTTTTTCTGTCAATCTTATCTTTGTGTTTCTTTTTAAACCTTCTTTTCTTGCTTCTTTCGTCAATATTTGTGGCTGGCTTTCTCCCTCCATTGCTTCTTCCTTTTCCATTTGTTCTTCTTTATTCTGTTCCAATGATACATTGATGGGACAAGGATCAAGAAGAAGGAACAAGAAATTGAACAAAGGTGACAAGAAATAGAAAAGTATTGTTTCAACCCCATTCTGGACACTATTTTAGCTGAGCTCAAAGGACGATTCAGAGATTTGCAATCTGTTTGGGTTTCCAATGGAATTGCAGAATTCTAATGGGGATGCTACCAAGAAGATGCTCCTTCGTTAGCGACAATTATCCAGATGATTATAATAAAGCGCTCGCAGAAGAATGTTTTCAGTTCAAAGACCGAAAACCATCCTGCAATCTGCACAATCAATTCTAGGAGTGACGCATAATATCCTTGTGGCCGATTACGGATTGGTTACCTTCGCTGCTGTTTTACAGAACATTTCCATTTAAAAAGGGCCACGAGAAAATCTTTGCCCTGGTTGTGGCTTGGAATCGGAACGGATGGCATAACAAATTACTTCAATAGCGGAGGGTGCGTTTGGGTTTCCGGTGTCTCGAGATTTGAAGTTTCCTTGCTCACACATTCAGCGTGTTTCTGGCTGTTTGTGTGTGAAGGTGCTCTGCCCGCATAGTTTCAATTAATCATAATTCACAAATATACAAAAGTGTTCTTCTTCAGTGCTGTTGCTCCTGCCGCCTGCATTCCTGCTCCTTTCGCTGTCGTCTGCGCGAGTCGAGTAAGTGTGTCCATCGAGTGTGAACACTCGTATATTGAAGTTGAAATATTTACCATCGAAATGCGTGTGCTACCGCCCGCCCAGCTCAACCCGGGCCAGGCCCGCTGGGCAAGCGAGCAAGGTGGCCAGGGTGGTGCTGTACCACCAAACCTGCAGGAATACACACATTCGCACAGACACAGTCACCCACACTCACACATGCACACAACCAAAATCGCCTTCAAACTTCCTACTATAACTAATTTCTGGTAGAGCACTTAAGCAATTCCCGTTCGCATAACAAACGCGAGCTCCAACCTACCCTGCACAATACTCTACGCAGCCCACACCCCACTCCTCCATTAACATAAACAACCGAACAATCAACAATAACAACAACAGCAACAGCAACAGCAACAACTGCAGCAGCGGCTGCGTCAGGCACATCTGCTTGAATTGGCAGAGCAGTCGCAACTGTTGACCCAGCAGAAAAGTCGACCTGCTCGACTTCTCACACATTCTGCTTTGTACGTCGCTGTTGTGATGGATCTATTGCCATCAACAATACTAGCCGGCAATTAGTTACCGCACTGCTTACTGAGGAAGCACATCAAAAATAAAACGTTTATGCTCTGGACATTAATCTGCCTTTTGGGTTTTGAATATTTTCCCTCCAACATTTAGAATAAGTCAGTGTCGAAGCTCATCAGAGAGTCCATACCAGAGTCCTTTTAGTGAGGTTCAGTGTATTATGCATCAGTCTTCTTAAGACTTTTTATGTAAAGCAATCTCCGGAATGCCAATCCCAGTCAGTCTGTAATAAAATCATCTCAAGCTACGAAAGAGAGCGATTCTTTTTGGTTGACTCATTCTGACAAATCCCGAGACAGGCAAATACCGTTCCTCTATTTCTCTGCAGGGGTGCTAAACGCGGGAGTGCTGCGTGAGTGTGGGTGTGTGTGCGGGTGTGGCATTGCGGATGGAGGAAACTCTTCAGACTGCGATGTGCAATTCGTACTCCTGCTCGTGCTTCAGCGTGTGGTGGAAGTGCTTCAGCATGAAATTGAGCGAGGTTTCTAGGTTGTTCTTGGTTATTGTCCGTTGTTGTTGTTGTTGTTGTTGTTGCAGAAGTTGCTGCTGCTATTGTTGCTGCTGCTGTTGTTGCTGTTGTTGCTATGTACGTTCATTTCTGCGCCGTTCGGGTATTTCTTGGTTGGCTATTTCCGTTGGTCAGTTGTTGCTTTCATTAATGTTGGGTTGTTGTTGTTTTTGGCATGCATTTACTTATCATTACTAATTGTCTGATTGTAAGTTGTGCAGACATCCATACACATGCTCGCACCGCTCTGCCCAAGGGGGAAATTGAATATGAACGTGCCACTATAAGGATGGCTATAAAAACTTCGTATTTCTTACAATATTCATGCAAGCAGAGATTCTCAAGGGTGGTTAGTCAGGCAGACTTTCTTGTGCAGGCTGTCTTAAGCCGACATTCTTCTATTTCCGCTCTGGAGCAGCCCTTGCCAAGAACAGTCTTTTAAGACAAGCTTCCTACACAAATCTCCCATCTCTAGCAGTCATTTCAAAAAGACCTCCTCAAGCTGACATTGCCCAGATAACTTTCTCGAACAGAGCATTTAAAGCAGACCTTCTCAGGCAGATCTTCTAAACAGACATTCTAAGCAGACATTCTCAAGCAGACATTCTCAAGCAGACATTCTCAAGCAGACCTCAAGGACACCCTCTTAAGCAGACATTCTCAAGCAGATCTTCTCAAGAAGACCTGAAGCAGACCTTCTCAAGCAGACCCTCTCAAGCAGATCTTCTAAACAAACCTTCTAAGCAGACATTCTCAAGCAGACATTCTCAAGCAGACCTCAAGGACACCTTCTCAAGAGCACCTTATCAACTTCAAGCAGACCTTTTAAGCACACATTTCCACACACCCCATCTTAAGCTGAGTTTGATAAACAGACATTTTTGTGCAGAGCTTCTCAAGCGGACATTTTAAATGACATTCGCAGGAAGATCGATTGCAAGGACATCTTACCAAGGATCTTTTCTCAAACAGACATTCCCCAAGATATCTTTTTATAGCATTTCACACAGATCTTGTTAAGCCAAGTTTCGCAAGCTGTTTTTTTGGCAGAGCTTTTCAAGAAGTTATTTCCAAACAGAGCCTCCAACACGTTTTCAAACAGAGTTTCCTAAGAAGATATTCTCAAGCAGAGCTTCCTAAGAAGACCTTCTCAAGCAGAGCCTCCCAAGAAGACCTTCTCAAACAGACCTTCCCAAGAAGACCTTTTCAAACAGAGCTTCCCAAGAAGATCTTCTCAAACAGAGCTTCCCAAGAAGACCATCTCAAGCAGAGCTTCCTCAAAAGACCTTCTCAAGCAGAGCTTCCCAAGAAGACCTTCTCAAACAGAGCTTCCCAAGCAGACATTTTCAAACAGAGCTTCCCAAGAAGATCTTCTCAAACAGAGCTTCCCAAGCAGACCTTTTCAAACAGAGCTTCCCAAGAAGATCTTCTCAAACAGAGCTTCCCAAGAAGACCATCTCAAGCAGAGCTTCCTCAAAAGACCTTCTCAAGCAGAGCTTCCTAAAAAGATCTTCTCAAGTAGAGCTTCCCAAGAAGACCTTCTCAAGCAGAGCTTCTAAAGAAGACCTTCTCAATCAGAGCTTGTAAAAAATATATTCTCAAACAGAGCTTCCCAAGAAGACCTATTCAAACAGAGCTTCCCAAGAAGATCTTCTCAAACAGAGCTTCCCAAGAAGACCTTCTCAAGCAGAACTTCCTCAAAAGATCTTTTCAAGCAGAGCTTCCTAAAAAGATCTTCTCAAGTAGAGCTTCCCAAGAAGACCTTCTCAAGCGGAGCTTCTAAAGAAGACCTTCTCAAGCAGAGCTTCCTAAAAAGATCTTCTCAAGTAGAGCTTCCCAAGAAGATCGTCTCAAGCAGAGCTTTCCAAGAAGATCTTCGCAAGCAGAGCTTCCTAAAAATATCTTCTCAAGCAGAGCTTCTCAAGCTGACCTTCTCAAGAAGATCTTCTGAAGCACAGCTTTCTTGCTCCTTGGATCTGCAGTCATGAAAGAATAATAAAGCTTTCATTTAAACCGTTTGTTATCAGTCACGCCCATGGAAGCGATAGCGGAATACCTTCACGAAGGAATGAAGGAAGAAAGAAAGGAAGGTGTGTATGTGAAAACAACCTGTCACATCAATGGGAGGACAGCAAATAATCTAGGGACGCGGAAGGTATTCTTAGTTTCCATGATGGTGCGTAGGAAGGCTTTGTGGAAGGCCCTCCCACGCCTTCCTGTTCCGACTGGGCGCTCAAATACACACTTCGTAGTTTCCGAAACTGCTTTTGTGGTAAATATTTGATTTGATTTTGCTAGTTCGCCCGTCTTTTTGCTGTATGCGTGTGTGTATGGATGTTTGTATGTATGTGTGTGGGTGTGTATGTGTGTGTTTTCGAAGCAGAAGTTTTCAATTTCGTTTGTTTCGTTATTTATTTCTCCGCATTTATTCCTCTTTTCTTCAGTGTGTTTTTGTTGCTTGGTTACTTATTCATTCCATTTGACGGTTTGTTCAAGTCAAGTTTGTACAACTTGTCTGTCCATCTGTCCGTCCGTCTGTCCATCTGCTCATTTTTGCGGTAGAGAGTTAACAGAGTGCGAGATAGCTGCCATTCTGCATTTTAATAATCCTAATTGATATGATTTTGAATGAAATTCATTTCAATATTTGTTTGTAAACACGACTACGCAGCCGGAAACTGTTGAAAGGTAGACGCAAAATAAATATAACTCTCACACTGCAAATAGTCTTGATTGCATTTGCCATTTGTAAGAGGCGGACGGTGGGTGTTACTACCGGCATTCAAATTGCGAGAACCATCTCAACAGGCTCTTCTCGCTTTCTGCTTCCTCAATAGTAGTACGGCTATTTGTCCAACAAATTTGTTTGGTCTTTTGGAATTTGACTAACAAATATCTCTGGAATCACCATTTTTTCGTCCTTCTGAACTGGAATATTGAGTAGTAGGTATCCATACGAATGCCGCTGTTCGCTTTCTGACTCCTGCGCAGATTTTTTATGCAGTCGAAGAGAGTCAAATTCACCAGCAGTCCCCAGCGTAACAGTTTTGCTGAGGCTCCCACGCGTGCTCCTGGTTTCCTGCTTGCTTATTTCAGCGGTGATCAATTGAGGCTTCACTGTATTGACACAACGTTCGTATTGCATTGCTCAGTTCACAACACAAACCAGTTTACGGATGTTTCGTATGAACTGTACCTCTCAGTCCATAATTGGAGCCGGTTTCACCCAACTCCTCTGTCAGCATTCACAAATGAATATGTTCGTGCAAACTGTCTTTCCATAACTGCAACTAGTTTCACGCCAACTTCTCTGTCTGCAATGCACTGCTCAGTCCATGATTGAAACTGGTTCCACGCCACCTTCTCTGTCTTCATTGCTCTACTCAGTTCACAACTGAGTCTGTTCGTGAAACCTGTTCTGTCCATAACTGCAACTAGTTTCACGCCAACTTCTCTGTCTGCAATGCACTGCTCACTCCATGATTGAAACCGGTTCCACGCCACCTTCTCTGTCCTCATTGCTCTACTCAGTGAAAAACTGGAACCGGTTTCACGCAAACTCCTCTGCTTACAAGCAATTCCAAATTTGACAATTCAGGAGGAAATCACTGACACGCCATCACACTAACTGAGAATTGCTGCGGAAACTGAAGCATATTTCCGTGCCTTGGTCCCTCGCCCCGTAACCCTGTTTTACGGCCACAGAGGAAGCAGTGGGGAAAAACTCTTGGTTACCATTGAGTACATTCCCGGCACTCTGTGGCGATATCTGTGAATATTTCCTTCTTATCTTTGGTTCACCCAAACCGAAATCTTGCATATTAGTCCTTGTAACTTCAGAAGTCCTTCAGAAACGTATGTTGCATAGGATTAATCAGCCAAGATATGCAGTCCAATGTCCTTCCATTGGTCCCGAACCCTACTGAGAGGTGCATAAATCCATTTAATGGCGTCTTATCCGACACATTCCGACTGTAGTAAATCTCAAAGGCTGCGTTTGACTTGCTTTAAGAGATTTCTTCCCAAATTCTTCTCTAGGCGTTTAATATTCCTGCTGAACCCACACCGGGGTAATCTTAGAGCTACGAAGAGACTCATTCATGGGCAGCAAGCGTTTGGAGAATAACTCTGCGCCAAGAGCCAGACTGCAGATTCTACAATGAGGTGGAGGAGATGTCTTCCGAGTGCTTCAGATAAGGTCCGAGTCGGGCTGGAATACTACTTAAGAACACTTACTTGAACTCAATGAACTCTTGTAATATCATTGAAGGAAAAGAATCCTAGTTAAGTGCCATTTTTAGGTTTACATCTTCGAAGGTTTGGAATACTTACTCCACTACTAATGGGTTTGGAATACTTACTCCACTACTACTAATCATACTATATTTTGAACTATTTAATGACGGTCCATTTCCGTCGGGGTCGAACGCGAACTCGCTTTAACATTCCTATCTGGACATAATCAAAGGACAGTCAGAGCCTCCTTTATGTCTGCCATCGTTGCTTTACTTGAATATCCTCGTAAGTTGCCGTTTAGTATCGAAGAATTCATCGACAGACTTAGCGGAGTTTTTATATTATAAAGTAAATTGGCGACACAATTCTTCCGAGTTCGGGATGGCACTGGATTGTCCTATTTGTATAACATACTTCTTCAAGGCCTCAGACTATTTTGGCCTGACCTTCTTTCTTTCCTGTATGAAAAAATACAAATTTTTGTAAGTTTTCACTCCGAGGAAGTCGTTCACTTTCCGATACTCTTCGGCAGGGAAGTTAGATATCAGGATACTAGAGTCTTCTTGTTCGACAACTCTGAATTGAGAAAAAGAAGCGAGAAGATGTACAATGCTGTCACACAATTCTGCTCTGTAGCGACATCTTGGTTGTCAGCTGACAAGTTTATCTATGATAATAGTTCTATCGCTCTCTCTTTTCTTTATGAGATACGTAATGCCATTTCGAAGAGTATTATAGCAGCTCTATCTCTTCAACCACTCAAGTATATATCTAGAACCACTCCAGTATGTATCTTGAGCCACTCCAGTATGTATCTTGAACCACTTCAGTATGTCCCTTCAACCACTCAAGTATGTATCTTGAACCACTCAAGTATGTCTCTTTAACCACTCCAATATGTTTTTTCAACCAATTCAGTATGTATCTTGAATCACTCCTGTATGTCCCTTCAACCACTCCGGTATGTATTTTGAACCACTCCAGTATACATCTTGAACCACTTCAGTATGTTATCGCAAACCACTCCATATATCTCTTCAACCTCTCCAGTACGTCCCTTCAACCACTCCAGTATGTACCTTGGACCACTCAAGTATGTCTCTTTAACCCCTCCAGTATGTACCTTGGACCACTCCCGTATGTCTCTTCAACCACTCAAGTATATATCTTGATTCACTCCAATATGTCTCTTCAACCACTCCAGTATATCCCTTCAACCACTCCAATATGTCTTTTCAACCACTTCCGTATATCGCTTCAACCACTCAAGTATATATCTTGAACCACTCCAGTATGCCCCTTCAACCACTCCAATATGTATCTTGAACCACTCCAGTATACATCTTGAACCACTTCAGTATGTTATCGCAAACCACTCCAGTATATCTCTTCAGCCTTTCCAGTACGTCCCTTCAACCACTCCGGTATGTATCTTGAATGCCCCTTCAACCAGTTCCTCGTCACTATTGAGCGCAACACTGCTTTTCTGCGGTCGTGTCCCCCCGAAGTGACCAAGTCGTGCAGACTGTGCCCCACATTTTTTACAGTGTACGCATTGAACTTTGCACTTTCAACTTGCCGAACGTGTTGCTCTTATAAGCGAAAATAAAGAGTTTTTTCTCATTGGTTTAACGGAAAGCTCTGTCTCTCTTTCTGCTGCTGACGCTTCCTCTCTTTTACTCTTGCTCAATGAGTGAACAAATTTCAACATAGCCGGCGATTCAAAGAATTTCACCACTGAGCCACTACACACATACAGGCGCGCGCCACACACGCACACGGCCCTAACCGCAAGTGCCTGCGCTGGTAGTGGTGTGCATCAGCTGCTTCATGTGTTGATAACAAATACTTCCGGCTTCGAAGGGCGCACGCGCTGCCTCCCAATGCATGCGAGCGACATGAGCATGTGGGCGTACGTAGCGTTCGAATGAGCTAGAGTGAGAGACAGACAGAGGGAGTGAGCGAGATGGAAGGAGCGGGGAAGTGGCAGTGGCAGAGATGGCGGTACACTCGGAATCAAGAACTGCCGAAAACGAAATTACTTTTACTATTATTTACTTGTGCGCTGAAAGCCAGCAGTGGCGCAAAAATACCCTTCAAAAACGCGAGCGGAACAGAGCGCCAGAGAGAGGAGAAGAGAAGAGCTATGAAATGGCATGAAATCAGCCACCAGCAACAACAACAACAACAACAACAACAACTCCGAAACAAATAAACTCACTCAGTAGAAGAAAAATGAAAAAGAAAACAAGAGCAGAAAAAAAGAAAATTACAAATAAAATAAAGCAAAAGAAGGGAAAAAATCCAACCGAATAGGCAACAAAAAACCAACGACAAAATGTTGCATGCGCTTTGCCTTCAACAATACGAGTACGAGTACTTCCCATGTGGCGTGGTGGAGTTTGCACTACACGAGTGCTGGTGTGTTGCCGGCATATAACCACGCTCCTCGGCATAGCGTGTCTAAATTGCAAATCCGCAAGTTTGTCGACAAACCTTACTCAACGCAAAATTCAGAATCCATTCGACGCTTGTCAAGTTAAGTTGAACGCCTTTCCTTCAGTGCTCCAACGGAAGTGAACAAGCCAGCCATTTCTCAGAGTGGAAGTCAGACAGACACACCAGCATTCACGCACGCTCGCCCGCACGCACGCACGCACTCACCTGCAGAGTTCAGTTTCCTAGCCGACGCAAGTCCAAGTCCGAAGTCAGTTCCAGCAAGTCTCCGTAGTCCGGTGCTGTGTGCGCTGTTCCCATTGCAGAGGCGGAATCGCAGCTTGGTGGTCCAACCGACACAAACTCCAAATTCAGAAACCCAAACTAGCGGCAATTGAAGTTCGTCAAAAAATTCTCAACAAATTACAATTAATTCAATAATTTACTTAAAACAAGGAAAATTAAATAACCACAATAATAAAATTAAATAAATATAAGTTGATAAAAAGAATTGCAAGCTCAGAGGCGAAAATTGTCCATTTATAAAATGTTAAACAAAATAAAAACAATAATTAATCCGTCGTTAATTTGAAAAATTGTGCGAATTCGCGATAGAAACGCCTCAGTTCGTTGGTTAGTAATAATTTAAAAGGAGTGAAAGAGGCGTGTTCGAAACAGATACCAAAAAAACAGCAACTACAGTATTATTTACAATTTAAATGTACGCAGTAAGACTCCAATTGTGTTAAACAATTGAAGGAAAACAAACAAAATACAAATTGTAAAAACACAAATTGTAAAAACACAAATTGTAAAAACACAAATTGTAAAAACACAAATTGTAAAAACACAAAATAAACTAGACTAAAAAAAAAGTCCTTAAAGTCAGTGGAGAAAAACTTAAAAATACCGAGTAAAGAGAAGAGGAATTCCATGCCGACGATTAAAAGTGAGAACAAAATAAACAACTAAATTGCTCAACGATAAAAACTAATTAATAAATAAATTATTAATTGATGTTACACGAAGAAACCTATTTACAGCGTGCGTAATTATCGACTTACATTTAAGCTTTAGCTCAAATTTATTGAAAACCGAAAACAAAACAGAAAAAGAGAATAGAGAAGTAAGAATAAATAAGTAGATAATAAAACAACAAAGAGAAGCAGTTAAAAATAAAATAAAAAACTAATTGAATTTGAAGAACAAAATAAGAACAAATTTCAGTAAAGACAAAGAAGAAAATAAAAAATAATTGTTAACACAACAACAATTAAAAACAAAAAAAAAAAACATCATTTCCAAAAAACAAAAAAGCAGCAAAAGAAAAAAATAAACAAATATTATTGAAAATATATTTGATTGCAAAAATAAAAATTATTAAATAAAAATAATAATTTGAAACACACACAAAAAAAAACATTATTCAAGAGAAAAAATCTTATTAAAAACAAAAAATTGTTGTTCAAGAAATTAGAGAAAAAAAATCTCATCAAATCAAAGAATTGTTGATCAACGAATAAGAGAGAAAAAATATTATTCAAGGAATAAGAGACAAAAAAATCTTTAAAAAAAAGTCACAAAAATCTTACTAAAAAAATAAGACAAAAAAAAAAAATAAGACAAAAAAAATAAGACAAAAATAATAAGATAAAAAAATAAGACAAAAAAATAAGATTAAAAAAATCTTATTAAACAAATAAAGAGAAAAAAAATTATCAAATAAATTATCTAAAAATTTATTGAATAAATTATAAAAAAAAGTGTTGAAAGGACACAAAAAAGTGAACATCAACAAGAAAAGAAAAAAAGACAATTAAAAACACAAAATAGACAAAATTAGAAAATCATTCGAGAGTGAAAATAGATCCGAAAATAAACGTATTTCATCAAGAATTGATTCCTCAGAACGATACTATTCCATGCCGAGTGTTGTTACTAACTAACCTCCCCCAGAAACTCAGCAGTTGCAGAGCAATCAATTGTCGACGACACACAGACAAAAAGTGAATAATACTTACCCTGGAGACAAGCAACAAACACTCTGGAACTGACAGATCCGTTCAGCCCTGAGTCATTCGCTAACATACTTGACAAGCGCCCACAACGAGTGAAGTGATTAGCAGAGAGATTCCCGCATAGAGCTTGGAAGAAATATCAGAAGCATCCAATTGGCAATGGAAAATTGAAGAGCAAACCAATTGAAAATAAAAACAAAATAAGCATCGAACAATAACTGAGAGATAGTGCAGTACCAGAACGTTCCGTCAATTGGGTAAAGAGTTACTATATCTAGAACACACCTAGAAACAGTGCAAGTGTGCAGAGAAACAGAAGATCCCCGTAAAATTCAACAGTGCAGACGAACAGCACCAAGAAACTGCATTGAAAGTTTATTGGAACAATTGAAGAACATTTGCGAAAGAGCCACAAAAATATAAAATAAGAATTTGGCAAAGAAAACATTCGACGAAGAATTGAAACAAACATTTGCGCCGAATTTGATGAACACGTTGAAAAAACAAAAATAAACCAAAAACTAAATCGAGAAAAAAACCCAAAAAAATTCGGAGATATCAGCGAAGATTTGTAGTGACAATTTTAAAACCCCCACAAACAGAAAATTGATCAACTCAACATAAACCCAAAGAGAAGAAGAGTACTCTGCAAAGTTAAAATTGCAGCATTCAAGTAAAAAGGGGAGAAGCGAGTATCAAGGCAATAATAAAGCTGACATTGTCGACCACAGCCGCACCATCACCAACACCACCATCACCATAATCCCAATACCCATCGCAGCACCAACACCAGAATCACGACCACGATTACGACGACCGCAACGAACGCGAACGCTACCAGCGTCAGCGTGAGCCTCAGTGTCGGCCCCACCAACATCAGCAACCCTAGAACCACCACCACTACCACTACCATTGCTGCCATCAAAAGGAAAATATCTCCAGTCCCGATAGCACCACCAGCAACTGTACTCGCTGGTTCTTCGGCAACGGCAACGGCAACCGCAGCACCACCACCAGTACCAGCCACGTCAACACCGGTGGCACCAGCACCAGCACCAGCAGCAGCAGCAGCAGCAGCAGCGGCAGCAGCAGGAGGAGGAGGAGCAAGAGCAGGTGTAGAAGCAACAACAACAATAACAACCACCACAAGCACAGCCACAGTCACAGCCACCACGAACACCATCTCCAATTCGAGCCTATTAGGAGTCCCTGTTGCGGCAGCGGCTGCGATTACAACGAACACAACAACAACAACGAGCACAGCGACGACCCTAATAACCACCACAACAGCAGCAACGCGGCCGGCCAATCTCACAGCCGCCCCCGCCGCCGCTAACACAGCCGCCGCAATTGAAAAACCAGAAGTATACCCTCCCATACCGGCGGACACAGCCGAAATACTCCGACAGTACCGGGAGCGAGTGCAGAACATACAAAACCTACAGGTTCAGCTGCAGCACAATCAGGACGTCCAACTGAGGCAGCAGCGACTGCAGTTCCGTCTGCATCAGCAGCAGCAGCAACAACAACAACAACAACAACTGCAGCACCAGCAGCAGCAACACCAGCAGCAGCAACAACAACTCCAGCAGCAGCATCAGCAACAACACCAGCTGCAGCAGCAGCAACAGCAGCAGCAACAGCAACAAACGCCACTGGTGTACAGCTGCACCACCGCTTCCTTGGCGGCCGCGTCCTCATCAATAATTGCCCAACCGCCGCCAACAAAGATTTTTAAAACGGATCATTTGTGCGTGAACGCTTACGGCTTGCCCACTGTTGCTGCTGCTGCTGGGCATCCTTGCGTCTACTGTGTGATTCCAGTTGTGGTAAGTCCCAGCAAGCCAATTCGTCTCATCCAAGCATATTCAAAATAGATCCATTCCAAAATAGAATGAAATTGAGTAATAATTTTAATCAAACAAAGAAACAACTTAACTTCCCTTTTACAATTATTTAACACGCCCCTCCCCCAAGTAGTTCCAGGCTTCACTGCCTGAGTGCTTGGGGACCGCCCTCGCCACCTCTATTCTACTTCTATTCTGTATATAATAATAACATCAACTCACATATTCGTTTATAAATATGATCTAAATTTGGCATATGCAGATGTGTCTGAGAGTCCTTTCGATCGATATTTCACATGTTTTTCCGCAGGTCTATGAGTGCCTTAATCCTTTATGCTCGGTTCCGGCAGAGAGGGAAACGTATTTAATCTAATCTTGACACGTAGAAAACTAACATTTTATTACTTCCTCACGGAAGAGAACCGCTCCGAGTCCGCTTCTAATGATGCGACTGCAGTGCGAAAGCCCTTCGACTCTTCCGTAGTCCCCTTTTTTGACTACATCACAATAGGAAGGCAAGAAAAAAGAATCATATTCATCATCTTCAACTTGGTGTTCCTCCTTATGGCTCACATTAGTAGAAGCCTTATTACTTAGAGTTCTTGGGTATCATTTGGCGGCACATGCGTTTCTGGAAGACTTCACTCCACTGGGTACTGGAGCCCCAGTCAGATGGCTGCGTTACTTTACACGGTTGCCTTCTTACGAGTGCAGTCTTTACATTTCAGCGTATTGTTACGAAAATTTGCTGGCAGTTCCATCACTGAATTGTGACAAATAATACGAAAACACGTGGGCGATATTATGGTTTCGTTGATCAACTTTCTTTTACTATCCCAGTTAAAATATTGAATTTGTACACAAAATGAGTCTTGTTACTGCTACGTTCGATTCACTACAGACCCGGACTGTCGATACGGGTCCAATTTTTACTCATTTTGTGCGCTCATTCCAAGACATTTCACAACTAAGTCCATTACTGCGAACACGATAGCAGCATTGAGGACATCGCTTATGCTCCAATGACATATCATTACTATTTATTTCTATCACTTTGCTTTCATTTTTATCATCGCTGTCTTTTATCATTGATGTCTTCTATTATTAGAGTTTTTATCATTGCTTTCTTTTATCATCGCTGTCTTTTATCATTGCTTTATTTTATCATCGCTTTCTTTTATCATTGGTTTATTTGATCATTGCTTTATTTTATCATCGCTTTCTTTTATCAGTGGTTTATTTTATCATCGCTTTCTTTTATAATTTCTGTATTTTATCATCACTGACTTATCACTGTGATCTTAATTCTCCAGAAAGAACCAGAAAGCACAGCAGTACATATTGATTATTCTAGAGGCATGTATTCTATGAAGCTAAAGTTTATTCAAGTTTAGTCATGAATGTTAAGAAGACTATTTCTTCATAGTGTGAGTATTCTATTTAGAGAGACCCTTATTAGCCCCAGTGGTGTTCTTCTCATCTCTTACATAAATGGCTATTCTGTTTCTAAGTTATCTTCTGTCTGTCGATGTGATTATCAGCGCCCTTGCGAGGAGTTTCTGGTCTTTTTGTGAATTTTTCCCTTTTGATTACATCTTCACTGCTCAGTTTCTTTCTTCCTATTTTACGCTCAGTGGACTTCTTCGTACTGGCAATCCATAACTGGAACCGGTTTAACGCCAATTGCTCAGACCACGCAACTGCTCTCTCAGCATTGCTCTACTCAGTTCACAACTGAGTCTGTTCGTGAAACCTGTTCTGTCCAAAACTGCAACTAGTTTCACGCCCACTTCTCTGTCTGCAATGCACTGCTCAGTCCATGATTGAAACCGGTTCCACGCCACCTTCTCTGTCCTCATTGCTCTACTCAGTTCACAACTGAGTCTGTTCGTGAAACCTGTTCTGTCCATAACTGCAACTAGTTTCACGCCAACTTCTCTGTCTGCAATGCACTGCTCACTCCATGATTGAAACCGGTTCCACGCCACCTTCTCTCTCAGCATTGCTCTACTCAGTTCACAACTGAGTCTGTTCGTGAAACCTGTTCTGTCCATAACTGCAACTAGTTTCACGCCAACTTCTCTGTCTGCAATGCACTGCTCAGTCCATGATTGAAACCGGTTCCACGCCACCTTCTCTGCCTCATTGCTCTACTCAGTGAAAAACTGGAACCGGTTTCACGCAAACTCCTCTGCTTACAAGCAATTCCAAATTTGACAATTCAGGAGGAAATCACTGACACGCCATCACACTAACTGAGAATTGCTGCGGAAACTGAAACATATTTCCGTGCATTGGTCCCTCGCCCCGTAACCCTGTTTTACGGCCACAGAGGAAGCAGTGGGGAAAAACTCTTGGTTACCATTGAGTACATTCCCGGCACTCTGTGGCGATATCTGTGAATATTTCCTTCTTATCTTTGGTTCACCCAAACCGAAATCTTGCATATTAGTCCTTGTAACTTCAGAAGTCCTTCAAAAACGTATGTTGCATAGGATTAATCAGCCAAGATATGCAGTCCAATGTCCTTCCATTGGTCCCGAACCCTACTGAGAGGTGCATAAATCCATTTAATGGCGTCTTATCCGACACATTCCGACTGTAGTAAATCTCAAAGGCTGCGTTTGACTTGGTTTAAGAGATTTCTTCCCAAATTCTTCTCTAGGCGTTTAATATTCCTGCTGAACCCACACCGGGGTAATCTTAGAGCTACGAAGAGACTCATTCATGGGCAGCAAGCGTTTGGAGAATAACTCTGCGCCAAGAGCCAGACTGCAGATTCTACAATGAGGTGGAGGAGATGTCTTCCGAGTGCTTCAGATAAGGTCCGAGTCGGGCTGGAATACTACTTAAGAACACTTACTTGAACTCAATCAACTCTTGTAATATCATTGAAGGAAAATAATCCTAGTTAAGTGCCATATTTAGGTTTACATCTTCGAAGGTTTGGAATACTTACTCCACTACTAATGGGTTTGGAATACTTACTCCACTACTACTAATCATACTATATTTTGAACTATTTAATGACGGTCCATTTCCGTCGGGGTCGAACGCGAACTCGCTTTAACATTCCTATCTGGACATAATCAAAGGACAGTCAGAGCCTCCTTTATGTCTGCCATCGTTGCTTTACTTGAATATCCTCGTAAGTTGCCGTTTAGTATCGAAGAATTCATCGACAGACTTAGTGGAGTTTTTATATTATAAAGTAAATTGGCGACACAATTCTTCCGAGTTCGGGATGGCACTGGATTGTCCTATTTGTATAACATACTTCTTCAAGGCCTCAGACTATTTTGGCCTGACCTTCTTTCTTTCCTGTATGAAAAAATACAAATTTTTGTAAGTTTTCACTCCCAAGATGTCGTTCACTTTCGATTACTCTTCGGCAGGAAGTTAGATACCAGGATACTAGAGTATTCGTGTTCGTCAGATGCTCGAAATGTCTGGTACAAAGTATGGGTGCATATTGATGGTACGCTAATGAAGCACGAGCAGGAGTTGGAATCGATTTTGCAGGATCGACAGACGCCACCACACTGGTGGTGCTATAGTAGTGAAGCGAACGAAAGTTGGGCCTTTATTATAACTAGTAACGAGGATAATTAACAACACGAACGCTCTGTACTCGTAGTATATGGGTGGGACTGAAACGTGCCCACTTCAAAGTTCTGGTGAAGTGAATTTAGTTCAAGAACACGAACTGCAGAGCTGGGCACGGTTGTAGAGCACCGCGCAGTCGGTTCAAACCCATGTAAAAGCACTCTTCACTTGTGTCTCGTATCATTAACATAAAAGTGAGTAAAAGCAACTCTTTGTTGCTGTTGTTGCTGTTGTTGCTGGGCTCTTCTTGCCTGCATGAGATCTCGTTTTTAATATGTGTGCAAATCGAGATTAAACGCACTCAGCAGTGAACCAATTCACTAATAAGCAACGGCGAAATTATGAAACGTGAATAAAAAATGAATTCATTTTTCAGTTTCAGAGCGAGCTTCTGTCTGTGTGTTTCTTTGTTGTTGTGGTTGCTGTTGTTGCTGTTGTTGCTGTTGTTGCTGCTGCTATTCCTGCCGAGGCTTTTACCGGCCTTAAATCGCGTTCCACTCCAATTTTCACATTACAGTGCGTCTTGCAATCCTTCACCCTCGTCCTCAGCACCCCACCCGAGCGCGTTTCAAGTCAGTCTGTCGCTTGGATTGGCCCCACACAAAGGAAGCGCTGCGCTATAATCACGCTTCTCATCTCATCTCATCTCATCTCCTCCCTTTCTTTTTTATTTTATTTTTATTTAATTTTGAATATTTTTATGAATATTGAATTTATATTTTTTGCATATTAAACGCGAGCGCTCTGTGCGTCTTTCAAATAAAACGCAATCCGATTTGAGTGAGTGAGGCGGGGGAGGGGGGAGTGCGTTAGAATTGCTGACTGCCAGCGCCAGAGCGCGTGCCGTGGCGGAAAGTGTTGCGGCAGTGCTGCTAATTTGGCGCCGTTCCCCGTTGGGTTTCTCACGGGTTCACATCTCCATTGGGCGTGCCAATTTTCCGTGTGGGTGCTTCCAGTGAGCAAATTGGAAACATTTTTGGACGGTGGTTCCCTTGGCTATGAATTTCACACCATTTGCGGTCTGAATGGCTACGAAGTCCAGCTTCATTCCTCCTTCAAGAGATTTGAACTCAATATTCGAATTTTAGCAGAGAATGGAAAGGAAAACAGATTTAGAAGAATTTTTTTCTCAGGGGAATCCCCTCAAGCTGCAAAGACCCATCAATTGTTCAAGAGGTGGCCGCATTGCTGTTTCGTCATTGCCAAAAGTCCGTATTCTATGCATAAACCATCGAAAAACTCAGACTTGCCATCACTGCTCTGTGTGATTGAATGGCAACTGACAAAGTACAAAGTATGCCTATGTCCGAAGGAGCAGGAAGGGGCTGGAAGTAGCCATAGGAATACTCCATTCAACAGTGACACTATTTCTGAAGGTGTTCCGCTGCAGTTGTGAATGTGGCGCTCACACTTTGTCAGTTTAGTGTCAATTTCCTGCATACAGAAAATATATGATTATTATGACATAATGATATGGTTCTTGCAGCCTTTCTTGGATTTACCTGTGCCTGCGCAATAAGCTGCGTTCTCACTATGCCACTTGACTTGCAAAGATTCAATTAGGAGTCTCACTGGGCTCACTACCAAGCAACATCGAGAATCGCAGAAGTGCCACTGTATCCTTTATACAGTAATGAACAAGGAACAATTTTACAAAGAGAGGAACAGCAACAATACCCTGCAATTAATTTGCCCTTCACTTGCTTTCCTGTTTCGTACAACAGCCCCAACCCCCCTTACAACGCCCCCACACAATGAACTAGTTCGGCGCTTTGCCAATTCATTTTCATTTCGAATGGAAATTAGAAAACAAATTAATGAGCACATCATGTGTAGACAAGCAACAACAACAACAACTACAACAGCAACAATGGCAAGAAATAAACTGCAGCAAACGTGAAACGAAACAAAATAAAGCGACACTGAAAAAAAGAAAGGGGCAAGAATGGGAACAAATTTTAAAACCTTCAATATTAATTAAAAAGCGATTCTCTTCTGTGCGCATTGTTGCTGCTGTTGTTGCTGTTATTGCTGTTGTTGCTGCTGTTGTTGCTGATGTTGCTGCTGATATTGCTACAGTTGTTGTTCGATTTTGTTGTAGTGCTGAAGTGTGTTGCTTCCATTGTGACTAATGCCGCAACCATGTTCCTCCAACTCAACTCGACTCGACTCACTCTTTCCTTCCGTTCTCGCGCTCAACACACACACACACACACACACACACACACATTCTCATCCAGTTCCAGTTCCAGTTCCTTTACTTGTGCTCATGCTGTTGTGGGGCGGAAATCGTTGAAAAATGTTCAACCGTCAAAACTCATCAAGGCGGCTGCAAATGACGCGATTGCTCGTCTTCAATTTCGGCTGAGTAGGGTTTCATTGGGTGCTCCGAGAGGCAACTGCCTGCTGCCTCCGCTATTTCCGGCTCGTAGTTTCGCGTGTTCCACAATTCTTGTCTGCATTTTTGCTCGTTTTTTTCCACTTCTTATTTTGTTTGTTCTGTTTGTTTTGTTCTATTTTGTTGGGTCTTGTTTAGTGTGCTTCACTTTGAGCCCATTTTTATTATTTGTGTATTTTGACAAGTCTCATCATCATCGTCAACAGCAATAAAATAGCAGGAGAAGCTGCAAGAATGGAGACGGAACACATAAAGCATGAAGCAGCTGGCAGCAGCAGCTTAACGCCGCACCCATTATCATCATCATCATCATTCTGGCATAGAACAACCACAACACCAGCTGCAGTACCCCAAAAATGTTCGAACAGGGGTTTCCAACGGCATCAACCACTTCTGTTGGCATTTCTCTGTCCATCTGTCTGTTCGTCTGTCTGTCTGTCTGTCTGTCTGCCTGCCTGCTTGCCTAACTGTGTGTGTATGTGGGTGCAGCCTCATCAGCATCAGTAGCTGAGCTATCAGTGAAGTCACATCTGTTGATAGCATAGAAGGGCTGCCAATACTCACACCACCCCATCGCAGACCCATTACTCCCTTACCGAAGAAAAATCCTTCGCCTAATAATATCTGAACAGATAATTTTCTTCATTTCCGAAAGTTTGTCATCAAATTTGCTGCTACCGCTGTTGTCGGCGTTGTTGCCGTTGTTGCCGTTGTCGGCGTTGTTGCCGTTGTTGGCTTTACTGTAGTCCCGTTGTTGTGGGTTTAATGTTTATCATTATTAGTAAGCTTAGCAGCAGATTTCACGATTTTCCGCTCCTGATGTGCGTATCTGCTGCACATCAAAAGCAATTGCCAGTTAAAGGACTCGCACACAACTCAGGAATCAAACGTTCCACCTCCGCGTCAATTCCGGAAATGAGCTTTAAACGGGTTACTTTCCGTACTGCACAAATTGTGCCTATCGTACTCAGGCAGCACACTCGTAACACATCGCAGTTGCGTCGAGAACGTAATGTTCCCTCTTACAAGGACCAATATGTGTCGTTCATTCGATGGAACAATAACGTAAACGCTCGAAATTCATCGCAATGTGGAAGTGCTCCGTCGATTGAACACACATTAGGTCGGGCCGCTGATTGCTCTCTATCGCTATCAACTTGGAGCAGAAGAAAGCTGCCAATATGTGCGAGATAGAGCGGTCAGGGCTGGACATAGAGTAGTCAGTAGTGTGCAGATAGAGCAGTCTGGGCGAACAAGCCTATTCAGTGAATGTAGTTGGATTTTGAATAGGCACGTTTTTCCATTGAATCAAAGCATTTGCTCGTACACAGGGACAGAGTTTTTCATTGCTTTTTTTTCTTTCATAGTTCCTTTACCATTTCCTTAATAATCCGACTGTCGAGGCAAACTACCCACTTCTCTACCGCTCGTTCTGTGTGGTTTTACTGACTAATTTTGTAACCGAGTGTTCAACGGCTTCATTGGTTCAATAGTTCAATGGTCTTCTTTCCTTCGTTACTGATGATGCCATTATTTTGTGTCACATCTTCTGTTTCGATGTCGCCTCTTGCACTAATCTAACTCTCACTCTGATGACTTGTCCACTCGCTCCCACTTCTGGTTTCGTCCTTTAACTCTTTTTATCGATCTTCAGTGATGGTAAATTTCCACCTTCTTTGAGTCGTGTGCTCCGTTTGTGATCTCTCTTCCACACCTGGCAGCCATGAACAATAATTCTTAAAGAACGTATCTGTGAATATATTTGCAAAAATAATGTGACGTGCCTCTCTGCCTTCTCAGTGGTGGGGGGGCTCCCGAGCATCGCTGGTATCACAACCCACAAAAAGGGAATGGAACTATTGTTATTTATATGCTTACAAATAATCGGCTTTGTTGGCAGGGAACTGAGAAATACCCATTATAGAAACACGAAAGTAGTTCTTCGGGCTTTGATGTGGTTTCGTTTGTTCTGTTCTTTTCTGCTCTGTTCTGTGAGTTATGTAGTATTGTTAAACGAAACCCTGCAGTAAAATTTGGGATTGGTTCCTGGTATCGTGACTGTTACATGAGGAACTAGTTGGGTACTAGGCAAAGACGTATGAGAATAGGTGATGTATCTGGAAATAGGCGTACAATTCTTCAGACTCCAAAGTGAGTTGCTACGGAACTAGTTCATATTAATTCAGTACAACTTCACATTATTTTTTAACTAGTCTCAAATTAGTTTACAAACTGTTTTCACAATAGTTCTGAAATAATTTCATGATACTTCCGAACTAGTTCCACTTTAGTTCTGAACTAGTTTCTCTTTATTTCTAAAGTAATGCACAATGGTTTAGAACTGGTTTCACAAAAGTTCTAATCTAGTGTCACGTTAGTTCTGAACTAGTTTCACAACAATTCTAAACTAGTTTCACAACAGGTTCTGAACTAGTTTCACAACAATTCTACTCGTAAACTAGCTTTCACAACAAGTTCCCAATAGTTCTGAATTATTTTCAAGTTAGTTCTGAACTAGTTTCACAACAGGTTCTGAACTAGTTCCCAATAGTTCTGAATTATTTTCAAGTTAGTTCTGAACTAGTTTCACAGCAATTCTGAACTAGTTTCACAACAATTCTAAACTAGTTTCACAACAATTCTAAACTAGTTCCACAACAGTTCTGAACTAGTCTCCCAATAGTTCTGAATTATTTTCAAGTTAGTTCTGAACTAGTTTCACAGCAATTCTGAACTAGTTTCACAACAATTCTAAACTAGTTTCACAACAATTCTAAACTAGTTCCACAACAGTTCTGAACTAGTCTCCAAATAGTTCTGAATTATTTTCAAGTTAGTTCTGAACTAGTTTCACAGCAATTCTGAACTAGTCTCCCAATAGTTCTGAATTATTTTCAAGCTAGTTCTGAACTAGTTTCATAGCAATTCTGAACTAGTTCCCAATAGTTCTGAATTATTTTCAAGTTAGTTCTGAACCAGTTCCACAACAGTTCTGAACTAGTCTCCCAATAGTTCTGAATTATTTGCAAGTTAGTTCTGAACTAGTTCCACAACAGTTCTGAACTGGTTGCCCAATAGTTCTGAACTATTTTCAAGTTAGTTCCGAACTAGCTTCATGTAAGTTCCGCAGTAGTCAATTTCCAGCAGGGACACCAGGCGTACACACACACACACACACACACACAAACACACACACACACACACACACACAGTCAAGCACACGCACACCAGAGACCATTGTCAAATATTTTAGCCCATCTTTTGTAGTAATATTTGTGTTGTTTTTTTTGTTGTTTTTTTTGTTGCCTTTTTATGTTTCTTACTTAGAGCATAAATATTTTAAGTAAATATTTTTGTGTGAGCTCTCCACACATCCCCACGCACGCACACTCCCATGTGTGCACACCTGCACACACACACAGCCCAACACACAGGCCATAAATTTGGGATTTACGCTGCAGATACTCGCTTTCAGTCGCCTGTCCGCCAGTCCCCCGCCGCCCTTGTGCACGTTGCCGGATGTAGCGAATGTGTAACGCACTGCGCTGTGTGGGGTGTCAGATGGTTGGGGCAGGCAGCAGCCAGAGCAGGGGTAGTCCTGCAATGTGCCTTAGTACCAGCTAAATTGGCAGCCACATCAGCAGCACTTAATTTTGTTTACTCGTCGTCCTGCCTCTGCCTACATTTGCTTCGCTCTGACTCCGTGCCTCTGTTCCTCTGTGACTTCCTGCGCCTCCGCCTGCGGGTGGGTCTTGCACAATAATTCTATAATTCAAATAGAATTGTTTCGGCTTAGCGGATCATGCGAATATTGCATTTTCTGCTGCAATCGAACTAGCAATTCTTTTCATTTCCATTGCTGGCATTGTCGTCGATGTTGCTGCTAATATGAGTGTTGTTAGGGTTGTTGGTGGTGCATGTCGACTTAAGTATCCATCAAGGCAGTCGTATGCCAACTGCCAAGCGAAATGCTCATAAACCAGCATTACCGCAGAAAATTGCATGTTTCAACATTATAAAATCGTCAATTACCATAATCAAAGGATCAAACAAAAATCAGCGAAGTGCAGCGGGAGACAGTTCCCTCGAATCCGCTGCACGACAAAGCGCTTCACTCAGCATGGCTTAAGACAATGGATTCCACCATTTTATCGCGACAGACTCCTCCGACAACTCCTTCTCCGTTTGTTTGCTGGCAACTCCCAACAAGATGCGACGATGCCGCACAAATACACTCAACAGACACATTTCCATTTTGAGCCGTATCCGTATCCGTATCCGCATCCTCAGTTGGCATTTTCATTCCCCTTTCCAGCGCCGTGGCGTCGGCATTTGCATATCCTCTCCCGAAGTGTCCACATATGCGGCAAAGTTCTTTGTAGGAGCATGTTTTCTGATGTGAACGCATTCGCTGCACAAAATGCTCCATTTTCGAAGGCTGCAATTGTTTGATTCCCCTCCCACTCGAGCGCTTTCAATAATTTAATAATAAAATTCCAAGCCACGTTCCGGGAAGCGCAGTTCCACATTAGTCGCGTTCAGTGCCATTTTGGATCACTTCTGATCCAAAGCAATGACAGCGTTTCGAACCAGCGTCATCGCTGGTATGGGAATAAAAAAAATGATATAAGAACGGAGAGAGAAAGAAGAGAGAATAAGAAATAAGAAGAGAGAGAGAGTGAAAAATATTGAAAGAAAAACACAAATCAGGAAGAAGAAGAATCAGGAAGAAGAATCAGGAAGAAGAATCAGGAAGGAGAACAATCGTGAAGAAGAACAATCAGGAAGAAGAAGCATAAGAAACTGAATATTAAAGGAAGCATGGAATGCAACAAGAAGAAGAATACTTAAAGAAAAACAAGTACAAAGAGGAAAGGGAAAGAATGAAACATGAGAAAAATGTAGAAAGAAGAACCTCGAAAGAACAAGAAGAAGAAGAAGGAGTCGATTTTATGAAGAAGAAAGAAATAAAAAGAATTAATGAAAAAGGTTGATAGAAAAAGTATGAACCGAGAAAAATGGAAGCAAAATAATGAAAGAAGAATAATGAACGAAGAATAATGAAGGAAGAATAATGAGAGAATAATAATAAAAGAAGAATAATGAGAGAAGAATAATAAAAGAAGAATAATGAGAGAAGAATAATGGAAGAAGATGAAGAATAATGAAAGACGGAGGAGAATGAAAGAAGTATAATGAAAGAAGGAGGAGAAAAAAGTAAGAGGAATGGAAGAAGAATAATAAAAAATGAAGTGGAATGTGTGAGAATAGAAGTGGAGCAGAAACTAAAAAGAAGCTGAGAAAGAGCATAAGAAGAAAAAGTAGAATAAACGAATAAGAAGAATACAAATATGAAGAAGAATAGAGAAAAAGAATGAATGAAGAATAAAAGAAGAAGAATTCAAACATGAAAGAAGAAGAAGCATGCCAGAAAATTGACAGAAGAAAAAGATTGAAACAAACCTGAAAGAAAAAAAGAAACGGAATAGAAAAGAATCAAAGAATAAAATAATAAGAAGAGGAAGGGAAAAAAGATAGTTTGTAACAAATGGGAGAGAATAAGAAGCAGCAGCTAAGCAGAAGTTGAAGAAGGAGACTATGAAGAAGGAAAAGCTGAAGAAGCTGAAGAAGGAGACACTGAAGAAGGAGAAGCTGAAGAAGGAGAAGCTGAAGAAGGGGTAGCTGAAAAAGGAGAAGCTGAAGAAGGAGAAGCTGAAGAAGGAGAAGCTGAAGAAGGGGGAGCTGAAGAAGGAGAAGCTGAAGAAGGAGACACTTAAGAAGGAGAAGCTGAAGAAGGAGAAGGAGAAGCTAAAGAAGGAGAAGGAGAAGCTGAAGAAGGAGAAGCTGAAGAAGGAGCCGCTGAAGAAAGAGGAGCTGAAGAAGGAGAAACTGAAGAAGCAGAAACTGAAGAAGCAGAAACTGAAGAAGCTGAAGAAGGAGACACTGAAGAAGGAGAAGCTGAAGAAGGAGAAGCTGAAGAAGGAGCCGCTGAAGAAAGAGGAGCTGAAGAAGGAGAAACTGAAGAAGCAGAAACTGAAGAAGCAGAAACTGAAGAAGCAGAAACTGAAGAAGCTGAAGAAGGAGACACTGAAGAAGGAGAAGCTGAAGAAGGAGAAGGAGAAGCTGAAGAAGGAGAAGGAGAAGCTGAAGAAGGAGAAGCTGAAGAAGGAGCCGCTGAAGAAAGAGGAGCTGAAGAAAGAGGAGCTGAAGAAGGAGAAACTGAAGAAGCAGAAACTGAAGAAGCTGAAGAAGGAGACACTGCAGAAGGAGAAGAAATCCTCCATTTTTGCTATCTCTGTTTTCTGTTGTAGAGTCTTCCACTGCTGGATTCGAGAGGTTAAGCGGTACCTAACCATGTTTCGTCCCCTCCCGGACACCCCACTGGCAATTAACTGCGCTGCGGAACTACATTTACAGCAGAGCGCAATGAGGCTGAAGAGTCTATTAAGTCTGTTGTGTTTAAATTCGTTCTCTTTCTTCATTTTCACACATTCGACACCCTTGAGAACATTTCTTTTCAGCGATTTGTTGCAGTTGTTGTGTAAAACATGGAAATTCCCTTAACGTAAACGTCAACGACAACATTTCCTACACACGAATGTGGGCGTGTGTGTGTGCGAGTGATTTAACTACCGCGCACACACACCAGCTCTCCTAGCCAGGACAGTGCGAGCGTGTCCTTATGGAGTAAGGACCCTGTGCGTGCCAAATAAAACCCAACACGTTCTACAGAATTCGCTGCAAATGGTCCACAACAATGTAGCGCTGCAGTGTAGTCTGGCTACAAAGTATTCTCTGAACAAAGACCCAAGCGACACAACGACAGGCACGTATTCGTACATTGTCTCCGGTACACTCGGTGTAAAATGTTAATAATACTCGTATGCGAAACTTGTGTGACCCGCAATGGCACCAGTCAAAGTGGGAGTGGGTATTAAGTGGTTTTGAACGGACCACTGACTTTGGTAACTGGTCGAGGACCGCAACTAGTCCAGTGTAGGGGTCCTTTGACTCCTCCAAAGACTGTCAAATAAACCAGTTGGACACCTTGTGACTCGCTTCGGAGTGTAAACTTCTTCATGGTTTGGTTAAAACTAGTTCCAGATTAGTTTGAGAGTAACCAGTTTGTGTGGTTACTGGTCGAGGAACGCAACTAGTTGCAATGTAATCCAGTGTGGGGGTTCATAATCTCCTGGAGAGTCTCAAGTTGAATACTCTTTGATTATGCAACTAGTTTGCGGTTTGTTCCGAATTAGTCGCATGCTGCGTAGTTGTCACCTAGTTCACTCTGCTATCGGGCAAAGCCAGTTTCTTCTTGCGGCTCATTATGAAACTCTTCAGTGAACAGTTGCCTTACGACTTCCTTTGATTGCCACGCCCACTTTTGTGAATTCGGCTGCTCCCCAAAGGTTTGTGCTCAACTATGAGTATTACTAAAATTTTTTGGGGGATTGTGTTTCAAGCCATTTAATATGCGTAACGCGTGTGCTGCCTTTCATTGTATGCGCTGCATTTTGACAATTATTTGACACCCCCGGCAGGAATGTGGTGGAGAGGAGAGACTGCCAGCAGGCAGGGAGCCGGGGTGGAGCGGAGAGTGGCATCTTTATAATCATCATATTATCATAGCTGTGTGTGCTGACATACGCACGACATGACGGAGGAGGATACGCTTGCTGCCACACTGCATACCAATAGCACAGCAATACTGCGCCCCCACCTCTCCACCAGTTTGCTCACCACTCTGAGTACTACGCGTACTATTGTTGATTTCATTTTGGCACTCTTAACGCAATTTCAGTGTGTTCTGAGCATTTTTAATGGAATCTCCAACCACCTCATCGCATCTCACACATTTTCCTTCCTCTCACCTTCCCCTCCGCTCCTCCGGTGGTTAGTTGCGTGCGGCTGGAGTGGGGCTCAGCATTCACAGAAGTCATTTCATGTGCGGATATCTTTAATTCAATAAAGCTGCCGGCATTTGTTTTAGGAAACTGCGTTTGTCATCCTGCTCATCGAATATGATGAGTGATGACACCATTCCCGAAGTTTGGGTTCTCCCAGACTCCTGTGACTGCTGGATCAGTGTGGTTGGAGTGTGATGTTGATTATTTAATAGATTGATAATGAGTTTGGTTTCGAAAAACTGCTTCCAAACTAAGAGTACTGCCATGAACGAAAGAGTGAATCCGCGCTACGAGCCCACTCCCAAGACATGTTCTTTTCGGCCACAACAAGCAAAGGTTGCAAGAACATTTCCACGAAAACAGACGCATCACACGTTGTTGACACTCCACGCTGCACTACAGAGAGGTGCTCGTCTGGGAGTTCATTGAGTCTGGGGTGTTGAAGCCGGAAAACAGGATGCTTCTGAAGGAATAAGGCCAAGTCTGGGGTCTTCATGGTGACGCGATTGGGTCCGCTGATGTTAAGAAAAACGAAGAAAGCAAAGCAGGATGCTTCAGAAGGAAGTGAGAAACGGCAGAAAATCAGTGCTTGAAAGTCAGTCGATCTTAAAGGTTTCTTCAGAAGGACCAAGGATGGCCAAAATCAGTTGAAAAGCGTTTTTCTGTCGCTTCCATATAATGATGATACTGAAATCGAGAATGCACCATGGAGTAGAAATCTGCGTTGAGTGTGCTTAGAAACGGAACAAACCACGCTGAGCAAAAGGACGTGGCCGCAGAGAGGCCCTTTGAGAACTGTGTGGCTTCTGTTTTTATGTGCCGCTGAAGCTGCCCATCGACCTCCCCCCAATGGTCCCATAAATTTAGCGATGGATTCCTCCCTGTTGGTCGCAGCAATCATCGCAGTCGAAGTACCACTACCAGGACGCTTATAGTACATGCTTTCGCGTCCTTCAAGGCACGTTTATGTTTATGTCCACTTTTATGTTTATGTTGCTCTTCATGTTCCTCTTCACGTGTCTCTCTGGCACACAGTCAAACGCCATGGTTAAATGGAAATCATTTTCCTATTTACCTGCTCTTGGGTGGGCTGTCAAATGAAAATGAAGCTTAATGGCCCCTGAAAAGAGGTGAATAAAAATCGAGAGGAGCAAAATACATGGAAGTGGCAATGGAAAAAAATCGAGGCAGTTATTTCAAATGGACGCAAATGCCAGGAAGCCAAATTCGAAAATAATTTGCTCGTCGACCACTGGCAGGGCACATAAATTGCGAGTGTGCGGAAGCAGGGCGAAAGAGTAACGTGAACAAACCACTTCCGGCAGGCAATTTTCGGTTGAACCTCGAATCGAGCACGAGTCAATGATTTTGAGTAGGACGATGAAAAGCAGAGCAGCACGTGCGGCGGCGACCACGGCCGGAGCACACATTAGAGCAATAACTTATGAGTAATTGATGACGCCAGCAAGGAAGATGATACCAGGATGCAAATGGGGCAGTTGTGGCGACAGCGCAGATAGTGCTGCAAATGGACGTATGCATTATTCTAGTTCAGCCACTTTCAAATAGACGAGGAGGTTGTATTTGAAGCACTGTCAAAGCCCTCACCAAGCCGACCAAGTTGAGAGTCTTGACTTTTGTAAGGATGTCCGGAAGCTGCGAGAAGTTGACTTGGATGGGTTTCCTTTAAGGAAATCCTCTCACTACTGGCAGGGAGAGGAATTACACTCCTAATTGAACCGCAGCTGAGATTTTGTTGAGGTTCTCATTAGCTGGGAGAATTCGACCTTGGTAGAACTTCTCCACACCAATTGGTGGGGAGTGGATTACGCATATCCCGGCTTTATAGGCGCTCCACTTCGACTGCACCAGCGCCACCCTTGGCCCAGCATAGTTCTCAGTTATCGACTACGAGTTTTTCCAATTGCACTGCCGTGTGCTGTGGAAGCCCCAACCCACTCCCGCACACTCGTTTCGCTGCTCATCCAATTAACCACTGCGAATAGGCCACTCAATTAAGTAAGCCTCGCGCATGCAGCGGAACTGCTAAGCGCAGCACAGATCTCGCGAGGCTCAACTTGGCGATTTTCGTGTTGTCACTGCCGCGTGCCCACATCCGCATCCTGTTGAGCTAAATTGACCGTTGCCGTTTTTGGGGTTTTTCGGTTTGTTTTCCTTTTATTTTTTCTGCGCTCAGTTTTGGTTTCGTCCTTTACCGGCGGTGGCCTCCGTTTTTGCCGAATATTTCGCTCAACTGGTGCCTGTTTGTTTGCTCCTTCGTTGCTGTGTGTGAGTGTGAGAGCGCAGTAGGCGTTGGCGTGCGTTTTTCATGGGTGTGAAAGTTTTTGTTTGGGGGCATGTCCAGCTGGGTGTGCTTATCGCCTGCCTGTCTGCCTGCCTGTCTGCCTGCCTGTCTGCCTGCCTGTAAGGATACGTCGTATAACAGCCGCATAAATACGTAATTAATCAGGTTCTCCTCACGCGCCTATTTCACTTGTTGAGCCCCCTCCCTACCCTTCGTCTCGCCGTCTGTAAGCGGAGTCTTCTAAATTCGGTGTTTCTTTTCTTGCGATAGACAGAGTGCGCCACGAAGATGGAGTTGCCACTCTGCGTGCCACCCTGAACACTTGGCTATTCTTCTAAGGAAGATGAGTGGCGTGGTTCTAGCTTCGAATTTGGCGTGTTTTTACAGGGGGAGGGGATACTTTTGCCCAACTCTCCGCAGTATATTTCCTAAGCTCCTCTCCGATTCGCGAGTTCCAACTTTGCTTCGCGTATTTTACGTTGCCCGTGGCTGGGAAAATGAATGAAAAGGATTTTCTTTTCAAAATTTTTTATAATATTTATAATTTATTTTTAAATTATAATTTAATTTAATTTATTTTTTAATTTTTTTATTATGAATTTTAATTTATTTTTATTTAATATTTTATTTATAATTTAATATATAAAATTGTTATTTTTTTTAAATTGTTGCAACAATGTTTTTATATGTTTAATTTTTAATAATTTTTTCTTTATTATTTATTTAAGTTGTTTTTTTTGTATTTATTTATTTATTTTATTTTGCCCATAAATTTATTCATTTTATTGTACTTTTATATTCGTTTATTCCGTTGCTAATTTATTATTTATTTTGTGTTATATATTTTGTAATTTAACTGTTTATTTAAGCTTAATTACTTGCTTTTCGGGCGGGGGGAGGGGGAGGAGTATCCTGTTTTAATTACTGTTCCAAATGACTGCTGTAAAGCGTTCTGACTGTGGCTTTCGCCTTCGGAGTGTTTAATTTTAATTCCTTCTGCGCGTTTATTATCTTTGGGCGTGTTGGTGTCGGTGTCTCCGCCGTGGGCGCTCGCGCCGGTGCAGTGCCTCGGTTAACTGATGCTGATGGGTGTTAACCGCGCGCATTTCCTTTTCCATTTTCCATTTTAACTGGCTGGAGCCCTGCTGCTGCCGCTACGGTTGTTGCTTTTAATCCTTTATCTGTAAAATATGATTACCGTGAACTCTTATTCTGTTTGTGTTTATTTTGCTTGGCTTAAGTAACTAAAAGATTATTCCTCGTATTCTTTTGTTCCTTTTTATTTTTTGTATTCTCTTCACCTGGGATTCCCCCTTGTTGTGTTTGCTGTGTTGGTCTAATTAGCTCTTTGGGTATGTTCCGTTTTAGAGGCTTGTTGTGCGTTTAAAACGTGTTCAATTAAATTTTCTCTTTTATATTCAACAATATTGCCTCCTAAAAGTAGGCTTTCAGTATATTTTTCTTCAGCTTCAGGCATATTTTGATTTCTTCACTCGTAACCAAAACGACTGCATACTTTTAGGGAGCCTTCTCTGCTCCAGACCATTGCATATCTTCAGTGCGTCAGATCGATTGATGCCATCTTTATTTTGATGAGTTTTTACTACTTTGACGAGAATTTCTGCCACTCCGGCCTCGCATTATTTGACAGAGCCTTCTTGCTCCTCCTTCCCTTTGTAGCTATGTTGGGAACTGTGGCTCCACACCATTGTCTGCCGATAGTCGCAGCAAGGCTCATTCAGGCATTAGAGTGTGGCCATGGAATGTCTCAGAAACCGTCCGGCCTGCAATGTGAAAACGGCGCGTGTAATTTCAATGAAATTGTAAATTTGACTTCTTTTTATTTTGAATGTTACTTTTATTTCACTTCAATTAAATTCTGCAGTGGACTCGCTCGGCTCGCTCAAGTTGCGTATACGCCCCGCGAGGCATTTTTAACATGGTTAATTTTCTGGTCGGTCTACGTCTGCACGTAGAGGTTCAGTGGATGTGGTCTGCAGTGTTCACAGTCTCTTCGCCTTGGACATAAGATGCCAGCTTAGTGGCTGCTTGCGATGTCTGTCGTCATTGATAGCCTGCTGAAACAACGCCCTCCTTTCAACTTGAATTCTCGTTTCAGGTGCTTTGTCAATAACTTCCCAACTATTTCCTTTACATTTCTAAAATCCTTTGGGTTTGTGTTGTGTGTGTGTGTGTGTGGAGGTCTCAGCTCCTTTGCTCAGCGATTTCAGCGCACTTATTGAAATATATTTTTGCAGATTCTGCAGTCTTCCTAATGCCGCAGCTCAGTATAAACTGCATTCGAAAGCGCTTTCTGCCCGGCATTCCCTGGCGCGCTCAATCGTTGCTCATGCATTTGGTATCCTTAATAGAAGGAGCGGATTGTTTATGCTGCTCTGGTGGTGGTACCTGTGGCTCCATTCAACGGATTTACCTTTTCTGTATCGGCACTAGTATGTACGAGCATCCTTTTGGTGCACAGTGGTTGGGGATTTTACTATTGCTGTTGCTGTTGCTGTTGCTGTTGTTGTTGCTGTTGCTGTTGCTGGCTGATGATGATAATCGCTTCAAAAAAAGAAAACGTTGGAATCCTTTCATGATAGCGCCAATTCTTGCGAAAAAGTCGTTGATGCGAGTATGCCACAAACAAATACACACTCACATACACACAAACAAACACACACAAACAAAGACACACACAGAGAAACACACTTCACCAGAAGCAATCAAGTTCATCTGGCTCGAATTCCTTTTGGATTCACACTCGCGTGGCCCGCACTCGTATTGTACGGGTGCATGTGTGCGTGGCGTGTGCGTGTGCGTGTGTCGGTGTTCGCAGTTTTTCAACTTTTCCTATTTATTATATCCTTTTAGCAATTTTTAGACGCGCTTTGTGCATATCCATTTTATTTTATTTTCGGTAAAAGTTCACACAACGACGCATGCGAATGGTTGTTTCGCTGGCTTCGCAGGCTGACTCTGACTCTGACGCTGAGGCTGAGCCTGAGGAATGGGGCGGGGGATTGCTTTCCAAACGCATTGTTATTGCAGTCGTAACTCAGCGTCATCGTCAGCGTCAGCGTCAGCAACGAGCGTACGCGTTTTCACAAGCGAAATGGAAAGGCGTGTGCTGCGCATTTGGTCGTGTCCACAAAAGATGAATATAAATTTAAATTTGTGCATGAGCGAGTGAATTCATAAATGTGCGTTTATGTTTTTTTTTCTTTTTTCGCCTGTGTGTGTGTGTCGCTGTATGTGTATGTATTAGCATGTACACATGTGTATGTTTGTATTTTTTTTTGCCTCAAGTGCACTAAATTTGCTGCAGCGTCGTACATGGAGTCATCGAGGGGTGCTTCCATACTCGTGTACATGCTCAGCTTTACTGAGTGCAGTTGAGACTGGGCGACGGACCATACCAGCTCAGCACAACCCAGCCCTGCACAACCCAGCTCATCCCATCCCAGCACAACCCAGCCCTGCACAACCCAGCTCATCCCATCCCAGCCCAGTCCAGCCCAGTCCAGCCCAGACCAGCCCAGACCAGCCCATACCAGAGGGGGGAGTGGATCAACGATATATGCAAATTGCTTAGCTAGACTTGAATTATTGGAATCACCTCAAAATGTGCACCATTATTTCGTCAGGATGTTTTCCTAAATTCCGAACAAAGCCACCCAAATCGTCTGCGCACCACCATGGCCATCAGGCGTGGTTGCTGACGGGGTTCAATGAGCCATCGAACTGTTCAGCTCCGCTTTCGTTACGAATTCAGGTGGAGTCACTGCTTTGTGCGGTCACTGAATTGGGGGTGGTATCCCCAATCTTTCCCTTGACAGTTTAGGTTACACGAAGGAACCTATGCAAAGAAGAATTTGATATGATAACTGAATATAATAATTGTATATATGACGGGAATGATTCTCAGAACAAAGTGAACAATAAATATTGAGTATGAATATGCACTTGTGAATACAATCCTGAGTTTGAATATGATTCATACTAGAAAGCTTTGAATACAAATCATAAAATATGCTGGAAGGAGGGAGTCACAAAACAAAGTTCTGACAAGGAACATACGAGTATATTATAACAAGGATATTCAGTTGCTTCCGATGGCATCAATCAACGGACCACTATTTTAGTGTGAAGAGTGAAAGAAAACGATGAATACGATGCCGGAGATGAATGCAAAGAGTGGAACACCTCGCATTTCATGAGTGTGACGAATGTGAATCTTTCAGAGCGAGTGAATGATTCATTATCATTCCAAGATTATAAATTGAAATGACCTTGTGTTAATTTATGATTCGCAGACTCTGATTTAGGAGTATGAATCAAGAGGTGTGAATGTGAATATTTCTGAGAGATGCTTATGAAATGATTTTGAATTAATCGATGGCTCACGGTAGTTTTGGGGTGGTGCTTCATGGGTGTTGAACAAAGAGGTTAACTCGAGAGCTGGAAAGAGGAGTGTGAATGTGAATACTTTCGACAGAGTGCCACAACTGATGAATGACTCACACTTACAAATTGAAAATGGACACGAGTGTGGCCGCTTTTGTGAGAGTGTGCCAATTGCGTGTGGCAATTTTCGGAGGTCCTTGCGTCCAGAACGGCAGACCAGACTTCAGTAATTGCTCGCATGAATCTCGCGGGCTCTCCTGGAAATCTGGCCTGAGGAAGAAGCGCGTGTATTCCTAGTTGACTCGTGTTGTCTGCTTAACTACACGACCGAAACTTGTTTGCCGCGTTGCTGAGTCGCTTACCAACACGGCTGTTCCTTGGTTTGTGTTGTTGCACACAAAAATCCTTTTTTTTACTTTTAAAGAGCTCAAGGAAACAGGGAAGATGGGAAGCTGTGAAGCTGGGAAGCTGTGAAGCTGCAAGACTGTGATTCAGGGAGGCGGAGGAAAGTGGTGGCTGCTTCCTAGCATTCGGCTTCCTTGTGGTCGCGGTCGTTCAGCTACTCTACGCCCACTTTTTCTTTCTTCTGTCTTTGAATTTGTGTGGATATGTGTGTGTGTGTGTGTGTGTGTGTGTGTGTCTGTGCCTTGGTCTGTGTCTGTCTGAATGCTAAAGTTCAGAGCAGCCGTCAGTCGTCAGCACCACAATCTCTTCTGTGCCATTAGCCAATCCGCATTGTGCGTTGCCGTCGTGCCACCGCTGCCAAAATTTCTTAATTGTGCCACTGACTTCAGTTGAAACGAGCGCTGCTGGTCAAAATTGCGGAAATAAAACCCAAACAAAACCGAACCGAACGAAGCCCTGCGAGCCAGCCAACCAGCCAGGCTAACCTGCCAAGCCAACTGCCAAGCCAACTGCCAAGCAAACCGGGCAAACAAACAACGCGCCGAGCATCCTTAAAGCGTTTTTCACTTGAATGTGTCCCAGCTTTGAATCGAATCTTGCTCTGTTGCTGCACACAAAACTGAAGAAGCCGCTCTAACTGCACATTGACGTACTCGTACGTTTGTATGTGTGTGTGTCCCTGTGTGGCTCTGTCTCTGTGTGTGTGCGTTTTTTGTGAGTGTGCATTGGTGTGCTCAGTTGTGCATTTCGCAGAGGATTTATTTGCAAAGGAAATACTGCAGCGGAAAGTAAAGTTTTTCACTGCGACTTTTACTGCTGCTATTTGCGTTTCCGTAAATTGTGATTAATTACTTTGCATACAAAATAAAACCGAAAAACTACGGCGAAATGAAAGCAACAAAAACCAAAACAAACACAAACGCAAACACAAAACAACAGCACGAATATTGTCGAATCTAGCTCTGCAGTGCAAGGCGGCAGGACCAGCGCAGCAGCACTCCAACGGACTGATCCGCTTCGAATCGGTAGTGGGGCTGGTTACGTAGTTAGTTGAAGGGTTCCAGTGAATGAAAAGAGCCACTGTCATACGAATTCCCTGAGGTTCCCTTCCACTACGAACTGAGTCCACTTTTCTGCAGGGTGGTTTCTTCTACGACGTTTCACCAAATTTGCGACTTACCCCAACTGCGGTTTCCAACATCAAATGCAGAGGGTCTGGGCTTTCAGTGGGGTGGAGTTAATGCCGCGTATCATAGGATCGTGTGGGAGCGCATCATGAGAACTTAACTGAGATTGTTCTTAAACGGCTTTGCTAGGTCGTTATCTGTGCTGTCCGATCGGACTCGCTCAGAATCGGACTCGCTTCAAAAGACCCATGGCTTCAGAGCCTCGCTTCGTCTATTCGAATGTGTTTTTTGTTTGTTTTTCCTTTGCCTTTCTATTATTACATTCCTCATTTACTGTTCGTCCTGGCGCAAGGTTTCGGAGTGAAGCACACCACGGCTATCAGAGAATACAGTCAACAAAACCTTGATTTGGGATCGCCTTTGTCGTGGTTTCTTGGGCCATTCCGTTGATTGTTGGTTCGTTTCGATGCCATATTCATGGTCCCAGGTCTCGTCGCCAGCACTGATGTCTTCGATAACATTTTGGCCCAAAGAAAGCAACTCTTTCGTGACACCAAAGCGATGTTGGCTCTGCACACAACTCAGCACTCTCGTCTCAGCAACTCGTCTCATCGCCAGAACAGCGTGCAGCACACTCTCTGGACCGATCCGGCCGGGACACTAATATCGTCTGCTGTCTCCCTGTGGCTCACACGACGATCTTCGTGAACAGTTTTCTTAACTTTTTCGTTGTTTTCTTCATTTTTTTTTATTATTATTGTTTTTTTTTGTTTCTTTTGTTCTGTTTTTTGTTGGTTGTTTCAGTTAAATTAGTTTTTACTCTGTTTTTCGTGGAGATTTTTTTGTTAAATTTTTTCAAATAATCTTTTGATTTCACGTTGAATTTGTTGGTTTTTTGTGCCCTTTTTTTGCAATTTCATCTCTCGTTTGATGTGATTTTTTTATCATGCCTTTCTTTCGATTATTTCCTTTTCGCTTTTTACTTTAATTTGAATTCTTTTTAATTGAGTTTTTATAATAATTTTCTCTTTTGTTATGTTATTATTTTTAGTTTGGCTCTGAGATAATTTTGTTAACTGGAATTTTCCAATTTGAATTGTGTATATTTAAAGTTTTCCCTCCCCCGGACTCCGCCTTATCTTCGTGCCGCAGCCCCTGCCTCTGCTTCTGCAACAGATTTTGGCTCATTCCCTCGCCGTCTGATGCAAACGGCACAAAAACGAGCACCAAACTTTATCCTTTGTTGCCGCTTGGGATGCTGCCGTTGTTGTTGCTGTTGTTGCTGTTGTTGCTGTTGTTGCTGTTGTTGCTGTTGCCGTAGACGTTGCTGCTGGTTCTGTTGCTGGTGGTTTATGGCGCGAGAAAAGCTGTTAAAAATGTTATTACTTTGCAAAGTGCTAAACATGATTTTGGAGTCCAAACCTCTCCAACTCTCGGCCTCAATTTGGCCACGCTGATTTTGGCTCCTATTGTTGTTGGTGTTGTTGCTGTTTTGCTCTGTACGCTTGCAGCATCCGGCATGAACTCTCTTCGATGCTGGTGCGTCCGATGTCTGCCATTTTTTTTTATTATTATTTATTTATTTATTTGTTTCGCTTTTTTTATGTATTTTCGAAATTTGACAATTTCACTTTTGCATAATTTTGCTATGCTAAATTTCGAACAAGAACCCCCAAAATACAATAGTTATAATAGCAGCAGCAACAACAACAGCAGCGGCGGCGGTAATGACACAACGCTTTGGCATTTGACAAAAAGTTTTGCCATTATAATCAACCATTTTGCCAGCCAATATGACGATGATGGTAATGATGATGGCTCTGATGAGGATCACGACGATGACGATGGTGTTGTTTCAGTTGTTGTGGCATTGAGTATGGTCACGGTGCTGGCGTTTTTGCTGGCCGTTCCCGCTTGACGCAGTTTGCCAGAAGAGCCACCATCGCCCGTCCACCCGTGTATTGGGTGGGTCTGGTCGCCTTGCGCCGGAATTGCCTGCGAATGGTTTGTAGGTAGTAGCGACATCTATTTTCGGTTAGTTAGGGTGCTCCTCTGTGGGACTTACAGGGGGTGTGCTGTCAGTCAGTCAGTTGCTCAGCACTTTTCCTATGCAGCCATAACGATTGCGCCATTCGCTTTCGTTGTATCGGTGGCGTTGTTCTTGTTGCCGTGGTTGGTGTTGTTGTTGCTGCTGTTGCTGGTGTTGTTGCCGTGGTTGGTGTTGTTGTTGCTGTGAACTCGAAAACTTTCCAAAATGAAACTTGTTCTACTCAATTTGCTTTCGCCGCCGCACTGTTCTGTGCTGGCTTTTCCGTCTTCGAGGGCTCTGCGATGTATTGCCATGTTCTTCGATGTTTTTAGTTACTCAACTGCAGTTAGGATTCCTTTTTTATTGGTGTCGTTTCGGCAGTTGAATGCTTTATGAATTTTGGTATTACGCTTTGCGGCCGCAGTCAAAATTGTTCATTGCAATTTTGTATTTGATTTGTCGCTGATATTGGCTCCTTTTGCAGGGAAACTTTTTGATTTGCATTCTCACTGCTTGCAGCTGCTGACAAAGATTGCTCGTGTGGTTGACAGCCGTTTCTAGGGAGCCTTTTGGCGCCTTCTCGGTGCATTTGTGGTGACTTGTTAAAGGGTTGCCTACTCTAACACTGATTTTCAAACGAACCACCAAAGAATCGCGTGTCATTTGTGGGAGCCCGAAGAAATGAACCGAAGAGAACAATCTCTCAAAAAGTTTGAAATGTGAGCTTCGCATCTCTCCGCATCTATTTGAAGGTAATTTTACATACTGCATTCTTTCAAAGAGCAGTCGTTCATCTCTTACAATATTGTATGCCTCTATAGAGTCTCTCACAGTCTCTACAGTTTATAAATCTATAAGTAAGTGTTGGACCACTGCAGGAGATTTAAATGTCCGTGAAGGGAATTGATAAAATGATTCAAAATATTAGTAATTACCCACAAAGAGCTACTAAAGCATTCTTATAGAGGTTGTATAATGTTCTTATGAACATTGTACAATGAGTTGATGAAAACTGTAAAGCATTCTTAGGGACAATTTCTTACAGAGCCGTTACAATATTTTTATACAGCCTGCACAATGTTTTATACAAGTTAAACAATAGTCTTATATAGCTTGTACAATGTATTTATACAGTTTTTACAACGTTCTTATGCAGCCTGTACAATTTTCTTATGCAGCCCCTACAATGTTTTTATACAGCTTGTACAATGTTCTTATGCAATTTGTACAATGCTTGTATACAGCCTGTATAATTATCTTATGCAGGCCATACAGTGTTTTTATACAGCTTGTACAACGTTCTTATACAATATGTACAATGTTCTTTCATACGGTGTCAATGTTTTTATACAGCTTTTACAATATTTATATGCAACCATTACAATGTTTCTATACAGCTTGTACATCGTTCTTATGCAGCCTGTACAATATTCTTATGCTGGCGATACAATGTTTTTATACAGCCTGTACAATTTTCTTATGCAGCCGGTATAATATTTCTATACAGCCTGTACAATTTTCTTATGCAGCCCCTACATTGTTTTTATACAGCTTATTAAATGCTCTTATGCAATTTGTACAATGCTTCTATACAGCCTGTATAATTTTCTTATGCTGGCGATACAATGTTTTTATACAGTCTGTACCATTTTCTTATGCAGCCGGTACAATGTTTCTATACAGCTTGTAGAACAATATTATGCAGCTTTTACAACGATCTTATAGAGCTTAGGCAAACTTCTATGGGAGCTCGATGTACTACGTTCTTACACTGACTGTATAATGTCTGGCAAAATATTCGGCATCGCTTTTAGAAGCGATATTCTACAAAGCTTTTATAGGGTCTGTAGGCAGGCTTTTTTTTCTTAACTCTCCAATTTGCTCACTTTCTTTTATGAAATTCACCTTCCTTAAATTGCCATTAATTTTCTTCTCGCACCATTTTGTTCCTGACAGGATCCAGCCAAATTGCGGGTCTGTCCGCTTTCAGACATTGAGTCAGTCCTTTGAACGAAGCGCATCGGCTTTGAATTTAATTTTGAAATTCTCCCTGCTAATTGAAGTTGATTGAAGTCGTGAGGCAACTTTATAAAAATTGTTGTGAAACTGTCCCGGGTTATATTTGCTTTTATGGAGTTCTGATCCCTGTGGAAGTCACTCGCAGCCCTGGAGAGGTACTCTTCTCAAGCATTATTAGCAAAACTTTGGTCGGAATTTAATAAATTTACAAAGTTGCGAAGCATTGCTGAAGTGACTGTATAAGGACTTTACTACTGTGAATTGAGAGATGAGTTTCAGAACGGGAACCTTTTTGATTGCGGGGTATACGAATGAGCAAAAACAGTTGCATAAACTTAGGAGTAAATTAATACAATTTTTGCTTTTTTTTTGCTTTTGACTGTTGGACTCGTCTGCGACTTTGTGCTGCAGTGCTTGAGTGAGCATTCTAGCCAGGGCGGCTCCACTGGCCGGGGCAGGGCGAAATTTATGACGAGACCGTTTGCGAGCAGTGCCATGCCTTGACTTGCTTTATACGACTGCCAGCGCGGAGAAAGCACAAAGCATTTGATTTATAGGAGGCAATCTAATGTGCCCGCACTGCATTTGCCCATGTGCAAATGGAGTGATGCACGACCAGTGGCTGGGTTTGCTGCCCATGAAATCCCCGCCACTGCGACAAGTTTAATTAGGCTTGCCAAATAAATAAGTCGCTGCGTCATTATTGAATAAATGAATGGCTTGAAAATGTATAAATAAATAAGGAAGGCACTGCTCTCGAATGGATGGGTGGGCCGTGCTGCGCCCACATAATGTGGTGGCAATAGCTCTGCCCACGCATCCTCAACTTGTCCCTTTGACATGCAAAGCACGCGGTGCTGATTTGTGTAAATGCGATGCCAGGATTGTGGCTCTGTGCCTGCTCGTACATCCAGTCAGCATATCGGGGCTGACTGAGTGATTTACTTGGATCCCTTTGTGTGCGTGTGTGTGTGGGCGTGTGCATTATGCAAACTTTTTAACTTGTTTCCTTCCTTCTGCCAAGTTGACATTTAAATGAAAGCCAAGCGAAAAAAAACTTCAAAATAAATATTCGTGTGCGCCTAAAAAGTCGCTGTTAAATAATACGACAAAGTGGGCACACCACTTGGATAAGTAAAGAGTAAGCACACTCGGCGAAATGTGAAAGAGTCCAATGGAAATGTCACAACGTGCCACCAGGCCGCAGGATTAAAAGTAAAAATAAGCAAAAACAAACACACACAAAAAGGAAAAATTAAAACACAGCAGCAGAAACGTATGCCAAAATGTAAGGACACCCACGCCTGCACTCGCAAGTGTGCATGTGCTGCAGCGGCACATCAAGAATACGCCAAGATACCACTTAACCCAGTCAACCATGAAGGCAAGTGCTAACTTCGCTCTTCTGGTTTTTGTTGTGCCCCAGTCTGCGGGGTGAATCGAGCGTGTGTTGCCTGGTGGGCGGATGTGAGTGCGCTTGGGTGCAGCTGTGTGTGGGGGTGAGTTGGCCACTGTCACAGCTGTCAGGGCTGGGAATTGCTGTGCTCCGACTGCTTGATGACTTTTAATCCTGCGACATTCGCCCCAACCGCAAACTAAACGCTGTCCACTCAATTCGTACCACATCCGGGAAGCCGCTATTGCAGTGCCATTCAAATTGGTATTCTTAATACTTTCCACCACTTGATCACCGCAATTAGCGCCTTTGGAACGTACATTGTGACGGATTTTGGTTTCTGTGCCCAGTTGGAAATGGCGTTAGAGCTGGCAAGGATTCCCGGCTCCGACACTCCGTGGACATTACTTGGTGTATTGGTGTTGAGAGCCCTGAACAATGCACATTTCTGTGAACTTCCTTCCGAAACAATGCGGCGAAAATCACATGAAAAAAGTGGACAAAAATTAAATAAAAAAGCTTCGGAAAGGCAGACACATCTGCAGAAGTAACCCTCGGAATTGTTAGTCCGGCTTGCATTGGCCTCAAAGAGCAGCACTATTCACGTTCTCAACGGAGTCCTATTTAAGCCTGAGGAGGCCTCAAAGAGCAGCACTATTCACGTTCTCAACGGAGTCCTATTTAAGCCTGAGGAGGCCTCAAAGAGCAGCACTATTCACGTTCTCAACGGAGTCCTATTGAAACTTGAGGAGGCCTCAAAGAACACTATTCACGTTCTCAACGGACTCCTATTTAAGCCTGAGGATTACTCATACGAGGTCTGATTCATTCATTCGGCGAAACAAGTGAATTTGTGGGGTTGGTGTTGCGTCTCATTTGCGGCTTAATCGGGCGAAATTCTCAGCACTGACTCTGCCGAATTGCTCGGCGATATACTCGCAGGAGATTCACCCACCAGCAAAGGGCGGTTTATCAGTGTTTCATCTAACACTTTTTATGAGTTTTTTTTCCCGTAAGGAAGGGAAATTTTCAAAAAGACACGAGGGGGTACGCACCACCCAAGAGTGTGAGATTTTTCCTCACTAAAACCACCTCCCTAACCTAACAGTTACTCTAAGCCTCAAAGGATAGCGATTTAGGAAGGGTATTTAACAGATGTTTTGACAGCACACACATCAGAATGTTGCATCGCTTCGCATGGATTCAAGGACTCTGTTGGGCTACTGAAGTAGAATCAGCTGCCTTTCGAATCCTTTTTCTGTGTCTATAAATGTGCTAAAGGCGTTTCGTAGATGGACTCTTTCGTGGTAATTAAGTGCGAAATTTCAGCATTCAGAGACCTTCTCAATGGATGCTCATCTCTGAAAGTGCTGTTATGAAGGCAGGAGAGTTGGTTCAATGCGTCCTTTCTCTTGATATAGTATCTAGTTATACTACCAATTAACGCCTGCATCGGGAGTTTTGTGTAAAATTTCTTGTCTTTGTAAATGAAATTCATAAAATTGCCAGAGTATCGCTCAGCATTATCCTTCGGATCGTTTTAACTTTACGCCGCACCACCATCATCATCGTCTGGTTTACCCGCGTTTCAATCTACGGTTCAGCTTTCCATGACGTGATTTGTATCGAATCGAGAACTGAGCTTTCCTGTCCTAAAAAAGCGCCTTCTAATTTGTGACCTGATTCACGGAGTGCAGAGCCTGTGACCAGTCAGTGAAACCATATACTCTGCTTGCCTGGCGTACGAGTCGTCCTTCGAAGACGTACCGTAGTTTTCACCATCAAAGCCGAGTTTTTCTAATTAACTAAGTATTTAATATCCTTAGCAAAGTTTTGTGTCTCCTCTGCCAACTGAACTCACAGCGTCGCGGTGTCTTAATCATACACGATTACATACACCCAATAGAAACAGGCCGGCATATGCCTCCAAAAAGAGTTCATACAGACACACTCCTTCTCCCACTCATCTCCATACACATACACGTACATCAACACCAACACCAACACCAACACCAACACCAACATCAGCACCAACACCAACACCAACACAACGCAACACAAAAGATAAAAACCCCGTCGCACTCAGTTATGCTCATGGAAGCCCACAAAACTAACCAACCAACCAACCAACCAGCCAAGCAAACAGATAACGCACCCACTCCTGGCCCACCCACTCCGGCACAACGCATCCTACCATTAGAATCAACAGCACTGTACAGAACTGCTGGAAATTCTTGCCGTCGAGTGCATTTAAGCGTTTTTAATTTTTATGCTAATTAGTGAGAATGTGCAAATATTTTGCAATAAACTCGCGTGTGTGCGGAAAAATTCAGCATTTTATCTGTTTGCCCTGTGTGCGTGCATGCGTGGACTCGGCGCGTGCATATGTGTGCATGTGTGCCTGTGTGTGCGTGTGAGCGTGTGTGCAACTCTAAACACACAATCGCACCCATTACAATGCTTTTATTTACCTCGACATATTTTTCATACATTTAAAGTGGGCTGTTTTAATTGCACTCGTCGCCCGCGGAACACACCCAGTTGGAAATCGCATCAGACCGCCCCCAAACATTCTCCTCTGATGCCTTGAAACACTGTATACAAATACAACACAAACACAATCGACATATAAGGAAAGAGTGAACCATTACTTTCGTGTGACTCAGGTCAGCATTACACCATCATTACAAGGGTGATTCTATTTAATGGGATTCAAAGGTCTCTCCAAGTTCTATTAGAGTTCTGGAGCCCAGCGATGATTCACGATATTGATTGTGATTGGGCACAGACACCATGGACTCGTAATAGACTGAAATTGCAGTGCATTCGAAGGATTTGATGCCACACTTGCAATTAGTGTCCATAAAATATCAGCTGCATTTCCAGAGTGTTCGTACACGTATTCGCACAATCAAGGCGTTAACTTCCATTTGAAAGAATCCTTTTATTTATTCGTTTAACTGCCAATAAACGACAATTATCATGGAGTAATTGCACGTCGTGTTGTTCTGCTGGAAACAGCTAAAAAATGTAAGTTGGAAAACCCCAGGAAACGAAGTGGCAAACTGATGGAATTAATACACACCCCGAACCCGAACCAACTGTCCTCCAACAACTGCGATGGAATTACTATACACCCCGAACCTGAACCAACTGTCCTCAAACAACTCTGACTACTATTCTACATTCAATTTTCATTCCGTTAATGAAAGATAATGAAAGCTTGAGAGCAAAACCGTGCTGCAAACAATATTTTGTTCGAATGAACTGAATATGCTCTTATTCCCCAGAGAATGACTCAGGAAAAGGCAGACGCGTGTTCCTAAAACCAAATTAACTCCTTCGCTTCATACATTTTTATACTGAAAAGGATTTCTCTTTTATTCTGTAGTCGACTTCTTTTGCATGTTGAAGTTTTCTGGCTCAGACTTTTCCTTCTCAATATTTTACGTTCACAAAATGGTGAGGTTGGAAGTTGTTCAGTGCATTCTTGATTGAATCCTTTGAAGAACTTGAAGGCGGATTCCTTGCATTCTCGCACGAATGAAATGCACAGATTCTCAGAAGTGGGATATGTGAGGTGGAATGTTAAATATGCGGAAACTTCTCAAGGATATTTTGGTGAGCGTTCTCTTATTGGGCCTGTGAATCACCGCTGTATCGCCAATAATCATTCCTACTGGGCAATTGCGCTGGCTTCTGTACATTCCTTTCCGGTACTGTTCAGTACGATTGACTGCGCTCGTGTGTGTTTGTGTATTCAACCGAATGTGCGGGTGCGTCATATTGTGTAACAACAGCTGCTCGCATGTAGCAAGTCCTTTCTGACTCCTCGACCTTTTGCCGCCTGCACGTTGTTCAATACTCACGTCGGGCGCTGTGTAATTGCCTGCAATTCGATGGTCACTCAGAGATCAGGGCATGCGAAGTGGAACTCAACCACAAAGCAGGCAACTTCAGGTGATCTGATTGGTCATGAAGTACGAACGCTGGCATGCAAGCATGCCGACAGGCCAAGATAAGAACACAAAACGAAGAGAGAATATAGATAGAAGCTGATGGACAGAGAAAGGAGCGAAAGACACAAAGAAGCAGGCAAGGAAGAGAGAATAGATAGAGATAAACAGGTCACGAAAATACAGAATAAGAAGGGGCAAGAAGGAGAGGGGCAAGAAGGAGAGTCAGAGAGAAAGACCGTATCCGGCTGGGGATCCGTTGGGAACGAGTCCTACTTTAAGTGTTTCTACTAGTTGTGATTTCTGGAGTCTTCATTTCCGCGGCATTTCATAATTTTTGATTCATTTCTAATCGCTTGTTTAATTTGCCAATATCCCACGGGGACGTTCGTAAGCTCAGCATTGGCGTGGGCACTCTCCTCTGTGTGCATTCAAGCATTGCGTAAACCTTATGCGGAACACTGGTCAGTAGGAATGCGGAACACTGTCCAAGTTGGCGCCCATATGTGGAATCACTACAATTATAATAATCAATCATGTGTCATGTCATGGAGCCCCGATGATGTCCGTGATGGCCACTGAACTGCTGCTGCAATGTCGAGCTGACACCGCCGCTTTAAAAGGGAATAGGCATGTCGGCAATTTGCATTTGCCTGGGAGACATCCTTTGTCAGGATGATTGTGCCCTCAACTTAATTGATAGCAATTGACAGCAATTGCAATGATAGATTGTGTTGCACACTCATTATTTCGCCGAGCTGGGGGTGGGGGTGGGCACGTGTGTGGGTATTTGTATGAATGGGAGAGCTTTTCTGTTAGATGCCTTCGTGGAAAAGCGGACTCAGTCGGCCCTGTAGTCCGTCGCTCGGTTGCTCAGTGATTGCAGTGTCCCTGTAAATATTTCTGCGAGTATTTCGCTTTATTTGCCTTTGATGGCAGCGGAAGAACTTCAACAATTTATTATTATAATTGGTATACAAATTTGAATGAAGTGTTGCTCGCAATTTCGCACCCACTTCCTTCCTCGTTGCGACCGAAAGTTCTCTCCAGCTCGTGGTAGTCGGTGCAACGCTTTCGTTATAATTTCATTGTACATTGTTCCAGTTCTGCATTGCAGCCATTTTCACAGTAAATTAAATGCTTCTGTCCGTCCATCGGAGCGTTCGTGTTGTCCTCCTACTGTCTGTCCCTCGGTCTCTGTTCTGTGACTGTGTTCTCTGTCTGTATGTGTCTCTGTCTGTCTGGCTGGTTGTGTGTCTGTCTGTGTCTCTGTCTGTCTGTTTGTTTCGTTGTTTGGCTGGTTCGAGTTGAGTTGAGATCTCATCTCGGCTTTTATGCTGTGAAGGACTTTAATCAAAAACTTTGTTGCTCTCCGTTTCGTTGATTGTTTTTTGTTTGTTTTGTTATTTTCTTAGTTTGTTATTCTGGTGATTTTTATTGTTGTTGTTGGCATTCTGCTCTTCCAACCAATTGATTGACGGATTAATTTGCGACTCGATTTGCAGCTGTAGCTGTGGTTCTGCATGCACCAGCATAGATCCATGCTCATAGACACATATGTGCACGCTAGTCTTCAGTTACCAAGGATTGGTTTTCATTTCAAGTTTTCCCAGGATTGTAAAATGGAAAAAATTGCTTTTTTTGTGGGCTTAGAGCGATTGGAACATTTTTTACTTGTCGCGCTCTCTCTCTTTCTATCAGTCCATGTTTTGTGTAATTTTACTAATCTTTTTTCTCCTTGAAACGAAATTTGTATTAATTAATTTTACTAATTTTATCCCGTCGTATATTTGATCCTAGCCTGCTTCCAAGCAGTGCGATATTTTAAAAAGAAACACGTAGCAATTCTTTGCTTTTTGTACATCTGCTTCCTTTTCTAGCTTTTCCTCTATCGAGTATTTCCTGCTATTCCTATGGTCTGATTCTCCCTATTTTGTTCTCTTCATATTGTTCTCTTCATATTGTTCTCTTCATATTGTTCTCTTCATATTGTTCTCTTCATATTGTTCTCTTCATATTGTTCTCTTCATATTGTTCTCTTCATATTGTTCTTTTCATATTGTTCTCTTCATATTGTTCTCTTCATATTGTTCTCTTCATATTGTTCTCTTCATATTGTTCTCTTCATATTGTTCTCTTCATATTGTTCTCTTCATATTGTTCTCTTCATATTGTTCTCTTCATATTGTTCTCTTCATATTGTTCTCTTCATATTGTTCTCTTCATATTCTTCTCTTCATATTGTTCTCTTCATATTGTTCTCTTCATATTGTTCTCTTCATATTGTTCTCTTCATATTGTTCTCTTCATATTGTTCTCTTCATATTGTTCTCTTCATATTGTTCTCTTCATATTGTTCTCTCTATCTTTGTCCGTTCTAACTTTGTCCCCTGTATCTTGTGCTCTCTATCTTGTTCTCTCCATCTTGTTCTTTTTATCTAGTTTTCTCTACCTTGTTCTCTCTGTTTTGTTCTCTCTGTCTTGTTCTCTCTGTTTTGTTCTCTCTGTCTTGTTCTCTCTGTTTTGTTCTCTCTGTCTTGTTCTCTCTGTCTTCTTCTGCCTTCTGTTCTAATTATGTTTTTGTCTTATTTTGAATTTTTGCTTTTAGTTTCTTCTTTTTTTAATAATTTTCTTTATGATCTGCTTCTTATTTCTTCCTTGGTTTCGTTGTCTTCTTCCAATGTTCACCAATTCAAGTTATAATTTTGCTTTTCTTTCTTTCTTATGTTTTTTTATTATTTTCATACACTTCTCTCCGAATGTTATCATATATTATACGTGATTCTCTCTATGTTTATCTTATTATCAGTCTTCCCTTCTTATAATTTCTTCCTCGACATATTCTCGTTTTCCCTGAACAATCTCATGATTTTCTCCGTCTACTCCTGTTTTTTTGTTTCCTTTTTATAATGTTTTCATGATATTCTTTTCCATTGTTTCAGACTGTTGTCTTCCATTCCTTCATTATATTTAGCATCCATTGATTCTGGGTTTGTGCTTATCTGATTTTCATATTCTTTCAATTTGTCCTTGACAAATTAATCAGAACTGAATCTGATAATCACGTAATTCATGATTGCATTTTGATCTATTTTTGTTCTAATCCTTTACAATTCGTGTATTATTCCCTGATGTTATTGCCACTTTACACTACTTTATTTCTGCCTAGTAATGTACATGAATATCTAGATTATCCTCTCTCCCATGTGTTGCTTGTGCTGTGCTATTTTCATCCTTTACTGCTGCTATTGCCTCACGTGCATCTCCAACTTCATCTTGAACTCCGACGCTCACTTCGCGCATTACACGCGTCATCCATCAACATTAACATCTCAATTTCCCTGTTTGCCGTTTATGCGGAACCTGACTGATATCCTCGGCTATCTTGTAGTGGTGGTGTTAACTTAACCTATGGCACACAAGCCGAACAGCCTGACCGAACTCACCCCACCCCCTTCCGAAGGACTTCGCACAAAACACTGAATTTCTACTTGAAGCTTAATTAAAAGTTGTGCACTGCATTCCGTTGAATTGTGCGGCAACTGAATTAAATGATCGTTTAGTAAGCCATGAAACGAGCACTCGTCTCCCGCCTGTCGCCCCCCGTCTTCCGTCTCCTGTGTGTCTCATCAGCCGTTTCCTCAGCAGCACCTTCTTGGCCAGCTGTGCGAGCGCTTATTAGAGGAAGTGTAGGAAAACTTATTCCCATACATAGTTAATTATTAAAAATGCAACTTATCAACAGAGAAAATTACGTGATGTCTGCCCAACTTCTTTGTTGTTGGGTTGGTGGCGTGGTTGCTCGGTTGGTTGCCTGAGTGACTGGTCGGGTTGGTGGGATGCCTGCCGGGTTTGATTGGTGCGATGGTGGCTTGCTTGGCTGGCTGGCTGGCATATCGTCTAAATTAGCATTAAAGCTGCTCCTTCGTGGTGCTGGTCTGGTCTTGTCTGCTCTAATGAGAGTGCTGAGGTGCTCTGGGAGGGCAGACGGGGGCTCATATCAAAAGCGTTGACACTGTTTGCTGAGGGAGCGCTCCAACGATGCTCCCTGCGGGGGCTGCGGCAGTGAGACGGCAGTGTCGGGACGGTTTACTGAAGTGTGTGGCTCTGTGCTGCCGCTGGGTGCTGCTATGGAAGGGTGATGCAGGCTAATCCCTGTCCCACAGCCCGGCTCCAAGACTGGCACGGCACGTGCAATTCAGTCTAGAGCTGCCATCACCTTCTTGTTAATTAGTGTGTGAAAATTATTTGTTGCCCGTTTTTATGTACTAGGATGACTATGACGAAGACGATGACGACGACGACGACGACGCTGACAACGCTGGCAGTGTTGTTGTCTCCCTTCTGTGTAGGAAAATGTGCACTTGCTGCTCTGCCGCCCTGGTGCTCTCCTGGCTTGCCACTTTGCATTATTTTTGGCATAAAGTCTGAAGAGTCCTTTTGCGAAAATTTGCGCATACCCCCGTGCGGCAAAGTATGCACATACGAGTATGTACTCTACTTATATGTGGCCGCACATGCATATGCTCAGTGTGTGTTTGTCTGCCGCTGGTATGGCGGCTGAACGGCTGCCATATCGTGCGGTGGCTGCACTGTCATGTGGCATTTCAACTTAAAACGGAACGGCGCGGCGCGGGTCGGCACGGCACGGCACGGCACGGAAAAACTACGCCTGTCGTGTTGTTTTTGCTCTTGTTGTTGGTGCCGTTGCTGTTGCTGTTGCTGCTGTGCTATTTGCTGTTGTTGCTGCTGCTGATGGTTAGCACAACAACTGCAACTAGAACTGCACTACAGCGACTGGCGCTACTGTCGCTACTGTTGTGTTTTTATCACGCGTTTTGGCATTAAGGCGCTGCTTTGGAGCCACAAAGAAATAACAACGCCAGCATTCAGGAACACTCACACTCACTCCAACTCACACACAAACACACACACACACACATATATATATTTATATATATATATATATATATATATATATATATATATATCTATATATACATGAGAATAATCGCTTTTGGAGGAGGTTCACTTTTAAAGCACCTCTTGTTGTCGGCCCTCACAGCCGCATAAGGACTTTTGCACAGCAGCTCACAGAAACCGGCCCCTCTCGTCACCCACTGGGCCCCCTTCGCTCCATTCGGCCTCCTCGCCCCCCTTACCACCCTCGTCCCCTGCACAGCTGATACCTCGCAGAAAAACCGCTTTTGGATGTTTCGTGTCTTGAGTGTGAACTTATTTATGGGATGCGCCTCACAGGCACAGAGTGAAATTGTTCAGCTGCAACGATTCATGCTGCGAAAAAAGTCACAAAATGTTCTCCTTAAAAAGAAAAACAAACAAAAAATGTACACACTACAACAATAGCAGCAACAACAACAACAACAACCGAATTCACAGTTGCAAAGTTTTGTGAATTTTGCTGTGTGTGTGTGTGTGTGTGTGTGTGAGAGAAATGTAGGTGTAAAATCTGTACGCCAGGCAGGATTTTAAAGGATTTCACTTTGTTACTTTATAATTTTTAACATCCTTGACTACTCTGCTGTGGCTTGGCGTGGATGCTTAAAACAGCAGCAGCAGCAGCAACAACAACTGACTTGTGTGGCGTGGTGTGCAGCTGCTTCAGCTAAAAATGTGCACAGCAAGTGATTTGGAAAATCATGTCTGACGTCATAAGGAAATGTGAAATAAAAAGAAAACAAATAAATGAATTAAAAAGAAGTGAAAAAATATGAAACAATATTCGAAGCCCCGAGCTGAGGATCTGCTGATGGTCTGTTCCGGTGAATCTCTGCTAAGACTCTGATCAGACTCTTTTGATATTCTTCGCAGACTACTACAATTTTTTTTTTATTAGTACAGGAATTTGACTGAGACTCTACTCTAATTCTATTCAGACTACTCAAATTATGCTCAGATTGTACTCAGATTGTACTAAGATTATACTCAGATCCTACTCAGATTGTACTAAGATTATACTCAGATCCTTCACAGATTCTACTCACATTCTACTCAGATTCTACTCAGATTCTACTAAGATTTTACTCACACTCTACTCAGATTCTACTCAGATTCTACTAAGATTCTTCACTCTACTCAGATTCTACTGAGATTCTATTCAGATTCTACTCAGATTCTACTAAGATTCTACTCAGATTCTACTCATATTGCATTTAGATTATACTCAGATTGTATTTAGATTGAACTCAGATTCTACTCAGATTGTACTCAGCTTGTATTTAGATTGAACTCAGATTCTACTAAGATTCTACTCAGATTCTACTCAGATTGTACTAAGATTATACTCAGATCCTTCACAGATTCTACTCACATTCTACTCAGATTCTACTCAGATTCTACTAAGATTTTACTCACACTCTACTCAGATTCTACTCAGATTCTACTAAGATTCTTCACTCTACTCAGATTCTACTGAGATTCTATTCAGATTCTACTCACATTCTACTCAGATTCTACTCAGATTCTACTCATATTGCATTTAGATTGTACTCAGATTGTATTTAGATTGAACTCAGATTCTACTCAGATTGTACTCAGCTTGTATTTAGATTGAACTCAGATTCTACTCAGATTCTACTCAGATTGTACTCAGATTGTATTTAGATTGAACTCAGATTCTACTAAGATTCTACTCAGATTCTACTGAGATTCTATTCATATTCTACTCACATTCTACTCAGATTCTACTCAGATTCTACTCATATTGCATTTAGATTGTATTTAGATTGAACTCAGATTCTACTCAGATTGTACTCAGCTTGTATTTAGATTGAACTCAGATTCTACTCAGATTCTACTCAGATTGTACTCAGATTGTATTTAGATTGAACTCAGATTCTACTAAGATTCTACTCAGATTCTACTCAGATTCTACTCAGATTCTACTCATATTGCATTTAGATTATACTCAGATTGTATTTAGATTGAACTCAGATTCTACTCAGATTGTACTCAGCTTGTATTTAGATTGAACTCAGATTCTACTCAGATTCTACTCAGATTGTACTCAGATTGTATTTAGATTGAACTCAGATTCTACTAAGATTCTACTCAGATTCTACTCAGATTCTATTCAGATTCTACTCACATTCTACTCAGATTCTACTCAGATTCTACTCATATTGCATTTAGATTGTACTCAGATTGTATTTAGATTGAACTCAGATTCTACTAAGATTCTACTCAGATTCTACTCAGATTCTACTCAGATTCTACTCAGATTGTACTCAGATCGTACTCAGATTGTATTCAGATTCTAATCAAATTCTAATCAAATTCTAATCAAATCCTTTTTAAATTCTACTCAGATTGTAATAAGATTCTAGTTACATTCTAATCAAATTCTACTAAGATTCTACTGAGAGACACTCTACTGAGAGACACTCTACTGAGAGACACTCTACTGAGAGACACTCTACTGAGAATACGCAGTTACTGTGCAATAATTAACTCAAAATTTTCTCAGTTTGTTCTCAGATTGCACTCAACTTTTAAGCAGATTTAACTCACTTTTAACATACTTTTAGAGCAGATTTAGCTCAGATTGTACTCAGACTGTACTAAGATCGCACTCAGATCTTGCCCAGATTGTATTAATACGGTACTCAGATTGTATTCAGATATTACTCTGAATTCATTCAATTGTTACTCAGATTGTATTCTTTTTCAACTCATATTTTATTCAGATTTACTTCAGATTGCGCTCCGAAGGTACTCAAACTTTTCTCAGATTACACTCCTCTTGGAAATAAATTGTGCTCAGATTGTACTGAAATTCCCCTGGAACTCTGGTGTCACTCTTCTAAGTATTTTACCATACGCTAAGACTCTTCTCAGACTACTATATAAGATGTTATTGGTAATCTACTCTGATTCCATGGAGACTAATGAGGCTGTATGACGATATACTCCGTTGTGCCTTTCCTGAGCTTTGTGTTGGCAGATCTAACTGTCTTCTTATTCTACATACATTAGTACCAATTGTGTAAGGACACTCGGAACTGGTCCATGTTTATGGGAAACCAGTACCAACCAAGGCGACTACGAATCATGCAAGCATTCGCATGCTTATAACAGGAGTGAGTGTGAATCGTCCGCGGCGCATATGAGGCCATGTGCGGGAGACGCACTTGAAACAATGAATCATTGGGCATATTCCTTTGGTCAAACATAGGAATGTGTCTCACTAGGGGTGTGCGTTCGTCCCGTTCTCTGGATTGTACATAGTCTGCACTCATTGGCCTAATGAACCTAGTACAGAAATTCATTTTCTGCCTGCAACTCTGAGCAATGCCTGACAAGAGTGAGAAGAGAGAGAAGTTTTTATATAATGTCCCGTTTAGTCCTGTTAAGTTTCTTCCTGTCTTGGGTACTTGTACTGCCAATTATCAACTCAAGTGTCGCACACACACACACTCACACACACCCGTAGCAATATTGCTCCATAGCTCCACAGCCCCACAGCCAGACAAGTTTGCACAGCACGGCAAACACATCCAATTTAATTTGTATCGATTTGCAGCCCTCTGCTCCGGTGGCGTCTGTGCTGATCTGGGCTGATGTGTCTGTCTATCCATCTCTATGGAATTAAATTTGTTTAACACTCATTGCAGCAGCTTTAAATACTTTGTTGTATCCGCCGCAAGTGGATAACTTTCATGGTGGCGACAATGTTGTCCCATACAATTTACAACACAAACATGCTCTTACGGGCAGCTGCCAGTTGACGGCTGGAGCCGGGGTTGTTGGCTGTTGGTTAAGTGGGGTGGGGCGGGAGGCTGACTCTGCTCAATCAGTACACATGCATACGAGTGTGCAGCATTAGCAGCTGCCAAGGAGCCCACCACAATCTACAAATACCGACACACATGGCGTATACGTACAAGTACAGGAGAATAACGTACTCGTGCATAGAACGCCATAGCAAGGATTCCTCGAGTGCGGCGGTGAGGCGCGGGAACAGGGGCATTAGCAGGGGAGGAGCAAGCGGCGGAGTGCTTGTGCGGATGCTTTAAAATGCTGTCGTCCGTCTATACACAAAGTATTTGTAAAATTTGTGTGATAACACATGTTTGCGTGTATTTGTTTTTGATTAAAGCGCACACACACGCACACACACACACATGTGCGAGTGTGTAAATACACATTTAACACATTCCACAACGGAGCGGAATAGTAGCAAAACCGCTTGACTCGCAAAGTTTCGAAAGTGATTTAGTTGAATGCACACTGCTCCCACGTCCCACCAGGAACAGGACTGAGCTGCTTTCCGCACTTCCCTGCACGGGAAATCAGCTCATCACAATGTAATGATCGGGACCATTTCATTGTGCGTTGAATCTCTTCTTTGTTGCGAGCGGCTGCAATTAATTTGATAAAAGGAGCATAGGTGCAGGCGAGGAGGGGCTGCCAACCCACCATAGATTAGGTTCCCTGAGTTACCAACTGTTCACTCGGTTACCAACTGATTGGAAACAATGTTTGTGCACAACTCAAGAAGGTTGATCTAATTTAATGACATTCACGCACGTTCGATGTTCGTGTGAGAGTGCATTTTATGTCACACTGAAGCTTTCTTCGATTTCCCACTGGGATGTTGCATTCGACACATCATTGCTTGTATCTGGCTGGATCTGAGGAATCGTGTGCGTGCAGAGTTAATTCGTGTGTATGCGTGTTAATCCCTTTTCTTTGTCTGATCTGAAATCTCTTCAATGTGCACCTCCAAGAGTTGGGTGTGCCAACGCCCTAACAGAGAAAGGGGACGGAGTAGTTTGGCAACTAGTCGGCTAATTCAATTACGGAAACTGCAAATATGAATCCATTGCGAGGATGAGTCCATGAGTCCATTATTCAGAACACTTTCAAGGCCAATCCACAATATTTAAGAACAACAAATGTTGAACTCATGTTTGATTGAGGGAAATTTGTCGAATGTGTCCTTGAAGTGGTCCCTTAATCCACTTTTCTGGCACTGTTGAAAAGCTGGTCAAGTTGCATGGTAGCGAAGTAGACAATTACTTTTCTGGTAATTGGTCCGTTTTTACACTAGTATGGATCAGTCGAAAGAGTGGTCCCAATATTAGGTACAGAATTAAAGATATTGTTATTCCAACTGGTACATTTATGGTCTGTTGTAGGGCAGTTGCCATACATACCGGAGCGAAGGAGACTTTTTGTTCTTCCAATGGGTCTGTTCATGGAGTATTTAGGACAGTTTTCATACATACTGGAGCGAAGGAGTCTTTTTGTTCTTCCAATGGGTCTGTTCATGGACTATTGTAGGACAGTTTTCATACATACTGGAGCGAAGGAGACTTTTTGTTCTTCCAATGGGTCTGTTCATGGACTATTTAGGACAGTTTTCATACATACTGGAGCGAAGGAGTCTTTTTGTTCTTCCAATGGGTCTGTTCATGGACTATTTAGGACAGTTTTCATACATACTGGAGCGAAGGAGTCTTTTTGTTCTTCCAATTGATCTGTTCATGGACTATTTAGGACAGTTTTCATACATACTGGAGCGAAGGAGTCTTTTTGTTCTTCCAATGGGTCTGTTCATGGACTATTGTAGGACAGTTTTCATACATACTGGAGCGAAGGAGACTTTTTGTTCTTCCAATGGGTCTGTTCATGGCCTGTTGTAGGACAGTTGTCATACGTACCGGAGCGAAGGAGTCTTTTTGTTCTTCCAATGGGTCTGTTCATGGACTATTGTAGGACAGTTTTCATACATACTGGAGCGAAGGAGACTTTTTGTTTTTCCAATGGGTATGTTCATGGACTATTTAGGACAGTTTTCATACATACTGGAGCGAAGGAGTCTTTTTGTTCTTCCAATTGGTCTGTTTATGGACTATTTAGGACAATTTTCATACATACTGGAGTGAAGGAGTCTTTTTGTTCTTCCAATGGGTCTGTTCATGGACTATTTAGGACAGTTTTCATACATACTGGAGCGAAGGAGTCTTTTTGTTCTTCCAATTGATCTGTTCATGGACTATTTAGGACAGTTTTCATACGTACCGGAGCGAAGGAGTCTTTTTGTTCTTCCAATGGGTCTGTTCATGGACTATTGTAGGACAGTTTTCATACATACTGGAGCGAAGGAGACTTTTTGTTCTTCCAATGGGTCTGTTCATGGACTATTTAGGACAGTTTTCATACATACTGGAGCGAAGGAGTGTTTTTGTTCTTCCAATGGGTCTGTTCATGGCCTGTTGTAGGGCAGTTGCCATACATACCGGAGCGAAGGAGTGTTTTTGTTCTTCCAATGGGTATGTTTATGGACTATTGTAGGACAGTTGTCATACGTACCGGAGCGATGGAGTGTTTTTGTTCCTCCAATTGATCTGTTCATGGACTATTTAGGACAGTTTTCATACATACTGAAGTGAAGGAGTCTTTTTGTTCTTCCAATGGGTCTGTTTATGGACTATTGTAGGACAGTTTTCATACATACTGGAGCGAAGGAGACTTTTTGTTCTTCCAATGGGTCTGTTCATGGACTATTTAGGACAGTTTTCATACATACTGGAGCGAAGGAGACTTTTTGTTCTTCCAATGGGTATGTTCATGGACTATTTAGGACAGTTTTCATACATACTGGAGCGAAGGAGTCTTTTTGTCCTTCCAATGGGTCTGTTCATGGACTATTGTAGGACAGTTTTCATACATACTGGAGTGAAGGAGACTTTTTGTTCTTCCAATGGGTCTGTTTATGGCCTGTTGTAGGACAGTTTTCATACATACTGGAGCGAAGGAGTCTTTTTATTCTTCCAATGGGTCTGTTCATGGACTATTGTAGGACAGTTGTCATACGTACCGGAGCGATGGAGTGTTTTTGTTCCTCCAATTGATCTGTTCATGGACTATTTAGGACAGTTTTCATACATACTGGAGTGAAGGAGTCTTTTTGTTCTTCCAATGGGTCTGTTTATGGACTATTGTAGGACAGTTTTCATACATACTGGAGCGAAGGAGACTTTTTGTTCTTCCAATGGGTCTGTTCATGGACTATTTAGGACAGTTTTCATACATACTGGAGCGAAGGAGACTTTTTGTTCTTCCAATGGGTATGTTCATGGACTATTTAGGACAGTTTTCATACATACTGGAGCGAAGGAGTCTTTTTGTTCTTCCAATGGGTCTGTTTATGGACTATTGTAGGACAGTTTTCATACATACTGGAGTGAAGGAGACTTTTTGTTCTTCCAATGGGTCTGTTTATGGCCTGTTGTAGGACAGTTTTCATACATACTGGAGCGAAGGAGTCTTTTTATTCTTCCAATGGGTCTGTTCATGGACTATTGTAGGACAGTTGTCATACGTACCGGAGCGATGGAGTGTTTTTGTTCCTCCAATTGATCTGTTCATGGACTATTTAGGACAGTTTTCATACATACTGGAGCGAAGGAGTCTTTTTGTTCTTCCAATGGGTCTGTTTATGGACTATTGTAGGACAGTTTTCATACATACTGGAGCGAAGGAGACTTTTTGTTCTTCCAATGGGTCTGTTCATGGACTATTTAGGACAGTTTTCATACATACTGGAGCGAAGGAGACTTTTTGTTCTTCCAATGGGTATGTTCATGGACTATTTAGGACAGTTTTCATACATACTGGAGTGAAGGAGTCTTTTTGTTCTTCCAATGGGTCTGTTTATGGACTATTGTAGGACAGTTTTCATACGTACCGGAGCGATGGAGTGTTTTTGTTCCTCCAATTGATCTGTTCATGGACTATTTAGGACAGTTTTCATACATACTGGAGTGAAGGAGTCTTTTTGTTCTTCCAATGGGTCTGTTTATGGACTATTGTAGGACAGTTTTCATACATACTGGAGCGAAGGAGACTTTTTGTTCTTCCAATGGGTCTGTTCATGGACTATTTAGGACAGTTTTCATACATACTGGAGCGAAGGAGACTTTTTGTTCTTCCAATGGGTATGTTCATGGACTATTTAGGACAGTTTTCATACATACTGGAGCGAAGGAGTGTTTTTGTTCTTCCAATGGGTATGTTTATGGACTATTGTAGGACAGTTGTCATACGTACCGGAGCGATGGAGTGTTTTTGTTCCTCCAATTGATCTGTTCATGGACTATTTAGGACAGTTTTCATACATACTGGAGTGAAGGAGTCTTTTTGTTCTTCCAATGGGTCTGTTTATGGACTATTGTAGGACAGTTTTCATACATACTGGAGCGAAGGAGACTTTTTGTTCTTCCAATGGGTCTGTTCATGGACTATTTAGGACAGTTTTCATACATACTGGAGCGAAGGAGACTTTTTGTTCTTCCAATGGGTATGTTCATGGACTATTTAGGACAGTTTTCATACATACTGGAGCGAAGGAGACTTTTTGTTCTTCCAATGGGTATGTTCATGGACTATTTAGGACAGTTTTCATACATACTGGAGCGAAGGAGTCTTTTTGTTCTTCCAATGGGTCTGTTTATGGACTATTGTAGGACAGTTTTCATACATACTGGAGTGAAGGAGACTTTTTGTTCTTCCAATGGGTCTGTTCATGGACTATTTAGGACAGTTTTCATACATACTGGAGCGAAGGAGACTTTTTGTTCTTCCAATGGGTATGTTCATGGACTATTTAGGACAGTTTTCATACATACCGGAGCGAAGGAGTGTTTTTGTTCTTCCAATGGGTATGTTTATGGACTATTGTAGGACAGTTGTCATACGTACCGGAGCGATGGAGTGTTTTTGTTCCTCCAATTGATCTGTTCATGGACTATTTAGGACAGTTTTCATACATACTGGAGTGAAGGAGTCTTTTTGTTCTTCCAATGGGTCTGTTTATGGACTATTGTAGGACAGTTTTCATACATACTGGAGCGAAGGAGACTTTTTGTTCTTCCAATGGGTCTGTTCATGGACTATTTAGGACAGTTTTCATACATACTGGAGCGAAGGAGACTTTTTGTTCTTCCAATGGGTATGTTCATGGACTATTTAGGACAGTTTTCATACATACTGGAGCGAAGGAGTCTTTTTGTTCTTCCAATGGGTCTGTTTATGGACTATTGTAGGACAGTTTTCATACATACTGGAGTGAAGGAGACTTTTTGTTCTTCCAATGGGTCTGTTTATGGCCTGTTGTAGGACAGTTTTCATACATACTGGAGCGAAGGAGTCTTTTTATTCTTCCAATGGGTCTGTTCATGGACTATTGTAGGACAGTTGTCATACGTACCGGAGCGATGGAGTGTTTTTGTTCCTCCAATTGATCTGTTCATGGACTATTTAGGACAGTTTTCATACATACTGGAGTGAAGGAGACTTTTTGTTCTTCCAATGGGTCTGTTCATGGACTATTTAGGACAGTTTTCATACGAACCGGAGCGAAGGAGTCTTTTTGTTCTTCCAATGGGTCTGTTCATGGACTATTGTAGGACAGTTTTCATACATACTGGAGCGAAGGAGTCTTTTTGTTCTTCCAATGGGTCTGTTCATGGACTATTTAGGACAGTTTTCATACATACTGGAGCGAAGGAGTCTTTTTGTTCTTCCAATGGGTCTGTTCATGGACTATTTAGGACAGTTTTCATACATACTGGAGCGAAGGAGACTTTTTGTTCTTCCAATGGGTCTGTTCATGGACTATTGTAGGACAGTTTTCATACATACTGGAGCGAAGGAGTCTTTTTATTCTTCCAATGGGTCTGTTCATGGACTATTGTAGGACAGTTGTCATACGTACCGGAGCGATGGAGTGTTTTTGTTCCTCCAATTGATCTGTTCATGGACTATTTAGGACAGTTTTCATACATACTGGAGTGAAGGAGTCTTTTTGTTCTTCCAATGGGTCTGTTTATGGACTATTGTAGGACAGTTTTCATACATACTGGAGCGAAGGAGACTTTTTGTTCTTCCAATGGGTCTGTTCATGGACTATTTAGGACAGTTTTCATACATACTGGAGCGAAGGAGACTTTTTGTTCTTCCAATGGGTCTGTTCATGGACTATTTAGGACAGTTTTCATACATACTGGAGCGAAGGAGACTTTTTGTTCTTCCAATGGGTCTGTTCATGGACTATTGTAGGACAGTTTTCATACATACTGGAGCGAAGGAGTCTTTTTATTCTTCCAATGGGTCTGTTCATGGACTATTGTAGGACAGTTGTCATACGTACCGGAGCGAAGGAGTCTTTTTGTTCTTCCAATGGGTCTGTTCATGGACTATTGTAGGACAGTTTTCATACATACTGGAGCGAAGGAGTCTTTTTATTCTTCCAATGGGTCTGTTCATGGACTATTGTAGGACAGTTGTCATATGTACCGGAGCGATGGAGTGTTTTTGTTCCTCCAATTGATCTGTTCATGGACTATTTAGGACAGTTTTCATACATACTGGAGTGAAGGAGTCTTTTTGTTCTTCCAATGGGTCTGTTTATGGACTATTGTAGGACAGTTTTCATACATACTGGAGCGAAGGAGACTTTTTGTTCTTCCAATGGGTCTGTTCATGGACTATTTAGGACAGTTTTCATACATACTGGAGCGAAGGAGTCTTTTTGTCCTTCCAATGGGTCTGTTCATGGACTATTTAGGACAGTTTTCATACATACTGGAGCGAAGGAGTCTTTTTGTTCTTCCAATTGGTCTGTTTATGGACTATTTAGGACAGTTTTCATACATACCGGAGCGAAGGAGTCTTTTTGTTCTTCCAATGGGTCTGTTCATGGACTATTGTAGGACAGTTTTCATACATACTGGAGTGAAGGAGACTTTTTGTTCTTCCAATGGGTCTGTTCATGGACTATTTAGGACAGTTTTCATACGAACCGGAGCGAAGGAGTCTTTTTGTTCTTCCAATGGGTCTGTTCATGGACTATTGTAGGACAGTTTTCATACATACTGGAGCGAAGGAGTCTTTTTGTTCTTCCAATGGGTCTGTTCATGGACTATTTAGGACAGTTTTCATACATACTGGAGCGAAGGAGACTTTTTGTTCTTCCAATGGGTATGTATGGACTATTTAGGACAGTTTTCATACATACTGGAGCGAAGGAGTCTTTTTGTTCTTCCAATGGGTCTGTTCATGGACTATTTAGGACAGTTTTCATACATACTGGAGCGAAGGAGTCTTTTTGTTCTTCCAATGGGTCTGTTCATGGACTATTTAGGACAGTTTTCATACATACTGGAGCGAAGGAGTGTTTTTGTTCTTCCAATGGGTCTGTTCATGGACTATTGTAGGACAGTTTTCATACATACTGGAGTGAAGGAGACTTTTTGTTCTTCCAATGGGTCTGTTTATGGCCTGTTGTAGGACAATGTTTCATACTCCAGCGAATTGATTTTATTGTTCTTTCACCTGTTTCACTTGTGCGCTATTGTGGGTCACTGGAACTGCTGGTTGTAATGTACTGCACTATTGTGGCATAGATCTGAACTTCGGTATGCGGTTGGTTCGGGAGGGTGCGTGTAGCAATCACAGAGCTGCAGAACAATTAGGCACACACACACTCCGGCGCCCATTCACAGCTACACGCACACACCTGCATTGAAGTGCTATTAATTTCGCATTATTTGAAGTGATGATGAGTTGCCATTCTTCCATAATATTTCTGACAATTTTTTCCACAATATTTCTGCAATTTTCTCTTACTACAAACGCATATTTCTGTGCCCTCCTCTCCCTCTCCGGCTCAGTCGCTGCCAACTGTGCTTCGCTTGTGGGAATTGAAATGCTTGTAGTGAAACGTCATTAACGTTAACACTTTCCTCGTGCCACCTGCCACCTGCCACCTGCCGCATGCCGCATGCCGCTGTCAACTCATTACCAACATCAACATTTGCAGCAGCATCACGGGCGTCATATTCCCATAGACACCTACAATGCGTGCCGCTGCGGCTGCGGCTGCCACCACCAACGCCCACTTTTTTAATAATTCACACCCACCCACGGCAGGCGCGCAAGAGTGACAAAACAAAGCGGATGTCATCTGCTTTCTCACTCAATTTTCTGCTCCCTGTCCTGTCCTCTGACTGAATGAATGTGTTGGCGCAACTCCGTCGTCGGTCTTTGTGTGCGTGCGTGTGTGTGCCTCTTTTTTCTGAGTGTTTGTTTGTGGCGTATTTTTGTTTTTCCTTTAATAGGAAAAGTTTTATTTGCATTGTGTGTGTTTGTGTGCGAGTGTCACGCCTGCTGCGCCCTCATTGCACCCATTGAATAATTACTTTTTCGTTTTCCCATCATATTTTTCTCCCATTTTTCTATTTTTGTTCTATTTTTGATCTAGTTTTGTTCCACTTTTTTTTGTTCGCTTTCATTTGTCGCTCCATCGTGAACTTTGTGATATTTTCTCATTTGCAGAAAAACTGTTTTGGCTTTTGTCCTCTTTTTCAATTCATCAATTTCGCATTCAAAGTTCAAAGCATTTTCCTCCAGTCATTTTTCACACACTTCTCCATGCATATAGTCGTATATAGTAGTAGGACATACCGACGCATCCCATATTCCTATACCTATGATTATATATATTTCTTCTTTGCTTTTTTATCATTTCTCCTTTGCTCGCTTGTTGTTCTCTTCTGCTTTGTTTTGCCGTTGTGTTTTTGTTCGTCATTGTGAAAATGGTCCCCAGAAGCACGGTACGCCACGATACGATTGGTCGGGAGCATGGCACGGCATGAAAGGAAGAAGTGTCAAAGATTATTAATAAAGTTTTGATGCTTCCTGACATTTGTTTCCGCTCATGTGATTTCTTTTTAATTATAATTGATGCTTGTTGCTCTTTGTTGCTGTTGAGTATTGGAATAAATTGATTCACGGCCGTTAATGATGGTCGGCAGAGTGTCACATTTTACCCAACTGTTGCCTTTGCCTTGCTTTGTTCGGTTTGTAGAATATCACCCAATTAACCGACCGAACATTCGATCGATCCCCGCCTACCAGACCCGTAGCCGGAGTGTCTGTAATTCAGTATCGCCCAAACCGAAATTCTCACAGTTCAGCGAGTCTCCCAGTGCAATTATGAATTTTCCCCCGTAGTACTCGGAGAAATCTGAGCAGTTCGAAACCAGTCTTGGGGGCAGTGGGATTGCCACAAAATTTTGTCTGTCCGGAGAATTATGTTTTGCATTTGTTCGGCATTGGAATAAAACGATAAAATATTTCAACCAAACGGAATGAGTGATAGACAGAATGAGTGATGAGCAGAATGAGTGATAAGCAGAAGGAGTAAGGGACAGGATGCGTGATGGGAAGAATGAGTGATAGGCAGAGTGAGTATAAGACAGTATGAGTGACGGGCAGAATGAGTGATAAAGAGAATGAGTGTCACACAGAATCCGAGTCATACAGAATGAGACGCAAACAAAGTGAATGGCAAACAGAGAAATAATTGACAAATAAAATGTGTTTGAAATAGAATTAGTTACAAGCAAAATGAGTGACACACAACCAGAATGAATGACAAAGGGAGTGAGTGACAATCAGAGATAGGGCCAAACAGAGTTGGGAACAAACAGACTTAGAACAGAGGGAAACAAATAGAGTGAGTGACAAACATATCAGGAAACAAGCAGAGTGAGTAAGAAACAGAGTGATTGACTCAACCTACTGAGTCACATACAGAGTGACTAATAAACAGAGTCAGTTGGAGACTAAGGGATTGACTAGACAGAGGGGGAGTGACTAGACAGAGGGAGTGACAAACGGAATGAGCGACAAATAGACTGAGTGACAATAAGAGTTAATGACAAACATAGAAGGAAACAAGCAGAGTGAGTGAGAAACAGAGTGACTGACTCAACCTACTGAGTCACATACAGAGTGACTAATAAACAGAGTCAGTTGGAGACTAAGGGATTGACTAGACAGTGAGAGCGACTAGATAGAGGTAGTTACAAATCGAGTGAGTGACAAACCGAGTGAGTGACAAACCGAGTGAGTGACAAACCGAGTGAGTGACAATAAGAGTTAATGACAAACATAGCAGGGAACAAGCAGAGTGAGTGAGAAACAGAGTGATTGACTCAACCTACTGAGTCACATACAGAGTGACTAATAAACAGAGTCAGTTGGAGACTAAGGGATTGACTAGACAGAGGGAGTGACAAACGGAATGAGTGAGAAATAGACTGAGTGACAATAAGAGTTAATGACAAACATAGAAGGAAACAAGCAGAGTGAGTGAGAAAGAGAGTGATTGACTCAACCTACTGAGTCACATACAGAGTGACTAATAAACAGAGTCAGTTGGAGACTAAGGGATTGACTAGACAGAGAGAGCGACTAGATAGAGGTAATTACAAACCGAGTGAGTGACAAACCGAGTGAGTGACAAACCGAGTGAGTGACAATAAGAGTTAATGACAAACATAGCAGGAAACAAGCAGAGTGAGTGAGAAACAGAGTGATTGACTCAACCTACTGAGTCACATACAGAGTGACTAATAAACAGAGTCAGTTGGAGACTAAGGGATTGACTAGACAGAGGGGAAGTGACTAGACAGAGGGAGTGACAAACGGAATGAGTGAGAAATAGACTGAGTGACAATAAGAGTTAATGACAAACATAGAAGGAAACAAGCAGAGTGAATCACAAACAGAGGGAGTACCTAAACTGTATGAGTAACTAACTCAACAGATTTGGTGACAGAGTGAGTGAGAGAAAGCAGAGGATCTTAGGGGCCAAAACTTATTGGGGGCATCAAGTCTGCAATATCTCCTCTATCATTCATAAGCAGATTTCTACATTTCACTTACTCCTTCCGCTTCTCTTGTTTCATTAACTCCTACTGCAATATATGCGAACAATGGAGACGGAGAGAGGGAGAGGGGTTCTTGGGCTTCGAGGCTCGGTGAGGAAGTTTCTCGTTTCACTTCCATCAAAATATTTTAATATGCATTTTACAAATATTTTCCTCACAAAGTTTGCACCGTTATTAAAAATACTTTTCTCTCTCTTTTACTTGCAGGTAAGCATCCTTTAATCCATTTATTGCCGCCCCATAACGATGTGGTAAATATACTGAATATGAGTGCTGCGCCTGCAGCGCACGAAGCTGTTGTACTTTTTTATTTCCAATCTTGAACTTTTCAACTTTTAATTTTTACTCATTATCGAGCGTTGAGAATTTGTTGCGGTCCGGGCAACTCCGCCCACTAGGGATGCGCAACACAGTCCTCCAACTGTCACCTCCGATACTCGTTAGTAGCGAAATATGTTGCGAGTATGCGTGGCGTGGAGCGCTGTTGCACGGAGATAATTTCCCACACTTTTGGTTTTTCTCAATATTTGAAAATGTCCTTTTGCCGTTCTTGTGAGAATTGCTCAGAATATTCACGAATAGTCGAATGGCAACTTGAAGCAATGAATTGGAAGCGCGACGTGTCCTTAATAACAGTTAACGTGGGGTGAAGTAACGAGTCGAGTAGTGTCTAGAAAATAACGAATAGATCAGCGAATACAATGGTGTCTACGGCACGTGGAAGAAGTAACGAGTTGAGTGTGTGCTCATTTGAAAAGTAGCGAATATCGTCATATATAAAGTAACGATTAGGGGAACTGAAAGTAACGAGTACAAGTGCACTTAACGAATATCTTGAAGAAACGACGACTGCGCTGCAAAAGTGGCGAGTATCGTTAGGGCTTCTCAGTAACGATTGCGGCAAGTAACGAGTAGTGGCGGGTACCGCAGAGTACCCACAAGCGACATCACATTCGCCCGCATATTTCCTCGCCCTCTCAAGTGTGTTCTCGTTCCACAATCGGGGTTTTTAATGGAGTACGAAAATACTTGAATTTTCCTACTCTGTGTGTGTGTGTGTGCGTGTGTGTGTGCGTGTGTGTGTGCGTGTGTTTAAAAGCAGGGAGAATTGCCCACCTGTGCCGGCACGCTTCATGCCATATTTCACAGTTAGCAAAACCAATGCTCGCGCCGTGCAGCGAGATCGTGCCGCACTCCAATCAGCCCACCCACCCACGCAGCCAGCCAACGAGGGCTTCTGCTGATGGCTCGTTATTGTCTGGTCGCAATCAAGCCGAGCGCCGAGGAGATGGGGCGCTTCGGTGGCGGCTGCCGTGCCGTTGATAGTACGGAAATCGCATTAATGCATCAGAAAGTATTGAGAAGTTTTTTTTGTGGCTGGTTAACTGGGGGCAGTGGAGCGAGGGCCTGAGCATGGGCATGCTGTGCTTCACGTTGTGCTGACTTACGGGTAGATTCGTGGCAAATAAGAAATGAAAGCAGCCAGCGAGGAAGTTAGCGAAACGAACTGAACGCTTAAGTACATGAAACGTGATTCGCATAACCGCCGACTCTAATGGTGCCGTGTGTCCTCAGCTGCCTCGTACACGGCTCCTTCTTCAGCTCCAACTCCAAATTCAGCTGCAGCTGCCGCTTCAGTTCCAGCTCCGTCGTGGTTATAAATCCTTTTTAGTTCAACTCCACGTACGGAGCGCGTGGCGTGTGCCTGGGCGGGTGTGTCTGTGTGTGTTGTTGTGTGTTGTGTGTGTGTCCGTGTGTGCGTCTGCGTGCGTGGCAGCTTTGTCAGGCTGTGGCGGGGTCGGTGTGTGTGCTTGTGTGGGCATATTGGCAGCTATCACAAAGCGCCGAACAAATGGCAACCGGGCTTCTCCGCTCCATCCGTGCTGCCGCTGCCTGCCGTAATGCGCTCGTTGTCAATTCGATGAGCATCGTTTAATTTTTTTCGCCCACTTTTATTCCTTTTTTCTGTGGTTCCTGCCGAGAATGTTTTTTTCCCCACAGATTTGTACATTTGGTCCTTTTGTTCCGTCCTGTCCTCCCCGTGTCCCGGCCGCAGCGACATTTGTGCGGACAATGATTTTTAGTGGACCTTTGGTTTTCGGTCTCTTTGTTTTCCAGCTTTGGTTTCATTCGACCCGGTCTGCAAAAGTGGTCTGTGGGCATTGTTTTCGCATTTGCTGTGGGAACTGCCCAGCTGTGGTGGAAAGTGAAATTTAACTGCGACTTCCTTTTGCTTCAGTTAACAATTTCCCATGTGTGCACCCACATCCATGTACTCACTTCTATGGAGCTTCCACGCATACACAGAAGGGCCGCTGTTGACAAAATCCTTCAAACTTGAGGCAAGTTTTTTTAATTCGCTATCTCTGAGATAAATTACCTGTTTTCTCTCCTTCTTTTTCTACTTGTTCGTCTCGTTCGCCTTCTTATTCTTCTGCTTCTTCTTCGTCTCGGTCTTCTTCTCCTTGTTTTCCTTACCCTTTTCTTGCGTCTTATTTCCTTATTCTCCCCCATCTCCTTCGTATACCTTTTCTGCTCCTTTTTCTTTTGTACTTGTTACTTTCTCTTTCCTTCTATTCTTCTTCTTCTTCGTCTCGGTCTTTTTCTCCTTATTTTCCTTACCCTTTTCCTGCGTCTTATTTCCTTATTCTCCCCATCTCCTTCGTATACATTTTCTGCTCCTTTTTCTTTTGTACTTGTTACTTTCTCTTTCCTTCTATTCTTCTTCTTCTTCGTCTCGTTCTTCTTCTCCTTATTTTCCTTACCCTTTTCCTGCGTCTTATTTCCTTATTCTCCCCCATCTCCTTCGTATACCTTTTCTGCTCCTTTTTCTTTTGTACTTGTTACTTTCTCTTTCCTTCTATTCTTCTTCTTCTTCGTCTCGGTCTTCTTCTCCTTGTTTTCCTTACCCTTTTCTTGCGTCTTATTTCCTTATTCTCCCCCATCTCCTTCGTATACCTTTTCTGCTCCTTTTTCTTTTGTACTTGTTACTTTCTCTTTCCTTCTATTCTTCTTCTTCTTCGTCTCGGTCTTCTTCTCCTTATTTTCCTTACCCTTTTCCTGCGTCTTATTTCCTTATTCTCCTCCATCTCCTCCATCTCCTTCGTATACCTTTTCTTTTCTTATTTCTTTTGTACTTGTTACTTTCTCTTTCCTTCTATTCTTCTTCTTCTTCGTCTCGTTCTTCTTCTCCTTATTTTCCTTACCCTTTTCCTGCGTCTTATTTCCTTATTCTCCTCCATCTCCTTCGTATACCTTTTCTTCTCTTATTTCTTTTGTACTTGTTACTTTCTCTTTCCATCCGTCTTCTTTACTGCCCATTTCACTGATTCTTATCTATTCTCGTTATTACGCTGAATCATCACATGTCTCCATTCTCATGCTATTCCCATTAAATCTTTCATTTCATTTTGCCATTATCATTGTTGTCTTCCTTGTTCCCTCTTCAGTCTATTTACCTGTACCTAACGTTCTACCCCCATCTGTAAAGTTTAATGTATATCTTTACCTCTATCACTGGTTTTGTAATTTATTATTTATCTCTGCCTTTTCGTCTACCCAATTTTTGCTTCTTTTGTCTCCCTCACACATACATCTTGTCTCCTTTACACACACATATTGTCTCCCTTAGACACACATATTGTCTCCCTTCACCTCAATCAATCTCAGTGCGCTTCGTCTCACTCAATCGTACTCGCTTTGTTGCACTCTTTGGCCCCACATTTTTCAACTCATGAACTAACTCTTTGCCTCACTAATATTGTTTTCCTTCCTGTCACTCCAGCCTTCTCGTTTCCTCTCATTCAGATTGTCGTGCATTTGTTGATTCAGTCTACCGTAGTTCGTCTCACTCACACCTTGGTTTGAATAACTTTTCGCATTTCGTCTCACTTTTGAGTCCTGTTTCCCTCCCACTCAGTCTAGTAGCGCACGTCTCACATTTGGCTCTTCCGTGTTTTCCCCCTTCTCCTCACTATCATATTGTGCCGCACTTTCTCTCACTCCCCGCCCATCTTCACAATCACGCCGTCTCTACTCATTCCATTCGAACTCGTTCTCTCGCAGCTTACTGCGTAGCTGGGCTTATCGAGTCGGAAGGGAGCTGAAAAGTTGGCTGCTCATAAACTTTTCCGATTTGCAGAAGATGGAGAAAGGATTCAATAATTTTTGCAATCAATTTTTGAAAAGCTGCATCGATTGAAAACTGCAGCACACTCGCCGAGCAGCGTATTACTTCCGCATGAGTTTCTGTCAATGCTTATTGACAGTGCACCCAGAGGAGTGCCAACGCAGTTACGCGGACGGACGGAAGGACGGACGAACGACTAAAGAGTGTTTGGAGCCAATAATGCAAAGAAGCGCGCACTCATGCCTTCGCAGTGAAATGCAAATAAATCTTAGTCACCAATGGCTACGATTGGCTTTGGTCACTGGCGGCAGACGCTGTTCCCTGGCAGTGCCATTTGAGTGCGTCCGAAGCCGATACAGATTTGAGCCCCGCCAGCGGCTGTAGCTGTAGCTGAGGCGGTGGCAGTGGCAGTGTCAGTGTTGGCATCAGGATCTGGAAGTGGGCATGCGGTGGTAGAATTTAGCCGCAATGAAATGCACATGACGCGTATGTGTTCGTGTGTGCGAGTGTGCGAATGTGTGTGCGAGTGTGCGTGTGTGTGTTTTAAACATTTGATTTACTCGCGCCATACGCAAGGAAATAGTTGCAGAAAAAACCAGCTCAGCATAAGAAAAGATGCGATTTATTGCCAGCCAAACAACCAACCAGCCCAGCTCTGTAGCAAGTCGGCCGGGCGTGGGCCCCCTAGTCCCCCTAGTCACCCTGCTGACTGTGCGACTGCAGCGATTTGCAACTTTTCATCCACGCCAGAGTGAGAGACTCGGGCGCTGAGCGATTGAGACAGAGCGAGATGCAGCAGGAAAGCACCATAATAATTTTTCCTCATTGTTCGGAGGAACATGGCTTTGTTTTCCTTATCATCAGACGGATTGGCAAAATAAATCGTACGCTTTGGTTGAGTTATTTCCAATTTTTATTATATCGCTTTTCGTCTTCTTCGTCCTTTTGCTCCTTGTTTGATTGCAGCTGAACGCATGCACACGAGTTCAGTCGAGGATATGCAGAACTAATGCCGCTGTGACAATTTGGCAATGATGGCAAAAAAGAAATGTCCCACACTTGCGAAGGAGCCAATCACAGTCCTCCTTGGGCTCACCGCGTATGGTTCTTCGTCGCCTGTCGTCTGCAGAACGCATCGGATTGATCTCTTCTACCATCGACTAACGAAATCCATTGAAACTGCTCTGCAGGGTGGATCCTGTGCCTTCCTCCCAATCCTTGCGGCTGTTCCCTATTTCGGACCCCAGGTACCAAGAGCTTTCGATAGACATTCACTTCCGGAAAGTAGTCAACGGAAACTTGGCCCCTAGCTGAGTTTTCTAATCTAGTGCTTCGCCAATACGTTTCTCGCAATTTGTTACCGCTTCACCATCTCCGCCATTAGCACCGCCAGCAACATTAGCAGCAGCAGCAGCTGCGCCACCAACACTGTCTGTCCTGGTTGGTCTGCCGAACGAGCTGCATAAAAACTGTCCTCGCATTACCCGCTCAAATCAATCGGAACAATTGAAGGTTGAACATTTCCATGCGATTGCATGCTCTTCTAGCTCAATCGTTATCAAATTTGGGTCGTGTTCGCACTGTCATTCAGGCAGTCAGTCAGTCAGTCAATCAGTCAGTCAGTCAATCAACTTATCTTTTTTGCAAATGGTTCTGCTGCTGCTTCTGCTTCTGCTTCTGCTTCTGCTTCATCAGGCAGCATGTGACTTGAATTGCGGAAAGATGCGACGTCGCAATTGTTGTGCAATTATCAAGGCAGCTGGGCTCATGTCAATTTCAGTCACTGTTCTTCGTTGATGTATTCAATTATGGCTGCAGTTGAGACATCGTCGTTGGCAAATCTGTCTCTCAGAAGTCCTTCGTAGTCATTTTCTGTTTCCTTGAAAAGTGCAGCGCCAAATGGGTTGCCAACAATATGAACGCTTCTCTGTGGTTATCTTCAGTGTTCCTTCTATTCTCATCTACAAGTATATGTATACGGACATGGCTACGTTGGCTCAATAGGTGGCGCTGATCAAGTATAGGGTGTTTTTTCATGTATATATATACGAGTATAGATTTATATATACCTGCAGATGAATACTCACTTGAGCCTGCGATTGACTCTGATGTTTATAGATGCATTTTGTTGTTGAATAGTAGGCGTATCTTGGGCACTTTTGAAGGTCCCGAGATGGGCTCTTGCGGTCTTTTAACAATTGTCTCTGATTGTCTCACACCAACTCTGACTGTCTCACACTTTCTCCGAGCGTCTCAGACTGACTCTGAGTGGCTGCGATTGATTCTGAACGTATTTTTGTGTGGCATTCTTACTCCTTCACTCTTATTATCCTTCACGGGGGGTAGTATGATCAGCGGACCCTCCTATACTTTGTCTATTTAGAGATAATTATCTTTTGAGCACTCGACATTTGTTTCAGGCCAGGTTAGTCCAGCTACTTTGCATCCTGCTCCGTCACACCAGCACCTGCCCGCTGCGCCGAAGGGCATTGTGGTAATTAGCAGACTGCTCACAGTGAGTTATGAGTATTTGACGGCGCTCAGTCTGTGGGAATGGAGTGCGAGCGACCAATCAAAGGTGTTGAGTGATCAGTTTCCTTCACTGCTTTTCCGAGTGTTATGTTGCACTTTCAGTTGAGTTTGATCAGGTGGCTCTAGTACAGGGCAATGAATCCACACTTGCAGTCCCCCTCTCTATCATTGAGGGGTCAGCATTGTTGCTATTTATAAATCGGAAGAATGTTCTTAAGTCGACCTTACTGCTCGTCTATTCGAGCCACATTATATCAAAAGTGCCACGAGGAAAAATTCCGAGGTTGAGCGTCAATCCTGAATCCGTAGCTTAGGTCACGTCTACTTGATAGGGAAGTTCCGGTGTGGTTTTGCCGTTTGGTTTTTATTGCTGCGCCTTCATTTTCGTATGCAGAACTGGTGACTGTGAATGGGCGAGTGTGCGGCTGACAGAGTGTGAGTGTTTGCGTGTGAATGTGAATGTGAGTGCGAGCGTGTGTTCGAGGCTCCTTGGCGAGCATGCTGTGCATGGACGTTGCAAGCGTGGCAGGAACTGCAGCTGTGACCACATTTCATATGCGCTGCTATTTTTTGCGGCGGCACGTCTCCATGCATGCTGCTGCCGCTGCAGTCAGGCCAGAAGCGTGCATATCATTTTATTTATATATCTGCCTTTTTTTAAATCAAATATTTCCGTTCAAAGGATATTATATTGGCATGCAGATACTGTCGCAGCTGGTACGGATTCGGATTTAGAGATACACTCTCGGCCGGCATGCCAGCAAGGATGCAGGCATCTAGGCAGGCAGCACCACAAAACTGAACTTAATAGCACCCAGTCGAGTCGAGTCGAGTTCAGTCGAACGACATGGCATGCAACCGTAACGCTGCGAGAAATATGGCTGCGAATGTGGCTGCTTTTGTGGCTGCTTTTGTGGCATATTTTCACACACTCAAAGTTCATTTTGATTAATTTTTAAAATGTGCACTCTCGCAGTGGCAGCATTAATAACTGTGAACATAACGGCACAGGAGTGCATGCATAAATATCCTTGCCACTCTTGCCGGCAACGTAACGTAACGCAACGCAACACAACGCAGCACACCAGGGCTCTGTGCAGTGCGTTGCAGTTGCAACTGTCGCTGAAGCTCACGGAAAATAATTTCACAAATAAATAAAAAAGGAAAAATATGTGTAAAAAACCAAAAAAATTATGAAAAAAGAATAGAAATAAGGACGAAAAAAGAAAGGAAAACACTTCAGCGCACTTCGTGTGAATTGCTGCTGCATGAGGGCACTTAAACTGTCCTCATTCCAGTCAGCATACTTGCAGACTAACACACACACACACTAACACACACACACTAACACACACACACACACACACACACACACATACGTGTTACCTATTTCTGTCACACCAGATTCTAAAGAGTAGCATCATTTTTAACCATTTTCTCAACAATTTCTCATTTTCTTAAACGCAAAAGAAACAATCACTCACCGCTCTCGAAGCCCTGCAGTGAAACTGAACTGGTTCCGTGACTGTGGCAAAAGGAACCAGTTGGCTACCAGTTGCAATGCAATGCAGCGAGATTATACACCTGCAAATGAAGGCATTTATGATATTCGGAATTCAAACCCCAAGTCATTATATCCCAAAAGAGTAGGGTCACTATGTCCGATTTCTCTTGAAAGGTGGTATCCAGTGAGTTGATGCTAGGCTACGAGGCCTGCAGCTGGTGGATTTGGCTGGATACCAGTATAATCCCACAACCGATGTAGTACAAGTCACATTTGAACTAGTAGTGGACTAGTTATCCAGTTCAATATATACGAATAGGTGTAAGTTATTGGAAGTTTCACAGCAGTTTCTATTTCACTACTTCTCCCAGTGATCCATACTCTTATTTTACTATATTCAAACTAGTTCAGTGCTTGGGCACAATTGTGTCGATCATTATAGAGGTGGTTTCAGACAGAGTCAGTTTTAAATTTTAAAGTGTTGCAAATGTCAGGCATATTGCATCGCATGTTGAACAGTTCAATACTGAAACGAACGAGTGACTTACTCCATCTGCAGAAACACATTTCGTTGGAACTAGTTTTACTGAGGTTATGAACTAGTTTTACTTTGGTTATGAACTAGTTTGACGGTAGTTTGACATCAGTTATAAACTAGTTTCAGCCATTCCAAACTAGTTCTAAACTAGTTTGACAGCACTTCCAAACTAGTTTGACAGCACTTCCAAACTAGTTTGACAATAGTTCTAAACTAGTTTGATAATAGTTCTAAACTAGTTTGACAATAGTTTTAAACTAGTTTGACAATAGTTCTAAACTAGTTTGACAATAGTTCTAAACTAATTTGCCATCATTTCCAAACTAGTTTGACACAAGTTCTAAACTAGTTTGACAGCACTTCCAAACTAGTGTGACAATAGTTCGAAACTAGTTTGACAATAGTTTTAAACTAGTTTGACACTAGTTCTAAACTAGTTTGACAATAGTTCTAAACTAGTTTGACAATAGTTCTAAACTAATTTGCCATCATTTCCAAACTAGTTTGACACAAGTTCTAAACTAGTTTGACAGCACTTCCAAACTAGTGTGACAATAGTTCTAAACTAGTTTGACAATAGTTCTAAACTAGTTTGACACCAGTTTTAAACTAGTTTCACAATAGTTCTAAACTAGTTTTACAACAATTCTAAACTAGTTTTCTCACACTTCTGAACAATTTTTTCATAATTTCCCGACTGGATTCATCTGAGTGGCGCCTTACCTTAACGATCGTTCTGATCGAGTTTTGTGGAGTTTGCTAATTGATTTAATGATGGTTCTAAAGAACCTCAAAGGTGCTGCTAAACTAGTTTTGCAATATTTTTTAACCTAGTTTAACTATATTTCTGGATTAATTTAAGTAAAGTTCCACGTCAGTTCCAAACTGGTCTCATGCCAGCGCCCAACTTGTATTTTACTTAGTTCATTTACGGACCAATTTCCCTGCAGGGATTCTCTGGCAATGAAGCTCTGGCACAAGCATTGGTCTCTGCGTCCACCACTTTCCCTTTGCGTGCTTTCTTCCTACTCATTCTGTACTCGGCGCCCATTTCTCACCTACTCTTGCACATGCGTTGATATTGTTGTTGCGGCTGCTGGGTTTGCTGCTGATTCTGCTGGTGATGTTGATACGAAGGGTGTTGATGGTGGTGGTGGTGGTGGTAGTAGCGTTGCGGCTGCCGGTGTTGTTGTTGTTGGGTCTGTGGAAAATACGAGTAATCTTTTAGCACTTACTTCCTTTACGCAACATTAACTCCTGTCTGGTAGTGTAATTTTTATCTACAAGTCATATTACTGCAGAAGCAAACGCAAAAGCAGCAGTTGCCGGCATGCCTACACGTATCCTGGCCCGCTATCCTACTCCATTTCATCCCATACAGCTCCGTCGTGAGCGTTTCTATCACGTCATATCCTAACCGAACGTATCCTCACATCTTTGCTATGCACAATCGCAGCAGAGCTAGTAAGGGCGATTGCCAGCGCCTGCCGCTCTATAACTGTGCGACTGTTTGTCTGATTGTGTCTGTGTGTGTGTGTGTGTGTGTGAGCTCATTATTTTGGCATTAGAATGCGTTAGTTTAGCGAGAAAATGTAGCAGAAAACAGTGTACTACGATTTCTTTCGAGTTCTTTTCGGTTTTGGCCTCGCACCATGCCCGCAACTGCGGCTGGTCGCATTTTATATGCCAACAGTAGCGCAATAAAAAATGAATAATGTCGATTATGCTGGTACAATAATTCCTGCATTCTTCGTGCTTGGAGTTTGTAGAAAGCTGTCGCTGCCGTTTTTGTGAGCCTTCCCAGAGTCTGTGCGTGTGTGCATTCGTGTCGCTTGGTCACTTACTTTATCTGACCCCACCAGCGGCCCCGAAGTGTGCTCCAAGTGCCTGCATGCTTGCCCCCTATATGCGCAGTTATTGATGCTGCATGCCTGCTCGCCTGAAAGTATGCAGTTGAACTCATGTGTTTTGCTTGTACTTATTTTAATCGTTTACTCTCTGGTTTCGAAAGCCACAGCATAAAAGGCACTTCATTTATAATGTTCGCAGGACAAATTGCTTTGCCTATCCTTGTTTGGGATTTGTTTATTGTAGTCGTGTGCTTCGTTTAATTAATGATGTTGGTCTATATAAAATACGTCGATGTGCGTGGAGCCATGTCGTACCTGAGTAAGGTTTCCACCTTTTGTATTGGGGCGTACACTAATCTGTTGCGGTGTTAGCAGCGATTTGTCCACCCATCTTCACATGAATCACAATATAAGCTAGTGTGGGGTCTTATTTTCGGTGATATATTTCTCTTCAACACTTTGGCGTGTCCTGAACATCCTTTATTCGGTGATATAAGATTGCCAGAATAATCGAAATGTGTAACCCATCAGTGCTTACCGACAGAACTGCTTGAGGCTTCTCCTTTACCACCAACGAGAGTACCAATACACCAGCACCATTAACAGGGAAACATGTTTTCGCTCAACCACTTTGATCAAAGACGTTAGTTTCTTGATTTAGTCCAGCAACAAGAGCCAAAGGTGTGTTGAAACTCAAACAATATTGAATTGAAATGTTTAAGAGGCATCTTTCTGAAGATACCCTGTATACGCGGGCAGATATTTCGCATACATTCTCCTGCACATGTCGGATCTTATAGCGTTCCTCTGCTATTTGATCTGACCGGTGATACAATCTGCCGGTTTATCCATTTATTTATTATTATTTTATGTTAATGAGCTGCAATACCGAGTCAGGTTTGTTGGGCTGGAGGCACTGCATCGCGATGTCTGCTGGACAGTTGATTGTCTCGAATTGGGCTGCAGTGCCGTGGCGTGCTTTTCATAGCTCTCATTAATATGCAACGCAACTGACTGTGCTGGAGAACTTACCAACCACTTCATTGGACTGACTGGCATCATGTCTGATGTCCTGCAACCACACCTTTGATGCTATAATAAGCGCCTTTGGATTCTATTTCGCCCAATACAACAACTGAACCGATTTACTGTGAAGCCTTTTATACAAATTTCAGCATTTACGCATATTTTTGTGGTATAATTAAATTCCAAAACGATTACAAGTCACACACACACTCACACAAACACAACACACAAACACACGCACACATACAGGCAGACGCATAGTTTCAGTGAAATTGGTAATAAAGTATTTCATGCATGAAATATGCAAAATATTTATATGCATAAATCGGTCGTTCCGCAAGCATAAAAATACACTTGTGTATTTGGAGAGGAGCAGGATGCGGAATTCTGAATCCGTAATGCTAAATGCTGTTGCATACGTTTAGGCGTTTGCCTGTTTCGTATCGCAATTTGGCATTTTAGCATTGAAGCCTCACTGTTGCGGCCAGCAAGCAACATCGTTCTTCCACATTTGTGCCATTCAGCATTATGATGATTTGCATTGCGCCAACAACAACAACCGCAGCAGCAACAACAACAACAACAACAAATTCGCAATTCTTTTGTCTTTCTGTGCATGTGTGCGGCCCAAAGCACAATACAACCACACAGTCACACACGAATACAAGTACAAACACCAATTCCACCGCCAACACAAACACCGACACCGACACCGACACCGACACCAACACCAACACCAACCCAAGCCCGCACACTACGTGTATATTATGAGAGTTTTATATTAAAATTCCAACATGACTTGTGTTGCTGCCTTTCCCCACCGGGCACACCGGTCCCACCGAGTCCACGGGTACTACCACTGCCACTACAATTCGCAGTCTCACTCTCCATGTCCATATTTCTGTTTCAATTTATTTCGCCTGTGGTCCCCTCAGCATAACACCCTAAATTTTGGTGTGCGGCTGAGCAAGTTCACCTTTTAAAATATATTCTGAAAGATTTTCGCTCATTTAGCTCTTTATGTGGTATTTGCATATTTCGCCTGTAGCTCAGGCATCCATTCACACACACACACACACACATACATTCCTTTACACACAATAAACGCCAAATGCATAAACGAACTAACGAACGAACGAACGTGCGTATGTCGTTAAGCACCACCTCGTGCCGTATCCTGTTTCTGGACCATAACCTTTTCAGCCATGATTCCCAAAAAACCGCATGCATTTTCAAAGCCATAACCGGGCTCTGGTTCAGGCATATGTGTTGGTCCTTGTATGTATGTATGTATGTGTGTAGGATGGTTACCTAGTTGGAAGTCACTTCAGATGTTTCCACAGGAAATCATATCAAACAATAACTGCTGGCTCGAAGTCAACAGCAGAGCAAAAATCAGGGTCGTACTTGGAGTCAAAATGAATATCAAAAATAGAGCAAAAATCAGAGTCAAAATCAGAGACAAAGTCAAAACAAAATTAGAGTCAAAATTAGAGTAAAAATCAAAACAAAATTAGAGTCAAAATAAGAGTAAAAATCAGAGTCAAAGTCAAAACAAAATTAGAGTAAAAATCAGAGTCAAAATTGGAGACAAAATTGGAGTCAGAATTAGAGTCAAAATCAGATTCAAAATAAGAATAAAAATTAGAGTCAAAATAAGAGTCAAAATAAGAGTCAAAATAAGAGTCAAAATCAGAGTCAAAATTGGAGACAAAATCAGAGTCAAAATTGGAGACAAAACCAGAGTTAAGATCAGAATAAAAATCAGAGTCAGAATCAGATTCAAAATCAGAGTCTAAAGCAGAGTCAAAGTCAGAGTCAAAATCAAAACAAAATTAGAGTCAAAATAAGAGTCAAAATCAGAGTCAAAATCAAAACAAAATTAGAGTCAAAATAAGAGTAAAAATCAGAGTCAAAGTCAAAACAAAATTAGAGTAAAAATCAGAGTCAAAATTGGAGACAAAATTGGAGACAAAATCAGAGTCAAAATTGGAGAGAAAACCAGTGTCAAAATCAGAGTCAAAATCAGAGTTAAGATCAGAATAAAAATCAGAGTCAAAATCAGATTCAAAATCAGAGTCTAAAGCAGAGTAAAAATCAGAGTCAAAATCAAAACAAAATTAGAGTCAAAATAAGAGCTAAACCAGAGTCTGAATTAAGTAAGATCAGAGTCAAAATTGGAGTCAAAATTGGAGTCAAAATCAAAACAAAATTAGAGTCAAAATTAGAGTCAAAATCAGAGTCAAAATCAAAACAAAATTAGGGTAAAAATCAGAGTCAAAATTGGAAACAAAATTGGAGTCAGAATTAGAGTCAAAATCAGATTCAAAATCAGAGTAAAAATCAGAATAAAATTAGAGTCAAAATAAGAGTCAAAATCAGAATCAAAATTGGAGACAAAATCAGAGTCAAAATTGGAGACAAAACCAGAGTTAAGATCAGAATAAAAATCAGAGTCAGAATCAGATTCAAAATCAGAGTCTAAAGCAGAGTCAAAGTCAGAGTCAAAATCAAAACAAAATTAGAGTCAAAATAAGAGTAAAAATCAGAGTCAAAGTCAAAACAAAATTAGAGTAAAAATCAGAGTCAAAATTGGAGACAAAATTGGAGACAAAATCAGAGTCAAAATTGGAGACAAAACCAGAGTCAAAATCAGAGTCAAAATCAGAGTTAAGATCAGAATAAAAATCAGAGTCAAAATCAGATTCAAAATCAGAGTCTAAAGCAGAGTAAAAATCAGAGTCAAAATCAAAACAAAATTAGAGTCAAAATAAGAGCTAAACCAGAGTCTGAATTAAGTAAGATCAGAGTCAAAATTGGAGTCAAAATTGGAGTCAAAATCAAAACAAAATTAGAGTCAAAATCAGAGTCAAAATCAGATTCAAAATCAGAGTCAAAATCAGAGTCTAAATCAGAGTTAAGATCAGAGTCAAAATCGGAGTCAAAATCAAAACAAAATTAGAGTCAAAATTTGAGTCAAAATCAGAGTCAAAATCAAAGTCTAAATCGAAGTTAAGATCAGAGTCAAAATTGGAGACAAAATCAAAAAAAAATTAGAGTCAAAATTAGAATAAAAATCAGAGTCAAAATCAAAACAAAATTAGAGTCAAAATAAGAGTAAAAATCAGAGTTAGAATAGAGTCAAAATCAGAGTCAAAATCGTGGTTAGAATCAGAGGCAAAATCAGAGTCAGAATCAGAGTCAGAATCAGAGTCAGAATCAGAGTCAGAATCAGAGTCAGAATCAGAGTAAAAATCGGAGTCAAAATCACAGTTAAAGTCAGAGGTAAAATCAAAATCAGACTGTTTCGAGTGGTCAGTGGTGTCAGTTGGAACGGAAGTGGAAAGACTGTTATTGGATATATTGTTACTTAATTTCAGATGCATGCGGAGTTGTACTTATGTACTAATTGTAGGCGTGGCACTGCCACGATCCTATAGTACTACGAATATTGCGCTCATTTTTGCTCATTCATGGCTCTTTTAAGTAGCACCATGAGCTCTCATTCCATATACTCTGAACAAATTGTACGTAGATATCTAGTTATGGGCGTGGTCGTTTGGATATTCCACGCATATTTTGGAAAGAGTACTTTTCGGACTGATTGATATTACACTTTAAACGAATTTTAAAATTATGGCCTCCGGAGGAGTTGGGGTAATTTCGCATATCAAAAGCGGGAGTGTTCTTGGTTCGATTTGGTTTTTACCGCGAGTACTCTATTATGTCTTAAGCCAATTGTTTTTTTTTTTAATATTTATAATGATGTGGAAGAAGTGCCCAAAGACAGGTCCAAGATTTGATGTTCAGAATGATCTCATTGAAGCAATTTCCAAGTGGGAGTTTTGCACTGATGCTCTGTGAAGCGCGTAGCTGTGCCGCCAGTACAATTGCGCATACGGGCAGCGTCCATTCCAGAGCAACGTCCGGAAATGCGTGTTCATTTGTGGTCAAAACCTTTGATTGTGTCGCAACGCTGTTGTTGTTGTTGCAATTATACGCATTGTTGGATCCTTGCAATTTACGCCTGACTCACTATTTCTCAAGTAATCCGTCATAATTGGCTCAGCGGTTATTCGTGCCGCTGCACTGTCGGTGTCAATCAACACTTCATCACAGTTCGTCGATCTGCCGAGCGGCATTTGCAGCGACTGTCGGCCAATCACTTCTCATGGTTTCCAATTGGCCGCACACGAACACACTCGCACTTCCACCCATTCCCACGCACGCACACACACACACATATGGTCGCACCTGGAAATTTACATCCCTTGAAACAAATCAGTGTTACGAGTATCTTCAACAGCTGAAATGCTGGACCCACCAAGGCGCCGCAGCTGCGGTTGCTTGGTGTTGTTGTTGTTGTTGTTTGTGTTGGTTGTTCCTGCTGATGTGGTTGTTCCCGTTATTTGCACTTGCTATGGCAATTTTAGATACCGCTTCTCCATTTTGTATTGAATTAAATTAGCATCATGAAATAGGTATGAAATATCCTCCCCCCGTACCAGGTCCGAAACAAAGCAACGTGCTTGCTGGTAGGTGTGTCTGTGCTCTACTGTTACACTCCCTTACAATCATCTTTGGAGTGTTCAAATTTGATATCATTGTGTCTGACGTAAAGGGCTAAACCGAAGGAGGAACATGAAACCGTCTTTAATCCTTTGCGGACGCTGCAGAAGAGAACATCGTCTCAGGCAATGTTCTATTCTGTAGCGTCACTTGATAATCCACACATACAGATGCACAACAATATGGAGCGATAATGACCAACCAGAATTGTTCATGGACCGCTTGCTCTTCGTGCCCATGGTGAGAATGCCTGCGAGAGCTCAGTAAATGCGATTACAAGGTAGCTTCATAATTGGCTCAGATAAACACTCAAACAGTGTTTGAGGGATTTATTTCATCTAAACCGCCGGATAATGTCCAATCCGAAAATGACACTCAATGAATGCCGTATTTGTTTCCCAATTTCAGAGTGTCTGTGGAGGAGGTGCCAAGCGAGGGATGATGGACATATTTCAAGGACTGATCCTTAATTGCTGAATTTTTGGCATTCGCACTAATACGTCAAGTTATCAGAATGCTGCACACCTGGGATAACAGGCCTGGACCTATGAGGCAACAAACTTCCTACAAGAAGAAGGGTCGGAAACGAAGTTAGTGAAAGTCGCAGAACCTCACATTTCACATGCCACTTCTACCGGTAACTGCATCAGGAACTCGACTCCACAGAAAAGTGTCTCTTCAAATTGGAAATATACGGCGATGTTTCGTTGGAACTACAATTTTCGATCATTGTTTCAGAAGCATCCGTCAGCTTAATCGGGATATCATTTTTGCTTGTGTTGTGCACTGGAAGAGCTTCTCCTTGGGTACTTGAGAGGAAGTTTCTTTTGATTGTACGAGTCTATGAAGCCCACTGTATTTAGGAACCCGTCCATCTGCACATAAGAGTATCTCTATCAAGAACTCTTGCATCACATTCTAGGGTCAGATTTTCAATGAAGGTTTCTTTAGGGATTTGGGGACACAGGATCTTCTAAGCTGCATTCAAAGAAACATGAAAATGGAAAGTCAAATGTAGTACAAAGGATGTCTTGCGGTCTGAGTGCTATATATGACCGGTTGTTCCGACAAACATTTGTATTTGTGTGTTGTATTTGGAAGTATTGGCTTTATAGTACATTTTGCTTCTGTGTCAGTTCCATGCAATCATAAATTATAATCAACTATTCCAAGCATGCTCCTACACAGACATCACGATTTGACTCTTAATGTTGCGTCGATAGGCGCTGCGTCCTGCGTCATCTCGTATGTGGCACACGATGCTGCCGTGACTGATTGAGCGCTCGATGTACGGCAACGAGCTGCAATTACTCAATCTTCTGGCAAAGTGCACCTCATTACCGCAAATCCATTCCGGCGGAGGCGGTTTCGTCGTCGTCGCTCCTCCCTAGTGATGCATGAATAGGGACATATCAACTAACCGCGAATACCAACACCGAATAACGGCCGAAATTAAGTCTTTGATTTTTCTTTTGACGTGAACAGAGTTATGAGCCTTAGTTTAGATTTAGAAAGGCCTCAGTAGCTAGTTAAGGTGTAAGATAAATTAAAAATAACTCTGCAATGTTTTTATATATACATTAAGAAATAGTGTTTATAAGGGACGGCGTTCATACTGCTTCCTGTATACTCTGTTTCTACGTTGTACGACCAAGTAAAGATATTTCATGTAGTGGTGTTGTTGTTGTTCATTGTTTGTGTTGTATTCACAAATGTCACTTCTCGTACTTTTCCGTCAATTGAAATGTTGAACATGTCGTTTTAGCTTTCAAAACTGGTTGGTCGGACAGGCATTGAGGTTAGTCAAGCCAACCCAACCCACCCCAACCCAAGCCAAGTCAAGCCAAGCCAAGCCAAGCCAAAGCACACCACTCTGAGACTCTTCTGCACTTCCCAATATGCCAGCTTCGCTTTTGCGGTTATTCAAGTGAAAATGTAAACGCATTTGCAGAGTTATTTGTTCTGAGCTCTGTCATGGCCCCCGGACCAATACAACTATTGACTGAGCATGTTTACTCGACAGACAGGCAGGCAGGCAGCCAGTCAATATCAACATCGAAGTTGTTTCCCCTTACATAAAGCAATTTCCTATTGTATGCGTTTAGGCGTGTGGTAGCATACTTTTAGGAGCACACAGTTACGGTAAACATGAGTTCACATTCGAGGGCGAGGAGGAATGCGTGTCCTACGCAAGATTATCTATTAATTCTTACTTTGACCCGAAGACCGACAGCAGCAGCCTGCTAACTTTTGGAAGCATTCCCGTGGCCATCTAGTGTCGTCGCCAGGTCTCCACCGCCTGCTGTGGTACTCAGTTCTCCATAAGCGCTGAGCAACTGTTTCAATCGTTTGAAGTAACTATCCACCTGCGTCCACATTTCAAGGTGGCACCACATCCTTTCAAGCTTAGCACACTTTCTACTGCGCGAAGCAGACGGGACGTCAGCTATTCCAGGATGCCATTCGCTGTGCAATATTGAGGTTTTAGGTTCAAGTGCCTCGTTGCGCCGTTGCGACAAAGAAAATATCCCTTTATACCCGCTTTTAGGTGTTGTTTTTGTTTTCAATTTCCCCCTTTGCCAGGGCACTGGCTCAGTTTTGTTTTTAAAGGCATTCTTTCTGCGCTGTTGGTAGGCATCCTTACTTACACCTACGCTCCGCCGCACTTAGCTGAAATTGCTTCCTGCCTCCTTCTTATTTACATATATATATATAAGCATATTCTAGTGTGTGCGTGCTGCTTGGGGTGGGGGAGCAATCATTACCTTGGCTTGCTGCTAGTACACAGAATCATCCAATTTACACGCAAATACAAAGGTGACTTTCTGCAGTGGCGTACAGGAGAGCCCCTGGGGCAGTATTCCCGCAATTAGGCGATTGGGCGAATGTAAAGTGTCCTCTTTGGTTCATCGAAGCGAGCACGGTGAATATTGTGGGCGAGACTGGTCCAACTATCGTGGCTTCCAAGAATTCCTACGGGCATTTCTCAAGTTTATTACTACAGAAACCCTTGCTAAGGAACATTTAAAGATTATAATTTAAAACAATAGTAATTGACAACCAAAAACAGACAAACATGCAAAATAATAAATAGATAATAATTAATAAACTTAAAAAGAATCAACAAAAAAAATTTAAATAGAAAAAACAAAAATAATAAAAAAAACTCATAAAATTTAAACTTGAATTGCCCCATGCCAATAACCCCCGAGCGGAGGACGTGGCGCAGGTAATTCCAATTCTCTGACTTCGTTCTTGCGCGTTCTCGCCTACGCCGGCGGAGCTCACTGGAGTTATGGGCCAGTCCGGCGTAATCAGAAATAGCGCACAGCTTCCGCAGGTAAAGGGTGAACACCCAAGCGACCAACTTGCTCCGGCATAAATTATGTGTTTACCTCGGGGAGAATGTTTTAAACATTAACTTTGTACATGTGCCCACACACACAAACACACTCACACAAACACACTCCTGCATATATATATATATAGCACTATATACACATGACTGGTGTACATACCTACAAACCCACTCAGACGGATATGAACACATGCACGCGCGCCTATACTCAGAAGTGGCTCTAGAATTTAGTGTAACATTTAAGCGCATGTGTACTTATGCGTTTTTCCGTATGTGTGTGTGCGTGTGTGTGCGTGTGTGTATGAATGGGAGTGTGTGTTAAATAGTGCAAAAGAGTATTGTGCCAAGTTGAAGAAGGTTTTCAACTTTATACCGAAAAGTAATTTACACTAAATTACACACGCACACACACAGCCACACGAACGAGCAAGCAAGGGTGCAAATATCCTCACACACACACCCACACTCGCTCATAGATATGTATGTGAATCTACTTATAATATTGTAAGATTTCGCCAAGAACAATGCTCGCTCGCACTTTAGTTTTGCACAATTTTCCCAGCATTATTTCTTTTGTTGCTTGGTTTCTGTTGTTTTTTCCTTTTGCCGTGTGCTTAAGCGTTTTTAGTCTGCTTTGTAAGGAGCTCTTTATACATATGAGCGAGTCCATGAGAGCGTGTGGGTGTGTGCGAGATGGCGTGTGTTTGTGGGGGACTGCGTGAGAGCTCCTGTGCGCGCCTTAAGGTGTGCTGCGGCTTCCATGAGATTCCTGCAGTTGAAAGTTTTGCACGTTTTGCTAATTTTCTTTTAATGCGCACTTACACACACGCACACATGCATACGGAAACTCCCTACACATTTTATATATATATATATATATATTCTGTAAAGAGATGTGATTCTAATTTACCTTAGTTACAAAGCGCATTCCATTTTATTGTCAAATCGTGTCAGTTGGCACCAAATTCGAAGCTGTCTCGAAAGTATTCCTCATGTTACCTCGATTTTCCACTAAAAAATGGTTGTCATTTCTCAAAGTCTGTCATAACTTGTCGAACGGTTGTCACACTATATGACCAGAGGTCGCAAGAAGGTTGAAAGAGGCTTGTCAGATTCGTGGGGACAGCAACCTGTGCAGGCACAACTTTGATGGATTCATTTCTCGCCTCTGTTAGACGCGTCCATTGCAGTCAATTGACCACAAGCTCCGCCATTGACAATAGAATTGAATAAATTGCATTTTGAGCGCCCTCAGCTTCCCAGTTCAGCTATTGAAGGTAATTATAGTCCTTTCCTCAACTAAACTGCAAACGTTTGCTTGGCTCTGACACTATGAACCCGTGGAAAGTTCCTGAAGCTGTTCACCACTTTGTTGTTGTCGCTGTTTTAATAGTATTCTAAGCACCCAAGTCACCTTGGTCTATATTTCGTATTGACTTAGGTGCAGTTTGCCCTACAATTGATTTCCCCACAAGCGCATCTGAAGTTCCGCCCTGACTTGCTTTCCCACTGCTCCATTTCTGATGATTTACTCTCACTCTGTGGAGGGACGGGAGCGTAATCCTCAAAGAGCTTTTATTAGCCAAGTAGTGAGGAGGCCAGTCATTTCGCCCATCTCCATTGAAAACTAATGCCAGGCTTTGTAACGAAATACGCCTTCATTATGGGTGCGCTTTAGTGTAATGGAGCCACTGCTGCGTATGGCTCGGCGGCCGTGCCAAGTGCCTCATGCGACCGCCTCCACGCTGCCGGGACTTGAGTGTTTATTAATTATTTGAAAACGCTTCCTTCGCACTCGGTCTGTTTGCCGCCTCTCCAACACGAAAGCACATTCAACAATTCCATCCGCCTGGGGGACTTTTGTCCTTGCATTTAGCAGCAGCCTAAGCCGCTTACGAAACTCACTTCAATTTGTTTGTCAAAAGTGACTCCCGTCAAACGCGCCGTTTTATCTGCTGCGGCGTGGCGTGGCTTCGCAGCGGTTTGGGGTTCAATGGTCGGGCCGCGGACTGGCGCGCTCCTCCACGGCATCTGCACAAAAGCAGCAACAAAGCAACAGAGCAAGCGAAAAAGAGCAAGAACAAAATTCGTTTCGCTTCCAAATTTGAGCATTTCACATTTTACGAAATATGAAATCCATAAATACGCCGTGCCGCAGGTCGGATCAGGCAAACCGCGGCAGCAAACAAAAAGTTTGCTAACAAAGTGCGGAAAATTTGCGAATATTTGAAGCGCTTTTAAACAAAACTCCAACTCAGACTTAAATTTCGCTGCGGTTAAATAATAAACTGTGAAGTGGAAGCCTGGCACGTTGGCCGCACTCTGCGACCCGGCGGCCGGCGCTGAGCTGCGCTGAAAACCCTTAAGATAAATAAAACAAACAACAACAAAAAACAATAAAAAAAAACAACAAAAGGAAGAACGAAATTGGAATCAGCGAAAGAAGGATTTAAAAGTTTTTGTGATGTTCTGTTTATGGTGAAAAATAAAATTAGCTCCTTTCCAGGAGGATGGGGTCGTAAAGAAAAGCATTTCGATTTGTTTGGAAATTGCAGCGCAAATCATGATGCCCATGGCATAAAAATACAGCTTCGACACCCACTTGCGAGCGCACATATACACCCACCCACCCACACACACACACACACACACACAGTCAGTTGGCGAAATTTTAATTTTCAATGCGAGTTATTTATAGATCCTTCTTTGGTACTTACCAGGACGATTATTAAATTTTCAAAAATATTCAACTTCGACTTCGACGCATACGCAACAGATTTCAGAAGGCTCAAACTCATACAAGGAAAGGCTTCAAACAATTCCAAATTGGCGTCTTAAACTGAATTTATTGTGACCCTAACTTCATAGCCGAGGCCAATCCCTCCTACAACTGATAGTGACAAACGACTGCAATCCAAATTAGACTGCAACTCAGACTCTAATTAAAACTCAGACTCCAACCGCAACTCAGACTCGAATTTAAACTCAGACTCCAACTGCAACTCAGACTCTAACTGAAATTCACACTCCAACTCCAACTCAGACTCTAATTAAAACTCAGACTACAACTCAGACTCCAACTTCACCTCAGACTCCAACTGCAACTCAGACTCGAATTTAAACTCACACTTCAACCGCAACTCAGACTCGAATTTAAACTCACACTCCAACTGCAACTCAGACTCGAATTTAAACTCACACTCCAACTGCAACTCAGACTCTAATTAAAACTCACACTCCAACCGCAACTCAGACTCGAATTTAAACTCAGACTCCAACTGCAACTCAGACTCTAACTGAAATTCACACTCCAACGCCAACTCAGACTCTAATTAAAACTCAGACTACAACTCAGACTCTAATTAAAACTCAGACTACAACTCAGACTCCAACTTCACCTCAGACTCCAACTGCAACTCAGACTCTAATTAAAACTCACACTCCAACTGCAACTCAGACTCGAATTTAAACTCACACTTCAACCGCAACTCAGACTCGAATTTAAACTCACACTCCAACTGCAACTCAGACTCTAATTAAAACTCACACTCCAACCGCAACTCAGACTCGAATTTAAACTCAGACTCCAACTGCAACTCAGACTCTAACTGAAATTCACACTCCAACTCCAACTCAGACTCTAATTTAAACTCAGACTACAACTCAAGTGTGATTTAAGTTCAAACTCACACCAACTCACTCTGTTAACAGGGACCTACTCATATTCCAAATTGGACTGCAAATCAGAAACCAACTCATATTTCAATATGGATCCATCTCAGCAAGTAATTGAGATTGCAACTCGACTCAAGATCAAATTCCATTTCGAACTCCAACTATGAATCCAACTTATACCGAATCTCGGAGCTCAATTCAGACTCCAACTTTGACTCAAAGTGAGACTCGAGCTCAAATTGAGACTCCAGCTCAAATTCCAATTCGGACGCTAAACTCGAACTCAAATTGAGACTCCAACTTAGAACTGGAACTTTGTCATGAGTTGAAACTTATATTCTAAAGTCAACATATGCGTAAATACTAGAAGAGCATTAAATAATTGTAAGTACCTGGGAGGAATCCTAGAGGTAGCATCGACAAGAACAAAGCTGGGACCGAATTATGATCTTGCCTAATCACTAATATAAAAATTGTCTGCACTGGAGACACACGGAGTCATCAAAACTGGTCTAAATGCATCTAGAAGCCAACGACGCAGACTCCAACGACTTGAGTAACTTGGAAGGACTGTTTTAGAGTAATGTCGCAAAGTAATCCGGAGCTAATCAGAATGAGTCCGTAGAAGGACACTATGAAGCAATGCTGATATTTCTCTAGAAACCTTTTAAGAACCACGCCCATACATGCTGGCAAAAGGGAAGAGCAAACTGGCGGAGGGGTCTGAAAGTAAAAGTGTGTATCAGTGATCCCCACCAGGGACGGAGTTGGCATTATGAAAGGTTTGCTTTGAAAACCCGCTGAGTAGACGGTAAACGCAGAAGACTATGTCCAGCGGAAAGCGTGCGTACAGTTGTCAAATTACTCGTACTTGAACAAATTGCAGCTTTATCAAGTTAATCGCATCCGAACAAATTGAAGCTGACAGCCTTGCCGTGGATCTACGAGCAAGCGCCCTCAGCCAATTCGTAATACCACGCGAGTACGTGGCAAATAAGGAGAGAAACTGTCGCTGTAGGTGTGAAGGAGAAGAAACAAAACAACAACAATAACAGCAAAAAACAACAAAAACAACAAAAACAACAACAACGATAACAACAACAACAGTAGTAACAACTACTCAACCTCATCCCATCCCCTCCTCTAAGAACAGTCGTGCCGTCACTTAGCTCTGTGTTCGCCTTTGTTAATACCTGAATTTATTGCAAGACGCCAGTTTAATAACCCCAATTTAATTCTATATCAATGGAAAGCAACCAAACTGAAAATGCTCCCTCTGCAGACTGCAGACGTACTCGTGCAGTGCACGCAGTTAAACAGGCACCAGTGGCCATGGTGGCAACCAAACAAACGAGCACCAAGGAGTCACTGAGGTACTGAGCAGTCAAACAAACAGAAACAGAAACGAATCATGCACCTAAATGGATGGCGGAAATAAACGACGCTGCGGCTGACACACATGCCCACAAATACACACATAGACACAAGAACACACACACAAATTCACACATACACACCCAACACACACATCTAAAGCAAGCAACCGTCAAACGAACAAACAGACTAAACACCAATCAAACACACTCAGAGTGGCAACTTATTACGGCACACACCAGCAGCACATGTCAGTATCAATGGAGCAAGGACCCAGTTGCGCCGGTGGTTGTTTGCGGTGGTGTGCACCTGAAATAAATAGCGTTAGAAACAATAGCGATTTGTTCAGCTTAACTGGGCATAAACGCAGTTCAGGTGAGTTCTGCCACCGAACTGCAGCTGTGCGGGCGGCGGCGGTCGTGGGTGCATGCTTGCATGGGCATACCCACACACAATCTGTGCTGGATCTGTCAGTTGCACGTAGCTGTCCGCAGCGTATCGTACCATCACGTAATGTCAAGCAATGTAATATAATGCCACTGGAATCCAACGCAATCCCATCCAGTGCAGTGCAATGGCATCCCCATGAGCAACTTGCTGCCACAGCGACTCTCATCGCCCATGGCAACGCCAACGCCAAAACCGGTGCCGACGCCAACGCCAAAACCGACGCCGACGCCAACGCAAACGCCACGAACACTGCCCCGGACATCACGTCGTATGATTGTTATCGAATTAAATTAATTTTAATTATTTTCTGCTCACGCTCGAAATTTTTCTCATTAACTTTCAGTATGAATGGCATTTTTATTGGCAATTTTGTTTTGCGGAATTTTGAAACAAATCCTGAACACAGGCCACATTCCACCCTCCTCGCTCCACACCATTCCATAATCAGAATGACCACAGCCACATCAAAATCAACCTTTTTGTACTTTCGTAACAAGTTTAATAATTTTTCTTTCATGTACCGCAAAATGGTGTTTCGTTATAAAAACGCTGAGCTGCTTGTCGAGGGGGGTGGGAAGGGGTTCTTCATAGCTCAACAACAGAAATTATGATTACAATTTCTTGAGAGAGTTGGAAGGAAAGCAGGAATATAGAATAACCACGACAAGGACAGTGATAGCGACAGCTCATCAATGGCAGCGCAGGTTCTGCCACGTCAAATGTGAGGCAGGATTCATTGCACTCAGGCGATCGGAACACTCTAAACAACACACTCAAAGGGAGGGAACAATCAATTTAAACAAAAGGAAAAATAATTTTACATTAATCCACACTGCACCACTCCCTACACTCGGACGCTCCGTAGATATGCTATCCTGGGAGGTTTATGGTCAGTGGTTGGAAAAATAAGACTAGTTGTTGATTGTGGTCGCTCTGCTGCAACTACGCAGTCTGCTGGTGGCGTTGTGATTGATTTTCTAAGTTATTAAATTTATATTTTTAGAGAGCTCGAGTAACAAGTAACCTGGAAACAATCACAGAGCAGAAGAAAAATAAAACAGCAACGCTCTTGATTTCCATGCCAGGAACTGCTGCTGCCAGATGCAGACGACATGGTATCCAAGGCTATGCTCGAGTAGCTCTGCATGCAAAACCAACCTTCATTTCAAACATTTGCATCAGAATCGCAAGGAAAAGAGAAGAGCCTGGAACTGTTTCGCGCTTTCTTCTTACGTCCTTCAAGATTTAGCTTAGCTAAGAAGCCTGAAGCTGAAGCTGAACATCTTGAACGTGATTCTTTCTTTTGAAATAGAAGAGGGATAGAAGAGAGATGGAAGAGGGATAGAAGAGGGATAGAAGAGGGATAGAAGAGGGATAGAAGGGAGATAGAAGGGATATAGAAGAAGGATAGAAGGGAGATAGAAGGGAGATAGAAGGGATATAGAAGAGAGAGATTGAAGGGAGATAGAAAGAAAGAAGAGAGATAGAAGAGGGATAGAAGAGGGATATAAGAGGGATAGAAGAGAGATAGAAGAGAGATAGAAGGGAGATAGAAGGGATATAGAAGAGATAGATTGAAGGGAGATAGAAGAGAGATAGAAGAGGGATAGAAGAGGGATATAAGAGGGATAGAAGAGGGATAGAAGAGGGATAGAAGAGGGATAGAAGAGGGATAGAAGAGAGATAGAAGAGAGATAGAAGAGGGATGGAAGACAGATGGAGGAGGGATAGAAGAGAGATAAAAGGGAGGTAGAAGGGAGATACAAGAGAGATAGAAGGGAGATATAGAAGAGGTATAGAAGAGGGATAGAAGACAGATAGATGAGGGATATAAGAGGGATATAAGAGGGATAGAAGAGAGATAGAAGGGAGATAGAAGAGAGATAGAAGAGGGATAGAAGAGAGATAGAAGAGAGTTAGAAGAGAGATAGAAGAGAGATAGAAGAGAGAAAGAAGAGAGAAAGACGAGAGATAGAAGAGAGATATAAGAGGGATAGATGAGGGATAGAAGAGAGATGGAAGAGAGATAGAAGAGAGATAGAAGAGAGATAGAAGAGATAGAGATAGAAGAGATAGAGATAGAAGAGATAGAAGAGATAGAGATAAAAGAGATAGAGATAGAAGAGATAGAGTTAGAAGTGCGTGAGTGAAGATGTTGAGGTGGAAGTCAAAGAGCAAAGGTGTATTAAGCGGACAGATTGTACCCCGGAGAGCCGAATAGGGTCACAATATAGAAGGTGTCTACTGTTCAGCTAAATGGAGATTAGGTAATAGAGTAACGATACTTAAAGTAGCGTAAACAGATAGAAATAGGCCGACGAGACACTTTTATTGCTTGCAACATGCTAATTGTCAGTTCTGGACTCTGAACACGAAGCTTAGTTAGAGAAGGACTCCTTCATTTACTACACATGAGTGGTTTCTGTACAACCTGTGACATGGCTGAGGACGTGTGTCCGTTAAAGACAGGGGAAACAGTTGTTTGTGAGGCTTTACGCATAAATTAGTCGGTTGTGGCTCTCTGCTCGTATCGTTTGGGAAGTTCGCATCCGCTGCGAGGCCCTTTTTAGTTTTTGTGTGGCTCGTAACTACCGAGCTACAATCTGCCAAGTGTCAAACATTACAACCTAACAGCAGCCTATACAAGAACAGCGACCCGAACGCAAAATGTGTTGGAAAGGGAGGGGTATTTTGAGCGCCGTCATCAGCAACAGCAACAGCAACAGCAACAGCCCCAGCTGCACGGCTCCACAGCAGCCTCTGTGCAAAACGCACCTAGATACCCTTTCATCATTTATCAGTTACAGTTACAGTTTCGTCCCTTTTGACGCTGGTTTAATTTTTTACATTTGCTGTGTTTATGGGCGTTAGTGGGGCTGCTTCGCTGGGCGATGTGCTGATGTGCCACGGCGGCAATGGGACGGTGGGTGGCTGACTCACTATGCTGGAGAGCCAGGCGTACACATTTCAATTGCACAAATTCTTTCGAAATTCAGCAGAATGGCATGAAGCCGAGCGAACTGAGAATACCACAGAGCAGCTCGGAACGCAAATTTCGGTTCAATTGTTGGTAGCAGGGTGTTTGGGGGCGGGAGGCGCGGCGCCGGATATGTTAACTGACGTCCGTTTCGCATAGAAGCAGCTGCACGGGTGCTGGCGACATGGAGAAAAGGAAACAGAAAAAATGATGCCTCTTTGAGGAAAGGTCGACAGGGTGCTAAGCCGAAAGGATATGTGAGTGCATGTGAAACAATGTATTGCAGCAGCAGGACGGCGGCGGCGGCAGCGGCAGTGGCAGCGGCAGAGCATCTGCACATGTGGACCTCAACTGATGGGCGCACATGTAGCTGCTGCTGCTGGCGATGATGGTGAGGGCGATGGTGGTGGTGGTGGTGGTTATGGTGGTGGTGACGGTGCAGATGCTCATGGACTCATATGTGAAACGGATACTGTTGTCAGAAGGGAAACATTTTTGGCGACAAGCAATTAAGATAAAAGCTAAAATGCGGCCGCCACTGTTGCTGCTGTTGCTGCTATTGCTGCCGCTCTAAATGCTGCTACTGCTGCTGTGGCGACTACGCAGGCCTTGAAACAGAACTGGAGCTCCGTTAGTGGTAGATGCTTGGGCAGGAGCGGCTCCCTCCCCTCTCTCACACATTCAGTTCGTTTGCGTTTCCATGTGGCACACTACAGGCAAAATGTTAGTCTAAGTTAAATTCGTTGACATTTTTATTAAGGTGCGGGACCGTGGAGGGACCGAGTTGGAGAAGGGGTGCCTGGGCAGACCAATAATACGAGCTGAAAGTGCTGATGCAAGTGGTTGATGGTCATGACGAGGAGGCTCTGCTGTGGATTTAGTCTAATTTTTGATCGTTTGCTTGCTTAATATTTTCCTAAGTATTCATGAAATGTGGGCATGGCCAAAATGGCGCATGGTGAGCGATAAAAACTTTCCAAAATTAATCGCCACACATTCCGAAGATACTCATGTGCACGAGGTGGCAGTGTCCTTGCTAAAGTCGTATTGAAATTTTTATGAAATTGTTTTTTAGAAAATTATTTTGAGAAATTCTTTAAAATTTGTTTTTATTTTTAAATTTCGCACAATTTTTATTTATTTGTTTTCTTCCTGCTCCAAAGTGAGGGGTTTTTTATTTTTATGTGAATTTTTTGGACATTTTGTTGCGGGGTTTTCTGGCGCTCTCCTCCGAGTCTGCTGCTGGCAGGCCAAAGAGTAAACTGCAATTTGTAACGGTAATTGTGTGGACTTTTCGGTGACAATAACGTTGAATGTTGATGAGTGTGCTGAGGATGTGCTGAGGATGTGCTGCGCTACTCCGCCGTGGACTGCGTAGTCGCCGCAGCGGTCCTCGTCACCATCACCATCATCGTCATCCGCATCGGCATCGGCACCGTCATCCACACTGGCTTCATATGCTGGTGATGAGTGCGACGGCGTTTGACACGAATCGTTTTTTACACAGTCCTCCGCTTCTTTCGCGCAAATGTGTGTGTGTGTGTGTGTTCTACGAGTTTGACTCTGCGAGTGAGCGAGTTTGCGAGAGTGTGTGTCCCTCGTGTTGATGTCCTGGCCTAAAGTGCAAACACCATTTTAGCCTAAATTGCTGTAATGGTGTTTGGTTAAGACTTAACTGTGCATAAATGCATTAACAATGGCGGTGCTGTGGTGATGCGACGCTCGTTGCGCAGCGCAGCGCTGCTCTGCTTGGTCTGATCTGTTAAATGCGGAGGGTTTAGCTGCTTGGGTGGCTTTTGTGGCACATTGAAAGTTATATTTTCCTAACGGTTTGCTGCCTGGAAGGGGATGTGTGGGGAGAGCTTGTGGCAGCGTGTGCAGAAAGCATCCCGCGTTGAAATAAGCGCTCCCCTGGTCCCGTGCACAGCGCGTGGAATTGGTTATCCCGGCGCTCGTGCGCCCTCCTGCTCGCTTTCAGTGGCTTTTATGCTTTCTTAAATTGCAAGCTTTTAAGAATCATTAAAATTTAACACTCACACCGTGGGAAGTTGAAAGGGCGCATGTTTACAACTTTTAATGATGCTTGCTTACTTGTTTCCTTGCTTCTTTGGCCGGGTGCCTGGCAGCCTGGCAGCCTGCCTGCCTGCCTGCCTGCATTCCCCGCCTCGCTATAAAAATGTACTCACCGTGCTTGCTGCAGTCGCATAATTTAATGGATGTTCACCGACACAAAGCAAGGTAGGCCCTCCCGCGGTCGGCACCTCGCATCTGTAACGCACGCCAGTGCATCCTTGCTGCGACGGAGCCGCCGAGGTGGCGATTGAACTCGACTTCTGAGCGGTGTTGTAATATTATCTTTTTGCGATTAACACTGGGTCAACTTTAATTGCTATGAAATTGCTTGGTATGACGGCAAGGAAGCGAGACCCTGGACGCCAGTGCCAAAGAGAAAGTGCTGTTAGCTTGTGAAGTGCTCGTTTCGTTTTAAGTGGCACGTTGTGAAGGGTGTGAAGAAGGCGCGTACAGGTAACTCGCTTCATAGCGAAGTACAAGTACGTTGAAGGCGTTGAAGTGCTGCTGGCCCAAGGAACTGCTCTAAGTTTAGAAGGACACTTCTAACACATGCATTGAGACGCAAGCCACCGGCCAGCACTGCTGTGGTTTGGATTGTTGTGGGCCTTTGGCGCCCTTGCTGGTGGCTCATCCATCATTCCGCTTGCTAGGGCGGAACATTTTGGCGCTATATAGATTCGAGGACTTTCCTGTCTCACATGACAATTGTCAGTCTATGAGTCTGATGCTGGTGATACAGAGCCCGAGAGTGTGTGTTGGCGTTAGGCGATATTGAGCTGGAGAGTCTCTGAGATTATGCTGTAAATATGTCAAAATCTCCACGAGCCTCTTATTTTGGATACGGGAGATACGAGAAAGTGAGAGGGTCTGTGATGGTGTGTGAGAAAGTCGTTGAATGACAATGACAATTGCCTGTGAAGATTTGCGAGGGACTGTAAACATCTGTGGCAGATTGCGAGTGGCAGTGTGGGAATATGAGGGGCTGTGAGGGATAGTGGAGGACTGTGTGGAATGTGGAAGGCTGTGAGGGACTACGAGGGTCTGCGAGGAATTGACAAATGCTCTGAGGCACTGTGAGAGATTGTGAAGGAATGTGGGAGACTGTGAGTGACTATGAGAAACTGTGCAAGACTATGAAAGACTCTCTGAGACTGAGAAGGACTATGAGGGGAAAGGTGGAAGACTGTCAAAGACTGTGAAAGACTCTTTAAGATTGAGAAAGACTGTGACGGGGAAAGTGGAAGGTTTGCAAAGACTGTGAAAGACTCTGTGAGAGGGACTATGAGGGGAAAGTGGAAGACTGTGAGAGACTCTGAGAGACAGAGAGGGACTGTGAGGGGAAAGTGGAAGACGGTCAAAGACTGTGGGAGACTCTGAGAGACTGAGAGGGACTGTAAGGGGAAACTGGAAGACTGTCAAATACTGTGGGAGACTCTGAGAGACTGAGAGGGATTGTAAGGGGAAACTGGAAGACTGTCAAAGACTGTGGGAGACTCTGAGAGACTGAGAGGGACTGTGAGGGGAAGTGGAAGACTGTCAAAGACTGTGAAAGACTCTGAGAGACTGAGAGGGACTGTGAGGGGAAAGTGGAAGACTGTCAAAGACTGAAAGACTGTAAGACTGAGAAAGACTGTGAGGGGAAAGTGGAAGACTTTGAGAGACTCTGAGAGACTGAGAGGGACTGTGAGGGGAAAGTGGAAGACGGTCAAAGACTGTGGGAGACTCTGAGAGACTGAGAGGGACTGTAAGGGGAAACTGGAAGACTGTCAAAGACTGTGGGAGACTCTGAGAGACTGAGAGGGACTGTGAGGGGAAGTGGAAGACTGTGAGAGACTCTGAGAGACTGAGAAAGACTGTGAGGGGAAAGAGGAAAACTGTCAAAGACTGTGGGAGACTCTGAGAGACTGAGAGGGACTGTAAGGGGAAACTGGAAGACTGTCAAATACTGTGGGAGACTCTGAGAGACTGAGAGGGACTGTGAGGGGAAGTGGAAGACTGTGAGAGACTCTGAGAGACTGAGAAAGACTGTGAGGGGAAAGTGGAAAACTGTCAAAGACTGTGAGAGACTCTGAGAGACTGAGAGGGACTGTGAGGGGAAAGTGGAAGACGGTCAAAGACTGTGGGAGACTCTGAGAGACTGAGAGGGACTGTAAGGGGAAACTGGAAGACTGTCAAAGACTGTGGGAGACTCTGAGAGACTGAGAGGGACTGTGAGGGGAAGTGGAAGACTGTGAGAGACTCTGAGAGACTGAGAGGGACTGTGAGGGGAAAGTGGAAGACGGTCAAAGACTGTGGGAGACTCTGAGAGACTGAGAGGGACTGTAAGGGGAAACTGGAAGACTGTCAAAGACTGTGGGAGACTCTGAGAGACTGAGAGGGACTGTGAGGGGAAGTGGAAGACTGTGAGAGACTCTGAGAGACTGAGAGGGACTGTGAGGGGAAAGTGGAAGACGGTCAAAGACTGTGGGAGACTCTGAGAGACTGAGAGGGACTGTAAGGGGAAACTGGAAGACTGTCAAATACTGTGGGAGACTCTGAGAGACTGAGAGGGACTGTGAGGGGAAGTGGAAGACTGTGAGAGACTCTGAGAGACTGAGAAAGACTGTGAGGGGAAAGTGGAAAACTGTCAAAGACTGGGAGACTCTGAGAGACTGAGAGGGACTGTAAGGGGAAACTGGAAGACTGTCAAATACTGTGGGAGACTCTGAGAGACTGAGAGGGACTGTGAGGGGAAGTGGAAGACTGTGAGAGACTCTGAGAGACTGAGAAAGACTGTGAGGGGAAAGTGGAAAACTGTCAAATACTGTGGGAGACTCTGTGAGACTGAGAGAGACTGTGAGGGGAAAGTGGAAGACTGTGAGAGACTCTGAGAGACTGAGAGGGACTGTGAGGGGAAAGTGGAAGACGGTCAAAGACTGTGGGAGACTCTGAGAGACTGAGAGGGACTGTAAGGGGAAACTGGAAGACTGTCAAAGACTCTGAAAGACTCTGTAAGACTGAGAAAGACTGTGAGGGGAAAGTGGAAGACTGTCAAAGACTGAAAGACTCTGTGAGACTGAGAGAGACTGTGAGGGGAAAGTAGAAGACTGTCAAAGACTGAAAGACTCTGTAAGACTGAGAAAGACTGTGAGGGGAAAGTGGAAGACTGTGAGAGACTCTGAGAGACTGAGAGGGACTGTGAGGGGAAAGTGGAAGACGGTCAAAGACTGTGGGAGACTCTGAGAGACTGAGAGGGACTGTAAGGGGAAACTGGAAGACTGTCAAAGACTCTGAAAGACTCTGTAAGACTGAGAAAGACTGTGAGGGGAAAGTGGAAGACTGTCAAAGACTGTGGGCAATTCTAAGGGAGTTTTAACGTCTGTGAAAGGCTGTGAGAAAGTGTGAGGGACTATAAGGGTCTGTGGAATTGTGGCAGACTGCGGCTGAGTGTACGTGACTGTGAGGGACTGGAGAAGATTGTAGAATACTCTTATATACCTTAAATACAGGGACAGACTTTGAAAATCTGCCCGATGCCAATATAGAAATTCGAGTACATCCTCTCGTGTTTTATTTGAATTGACTCCACTTCTCTGGTTATTTGTGTCCCATTGTCGCCGCTGCCGCACCTGGGTGCATGCTTGAAAACTGCTGCGAGCTTCTGATTAACAGTTTCACACGCGGTAATTAACACACACCCTCACACTCATATATATATATACACTCATTTATATATACGAGTATACGTTGTTCCATGCTATTAAATAATTGAATGTTATAATCAGGCATTGCACCTAAATTATTATCCTTAAATATTCCCAAGCAATTTCGAGTGACCTCGATTGTTCACTAATTCAATTTATACTTAGGCGTGCTGCTCCAGCTTTCAACGCCCACACACACCACACACAGCCACACAGGAGTTCACGCCCACTCCCTCGCAAACACACACACACTCCCACATGCATGTTCATGTAAGGATTTACAATGACATAAAATTGCCAGTTCCATGTTACACTTTCCAGTCCTGCTGCTGCCGACGATTTGAGACATTTTCTCCAACCCGAGCACATCTGCAGAAGGCCTTAAAATTAAAAACGGGTTTTGCTGGCCATCAACTGACACATGCGTACACACACAAACACACAAACACACTCGCAAGCACACGCGCACTTACTCTCACTCCCACTCATAGAAATATTTGTATGTGTATGCAGGCAGCAGAGGCAGTGGGGCGGAAGAGCTCGCCCCACTCATGCCCACGCATATCTGCAGGATTAAAATCAAATGGGCAGCAGCGTGGACAAAGGGCGTGCGTGGGTTAAACTACAGAGCAAAGTTCATCATTCCGGACAATGGCTACAATTGCAAAAGCTACAACAGCAACGACCAGCAGGTCCTTGTGGTAATGCAGCCACAAGCGAGGCTGGGTCCAACTGTTCCGCCCAGTCGCCCAAAATAGCAACATAAACATAAACAAAGCCAGCAACGCAGAACAAAAAACCCAGAAGCAATTAAAGTGCAACATGTTTGCTGAAATTTAGCCTAAATATTCCTTTTAATGTTTCAGTCGCTACTTGCCTGCCTCCTGCCCTTGCCTCTGCCCCTGTCGTTGTTGTTGCTTCTTAGCCTTCTTCTTGTCCCGCCACTTCCGCTGTTCTTGACAAGTTTTTTGCTATTTGCAGATTTGTTTGTGTCAGAAAACATTTCGCCCACTGCTCTCGAAATGCCTCGGATGCCATGCATGCCGTTCTCATAAAATAAACATCACAGAGTGTCCCCAGCCAGTCACAGCGTCCAGCTGTTGGCAAGCGAAACATGCACGCTCTGCGAAGAATGCCGCACGAAAGACACGTACTCGTACAGCGACTGGCAGCAGATACTTTAAAGTATAAATTTGCATAAAATTATGCCGAGAGCAGCCAGCAAAAAGCAATCCCTCACAAATACCCCCCTTAACAACAACAACAACAACATAAAAACAATATACTCGTACTCTAAGGTCCTTTGTCTTGCACACATGCATGTGCCTGTTCAAAGCCATGTACCCGTATGGGTGTGCGAGTGTGTGCGTTTGTGTGTGTTCTTGTATTCTTCGTAGGGTAATTGAAGTGGCACCCACACAGCACTCGAATGGGATTCGCATCCCTACCGGGTGCATTTGATTATTTAAATAGACATTTGTTGCTGCCGCCCCTATTGACAGAGGATTTCTGCACGATTCATTTTTAATGCGTCTATTTCGCCGCTATTCACAAACAGTTCCTGAGTTCCTGTGTTCCGTATTCCATGCTAATCGATGGAGAGAGCCGCGTTGTTCCGAAATGTTTTTATTTTATTACGCTGGGGCTGTGTGGCCCAAAAGTACCTTCGCTTCCGGGCAGCGAGTTGAAAAACACAGCGGAATAGTCTCTGTAGGGTTTCTGTATATTCGTTGTATTGTCTCTGTAACAATCTCTGCATACTATTAGTATGGTATCTATATAATAGTCCTTTTAGAGTGTCCATATAGTCCCTTTAGAGTGTCCTTATAGTCCCTTTAGACTGTCCATATAGTCCCTTTAGGGTGTCCATATAGCCCCTTTATAGTGCCCATATAGTCCCCCAGATACTTGTGATACTCACACACTGACCGAAGAGAGTGTAGGAATTTAATGACGCAATTAGCTTTTAGTGTCATTTAAGGTACTGCTAGGAGTCCTTGCTCATAAGCAGCATTCACTCATGTCCCTCGGACTTTTACCTCTTTAAATTACACACATGATTCTCTAAGTTGGATTTATGATTCTCTTAAGTTTCAGTAAAGATTTTCTAAGTTTATCCCGTGATTCTCTAAGTTTCACTGATGAATCTATAAATTTCACTCCTGAATTTATGAGCTTCACCCATGAATCTATGGTTTTCATTCATGAATCTATAAGTTTCACTCATGAATTTGTGAGCTTCACTCATGAATGTATGCATTCCACTCATGAATCTATGAGCTTCACTCATGAATCTATAAGTTACATTCATGAATCTATGAGCTTCACTCATGAATCTATGAGTTTCACTCAGGAATCTATAAGTTTCGCTCATGAATCTATAAGTTTCACTCCTGAATTTATGAGCTTCACTTATGAATGTATGCATTCCACTCATGAATCTATGAGCTTCACTCATGAATCTATAAGTTGCATTCATGAATCTATGAGCTTCACTCATGAATCTATGAGTTTCACTCATGAATCTATAAGTTTCGCTCATGAATCTGTGAGCTTCACTCATGAATGTATGCATTCCACTCATGAATCTATAAGTTTGACTCTCATTTTCCAAATTGCACACATGATTATCCATTAGTGTCAGTCTTGAGTCTTGTAAGTTCCACTCTTGATTCTCTAAATTTCACTCATGGTTCCTGAAGTTTCGCTTGCGAAATGCAGCTTCAAATAATTGTGCCCACATTTAATGTGAGACTCATCAAACCCATACGTCACCACCATTCACAATGATTTCCGCGAAGACTTTTCTAGATAACTGGACGATGCCTTCAATCAAAACGAGTACTAATCCCAAGGAAAAACCTCGCTAGTGAGTGGAATGTGTGGGGAAAGGAGTCCAGCATTTGTGTGGTCTGTCAATCAACCGAAAACCAATCGCCGGCCACGATACGCGTCGGCGTTTTGAAGTACGAGTAGCTGGCATATTTTACACCGCATTTGTGTAGATATTTGGATATGTGCGAGTATATTCAACGCTACCACAGTTCCCTGCCTGCCTTACCCTCCCACTCTGTCATAAACCATTTTTAATTAACATTCCACTCTGGTGTGACGCAATTGGAATAATAGCAATACCGAGCAAAAATATACAAAACATTCATTCAGTGTCCTTCAGAAGTCGAATCAAACGAAACGAGGCACACATCCACATACACATAGCCACACACACACGCACAGGCAAACGTAATTCCGCTCATACTCGCACTTTCTCACGCATATTTTGCCATTGATTGGTTTGGTCAGCATATGTGCGAAATATTTGAAATTCCGAATGTGAGGGCAGATTAAAAAGTTTTCTTTGTTGTTGTTATTAAATTCCAGAACACCTCCGCCCGCTGTGCCACGTCTAGCAGTGGATGGGCATGGTGTGGAGTCTTGGCCGCGCAGAGTCGATATGGCGGTCGCCGCCCTGCACGGCCTGTTGTCAAGCGCGGTGTGCCGCCTGGCGAGGGGGTGGACAGATACGCACGAAGGCAGAACAATCTCGATATCGTCAGCATCTTCATCATCGTCATCAAATGTACATCCATCTATTCAACCAACCAGCCAACCAACCAACCATCTATCCATCCATCCATCCATCCTTCCTTCCTTCCATCCTTCCATCCATCCATCCATCCATCCATCCATCCATCCATCCATTCTTCCATTCAACTGTCCGTCCCTACTGCTCCGCTTGAGCATGTCGTCCACTCCTCCGCCAGCTGGAGAGCTGAGGCATTTTTCAATTTAATGACATAACTTGACACTTTACGCTATGCTTCACGTTCGCATAGTGGCGACTGACGTTGGTTGACTCCTGATGCCGTTGCTCCCGCTGCCGCTCTTGTGGGTGCTTTCCTTTTTCTGGCTGTTCAGTTCAGTTTTTTGTGGCGTGTTTTTTGTTTGTTTCCTGCATGTAATTTTTACTCCTGTCATATTGATTTAATTCCTTGGAACAACAGCGGGAGCGTGTCTTTGTTCAGCATTTATCGAATTTCATGCATGTCACGTAATTTCCTGCTCAACCCTCAGACAAAAGTAGAAGGACACATCGGAACGCATCGCATCGCATCGCAACGCAACGCAACGCATCGCAACATCATCATTTTATTTGTTCCTTTTTTTTAACGCAACTTTTAAATGCCGCCTGCCAGCGTAATCGTGCGTGATAGCGTACAATTTGCCGGATGGTGTCCACTATCTGCAGCTGTGCTGTGGATTGGTGCCCTTTTCTGGTGGCCCTTTGAGTGGTCTGGTGTTTTCTTAGTTTCTTCCGCACTCGGAATCAAATTTTTAACAGTTTAAGTCTTGATACAATCGAACTAGAGACTAGATTACTGTCGCCACTGTGAAGCACTTCTGCTGCTCTCTGTCCCGTTCTCTTGGGTATTCTGCCCTCTGCCTCTTCCCCTCGTCACAGCGAGCACAAATAATTTCATTACAACAACTACAACTTGATTGTTAGTTTTTCATTTTAGCATATTTAGCCTTTTTCACTCCCCACCACACACCCCAGTGTCCCTTCCTTCCACATGTATCCATGTCCTGTTTGTGTATGAAAGTTTTTGTGTATAGGTGTGTATGTGTGGATGAGTGTGTGTGTTTGTTTACACACACATGCTTAATCAACATTACTTTCGGGGGAATTTAGAGCAAAGGTCACGTACGAACAGCTGATTTCATCGTCAGCATCCCAGCATCTCAACCGCTTCAGCGCCTTGGAAGAGTTTAGTCGCCATCGTCGCCGTCCCCGTTCCGCATTTGTGTGTGGTCCAACCGTTGCCTTGTCCCGCTTTGCTTTGCCTTGCCCCGCCTTGCTTTGCCTTGCAGGGTGTTGGGTTTATGGGGTCTCGCTATATTACTATTGTGTCATATACATTGATCGACATATTCTGCATACTCCAACACGCCAACACGCCAACACGCCAACACGCCAACACGTTGTGCCCGGCTGTGGTGTGTGGTGTCTCCGTGGCTGTGGCTGTATCTGCAGCTTTAAATCTCTGCCACTACTGGCTACAATTCGCACTTATTACCGCCAACGTCTTGTGCCGGTTGCCGGTTGCTGGTTGTTGGCTGCTTCCTTCCGTCTGCTGCTTCTCTTGCTCCTGCCACCGCTGCTTCTTTTCTTCAGGGAGTGTGTCATTTTGTTTCCAAGCGCTGCTTTTTCGTTCATCTTTGCTTGGGTCACATGAAAGACGGGATTCTGGGCGCCATTGAAGCCATAAAAATCGCTTGTGCGAGCGCCGCTGCCAGTGCGAATGATAGTGTGCGTGTGAGTGCGCGTGTGTGTGTATGTGTGTGTGGAGTGGATTACTGCCATTTTTGGTACAAGCATTTGGCAGTGGAACCACAGTTAACAAAAATGAAAAGAGTCAACCGCCGAAAAGACAGAAAAAACAGAAATTACAAACGGAGCAATGGGACATTTTTATTGCTTGAATTGTGGCCCAACATTTCTTGAAGTTTGCAGCATAAATGTTTGGACTGCTGTGGCAGCTTCCTGACATGCAAAATGAGGCATCCAGAGAAGGGGGGGGAGGTTGTAGAATTATATAAATAAACAAATAAATAAAACAAACTGAAGAAGTGACGAACTAAATAAAGAAAAAGGGAGCTCTAAAGAAGGGATGGCAAGATCTTCCTGGGCAGGCTACATCAGTGGGTGAACAGAACTGAGTCCAACCCTTCGGCTAAAGTAAACGAGTATAGCATTGAGAATACCAACGGGTCTTCCGTGTATATGCTGATCTCCTCTGATGAGACGCCTTCCTCCAGCTATGCAGTGAGATTTGGCTGTGCTGCGCTGGCATGCCTTTACTCTCCCGACTTTTGTCTGCCAATCCGGAAAAAAGAAGACGTTTGCCTTATTGGTGTAATTTGAAATTCCACCTACGCCCTCGGTGGTCTAATAGTAAGCATGCTAGACTCACACTCGGTGAGCCGCAGAGTGATTCTAGCAGTCTGCCCCGGGCTAGGTCGCAGAAAGGCTTCTTCTCTTCGAGTCGAAGGCCTCAGTAGCCAGCACTCACTCCCCTGAACCCTTGCAGTCATAATTAAAGATGGTGTGAGAATACAAAATTCCACCTACTCTCTCCGCCAACTGTTCATCCCTCACTTGTGGGCATGGCGGATTAATTAACCTTCAACTACTCCGCTCTGAACAATCTGAGCCACACTGTCTGAGCATCGTATTGATTTAGTACCAGAACCAGTTTCAGGCTAGGAGAGTGTTGTCCACACACGGTCTCTCTGGCTCTATCGGTCTTACTGGTTTTTTATGACCGTGCCTCTAGGAATTGCGAGGAATCCTTTGCTTTGTAGGATTCCTTAAGCTTTGTAGGATCGGATGGAATACTTTCCGGAGCCTTTCTCGTACTTTCTTGAGGCATCTGAAAATATGCTGCACGCTTTGCATGACACTTTACACTCCTTGGGACTTCATCTCTTATATTATATTAATCGTTTCTTCCTATCGTTTCTATATCTAATAATCGTGTTTTCCTCTTTTCTTCTCTTTCCAGGTAAGTCGTCCTTTTCCTCCACTACTTGGCTAAGAATTATTGTAAGTATATTATATAATTGGAGAATTTCATTATCCTCTCCAGTGGAGCTGGAATTTGTTCGAAACTACCACAGGTTCCGCCACTAGAAATAAATCTGAGTAATATTCTCACAATTGTAAAGTGTGTCAGATAATTATCGGGAATTATTCAATGAAAACCAAAATAGTATCTGAATCATCGAAGTTCGTATTTGCCTCCAGTCCCAATTGAAGCGATCCAGTCCTCGGAATGCATTATGTATCAATAGTCTCCTTGAAATCATTCGAGTAGTGAGCTGCCTTTGTGAGAGGTTCGGCAAAAATGTCTGCTGTGTGTTTGGTCCTGCTCTCTAGCAGAAGGGGGCATTATAACCACCCACTTATTTGCCACCCGCCCGGCTTGCTGCTCCCTATTAAATGGTCAATAAAAGTGTCAACTGTGTCAGAGTCACAGTTACAGCTCCAAGCACGGTTCACACACAAACATAATTGTGGATTCGGTCAGTCCGACCCACACAAAGCCGCATGCATTAAACTCCAAGCGCTCCGTTTCTGGGCAATGCCAATAAAATGACATTTGAGCAAACAAAGGGACGTTGGTCTATTTATGATGCCGTAGAGCGTCAAACAGCATATCGTCATCCGAGCCGCGCATCCGATAGTGACAGGGAAACGTTCACCATCCCCTCCCACGCCCAGTCGAACTCAATTGAGTATTCGATTTGTACGGGATGCGGCGCCATGGCATAAAAATGAATTCCAAAACTCATCTGTCAAGCCACATCGCCTATCTATCAGCTCTCAATTCTCAACTATGATGTGGAATTAATGCCCGCTCACTCGCTGGTTGGGTGGCTGGGTGGTGGGCGTCTGTGTGGCTGGTTTATCAGCGGCTGTGAGTACATTTGTCCACAAACTCTGTCAGAGTTTTGTGTGCGCACTCAGAATTCGGGTAACTGCGAGTATTTAGGCGCATTGCTTGTTCCCCAGTTCGTGGCCATGGCGGCCAGTTACTCATCCTACATGCGAGCGCTCCATATGTGCCTGTCTATACAACTACATATGTGCAGGCGGCTATATATATGTGTATATATATACTCGTTTATATACAAACATAAGCAACTTGCTTTGCATTTGGCTACGCTGTGCCTCCAACTCTGTCGCTCTCGTACAAGAGTGGCATTTGATCGATGATGCGCTTTAGGGCAAAATTAATAACACATCGATTTTGCGACTAGGCTCTTTCCCTGTCAACTCGAAGCTCCCACCACCCACCACCATGGCTCATGTATGTCGCATGTGGGGTTGGGGTACGCGAGTGTTTCCATCCCAGAAGTTGCTTTGTGTCGCTAATTGCCGTCTCAATGAAAGATTAATTGGCGAAATGCGATTAGTGAGACGCTGATAATAAACCGGCTGTCCTTCCTTCCTTCCTTCCTTTCACCCGTCCGTCCGTCCGTCATCCCTTCGTCCTTTCTAAATGCATGTATACGGTAATGCTTTAACTTTAGATTGGCTGCTGAACGCGTTTTGCCGCAGGATATTCCATTACTGTGTTCGTCGAGGCATAGCAATCATCTTAGAAGCGGACCAAACACTGCTTTAAGGATGCGAAGTGAAATATGAACAAAATTCGGGTACTCACTTGTGGGAAAAGTGGGGTTTCTGCCAGCAATCGGCTGCTTAAGGTGACGTTCAAGTGAAGCAATCCTTGACTATTGATGTGGCTCCATAATAAACTTCGTTTTCACAAATTAAACTGTGCAGTAAAAGGACTAATGTCCAGAAGTTGGAGTGCTGTCTAAGCAATTGAAAGGACTAATTTGAAATGTTGGTATATGAGCAACGTTAGCTATTTAGGAACAAGTCCGAGCAGGTTAGGTTATCGTCGCAGCCGGTCTACTGACCAACTCACTCAGACCACCCTGGGTCCATTGTAAAAAGGTCCGACTAAGCAAGCTACTTATGCGCCGAGTCCTGCAATCATTCTGAATGCTGATTGTGATTCTGACGAATGATTTGTACAGTCTTTCTGATCAGCTCAGTGGTGGCTGCATCCTGTTTGTCCTGGCTGTTTAGTTTTCGAATGGCTGCAGCCTACTTTTGTCTACCGCCATCCCTTACCCTATCCCACTCACTGGATATGGTCCTTTATGCCCAACATATCCTTATGGAAGGCCGCCGGTACGCGGTAAATAAGCAACGTGTGCGTGTTCATGTGCATGTGTGCCGCGAATGTTTGTGTGTGTGTGTGTGTGTGTGTGTGTGTGTGTGTGTGTGGGAATGTGCTTTTGTGGTTTTGCAACAATAGAAATCCATTCGGCTCTAAACAAAGGACGCGTGCATCGATTATAATAGCACCCAAATAAACAGCTCACTTTTCTAGGTTTGTAATTTTCAGTTACTGTTGTTCCCCGCCAACCGCTTCCGGCGGCGTTCCGTGCGCCCGTGCGAGAGTGCATTGTTGCGCTCCATTGTGATGTTGCGGCGCATTAGGCGAATATGCAGCTGCAGCACTAAAAGTGAACAAAGCAGAGGAAAGCGCAAAAGTAAATAGAAATGTTGCATATTTTGCGGCTTCGGCACAACATTCCAAATGCATGCCGACGAGAATTTCAGCACACACTCCCACTGACGTACTCAGCGCCCAACCACAAATCAGCACTTGCCTTTCGGGCCGCCCCGCTTGCTTCCCGTCGATTTCACCTTTTGCTCACGCTTTCATATTTTAACAAATTTAGTTGGGAACTGCCTCAATGGTCAAATGAAGCCGAGAATAAATATGCTAAATTCGAAATTGTTGCATACTTTGCGGCGCACAGCCGTAGTGTCACTTAAATTCAATGTTTGTACAGTTTTCGTTGATGCTGCTGGTTGGCTTTCGTGCGGTGTGGCGGGGTGCGGTTTGGGTGAGGTTTGGGTGAGGTTTGGCAGGCAGGAAAAATTAAACTTGTTTAAGCGCTTAAGCGATGAACCCTTTATTTTTTTTTCTCTTCGGCTTTCGGAATAAATTTTGCAGTTGCCTGTAATGCTGCTGCGTCTTTGGGGTGAAGCGACAAATGCGTAAATCAAGGCGCACAGCGGCGACCCAGCTCCACACCGAGCAGCCCAGCGCACCACAATAGAGCCCCGGATCTGTGTATATTTGTGTGTGTGTGTGTGTGTGTGTGTGTGTGTGTATACAACTACTTAACGCCTGGCAACATTGAGCACCCTTGACAGCCATTTTGTATGCTTGACAACGGTGCGACAATGTTAATGGAATTGGCTTTACATATTTAAAATTAAATTTACATAAATCCTTGCCTGCTTGTTTCTTTCTTTCTCTGCGTCTTTGTGTGCTCGCTGCGTGGCTCCGGCAAATGCACGAAGTAAAGAGTGCTCGTCGCTGTACTGTAATGTTGCAAAATCATTTGGGGCGGCTCTGGCGGACGAGGAACGACCCAAGCACACCAAACACCAACCGAACCCAACCCGAGCATACTTCATGTCGACAATGTCTTTGATGTTATCACTTCGTGGCACAAGCACAGCAGAAAAGAAACTAAAATTAAGGAGAATGAAACTGAAAAGCAGCGGAATAAGGAAGCATCGAGTGAGTGTAGGAATTTGTGCATTGATTACGAGCGCGCGGCATCGATGGCAAATGATTTGCATACACTTGTTGGAATTCTGAGGGAACGCCGAGTGCAGCCAACCGAGCAACCAACTTACCTATCAACCCACCAACTAACTACCCCTCCCCAATACACACAGCAATGCACCAAGCGAGCAATTCGCCAAGCGAGCAATTCACCAACCAACCCATCAACCCACCAACCAACCCATCAACCCACCAACCAACCCATCAACCCACCAAACAACCCATCAACCCATCAACCCACCAACCCACCAACCCACCAACCAATCCATCAACCCACCAACCAACCCATCAACCAACCCATCAACCCACCACTTAACCACCTACCTAGCAAAGCAACCTCTCCATCCTGTTCCTTACTGAAGCACCTTACTGCAAATATTCCCTTACTGTCTGCGCGGAGCTGCGACAACTTCCGCACTTCTGCTGTGGATCTCGGTGGAAAAAGACGACGGCCATCGGCGGAGTTGATTGTCACATTATGAAGATTAGAGCAAACAGAACCAGGATGACAATTATCTGCAGAATCCCCCTCCTATCCACAATCACCCACACCCATTTTTGCGGTTTATTAAAGGTTGGCCTGAATCCTTCTGGTTGTAGACCCAACCCAACCACATTGAAATATATGCTGCACACATTGTCAGTGGACGTCCAAGGTGCCGTTCAGCTATGGACGTATTCTTAGTGGACGTTCAGCTATGGACCCATTGTACGAGTCAAAACACTTCCTTTGAGAACGGAGATGGAGGGTCTGACCCTGCTAGATTAGTCTTCTTCTTGCGGATAACTGATTAGTGCTGCGTTCGGAGAGGGCATCCTTAAGGAAGAATAGCATCGAAATAGTTTCGAGTACGGGGTCCATCGTACCGTCGCTTTGTCTAACTGGCACACGCTTCGTCCCAAAATGTTTAGAGACATTTTTTGTGACATTCCTGTTAAATGCATCCTGCTCCTGTTGAAGTTTCTGGGACTGGTATGCTTGTAGGATAATGGGAATAACGACATTTTGTCTGTTGTGTGTATGTGTGTGAGTATAGGTATGTGTGAATTTACCCTTCCTTAGAAGATTGTTAATTCTTGAAACCTATTCGCGGACAGAAGTGTCAAAAAGTGTCCCCATTTCTTGTTATTGTTGTGGAGTTCTCTGTCGGTATTTCTTCGGGCGGGATTATATTCCATTGTGGCGTGCCGGCTCTTCGCTGTAGTACGAGTATTTCCCCTCCCGGGGTACAAATTAAAGATTTTACTATCTCCGGTATCTCCAGCGCAGACGGAGATGCCACTTGCATCGCCATCGCACTGAGCCACTGGGATTAGTGGAATCACTGTCTACTTGTCCAAATTCAATAACAGTGTCGCTCCCACTCTGCTCCAGTTGCATCCACATGTGGGTAGGCAATGCGACTGTGGACGGAAAATGACCGAATTCTGGTGTTTTGTCCCGCAGCCTTAATTGTAGGGCCGCCGGATGCGCCCAGACACGTGCCAGTGAGGTAGCCGGCTGCACCACCGGAAATGTGCAAATAAGTACGCAAAATTGTTGTGATGGCAGTCGAGTTGGTGCAGTTAAACGGGACTCTAATTGAATGCTGAGTCCTCATTTCGTAAATGAGTGCATTTGATGGGCTTTGTACGTGTGCGCTTAGTTTTGCCATTAAGTTTTCTAATTTAAGTTTGTGATCGACCGAAATCTGCAGCTTCAATTGCGAAAGCGGTGAACGAGGCAAATGCGGCAAACGTGGCGAAAGCCGTAAATGTCGCGCACTCACTTGCAGCTCAATCTGGCAAAACTTCCCACTGCTGAACTGCTGCCACGGAGGAGCTGGTGGTGGATGACACTGCCGTTGGATTTACCGTCGTGCTGGCAGAGCGAAAATGTCCCTGCCTGCGCCAGTCATGTTCATTTATCCTTTTCTAGTTGCTGATGCAGCAAAGACATTTCCGGGCACGACTTCCGCTGAAGACTTGCCACCAACCTTGCAGCATGCCTGTGCTGGGCTAAGCTGGGCTGTGCATGCAGCAGTGGCGCTGCCAACAACACTCTGACTCACACACTCACACACTCACACACACTCACACACACTCACACACACACTTGCACCCATACCAGCACACAAGTGCAGACATTTTGCATGCATTTACCATGATTTGGTGTATAATAAAGTAGCGAGCTCGGAACACCTGTCGGGATTAAAGTTTTATAAAGTAAAATTTTTGTGTGCTGCCGGATTAGTGAGCACACATTTGCACACACACACACACATGCACTTTATAAGTGGATGTGTGTGTGCTCGTTTATGCTAGTTTTAAGCTTTTAATTCTTGTTTATACTGCTGCAAGCTAAGTGAAATTATTTAAAACCTTGATGGGAAAACAGTTCCTGCTGCTGCAGCCAACCAGCGGGAGCAGGAGGAGAGCACAGAGGATGCGACAGTGGTAATACCTGGCTCCCCCTGCTGCCGCGGTGCCACTATATCCTTTCCATCATTGCTAACGATCAGAGGAGGAGTAAATCTCAGTGCCAGAACAAATTCCTTGCTTTACCTGTCTTGCCAGCAGCACATTCCAACCTAGTAGCAGCAGCGGTAGTGCTACTGGTGCGGTGGTTTTACGGAAGGCAGAAAGACAAATCACTTACATGCTTGCTTTGAGGTCTTCTGCCGCTGTAAAGCAAATTAAGCACAGCAGTTTAAATGGATTTTAAGCTGATACTACAACTGCAACAGTAGCAGCAGCAATAACAACAACCACAGCAACAGTAGCAGCAGCAAAGTTTGTCGTAGCAGCCGTGCCGCTATCCTAGCAATGCTGCTAAAAGTTGCCAGCGAGGCTCTTTCCATACCGCTCCGCATGTCGCCTCGCCCAGCCTGCCTCAGCTCAGCTTCATCCACCACCGCTCTGCCCCCACAGTCGCTCCAGTCCCGCCAGAGTCCACTCACACTGCAGCAAGTGCAGCCAATGTCTGCGCTAGACAATTTATCAAACGGACCACATTCAACTGACTCACTTGCAACTTTGCCATTGGCGTTGCATTCGCTGGGCCCTGCAAAGTGGAGGCGGTGTGCCACCACGCCTACTAGAACGCGCGCCCTGCAAGTTGCTAGCTGGTGTGTGTTGGTGCCTGCAGACGCTTGTTTTGGCCGAGAGAGTTGATGAATGCGCTGCCCAAGTTTTGCCGCCTGCAGCTGGAGTGTCTGTCCTTGTTGTTGCTGTTTCCCTGCTTCCCCGCCGCTCAGTGCTAGTAATTTGCTTTCCATTTCCATTTCAATTTTTGCTCAAATTTTTTGTTTTTTTCCTGCATTTTTTCTATTTTACTTTAAAATTGTTCACTTCGCTCCTTTGGGCCGGTGTGCAGGCATTTGGAGTACGCTTGGCCGAGCGTGGCAGCAATCTGCGCCATGAAACTAAGACAACAACAACGAAGCGAAACAGCAACACAGAAACGGCAGCTCACATAATCATCATCAGCAGTGAATGCCTAATAGCGGGGAATACAGGTTTTGTGTAAATTGCAGTATCGAGTTCGAGCCTCGGTGGCGTGGAGCCCACTGCGCGTCGTCCTGCTGCTCGTGTGTAGCACGGCTGCGAAGTCCTCGTGTTCATCCAATCATCAGAATTGCCCCCGGGAGCACCTCCGTGTTGTGTACTTTAAACTAAGTTTAAGTGAATACGTTTTTGGGTAAAACTGAGTTTAAAATAGTGGAGGAAAAATTTGCCCTGAAAATGTCGCAAAATTTCCATAGCAGCTTTTTTGGCGCAATACAAATTCATTCAGTGAGAAATTATCCGTTAAAGAGGCTCAAATCAAAATGAAAAATTTGGATTTTTTTCGTGTAATTTCACATTTTCCACCCTACATTTTTTTTCCGCTTTGCAATTTTGCACTTGGCCATTTTGCATTTTGCAGTTTTTCACTTTGCATATTTCAAATTTGTAATTTGCACTTCCCAAATTTTCACATTGCTATTTTGCACTTTGCATATTTCCACTTTGCAATTTTGCACTTAGCCATTTTTCACTTTGCATATTTTCAATTTGTAATTTGCACTTCCCAAATTTTCACATTGCCATGTTGCACTTTGCAATTTTGCACTTTGCAGTTTTTCACTTTGCAGTTTTGCACTTTGCATTTTTTCACTTCGCATATTACCATTTTGCTATTTGTACTTCCCAATTTCCACATGACATTTTTCACTTTGCAATTTTGCACTTAGCCATTTTGCACTTTGCAATTTTGCTGTTTGCAGTTTTTCACTTTGCAGTTTTGCACTTTGCAGTTTTTCACTTTGCATATTACCATTTTGCTATTTGTGCTTCCCAATTTCCACATTGACATTTTTCACTTTGCAATTTTGCACTTAGCCATTTTGCACTTTGCAATTTTGCTGTTTGCAGTTTTTCACTTTGCAGTTTTGCACTTTGCAGTTTTTCACTTTGCATATTACCATTTTGCTATTTGTACTTCCCAATTTCCACATTGACATTTTTCACTTTGCAATTTTGCACTTAGCCATTTTGCACTTTGCAATTTTGCACTTTGCAGTTTTTCACTTTGCAGTTTTTCACTTTTATATTACCATTTTGCTATTTGTAATTCCCAATTTCCACATTGGCATTTTTCACTTTGCAATTTTGCACTTAGCCATTTTGCACTTTGCATATTTTCACTATTCATATACTCGTACATATTTCCATTTGATAATTTTGCTCGTATTAATTTTCCAATTTGCTCTTTGCAGATTTCCACCCTGTAGTTTGCATTTTACATATTTTCACTTTGCAATTTTGCATTATTTTACTTTGCAATTTTCCCACTGTCTTTACTGAGTGGAATTCAAAACGTAGTTCCATCAAATTTTACTCATTGATTTCGAAAAGTTGATTTGAAAATTGATTGAAAAAGTGCCCCAATGCTAATTGGAAATGGGTTTATGGAATAGGCGCCTGCTCTGAGTACGCACTCGCTAATCTAATAAACTCTTCCATGTGTGCATTTTGTCTATTGCGGCTTCCACCCATCGTCGTACCTGCTGCTGATTGTTTCCGAAATGTTTTCACGCTGTGGGCTGCTAAGAGAATTGCTTCCGGATTGCGTGAGATGGGATGCCAAACACAACAGAATTCGAGTGGTAGACAGGAAAATAATAAAACCAAGAAGAAAATCACTGAATTCCAATTTGATGGTTACACGAAAGCAACCATCCATCCATCCAACCAACCAACCATCCAACCAACCAACAAAACAACCAAGCAAGCAGGCAGGCAAGTATGCAACCAGCCGACATTCTTGGCATCTGCTAACCACGCATACGTGTTGCTGGCTTGGCAATCAGGAATCTTTTGTTGCTTATACTTCAGGCATGCCACCACATCCCTTGAGTTGTGCAAATAGTTTCAGCAATAAGTGGCAAAGATGATCTCCTTTGAAATGTTTAAATTTGTTGTCCTTTGAACTACCCACTGAAACCATATGCTGCCCGTCCGGTGAGGGTGTGTACCCGAAGCTGTTTTCTTTGATATGTGGATGGCAAATTGCAGGTGCCAAACTGAGAGAAATCCTTGCTGTGCGGTTTCAGCTTTTGTGCACAGAAGGATTGTGGACCATTGTGAGGGAGTTGTGCACATGCAGGCACACACTGACGATCCTGCAGCGGACGTCCTCAACCAATTTCTCGGACAATGCTCAGCGCAACAAAGGCACCAACACAAAATTGCTGTGTGTGCCCGCCCACCTGTCTTCGCGCCTCCTATAGTATAATAATAAAGTTGCCGTGTGACGAGTCTGAGGTGAGCTGAACACTAATTTGGGCTTTGCATGTGCCCCTGACCACCTTGCATATGAAGTTTCGAATTTCCTGCCAGAGTCTGCTTAAAGTGTTGCCGCCCGCTTTGCCGGGGCTTAAGGGAGCCGTTGGCAGTGTGTGTGGCTATTCGAGTAAGTGCGGCAATTTAAAGCTAAAAGCAACTGAGTGCTTTTCATTGTATTCGTACCACGCTTGTTCGCACACGGAGGCTTCTTCCGTGTTCGCATTCTTACTTGACTGCTCACTCGCAGCACTTCAGACTTCCGTTGCAGAGCAGCGCGCTGTTGCTCAGCTTTAAATAAGTTCCTCTTCTTGCCTTTCCACTGCTGCAAGGACTTCTAATTGTGTAGCGCTCTTTCAATTTATTGTACTCTTATTTATTTGTGCAACTTCATCCTCAGCGCCTTTGAAATGCAAGTCCTTTTTGCGCTCGCAATGATTGTGTCTGCGTGTGCGTTCGTGTGATGTGACCAGTCCCACGGACTCCTAGTTCAACGAATGTTAATTGTGGCCTTTTTGGATTTTAAAGGCTCGGTGTCCTCACTCAAAAGAACGTTGCGGCCATTCCTTGTAAGCTGATTTGTTTCCATGTCATCTGTGCGGCTTAAATTGACGTAAGTGCACGGAGTGAACATTTAAACAGACTTAACATGCTCCTATGGCGTAAGAGTAGCAGAGCCGAACTCAACTATAATCACATTGACTGGGCACGGCTGCTAAAGTATTCAGTCTGAGGCGCAACTGTCGTTAGCTGTGTTAAATTGTATCCGCAGGGAGAGCTCGCCTGAGGCGCTTTAATCTGACGAAATTCTGAGCACGACATGGGCAAAGAATAGCAATTTTTTTAGGCATCGGTGGTGCTGCAGCAGGTGTGTGATTGCCTGAGGTGCCTATACTCATAATATTGTACTGACCAACTACACCCTGAATTCAAAAGGAAGTGTAGGCGTCTCGGCTTCTTTCTACGTACCGCTTTACAGTAGTGCTAGTATGATTCATCAGAGCAAATTTCGTGCATTATTCCAGTTAGTAATGTGAATACATAGACATTGTCATCATCTTCATCTCATCATCTTCATCTCCCCAATTTCATCTCGTCATCTTCATCTCATCATTTTCATCTCATCATCTTCATCTCATCAATTTCATCTCATCATCTTCATCTCATTATCTTCATCTCGTCATCTTCATCTCCCCAATTTCATCTCGTCATCTTCATCTCATCAATTTCATCTCATCATCTTCATCTCATTATCTTCATCTCGTCATCTTCATCTCATCATCTTCATCTCATCATCTTCATCTCATCGATTTCATCTCATCATCTTCATCTCATTATCTTCATCTCGTCATCTTCATCTCATCATCTTCATTTCCTCAATTCCATCTCGTCATCTTCATCTCGTCATCTTCATCTCAGCATCTTCATCTCATCATCTTCATCTCATCAATTTCATCTCATCATCTTCATTTCCTCAATTCCATCTCGTCATCTTCATCTCGTCATCTTCATCTCAGCATCTTCATCTCATCATCTTCATCTCATCAATTTCATCTCATCATCTTCATCTCATTATCTTCATCTCGTCATCTTCATCTCATCATCTTCATTTCCTCAATTCCATCTCGTCATCTTCATCTCATCATCTTCATCTCCCCAATTTCATCTCGTCATCTTCATCTCATCAATTTCATCTCATCATCTTCATCTCATTATCTTCATCTCGTCATCTTCATCTCAGCATCTTCATCTCATCATCTTCATCTCATCAATTTCATCTCATCATCTTCATCTCATTATCTTCATCTCGTCATCTTCATCTCATCATCTTCATTTCGTCAATTCCATCTCGTCATTTTCATCTCCTCAATTTCATCTCATCATCTTCATCTCATCATCTTCATCTCAACATCTTTATCTCATCATCTTCATCTCCTCATTTTCATCAATCTTCTTCACTATCTTCATATACTTTATCCTCTTCTCACCATTTTCATGTGCTTTATCATCTTCATATACTTTTTCATATTCTTCATCTCGATATTCATACCTGCTTCATTCTCTTTGTTCTCTTTTTTCGTCTTCATTTCTATCATCATCAATATCACCGTAATTTTATTCATCATTATCACCGTCATCATCGTGTTCTTTATCATGGTAGGCTTCGTCATCATAATCTTTTTCTCATTTCTTTTTAATCAGCATCATTTCATCATATTTATCTCATCATCATAATCATCTAATAATCGTGTCATCGTCTCAACATCATCTCATCATCATCTCATCATCGTCTCATCATCATCTCATCATCATCTCATCATCGTTTCATCATCATCTCATCATCATCTCATCATATGATGCTCGGCATTGTCATCATTTTATTTATTCTTTTCTTTATTATCTTCTTTATTATCTTCTTCATTCACTTTTTGTTCGTCATTTCTCATTGTTTCTTGGGAGCTGGTTTCACTTTACATCCCAACTAGTTTTCCGTTAGTTATGAACGCTCTTTTCGAACTTTTTCTGTGTATTGCAAACCACTTTCACGATAGTTCTGACCCAGTTGAACATAATTTCCGAACTACTTTAGTTCTGATTAAATGCCCAGTTAGTACCCAACTGGCTGCCTCTGTTGATACGGATCCTGTCCATTTCTCTGCAGGGGCTCCTCCATTAGAGTCACATGCATTAAGTCATAAGCAGTTCAGCCAACTCGGAGTCCTTGTACTCGTATCTCACAGGGATGAAGCATCTGTAGACAAAACGCTGGAGAGACAACGAAACGGATTTTTTTTTATTCTGCTTTGCTCAATGAAGGCTTTCTTACGCTCGCAGTTTCTGAGTTGCCAGGTAACAATTGCCAAGCGCACCGACTGCAGCATGCAGCATCTAGCATCCAGCATGCAACATGCAGCATGCAGCATGGAGAGAGAGAAAGGATTGGAGAGGGAGAGGGGGAAAGGAATGGAGAGAGAGAGAAAGGAATGGAGAGAGAGAGAAAGGAATGGAGAGAGAGAGAAAGGAATGGAGAGAAAGGAATAGAGAGAAAGAAATACAGATAGAGAGAAATACAGATAGAAAGAGAAAGAAATACAGAGAAAGAGAGAAAGGAATTGAGAGAGAAAAGAATAGAGAGAAATAAAGTAATAGAGAGAGAGAAAGGAATGGAGAGATACAAAGGAATAGAGAGGCACAAATAAATAGAGAGATAATAAATAGGGAGAGAGGAAGAAAAGAGGAAAAGGACGAAAAAGGTCGACAGGAAGAAAAATGGGGACAGGGAAAAGAACAGAGGAAAGAAGAGAGAATAGAAGAGAGGAAATGAAAGAGAGTTGGAAGAAGAAAATTGGAGAAATAAAGGATTGAAAAGAGAATCGAAGACATAGAGAAATAATTACGGAGAGAAGTGAGTACGGAGAGAAATGAGTACGGAGAGAAAGAATGAAAAGAGAAAAGAAAGAAATGAAAAGAAAAAAGGAAGAATTGAAAAGAGAAAAGAGAAAAGAAAGAAATGAAAAGAGAGAAACGGAGAAAGAGAAAAACGAAGAAAGACGGAAATCCGAGAAAGAGAGTAATGAAGAAAGAGGGAAATGGTGAAGGAGAGAAAATGAAGTAAAATATAAAGATATAATATAACCAAATAAACAGAGAGTGAAATAAAATGACAAATAAAGAAAGGACAACGAAAAGAAAAAAAGAAAGAGAAATAGAAGAAGCGATTGTAGTATAAACAAAGTGAGAAAAATAGGTAGAATGAGACAGGAACAGAAAGAAAGAGAGGGAGGGAGATAATAGAAGGAAACAGCAGGAGCAATATAGAAATAGATAGATAAAGAGACTGAGAAAGAGAGTTGGAAGGAGGGAAAAAAGCATTGTTTTTTGTTTACTCCGCTTTGTTTGAAACTCCCTCTTTTCCTGCCCTCTTTGCTATCACTTTTTCGTTTCTACCTCAACTCTAAGTCTTCTTCCTAAGTTTAATCCCCTGTAGTTTGCTGCGCTTTCCTTGCACCTCTTCGTACCCTTCTCCACGTTTCTTCTGCAGCTATTTATCTAAAACACAACTAACCTATTACGTCTTGCGGAGGGGGACTTTTGTAGCCAACCAGAAAACTTCACCTGCCTGTCCTTGGCTATTCTGCTTCTGATACTACTTGCGGCTGCTGCTTCTTCGTCCAGTTGTGGACGTCACCTTCTCCCCTGCTAATTGCATTTTCATTCCATTCGCTGGTCTAACTTAGCCTATTCGCTGCTCTGCACTGTGGCAAATCGAACCTAATGCCTATCCTTGGCGCTCAGTTGATGTGGTCCGTGCCTTTGTGTGGAGCTCGTTATGTAGTACATTCATGCGCGTCGGTAATTAGATGATTTGGCAAAGATTATCATCTTCATTGACTGTTGGGAAATTTTCTGGAAGTTTGGTTGGCTTTCGTTGGGTTTGTGGTCTGCAGTCGGCTGCGGCGCAAAAAAGACGACTTACTGCTGTCCCGCAATAGAGCTGTCGAAGATGATGCTGCAAGAAAACAACAATAAAGTCGAAATGACAGTAGTTATTCGCACACTGCCCCATGACACCTGACATCAGGCAGTCTCATACCCAGTGCTGGGTGCAGTCACCGCTGGATTCGAAGGATGTGGTTGCCTTGGCTCTGGTGGCAATACTTGAATTTTCCTCTGGCTGCGGCGCACTGTTCAGCGACTCAAGGAAGGTTTCAGATGGTTCCGTGACACTTAAGGATGGAGGCAGAATTGAGAAGTGTGATGGGACCCGTCTTTAAGAGTGGGTGGAGAGGGAAAAAATACTTGAATACTGAATCCGGTTTACTTCACACACACACGGACACCTACCATATGCATGTTCTTCTAGCGAAGCCCTACTGATGACTGCTGGAGAAGCTTCAGTACTTGTTTTACAGATCGAAGAGCATGATAACAGATAATAAGTAAGCAGCAGAACGGTGTAGTGACTGGAAAGAGCGGAGACGGACCTCTGGAAGGGATGAAGATTGCCACCAGAGCCAGATTTGGAAACTTCACAGACACTAGAGACACAGCTTTGGAGTTTGCTATTCCATTCGGTTTGAAGTTGAAACTCTGCATGGACACAGACTGACTGAGACGGAGGCAAGACATCATGTCATCCTACCACACCACCCAATAATTAATAGTCCAATAATTTCCTCCTGTAGACTCCGTGATTTCCCCAATATAACGAGTACTTCCTTTGATAGCGTGAATGCTCGCAACTTCAAGTTATTCTCCTCATCTGTCAGGAACTGTCAACGAAGACAATGCTGAAAGAATCGGAAAACTTCAATTTGCCAGCCACCTTTTTGTGCCCAGTGAAATGTTGGGGGAGGGAACCTCCGTTCTAACATTAAACACGGGAACAAGGAGGCATATCGTGAGCGGCAACTTGTTAGCTACACACACACACACATTTATTTATATTAGAGTAGGTGTGAATATAATTAAGCGCAATAGTCGCGACAGTGCCACGCCCCTTTTCGCTTGGAAACCTTGCCGAATGCGGTACTCTATAAACAGTTAAATGTTTATTGTACTTTTGTCTGTCTTGGTGAGCGCTTAAAAAGTGCTTAAATGCCAGAACAACAACAACAGCAGCAGAAGCAGCATCTAAGGGGAGTAGAGTCAACAACAAGAACAACAACAATAATCGCGAAGAACAGCAGCACAGAACTCAGGAGACTGCACACAATTCTGCAATTGTCAAATGCTCCCTGGCTGGCTGCTTGGCTAGGCTTGCCTAGTGACATTCCAGGTTTCTGCCTCCTGCCTGCCGTCACGGCTTGCACTGGAGTTTGCTTATCCGCCGTCCGTCCGTCCGTGGGTGAGTCTGTCTGGTTTTCCGTTTGCTCGTTCGTCTGTTGGTTTGTTCGTTTGTCTGGCTGTGTGTCTTAGCGCGAGAGCCGTCGCCACTGCACACACACTCGCAGAGTTGGCTTAAAGGCTTGCAATGCATTGTGCTGTAACTGTCTGCCTGGCTTGGTCGTGCCTGCCTGGTCTTGCCTGACAGCCACAGCTGCTGCCGCGTGTCTCTGCATGGGTGTATCTCAGTGCGGCCACGTTTTTGTGTGCTTGCCAGGGAGTAATCTGTGGAAGTGTGTGTGTTGGTGAGTTGGAGTGTGAGTATAAGCGACAAGAACGAGCTTCATATCAGCAACACCAGCACCAGCAGCACCAGCACCAGCAGCAGTAACAGTAAACAGTAAAAACCGCATGCAACAGCAGCGAGCGGCCATACTCACTACCCACACATACACACACATACATACATACACCCGTGCATTGCTCATTTGCACTGAACCGAACCGAACTGAACCGCACCGCTCTGAGCTGCACTGCACTGAGACGGGCTGAGCTGTCGCTGGAGCTGGAGCTGGAGCCGTGCACTGTGCGCTCATTTGGCTTAAAGCTGAACGGAGCTCAGTTGGCATTCACAATTCGTGCTGCATACAACGCAACGTAACGCAACGCACCGCAAACAGCGTAACGTAACGTCTTCCTTCCTGGCCACGCTTTTTAATTTGCTGTGAGTGCAGGTGGGTGTGTGTGCTGTGCTGTGTTGTGTTTTGTTGCCCTCGTCTGCATCGCTGTCTCCGCCGTCACAGTCGTGGTTGTTCTCCTGGCAATTGTGCGCCCATCCGTCCGCCCTGCGGTGTTGCTCTGCTCTGAATGTGCGGAATTAAATAATTAATTTGTATACGTCGGCGTGTGTGGCTGCTTAAATTTACCCGTATATGTGTGTGTGTGTGTCTGTGTGGGGACCAGGGGGTACTCGTAATTGTCCATATATCTCGTCCGTGTATTCGGTGTATGTGTGTGTGTGTGCATAAATTAAAAATCTTCAATATTTGAAATTTAGATTCCATTCAGATGCTGTTTCATTAATTTTAATTTGATTTCCTTCGCACACGTGCGAATATGTATTTGTGTGTATGGTGGTGTGTGTGTGCTGTGCCGGTGTGCGCGCGAGTGCGTGTATGACCCCTTCAACCTTGAACCAGGCGCGTCCTAACACCCAACGCACAGGACAAGCAGACAGAGAGGATTTAGCCGGCAACTCTGTCTGCGCCAGTCCTGCTCTTTCCCAATTGTGAATGTGTACAGGATTAAACAAACGCCATTGTTATCCTGATCGGTCTGCTCGCCCTCCGCGTCGTCGTCGCCGCCGTCGTTGTCGTCGTTGTCGTCGTTGTCGTTGTTGTCGTCGTTGTCGTCACCACCACCGTTGCTCCCGTGTTCCGGACTAGTCGAATTTTATTGATTTTTTATTCGGTGAAGCGTCAACTGCGGCAGAATCGTCTACGCCTTTGTCTGCGCTGCTCCTGCTGCAGCCGTTGCCAGTGCTGTCGCTACCTTTGTTGTTGTTGCTTTCAATACATTTCCTTTTACTTTGCGTTGCATTATACTATTTCAATCTTGTAGAAAATTGTGAAATCAAGCAGCAAAGACACCTCAGACCACTTCGCCGCGGATTGGCAAAACGCAAAAGAAAAGGAAAGAGTGGAAAAAATTCAAAAAATTGTCTAAAAAATAATTTATGAAAAAGTGGCAATAGTAGCAAGAAACCAGCGGAATAAGTGAATTATAACAACGTACAAAGCAATCATAACAACAACCACAGCAACACCAACAACAACACCAACAACAACAACTACAAAGAGCAAACCTTTCAATCACGTTAATCTTGTTTCACAGTCGCTGCAGCGGAACGTGTATTTGGCTGCCTCAGACTCTGCGAGTGCTGAAGGGTGAGTGTGTGCGTGTGCGCGTGTGTGCGTGTGGTTTTGTGTAGCGCTAATTAATGCTCAGGTGTGTTGTTGTTGCAAGTTGTGCTCATATCAGACAATCAACAGCAGCTGCAACTGCAGCTCCACCATCACCAACGCCGTCTTCGCCATCTCCTTCTCCATCGTGAGCGCTTGCTCGTGCTGTTGTTGCTACTGCAGGTGTTGTTGTAGTTGTTGTTGTTAATCTTAAATACCACTCCCATTTGTGCGCGTTAATAATATTGACGTCAAAGTCGACGTCGACGTCAGCGGACAACAGCAGCGCCAGCTCCAACACCAACGCCAGACTAACGCTAACGTGGCCGTCAGCTGCGCCGCTGCTGCAGCAGTCTTCTGCGATTATTGCCGCCGTTATCGTCGGCATGGTTTCTGCTGTTGTTGCTGCATTTATAGTGGTTGTTGTTTTATGCAATTGCAAGACAACTTCTGCAACGCACTGAGTTGCTACCGCCGCCGCCACCAGCAACTGCACGCTCACACAATTGACGCTAAAGGAATTCAGTTGTCGCTTAATTATCCTGCTCAGCTTGCTGGTTATTGCCCTCCGGCAGAAGGTAAATACACAAACAGACATACTCAGGTCAACACACACACTCACACACACACACACACTCACACAAACACACACACACACTCATATATGTGCCCCGCGTATGCGAGTATATGTTGCGGCCAGCGTTGACTGCACTAATCTCACTCTGCCGTCTCGTCGATTGCGTTTCTATGGCAATAGTGGCAGGAAAGCAGCCTTAATTGGCAGCTCACACTTTACTTGAAGCCTCTGCGGCAGGACTCTCTTTATTGCGGTTGCAATTCGCCACAGCGACAACATTCATTTGAAGCTCATTGTTGTCATTAATACGGAAATTTATGCATAGACAGGAACTGTGCAACACCAACCTAAACGCCACACTACTCCACTAAAATAATTTATCAGAGCAGAGTTAACCCCCACACTCCTCTAAAGAGAATAGTGGACTCCTGTGTTTGGCTCAAATGAGCACAGTCGCACTCCACTGAGGGAAAATTTCCACTATGCCAAAGGGTTGACTCCACACCATCATTCGCATGTGGTAGTTTCCTCCTCCCCCCTCTCGTTATGGTGGAACTGTCCCCTTATGTCGATTTAGCCACAAAACTTTGCCCGTTTCTGTCGGTCTAAGGACAAAATCCGTACATAAGTTTTCTTTCGATATTCGATTGGTGAGGCTGTGTACGCTAATTCAGTCGTGTTTGTACACCTCACAAATAAGACGTAACTCCTGGGAACCATCTGCGAAATACTCGGAACTTTCCATTATTCAATGGGCATGTGCTGTCCCGAAGATTTCACATCGTCCTTAAAGGCTGTTAAAAGTGTGATTCTCTTGTTTGACTCTAGGAAGATCTCTTTAATGGGCAGTACTGGATTTATCACCAGTCGGAGCAACCTTCAATCTAGATCTGCACATTTTTTGTCTGTATTTCTATTCTGCATTCAATATGTCAGATTACTGATTGTTTTAAGGACATATCTCAGGATGAACTGCTGTGGTTTAAGGATGTATTCAATATGTCAGATTACTGATTCTTTTAAGGACATATCTCAGGATGAACTGCTGTGGTTGTGAGGGTGTATTTAATATGTCAGATTACTGATTCTTTTAAGGACATATCTCAGGATGAACTGCTGTGGTTGTGAGGGTGTATTTAATATGTCAAATTACTGAACTGCATTGCTGATTGTTCTAGGGACACATCTCAGGGTGAACTACTTGGGTTATGAGGGTGGGTCAAGCTCGTTCCAAGAGGGCCGACAAATTGGTTCTGGCCTCGGCCATTGGAAGACCTGAGTTCGCCACTGCTTTTAATACAAACCAATTGGTAGATTTTCCCTTTGAATAGGTTGATGGTTGTGTGCAGTGGCCAAAAGACAGCGCCACTACCTTTTCCCTCACGCCAGTTAGTCAGACAATGATGAGTATGCGTAATTTGTGTCATGGCGTAAATGTTGCGTATACGCCCGAAATGACAGCAAGGAAATATTCAGAACCAACTTTTGTGTCCTCCAAGTTTACGGATGATTGAGCACAGTTACTGAAATAGAGTAATGCGCTCTTACGTATTACTAAAGTACCGAAGCAGCAGGCAACCTATGGGCACACACACACCCTACAATGAGTATGAGTACATAGATCTCTGAACTTTACTGCAGCGGCTCTGTAAATATGGGCACAATGAGCGAACATGAACGATTTAAATTGCATCCTGCCAACATTTTAGAAATTCATCATTTGCCCACTTCCAGCTAAGTTCGCGTATTTACATGGACAGCTTGCTGTGTTGTGTGTTTCGTCTGCTTGCAGAATGATAATTATTCAGACTTGACCCTATTTCAAATTCCAGCTGGGATTTTATCTTCCCTGTAAGTATTCTAGCATTGAATAGAAGTGGGGTGCGCCGGAGATCCGCCAAAGAAGGAGGTCTCCCAGCACTCAGGGTATTCTAGCCCACTGTTGTCTTCGATGGGGCAGTGACTGAAGTGCTGGAGGGATGATTATCTTATCCGTTGGGTTTAACATGTCGTCGCACTAACCAATAATTGCCTCATGTTTGTAGCCGCTTATCCACTCTGCCTGTTGGCTGATCTAGTTTGCTCCCATACAAGTTTGACTGCAGCTGTAATCCAAAAAGTTTGGCCGGATAATCTTTGGGTTTCGTATAAAACTTTGAGATGCCGGCTCTTCTGTCGGTTATTGCTTGTATTGATAGCTGCTTAATTTGCATTGTTCGCATTTTGGCCAATTGCGCTGAGGGCATCACACCACTTTGTTAACAAATTTCCGCCTGGACACCGACTAAATTTGTTTACTTATTAATGAACCCAATGAATTCCCGTTGGCAGTTCGGAAACTTTTCAATTAGCATACATAACTTATAATTTGGTTCGTATTTATACTTTTGTTTGTTTATTTACTTTCATTTGAATTGGTTTTCGTGATTTGGCAGAGTAATTAGATTAATTAACAAGGACATAAACTTAACCAATACGTGCGCGCACCAGCGCCACCAGCACCTCATTAGGGCTCCTCATTAAAGTTGCATAACAGTGTGTACAGAGCTGCCTCCCTGCTTGGCGCTGACGCAATCATACCTCAAATTCATTTTGGGTATTAACTGTAAACGTGGCATTTACTAAGGATGCCTCGCTCTGAGATTCGCATACCAAGGAAACTGTATTCGGTCTTGTTTGGGGAAAATTTCGCCATGAAATATTTGGTGGCAATGCACGTACGGCTTGAAGCCAGCTACGACGATTTGTGTGGCTTTGTATGTGTGGGAGTGTGTGTGAGTGTGTGAATGTGTGAATGTGTGTGAGTGTGTGTGAGAAAGTGTGAGTGTGGCATTCATAATTATGTTTTAAGATGGGGCCCCCATTAGCCCACTTATTTTTGCTCTAAAGAGGAGATGATGGCGCTGCCGCTTCAGCTGCTCTGCTGCTGGTGCATCTGTTGGCAGTCAATTGGTAACTATTGCCGCAACCAACTAAGCGAGCGAACAAGCCAGCTAGTGAGTCAGTCAGTCAGCCATTCAGCAAGTAAGTAAGTAGAAAAGTAGCTCCTCCTGCCTGCCGCTTGCAATTTTCCACTGCAGCCGGATAGAAATATGCACCACAAATCACAGAATCCACCAAAGAGTTGCGCTGTTGCCTTTGTGACTAATTTCCATTCTTGCAGCTTTTCAATATTCCTTTGTTAGAGCGCGTTGGCTACCAAGACCACCCAACAGTAAGTTCGGCCAGAGCCACCCAGCAGAAAATTGGGTCGTGCTCATTTTGGCGATACTTTCGTTGTGACCGCTTCTGTCGGTTTTATGTTGCAAATAACCCCACCGCAAAGCTGTCAAGTCATCTGTAGTGCCAGGACATTTCAGTTTGTATACTAATGTCAATTGGAGTGTCCTGTCCTGCCATTTGTAGCAACGCTGTCATGTCGTCCATAATGTCTGACATTTCACTCGACATGTTGTCTGTGGCGGTGTGGAATGCTCATATTCAGTGCCCGATATTCCGTTTGGCATTTCGTTTTTAGTGTCACGGTTGGCGGAAATTTGAGAAGACATGTCGTCTATAGTTTCTGCCATATTATTAAGTCTTTCGTAGATTGCTGACAGTTTTGATGACCAGTAGGGTCATAGTTTAACCAATTAATACAATCGCAGATAGCTGACATATCTGATGACCTGTCGTATACAATGTCTGATCAAGCATTTGTTACGTTTTGCATTGTTGTCATTTACGCTGACATTTCCAAAGACACGTTGTTTACAGGGTCAGGCATGATATTGTATGAATATACGAAGTCACAACTCTGATGGCATGTCGTCATGAATGCCAATCTGTGGCGCCGCTGACGTGTCCTGTTGAGTGTCCGACATTTCGTTTATAGAGTCAGAGACTGCACGCAGTTGCGATGACCTCTCGTGCACGTTGGTTATGGCTCATATTGCCATTTCCAATGAAATGTTGTTGTTTGTATGCCTGACATGACCGCATGAAGTCATTGATTGGTGACATTTTAGATGACATGTGATTTGAAGTCAAGATTTATTGAGAACTCGGCAATATTCCACATGCGATTGGTGGCTCTCGGACTTGTCACTGCTGGCACTATACATGACATGTCGTGGGATAGAGTCGGACGGTCTGAGGCATACCCGTTCTAGTGCTGCCTCCTTCAACCGCGTTCTCGTCACCAAACGCACCTCATTCAATGTGTTTGGCTGCGCTGAGACACCAGTCTGGTGCTGGCAATTTACGGCTGGGAAGCAAAGCGAACCATTCGGCTCACATGCACTCACACACAGCCAGACAGACAGAGAGAGAGAGGGAGGGATGGAGAGAGAGATGCCAACCAATACACTGGCGCATTTTTATAACGATGAATGACTCCTTTGTCGCTGGCGACTTTTCGATATGAAATGTATTTCCCTTTTAATTTTATTTTCTTTTCGTCCATTTTTCCATTCGCTTTGACTTGTGTGCGCTTTCCGTAATTTTCCCTCGTTTTACTTCATTTTGTGGGCTTTGGTTGTGCTTTCGCTCTTCATAAGCGGATTCGTATGCACGTTCCTGTGATTTTCGCTTTGTGACTTCTCAATGGTCCGCATTTTCTTCCGTTCCTGCACTGCCATTCACTTCACTTCATTTCACTCCGGTCTGTGTGCAAAACGAGATGCTCATATCGGAGATGTGCAAGCATTTGAATATATAACGATTGAATGAAGTTTCTGCACGCCCACTGCGTCGCTGATTTTTCCCTTATCTCTGCTTTTGTGGCATTTTCCTCTCCTCTCCTCTCCTCTCCTCTTTAAATTGCAAGCACCTTCTTGAATGCTACTCTGTGTCCGGGAAGAGGAGGGAAGAGGAGAGGGGAACAGGACTGACTCTGACTCTAACAATTATTAATTAGTTTTCTCGACAACCCCTTCCGCAACCGCTCCTCCCCGCCACTCCAGACCGTCGGAGTGTGTGTGAATACAGAAATGCCACCTGAGCCATTGGAAAACAATTAACGTGCGCTCGTGCAAAAATGCTGCTCGCGGAATTTAATGGCGCTAATTTGCAATTTCGCAGTTTCAAAATTTCTCCAGCACCGCTCTTTACTTCTCTAAAAAGAGAGCAAAAGAGGGAAACAGAGCAGAGCTATTATTATTCAGGCAGTGAGCCTTTTTTAGAGTCTGGCCCTTGGATCCTCCAGCATTGACCAACATTCTAAGCGTGCCTCATAGCTCAGTCAACTGGGTGGCGGCAAATGTCACACAGAGGTTGCCAATGAGACTTTCAAAGGCTTCTCCATTGAGTTATTTCGAGCATTCCGAAGTGGTCAGTACTGCTCTGGCAAAGTCACCACTTATTCAATTCAGTTGCACTGCATGCTCAGTGTTCCCGAGGTCCGCCGTTGTGCCAGACTCCAGCGTTTAAGACTTACAAACTCCGCTTACTAGCCTATTAGCCCCGCCAAATTGCATGCAGTTCTCTGCCGACATCCGGTAACATTTGCTCCCAAGTGCAGCTCCACGCTGAATTTCCCATAATTCAGCGTTCGACCCGACAACGTTTCTAGAAGCAGGCCCAACAAACCCGTTTAAATAAAAGTTTAAATCAATTGGAATTGAATAAAACTCTTCAGGCATGGTCTGATGACGACGATAATGCCACTGATGATGATGATGATGATGATGAAGATAATGATGATCACGATGATGGTATTTATGATAAATGTTGCAGTCGGCCTGTGCAGTGCACCATGAGTTTCTCTACAGCCAGCAATCAATTTATTTATGTATGACCGACAGTTTTTTTATACATATTTTTTTTATTATTAAATGGCAGCAGCGCAGCTCGGTAAGCCCCAAGAAAAATGTTAGTTTGACTAACAGGCGCTGTCCTTGCGTTGACTCCCACCAACCCAAGTAGGAGAACTTTTTAGTCAGTGCTTGAACGGAGCCACACCGTGGTATCAAGAGTGCTTTTGGCAAACTGGGCGGCCACTCCTACCTACCTACCTGCCAAACAGGCTATGTCGTATGCATATCTCTGTGATGACAGTATAAGAAATCTTCGTATCGAGTGCTATGAAAGGAACTGTTTAAAAGCATTTGCGAACTTTTCTCTGCTGGCGTCTGAGTGCATTGATTGGCGGTGCTGGAGCGGCAGTCCGCGCGTATGAGCAATCAACAGATATGAACTCACACTTCCAAGCTTCAGTGGCTGGCTCCAGAGCTCGGTCGCTTGCATGGATGCCTTCGCCAGTTGCCTGGCGTTGTTGTTTCCACGCAGCCGCCGGATCGCTAAAGTGCACTTGACTCGTTGTAGTCTTAACAAATGTTCAATACAGCTGCGGGAAAATGCGCCACTCACCCGAGTGCTGGGGAACTTGTTTCTTGCAGCGCCCGCTGTTGGAAGATCCAAGTGAGCACGCGGTATTTAACAAGCGGAGGCACAAAACCAGAAATGTTCAAAAAACAGAAATTAAATCAAATAAAAAATTATTAAATATAGAAAAAGAAGCACTAACAAAATTAACCAAAGCAGCCGAAACCGCAATCAAGTGTTACACTCACACACACACACACACGCGCACACACATTCACACACGTTTCCTCACTCCCGTCTCCACATGCACAGAGTGCACATTTTTATTTATAGAAATTGCTAATAAAAAACCACACGGCATCGCATTGCATTGCAAAAGGTGTGCTCAGCAGTTGCTGGTGTTGTTGTTGTTGTTGTTGTTGTTGCTGCTGTTGTTGTTGCTATTGTTGTTGTTGGTGTTGCTGTTGCTGTGCATTCCTTAACTGTTTTTCCGTTTGGGTTTTCAGCTCTGGGTGCTGAAGTTGCTGCCGTGGTCGCCGTCTTCGTCACTCTCTGCATTCGTTGTGAACGCTTCTAACCGGCTGCTTTTTGCTGCTATTGTCGTTGTTCGTACTGTTGTTGTTGTTGTTGTTGTTGTTGGTGTTGTTGTTGTTGCTGCTGCTGCTGCTGCTGCTTTCTGTTGGTTGGTTAGATTGTTTGCATTCAGTTGCATTGCTTGGTGCACTTTTCTTGCCAGACCGGGTTTGCTTTTATTTCGTTTCATTTGATTCGATTTCTTCATTCACCACGCACCCCTCTAGGAAATGTAGCTGCAGATATCTTTCAGCGTAGACTGGAAACATGCCAATGTATACAAAATGTTCTTCACTACATGAAGCTGCGTTTATGAAACAATTCGTTTCCACACACATAAATCCAGTTGATGGAGCGTAAATATTTCCAAGCTTCCTCATTGAAAACCGGAGCATTTCTTAGATATCTCAGAGGAGCCATTGCTATATTGATCTGAAATTCCCCAGTATTTTAAAGGCATGGTCTTCATTTGTTGTGAATAAAATATCTCAGACAGCTGAAGAACAGTGTCTGCAAAGAGAGTATCTTAGAAACTAGACCGCTTCGTTGGCCTTGGTAGTGTTTGAAACATGTTTTGGAATGCTGGCGGACTGTCTAAAATGTTAGTGCCTACAGCCACGCCCATTTTGGCCGTATTTTTTGTGCATCCGAAACCAATTTCGTTCATTGACTTGAAGAACAAAGTTTAAAAATGAACAAGTTTGGGGGAAAATGATCGACAGCCACGCCCGTAAGTCTGAAGTCTCGATTAGTCAGTTCGAATGCTCTAAAATTGTACCTATTGGGGTGTGGTCTGAAGTGAATTTTCGTTGCATAAGGTTAGGTGCGCACTTGTAGTGGATTTTTTTGAACACGAAGAACTCCTTCACAGGTTGCGAGCGCCGCGCTTCCTTCGAAGTGACGTGTTTGCCCTCATTCGTTCTTTAGGAGCGACTTTCGGTGCTCAGCAAACGCCCTTCTTGTGTTCGTAGACTGAGTGTAGTGCATTCGTGGTAGTCAATACGGCCGCCTATGCCCATTTTTGGCCAGTTTTAATTTTATTTGGTTTCACACACACACACACACACACACACACACACACACACACACACAGATCCATGTGCATAGCTCGCAGGTATGTCTGCATAATTTAACTGTCTGCCGCACTTTTTGCCATGCAGTTTGCCACAGTGTTGGAGCTAACTGAGTTTTCATATCGCTGGCTGGCAACACCAGTGCATACAACACGCTTCCAGTTGCATGCCACACGCTTCCACAGCCACGAATGCGCAGAGTTTTTCCCTCTTCCTTTTTTGCTTGCTGTGTGTCTCATTTAACGTAATTTTTTCGCATTTTTCCTTTTCGCGACGCTTTCAGCAATTTGTGGCAGACACTTGAATTGTTTGCACCTTATTTGGTGCTTTGCTGCCGCTGGCCATGTTGTTGTTATTGTTGTTGTTGTTGTGGCAGTTTAAAAATTAAATTTTGTCACACTGTGGCCTTTGGCTCGAAAACCTTCTCTCTGCTGCTTTCAAATTATGTGCTGCAATGTGCTGTTAGATTTATTGCCTCATGTGGCACAGCGTGGCCGTACAGTACATCCCCGCCCCTTCCTTTCTCCTACTGCCACACACACACATGTACACTGAATTCGTAGTACGCAGTACGTAGTACTGTGGCACTGGCAGCGGCCCCCAGTGGGTAGCGTGGTTGTGGCTGGGCTTAAAGAATTCCAATTGCTGCTTTTTACTATGCATGCCGTTGTGCATCAGCAGCTCCCTCTAGCCCCCACCACTTCTATCATCGTCACTCCGTCCATTGGGTATTTGTGGCAGCGTTACAGCGATAAATCATAAATCAAAGCGTCTAAGGCAGCTCATAATGGCTGCCATTGTTCGTGTATTGGATGTGCATGTGGCTTTGTGTGTGTGCTGAGTCAAATGCCAACAATTAACTCGTTATTTTAGCTTAAATGTTTGAGTAGATTTCATGCAATAATTCCATGCCATTCGATATCGGTCCGGCGTGCCTTTTGCCGTAGCCATTTTGCAGCAGCACGGACACTCCTCATAAATGCCTGAATGCCGGCTTAAATTGTAAGTCAAACAGTTACAAATGGAAAAGCAGCTGGGATAGTTGGCCGGACTGGTGCAGCAGTGTTCGCAGTAACCGCAACCGTTGCCAGTCTTTGCTCTCCTCCGTACGCACCACATGCTAAATGAAAATAAAACGAAGGAAACACTTCCATGAGAAGGTTTGAGCTTAGTGTAAGCACAGGACTCACAATTGTGTGTACACTGAGCTTAAAAGGGTAAACTCGTGTATGAATGAAAGTTGATAATCGATCAGAATAGTGCACACACCCATTCATGGATCTAAAGTGTACGTTCATTGCTTCAATGCATCGTTGTCCATTTGTTCGGATCAAACAATGTAAGAAAAACGAATTTATTGCACATTCCAGCAATGAATTGGGTCTCGTTGTCTGCTTGTGAGCCTGTGGCTGGTTAAAAGAGTCCTTGAATTTGAGGTACTCGACATAAATGCTATATAAAACATGATCATTTCGGGAATTGCATGGGTACTACGACTGCAACCTGCCCCCTCAAATGGGACCTGCGAATTCCCACTTAAAAAGCGTGCTCTATTTTATCATTAAGATTTTCATAACCGATTCGTGGTCTGCGTACTCCCTTGAAAACAATGTGTGCTATTTTAGTATCTGTTCTGAGTAGTGGAGAATATAACTTTGGAGGACTGAAGCTTACATATTCACTCTGTGGTTTTCCGGTTATCCCACTGCGCAGTGCAACCCCAGCTTCAAACGCATGCCGTTGCAGCGTTGCGGATTCCCTCCTGGGGTTTGTGGGAGTGTCTGTCTAGACACCTCTGCCGCCACCCCAGGCATTCGAGTGGTCTGAATTGGAGACTTCTAAGAATGGCTTCTCAGTTAAACTCACAAAGGGCTTAAATGAGGCGGTGAGTGGGTGTGAGGATTAATCGCTCGTGTGGATTAAGGGAGTGCTAATTCACTGGCTATGAAAGAATGCTTTTTATGTATTTATACTCGTATGTTTAAAGTTCTTTTTGAATAATTTTATTTAGTTGCTTGTCAATTATTTGATTTTATTATTATTGTATTTTTGCGCAAATGTTAATTATAAAAATCAATTAACGCAAATGCAAAACGAGATACGAACCCATTGACAGGAAAAGCATGGAGTGCCTGAATGAATGTGGAAGCAAAGTACATGACGGGCAATAAAAACCAATTGAGGAAACTAGAAGCAAATAATTTCACTCGAACGTGTGCGAATAAACAACACCTTAACCCTGTGTGACCCACTCTTCTCTGCCTCCCTCTGCCCGCGCCCCTTTGCAGTGCGGAATTAACACAGCAAGCGAGCAAGCACACCTTGCAACACATTTCACCTGAGTGGCTCCAACACGCGTACACGCCTCGTCGCACATATGTGACCACATACGAGTGTCTAGATAAGACCCACTAGGAATTGCTAGCTTGTAGGCAAGTTTGTTTTCATAATCTGCATGTATGAGAATGCAACTTCTCAAAGTGGCCTCATTGCTAGGCTCTATTCTGTGCATGGTATGCACCCCATCCCATTTCGATGGACTATATTCGTGTTCACCATAACATGGACTCTTCCCGTGGTTGGCACACGGCCTTCAAGCCACTCTCCCACCCCTCTATAGGTGCAAATTGAAATGATATGTGCCGGAAGATTCCCCCTCTGCGAAACCGTGGCCACTTTAGTCAGTCCTGCCGCGAATTCCAGCTGGGATTGCTGCAAATGTGTTCAGGTGTGTGAGCTCGTACGTTTCCCTGGGCTCATGAAGTAGCTGACTTTCCTTGCTTTGTGCTGGCTGCTATTTTGTGTTCCTGATCTCTAGTCGAGATTTAGTCATGCGTATGTGCGTGTGAATAATTAAGGAACAAGAATAATAGGGGCAACAACAAGTGCAACGTTGACAGCAGCAGCGCAGGTACCCGCACTGCTCGCGATTATAATCAAACGTGTTACATCTTGACGTGCCTCAGGGACTCGGAGGTGCTCTGCGCACTTTGGGCTCGCCGGCGTATGAGTGAACTTGTTTGTTCATCTCGACTTATCCACTGCTCTCCCTAATGGAGACAGGCTGATACAGGAACGACCGGACCGACACACTGATAAGTTGTTTGATAAATGTCAGATTTTGCACCGTTCTTTTACTCGTACTTATTTCCTTTCGTCTCACTTGCTTTGATTAGCTGTGAGACATTTACACATGTAGCTGAAAATGACTCGCACAGAAATGGGAAACCATAAAGTCCTTGACTTGCGTTAATATGAACTGAGAAATCCATGTTTAAAAGCCTAAATTAAGCCACATTCGGATATTGAAGGCCTTGAGTTGAATCTACAGAAAATGCCACTGCTTTGAGTAATCTTCAGAGCACTCGACGAGCGTGTTTAGAGGACTATTTTGAAGAAAAGTTAGTCCTGGGAAACTTCGCATGGTTCGTTACCGGCGGTCAGTACCAGTACCATCAGTACACTATTCGAGGTATGAGATTACCTTTCTATAGCTACCCTACAGTGACATTTTGCTTCACTGCATGGAGCACTCTAACAAACATTCTGTACAGATCCACTGTAAGGTCCGGAAGTATGTTACATGATAGTGTGGTCACAGTACGAGACCACAGGAATGTGTATAGTAGTGAAGAGGGGCTGCTTATGGTGAGGAATAGAACCAGAGTCATGTTTGGGATGATGAATGAGATTTCAAATATGAATAAGATTTTAGTCAAGGCGGGAATGATGATTAAAATCGTAGTGATAATTCAAATCATAGATCAGAGGTGAATAGGACCATAATTATGAATAGGATGGTAGAGATGTAGAGGACCCTAGTGATACTTGTGAATGCAGGGGTAATTAAAGCTTAGTGACACTTGTGATTAGTACCATTGACCATAGAAACGAATACGATTGTCATAGTGATGATTAATATCCTTGGGATAATTAGGATCGTAGAGATGTAGAGGACCCTAGTGATACTTGTGATAGCATTTATGTAAAAAACCATTGGGACCATAGCATTATCACTTAAGTGTTGATCAGGATCACCGAAATGCAAGGACCATACTGCTTATAGTGGTGAGTAAGACCATAGTGATAGCTGTGATCACAGTTGTAGAGGACTGTAGTACTGATTAGTTTCATAGTGATCATTATTAGCAAAGGACCATCGATTGACAAGTCTGATTATAGTGGTGAGTAAGCTGAGTTGTTGTACTTGTGCGTTGTGTTGCTCGCCGAGGCGTTGGACACTTGATGTTATTGATATCTTTGACGATGGATGAACACTGTTTTCCTTTTAAGTCGTATGGCGATTCAGAGTGGACCTCCAATCGAAGCCATCCTGGTAACGTCGCATAGCGCTGTGAGGTCTCCAACGTGTGAGTGCTCCCCTGACAAGTGAGTTGTATTTGGAATCACCCAGAAATGCATTAGGTATGTTTGTCACACTAGGGAGATCCTTTGCCCTGTGTCTGTGTGTGTGTGTGTGTATGTGCAAGGAGCAATTCCAATGCTGATTTCATGAAATATTCCACGAAATATTTGTAACGCTTTTGAAAGGAATGCAAACATTTGCAATTAGTTCGTGCCAAGAAAACGGTTCAGTTGTTCAGTTACTCAGAGAAGTGGCAACACAAATGATAACAACAACAACAACAACAATACCGGCAACAACAGCTACAGCGGAACAAAACGAGTTAATTTAAAATCAAATTCCGCTGGCCAAAAAAAGAGAAGAGGAAATAAAAGCAAACGAACTGAAGCGAACCAAAATGGAATAAAATTAAAATAGAATTAAAGCAAAAAAATGAAACAAATTGTTTTATTTTGCAGTTATTGCAGTTGTCGTTTTGTTGTTAGTGTTGTTGTCGTTGTTGTTGTTGTCGTTGTTGTTGTTGTTGCCATTAGCAATTGCACCCTGACTGCAAAAGCGATCTACGTACGTCGTTGTGCACGTAGTCGACGGCGAAAGGACTCCAATGGCTGGACGCGTGTCGAACAAAGCTGCACGACTGAGCACACGAGTGGACGCATGACCGGCAGCCGGCCCACCACTGAGGACGAACTCTTGGACGGACGTGCAGACGACTGAATGCAGCACGGGGAGACCGACCGACAGATGGCTTCGCCTGTGAGTCAGAAATTTAATTACAAGCAAATACCGTTAATCGGGCACGAATCCCGGCCAGACCCGACCGAACCAAACTTGACTGGGGTGGCAGCGTGGCAGCGTGGCGTGGCTCTGTTATTCTTCTTCGAATTTGCTTTTATGCTGCTGGTTTGTTTGTGTATTTTGTCCCTGTTGTTGTTGTTGTTGTTCTTGTTGTTCCGTGCGCCTGTTGTTGTTAATGCACACAGCTGCAGGATATTAGTATAATTTTGTCCTCGGTCAAAGAGACCGAACAATTGCGAAACTGCAACAACAACAACAACTGCAAACTTTGTTTTATTAGCGCAGTTTTTCTGTTGCATTATTTAAGCTCTCTGCCATTACCTATCTCTATCTCTATCTCGCTCTCGCATCGTGCTGTCTGTGCTTTCCAACTGTAGTAATTGCGCAATTATACAATTTGCGCTTTTGTCCTCTGCCAATTGCTTTTAACGTTGGCTCAAAAGGGCTGGAGAAGAGGTGGGAAGAGGTGCGCGTGGCATATTTGCTGCACAACCCCAGTACTCAGAGAGTATCCTGCCAAAAATGCTTATAAAAGGAGACAGAAGGTAAGAGTTCTGCCGCTCCCTCCCATAAACCCATCGCTGAGAGGCCTTCTTCGCCAGTCACTCATTCTTACGGAAAGCGAAAAGAGACAGGGACCGAAACAAAGTGAAAAGTGAGACCAAAAGAAAGAGAGGGAAACCAAAAGCGAGAGAGGGAGACCAAAAGAAATAGGGAGACCAAAAGAAATAGAGAGAGAGACCAAAAGAAATAGAGAGAGACCAAAAGAAGAAGAGAAAGAGACAAAAAGAAGAAGAGAAAGAGACAAAAAGAAAGTGAGAGAGAGAGTTAGAGAGATAGAGGGAGGTAGAGAGATAGAGAGATAGAGAGAGGTAGAGAGATAGAGAGATAGAGAGATAGAGAGATAGAGAGAGGTAGAGAGAGGTAGAGAGATAGGGAGATAGAGAGATAGAGAGATAGAGAGAAGTAGAGAGATAGAGAGATAGAGAGAGGTAGAGAGATAGAGAGAAATAGAGCGATAGACAGATAGACAGATAGAGAGAGATAGAGAAAGATAGAAATAGATAGTGATATATAGAGATAGATAGAGATAGATAGAGATAGATAGAGATAGATAGAAAGAGATAGAGAGAGATAGAGAAAGATAGAGAGAGGTAGAGAGAGGTAGAGAGAGGTAGAGAGAGGTAGAGAGAGGTAGAGATAGGTAGAGAGCGGTAGAGAGCGGTAGAGAGCGGTAGAGAGCGGTAGAGAGAGATAGAGAGATAGAGAGACCGACCAAAATGAAGACAGAGAGAGACCAAAAAAAAGAGAGAGGGAAAGAGAAAAACCAAAAGATAGAGACGGAGACACCAAAAGAAGGAGAGAGAGAGACAAAAATAAAGAGAGAGAGAGAGAGATCAAAATAAAGAGAAAATGAGGGACCAAAATAAAGAGAGAGAGAGAGACGGAGAGAGAAATACAGAAAAATAAGAGAGAGTAAAGAAAACACAGAAAGAAAATAGAAAGAGAGAGATAGAATAAAAAAAGATCGATTCAAAAAAATATATTGTAGAAGAAAGACAGAAAGAGGAAGAGAAAGCAAATAGTAACGCAGAAAAAGAGAGAAAATAAAAACTGAAAGGGAGAGAAAAAAACAACAAGAGAGCGAGAGTGAAATAAAAAATGGAAGCAATAGAGAGAAATAAAAAGAAACAGCGATAGATAAAAAGGACAAGGAAACAAATAAAGGAAGGAATAAAGCGAGGAAAAATAACAAATGAAAATATAATAAACAGATAAGAAAGAGAGAAATGAAGAAAGTTTAAGTGACCAAGAAATAAAGAAAGAGATAGAGAGAAATATAAATAAAGAAATAGATATAGAGAGAGGCAGAAAGAAAGACATTAAGCCACGAACACAAAGGAAGAAATCAAGAATGAAATAAAGAAACGATGAGAGGAAGAAGACAATAGAGACACGATGAAAGAAACGAAGAAAGACACAAAGAAAGAAGCCAAGAAAGAAAGAAATAAACAAATAAATAAGCAAAGAAAGAAACAAGGAAATAAACAAAGAAAGTAACAAAGAAAAGAACAAAGAAAGAGGCAAATAAAAAAACAAATAAATGCACAAAGAAAGTAACAAAGAAAGAAACATAGAAAGAAAGAAAGACAGAAAGAAATAAATAAACAAAGAAAGTAACAAAGAAAGAAACATAGAAAGAAACATAGAAAGAAAGAAAGACAGAAAGAACTAAAGAATTAAATAAAGAGAAAACCAAAAAAGAAACAAAGATACAAACAAAGAGAAAAAGAAACAAAGAAGGAAATAAATGAAGAAAAAAAATAAGGAAGCAAAGAAAGAAACAGAGAAAGCAGCAAAGAAAGAAACAGAGAAAGAACAAACAAAGAAAGAAACAAAGAAGGAGAGAGAAGCGGATGAAAGAGATTGATTACAGCATTCTCCCTGGAGGCCCCTGCAGACTTTAGACTTACATTTTAACTGATTTCCTTTGAAAAATTTTAGTGTAGTGCATCAGGATGGAGATCTGGAGAAAATATCGCCGTTGTTTGGAGAACTACAACATGCTGTCGGTACTGGTAGAAACGGAGTGTCACTGTTGACTGGTGTGGTGCGACAGATACGTGAGGCGTACCCACGGTGTCAATGGGCGTACACCCAGTCACTCCACTTGGCACTGTCCAAGGTGTTCATTCTACCCTTATCGCCTCGCCCTCTGTTTAAATTGGCCTGCTGAAGGGCGTGTGCGATTGTGCCAACGCCTTTAAATGCACATCCCCCAATATTGAATTGTGCCATGTGATTAGGTTCTGCCACCACTCTTTCTGTGTGTGTGTGTGTGTGCTTTTAATAGATTGTCAGCACTTCCGTCAAGTCCTTTTTTATCCTTGCGAGCTCAGCGTAGCTGTGTGTGTTTTCGTTGTTTGTTGAGCCAACATACCGTAGCACTGCCCCACCCCACCCGGCCTCGACACCAGCGCGGATCCTTTGCAAAGTGGACTACAGCAAATTCATTAAAAACATACAAAAAAGGAAAAAATTAAAACAATTTGTTGGTGGTAGCAGTGGCGGTGCAGCTGCGTTGTGGCTGTGGTGTTGTTGTGCTTGTTTTGCAGTGGTACTATGTAAGCAATTTGCATGCGAGCCGCCGCTATTACTGGTAATTGCGAAGGCGGCCGCCGCGTTGTTGGACGCTTAATTTGTATTGCGCTAACTGGTCATAAATCACTTTGTCAATCATTAATTTATGGCGGACACCCCTAGCAGGGAACCCGTCGTCCGTGCTGGTAGTGCAGATTGTTGTCTAGTGGGGAGTGGCGTGATGGGACACGATTGGGCAGCAAAGCAGCGAGTTGAGGAAGAGGGGCTTTGTGTGCCCTTTGAAAACTGTCATTCTGCCATTAGCATGTGGGACAGGCAGCGGCAAACTACTCCGCTCTTGGCTGACTGACATTTTACGGTTGTCTATACACACACACATACGAGTATACCCTGTATATATGTGGGTGTGGGTATGGGTGGGCGCTTATGAGCATTTGAGTACGTATGCCAATCTATATGGGCCGGGGGACGTTTCAATTTGCTTTGCTTTGCTTTCAATGCATGTATAAAGGAATTTAATTACTCATACGCCCCGTTATTTTCGTCCGTTATCATTTCTGTATTCAAATGCAATTAACATATTTCTAATAATCCTTCTCTCTCTTTTCTTTTTGCAGGTAAGTCACTTCACGGTTTACAATTGTTATTGTGTGATATTTGATTTGGCGAACGAGCGTGCATCGTGAGTCAAGATTTCATCTATCACGCCAATGGAAATGGCTGACAGCCTGGCTGTGTTGCATTGTGCTGCACTGTGCTGCTCCTGCATATCCTTTTTAGACACTTTCTTTTTTAATTTTCATTTAGTGCAACTACAGAAAAGGTGAGTTAAATGTCACAGTTTAACAGCGTAGAAAAATAGACTTGTGTCACTGCAGTTATCTGCAACCTTCCGTTGTCTCATTTTGCTTGAACTCAGCCCACCCCAATCCCAACCAGTGCCACCCAGCCCATCAGGGACCATTGCATTGCTGCCATAGCTTAAAACAAGCGCTATTAAAAGCAGCCAGATCCTTTGCTGCAGAGTCACTAGGGTCGTCGTTGTCACTGTCTTTGACTCTGTCTCCATCTCCATCACCATCACCATCACCGTCGCAGACTCAAGCGCGCTCTACTCTTGTGGCAGGTGCTCGTGTTCGTGTTCATGTTCGCGAACGCGGATGCAGTTGCTGTTAGTACCCTCAGCAGCACCAGTGGCCGTAAACAGTTTGGAGTTTGCTCGGCGACATTTTGCACAGCTTGACAGTGTGAAATTAATGGAAAAATAAAAATTGCATTCCGCCGAGATGAAAACATTTAAAGAAGACAAGCGCAGAGTGTCACTTTGGTGCCACCTCTGCCACTGCTGCCTGAAGTTTTGCTGGAGCATTAATATTAACGCCGGAGCGCCAACAAAAATAAAGTAATTTTCTTGTGTGCATTTTCCTCGGGGCACGTTGACTGGGTCGCTTAATTTTACAGCGACGAAAATGCAAACGCACCTCTCCTAACCCCCTCCCAAGTCACCACTCACTTATCAGGTGCATGAGTATGTGCTCCGCGCGTATTCAAGAGAATCCACCAGGTAGCTCCAACTGGCGCTTCATCCACTTTGATGACATCCGACAATGCCATCATTAGAAGGCCCCATAAAGACAGCGCTCAAATTAAGCATTCCTGTTGGCTTTATTTGCCAATTTAATGTTTTCATTTTTTCAATTTTTTTTTTTTTGTTGCTATTTATGCCTGGAATTTGCACATTTTACTCTTAAACTCCTGCAGTACCTTTAAGAAGGACAGCAACGACAGAAGTAAGATTTGCCGCAGCACTCCTCGAATGGTAGTGCACCTCTCGTCTTTCTACTTATTCTACGCTGATGTGTAGAAAATGTGTGAACACAAACAGAATCTGCGGAAAGTGCACAACAAATATTTGGAAGTGCAATTCTGTGGCTCCACATTAAAGTCCACATTCGGTCGCTTAAAAAATGTTTGAGTTTTTTCTTGATCCTTTTCCTTAATTCGGAAGGAAAAAATGAAAATTCGATTTACCACTTTAATAATTATATTGCGAAATTGACACAGCTAAATTTTTTACATTTTGAAAATTTTACCTTGTGTAATTTTTTTACATGTTAAAAATTTTACCTTGTGTAAACTTTTTACATATTGCAATTTTTACCTTGTGTAAATTTTTTACATGTTGCCAATTTTTACATATTATAAACCTTTACTTATTGTAAATTTTTTACATTTTGAAAATTTTACCTTGTGTAAACTTTTTACATATTGCGATTTTTACCTTGTGTAAATTTTTTACATTTTGCAATTTTTACCTTGTGTAATTTTTTTACATTTTGAAAATTTTACCTTGTGTAATTTTTTTACATGTTAAAAATTTTACCTTGAGTAAACTTTTTACATATTGCAATTTTTACCTTGTGTAAGTTTTTTACATGTTGCCAATTTTTACATATTATAAACCTTTACTTATTGTAAATTTTTTACATTTTGAAAATTTTACCTTGTGTAATTTTTTTACATGTTAAAAATTTTACCTTGAGTAAACTTTTTACATATTGCAATTTTTACCTTGTGTAAATTTTTTACATATTGCCAATTTTTACATATTATAAACCTTTACTTATTGTAAATTTTTTACATTTTGAAAATTTTACCTTGTGTAAACTTTTTACATATTGCAATTTTTACCTTGCTTAAATTTTTTACATTTTGCAATTTTTACCTTGTGTAAATTTTTTACATTTTGCAATTTTTACATTGTGTAAATCTTTTATATATTGCATTTTTTCTTTACCTCGTGTAAACTTTTACATATTGCAATTTTTAACTTTTGTAAAATTCTACATATTGGAAATTTTACCTTTGTGAATTTTTTAATTATTGCAAATTTATTTTTTTACCATGTGTAAATTGTAGATTTTGTAAATTTTCTACATAATATGAATATTTTACTTATTATAAATTTCTACATATTTCAAATTTTACCTCGTGTAAATTTTGTACCTATTATACATTTTTTACTTATTGTATATTTTTTACATATTACTTATTGTAAATATTTTACATTTTGAAAATTTTACCTTGTGTAAATTTTTTACATATTACAATTTTTCTTTACCTTGTTTGAATTTTTTACATTTTGGAAATTTTACCTTGTGTGAATTTTTTGCATATTTCAAATTTTACCTCGTGTAAATTGCAGATTTTGGAAATTTTTTACATATTAAAAATTTGACTTATTGTAAATTTTTACATATTTCAAATTTTACCTCGTGTAAATTTTGTACCTATTATACATTTTTTACTTATTGTATATTTTTTACATATTACTTATTGCTTGTAATTTTTTTTCTTTTTCAAAATTGTTTTCGTATTTGAAATTTTTATACACATTTTGGATATTCTACATATTGAAATTTTTACCTTTCGCCAATTTTCTACACATCGCAAATTTTACCTTGTGTAAATTTCTTGCATATTCGAAATTTGACCTTGTGTAAATTTTTTTCTTATTCCAAAATTTTTACTTATTGTAAATTTTTTATATTTTTACAGTTGTTTTCGTGTTTTAAATTGTTTACATATTTGAAGCTTTTCTACATGTTGCAAGTAAAAACCCATTTTTGAATTTTTTAGCTGAATCCGGTTTTAGCACACATTTTTCTACCCCAAAAGCAAATAGTGCGCCACATTGAGTTGAGATTTGTGCGCTCCATTTTGTTTGACAAAAAACCAAGAAAAATAAATCGCTCTAGAGCGTTCGCTATCCAAGTGGCGTGTTTCTACTTCAATGCTTCGCCTACGGTACGACTGCACTCTGGCGTCGCTGGTCCATCGAGCCGTAACTAAGTACAGACAGAGTTAGTCACACTCGTGTGTGCCTTGCGTTTCCAGCTTTGGTAGAGCATAAAGTTCTAGAAGTACTTTGCTTGCCCCATCAGCCCACCACAACCTCCTCACTTGCTGGCTCTTTGATCTTTGTTTATCTTGGCGTACACGGTTGCTGGTAAGTACGAGTACGAGTAACTTTGCTCGAGCCCAGGGCAAATAGAAATGTGCTCTCTGGCTTGCATGTAGAGGCGTGTGTTCGGGGCGTGGCAGTGTTGCACTGCTGAGCTATTTCTGCACTTTGTTTACTCTTTGGTGTGAGCGGGAGTAGTGCGTGTGTATGAGTGTGTTGTTGCTTTAGCCAGCGCCGGCCACATCAGGAGCCATGCAGCAGGGCCGAAGCATGGACAAGGCATGTTCTCGCATTGATTGTGTGTTTCGGAAAGCATTTGCAACAGTGTATCGCTGATGTATGCCGTAAATAAAGGCTCACTTGCACCATTTCATTGGTTGTCGTTTTCTGAGCATACTTACTGTTGCTGTTGCTGTTGCTGTTGCTGGTGCTGTTGCTGTTGCTGCTGCTGCTGATGCAATTGTTACTCCTGCTGCAGCCACGCCATGTCCATTTGCTGTTTACTTACTTGCAAGCCCTATTGTAGTTATTCAGCAGCTCTTCTTTTGTGTTATTGTCGCTAGTTGCCGCATATAGAGCCACCCTCCCCACCCACACGTTCGGAGTTATCCTGGCGAGCTGCTTATCACGTTGCTGATTTTTCTATTATTTTGCTGTCACCACTGCTGCTTTCGCTGCTGCTGCTGCTTCCGCCTCTGCTGTTGCTCCACGTCACACGATATGCGAAGTGTTTTTATGTGTTGCGCATATTAAAATTTCCTATTAGCCATTTTTGTTATATTGGCGTTGCCTGCGCCGGCTGATGGATTTTCCGCTCGCATCTGATGTTAACGCTAACGTTAACACATTACCTCGCACTTCACTCTTACTCGTACGTTTACGATTTTCCACTTTATTGTCGCTTTGTTTCCAGGATTATCGTTTGCCAGCATTTTCCTACATCTTCCGAGGCTCTTGTCCTTTTGCGTTTGCTTTTGTTTCTCTGCTCCTTTTGTTGTGTTTCACTTGGTTTGGTTTTATCTCCGTTGTTGTTTTTATTTGTTCTCCAGAGCAATTTTCGCAGCCAATCCAATCAGTCGTTATTCTTGATTTCACTCGCTCCCCAGCACACACACTCAATGTAATAGCATCATCACCATACACGAGTATGTGTGATGGTAACCCCCCCTACTACATTCACCCGCACCGACACGGTCCTGGCTTTCGGTGGGTGTATGGAAATTTTTTTTTATTTCTTCTTTTTGGCACTTGATTTGAAAAATAATGCTTTTATATCCCCACTGCTGCCATTAGCACATTTCTTGTTAAGACATTTCGTCGCTTGGCTGCTGATGGTGGGCCACTGTTCTACTCTAAGGTCCTGTGCATGTGTGTGTGTGTGTGTGTGTGCAGTCGCCTTTACTCAAACGTAATGAGAATTGGTGGCAGACTCTTGTTTATTTGAGTCCTGCTTCGATTTTCCTTTGGCTTTTCTGCTCACTGACTTCTTTTTATTTTATTTTCATTTTTCTGGGTTGAAAAATTCCACACCGAATTAAACAGAGCGTTCTCCTTTATCCCAGCAAATCAATTTAGCGTGCACACTTAGCGGGTGTGGCGTTCAGTGGAGCAAAACACACTTTTAAATTGCTGGGATTTCTGATAATTGTCCGTGAACATTTCTGCATAATTTAATAAAAATGTATTCACATTTTTTCCCCTCCTAACTTGCAAGTTTTCAAGGGAGTAGACTCGTCCAAAAGTGACTCCAATTCCGACGACTTCAAAGCCGCAATAAATGAGTTATGTCCAACGATTCGGGACATTGTCTCCTTACAATAGAACTGCATTTCCCTGTGATTTGCATGGTAGGGTTCAGCATGAGCATTTGTAATCAGAGGGTTTTTAACCCCCACTCTGAGGAATGTTGTCTGGCCTTCATCAGGACAATGGAAGGTTTTTGATGCTGCTCTTAATCAATATTAAACTAGAACACATACTTTAAAGTAGAAGGACGCGAACGATGTGGCTAACGCATTCCCATTGGAAATTGTGGGTGGTGTTTGAACATTGCAACATTGAATTGAATTGAAAGTTCATCTTCCTAAAACTCATTCCTATAAATAAATGTTGTTCTATTCCACACACTCCTCACAATAATTGTTACCACCACGCCCTTGCTTATGCAAGCAGCTTTTGCTCAGCATTCTCCAGTTCCACTCGCTCTATTTTCCGGCTGGATTCCTCCGCGTCTATCAGTCAATAGCTCTCTAATTGTTTCCTAACGATTCAATCCATTGAAGAGCCCCTGTCACCGAGCATATTCCGACCGCAGGCCCTTACTGAAGGCTTCTCTCGTACCACTTTCGGGTTTAGATAAGCGTGCGTTGCTCTTCCACCTCCACCTCAGGTGCCCCGCCGCACGCCGCACCCACCCCCAACGTTCTTATCGTATTTAACGCATAACCAAACGGATTGCAGAAAGTTTCCTTTTGCGCCTAAAACCTTTTCAACTCTAAACAGCTTCCTCGACTACGCCCGAGTAGGCCTTTCGAGAAATTGGAGCAGCAGCGCCAACTGCACTTGGTTGTGCTCCCCTTTACACACCTTTAAGGCACATTCGCTAATTATGGCACTTTTTCGCTTTTCCTATTCGCATTTTTCTTCTGCCAACTTGCGAGGAAGTTAACAAAGTTGCCAGTAATAATGAGTTTCAATTGCAGAACGCACGCTTTACAATTGCAATTTTCCTCGAAAATGAAGTTAATTAAAGACATCAGGCGAGAGCGGCGGTGTGTGTGTGTGTGTGTGTGTGTGGGGGGGGGGAGCGAGACGTCCATACAAAAGCATGCAGAACGCAGCCGGGTAGTGGAAGGGAGCCCAAACCCAAGTGCAAAACTTTCTTTGTACGAGTACTTCGTTTGCCATAAAAATTGCTGTCTGCCCTTAGGCGCACTCTACCACCACTTCTACTTCTACTGCTACTTTCGTTTCCTCTCCGCTCCTTTCCTCTGCTGTCTTGTCCTTTTTTGAAATATTTTTATACATTTTGTTGCTGTTGTTTCGCTACACACGCTCATAATGTTTATAGCGCACCATAAATTCTTAATAAGAATTTGTTTTTTATTTCCAGCAACCAACCGCCCCTTGTCCACTTGCCAACTGGCCAGCTCGCCCCCCCTGCCAACCTTGCCCGCCCGTTTTTGTGTAATTATAGCTCATGGGTGTTTTGGGCGTCTTGCGCTGATAACAAGTGAAACTATTTGCACTTCGGCGTGCATTGTTTGCAGTTGTTGGTGTGAATTTGTACGGACTTTCAGTAGCAGGAAGTGGAGACGTAATCGGAGTGTGGTGCTGCTCCTTGCACACAACAACTGAAGCTCTTTTTTATGGCCAACGTTTCCTTTTCCCTTTAATGGTGATGGTGTGCGGTTGGCAATGGTAGGAGTGCTGGGCGGCCAAGAGGGGGAGCACACAATGGGCGTAGTGCAGTTGCCCCCCTTTGCCAGTGCGCGAACGATACTCGTAGTCCTTGAAGGTGGGTGGGGGCCATAGCTCGTTCGTTCACTATCTACCCGGCTATTAACGTCTTTTCAGACTACTGTGAAGTGAACCTGCAAGTGAACTCGCATGTATCCCTATATTTGGGCATGGCCATAGATGTGCGGTCGAGAAATTAACATTAGTGAAACGCGTTCAGCAATATGAGTAAATTCTAAATGGACTACACAAGTTCCGCTCTGCAGCGCCTCAATAGCAACTGAAACCCTCGTCATCGTGCCTGAGGAGTCAATCAATTCCCTGCTGGCTACGAGTATCTGATTGTATTTCTAATTTAGTGGATATATGCAGCAACCCGCCCAAGGATCGTTTGCCGCCCACAGAGCACTCGTCCATAGTTCTCACACAAAAGCAACCACCCCATTATTAGTGATAATTTTATAAACCTTTCACAAAGGAAAGTAAAAATGAAAATGAAAAGGAAAAAGAAGCAAACTTAAATGCCTCATTTATCAAAAATCTCAGCGGACACTTTCAGCGATTTCAAGAACACACTCCAGCAGCGGAATCACTTACAAACGAGAAAAAACCCCATACAAAAAAACACCGAAAAAACCAGCATTACAAAACGGAGAAAATATCCTTTTTACAATAATTCCCAAAAGAAAATTCATTTATCGATTGCTGGCAAACGCCAGCCACGAGCAACGAAGGCAGTCGCTGAGGTGGTGGTGGCGTGGCTGTGCATGCGAATGTATACTGTAGCGCCCCCAACCCTCACCAGCTCGGCCCCACTGTTCGAGTCGATAATGATATCCACCGTGAATTGCCTGGCATTGCCCCGAGCTCATTTATGGTGGCATTGCTGGAGAAAACGGCACCAGCATTTTGTACAATTGCCGCGCTGTGGAGCGGAGGTGTGCCGCAACTCGCACCTCCTAGCACCGTATTCAAATGATAGGTGCCTACCCGTGGATATCACCCACTGCCACCGCCGTGATTGCACTGGCACTGCCAGCGCCAGCGCCAGCCCGCCTTCCAGCCAGTCAACCAAATGGCTCGAATGTGTACGCCAAGGAGCCCAGGGACATGCAGGTCGCTTGCGGTGCCATGCCGGGTTCATGTTGCTGCTCTTGTTGCTGTTACTGTTGCCGTTCTTCTTGGTGTTGGTGTTGTTGTTGTTGTTGTTGTTGTTGTTGTTGTTGTTGTTGTTGCTGTTGGTGTAGTTGGTAATTGACGTTTTATACGAGTACTTATTTCTTCATGCTCCTTTCATTTTTTGCTTTCCTCTTTTTTGTGTTTCTGATAACTTTCTACTTGAGCCACAATTTTGATAGAAGTGCAATGTTGACTCTCAGAGAATGGTTGTGTTTGATTTCCCCCCTCTCTCTCTGTATGTTAGTCCCACTCCACCCCCTAGTCGGTGTGCCTTTATCGGTGCCTTGGCTACTTTCTTAGATTTCGCCCTGCTGTTGGCGCTGTGGCACTGAAGTGGGCAGCGCGAAGTTTGCTTATAAAGTCGTGCTTGGCCCTTCTCCCGTTCCCCGGGGGAACTCACTTGTATCAAATGAGACATTTCGGAATTTACGGCAATTGATGGTGCGTTTCTGTTGGGCTTTGCTACAATTTCAATCATTCATGGTTTCTAAAGAGCCACAAATAAGGCAAAAAACAGAACTTGACTTTTCACAGACCAATTCATTCCAGTTTCCCTTCTTCCTTTCTCCCCTGCACTCAGTCTACTGCAATCGTCCCAGGCTCTATTTGCACATAATTATACGCAACAAAGGCGTGGCCATTCACCACTTCGAACGTACACGAGGGAATAAATCTGATTTATATGCAATCCCGGGGCTTTGATTTGTCAACTCATTCCCTGCCATCATGAACAGAGCCCTATTCCACCAACCACACTCTTTCGCGGAGCACACGCAAGTATAATTTGAATTATATTGACTTGGAAATTGGTGTCTTTCAGCTGCTTATTTGAAAAGTGTGATGTGAGTGGTGAAGAGGCTTCAGCGTCCCCGTCTTCCCTCTCCAGTCGAGTAGCAGCTCCGTGCAATGCTGTTGCTCGCACAATATTTTAATCAATTTTTCATATTTTATTGAAGGGGGCTGTGGCATATGGCAAGGATGCTGTGCATCGCTACACTGGTGCTGCCACTCGTCTGGGGAGTACCGGTGGTGAGTGCGCTCTCTGTTCTTCCGCTGCTATTCGCGTCGAGGCAGTGGATTATTGCCAATAAAGATGGTGTTGATGGTGCCTGCAAGTGCCATTTTTTGTCTGTTCTATATCCTTGGCAACTGTCAATCCAGTTATAGTTTGTCCCAGCGACTCGTACATCGCTTCATTGCGTCTGAGTGCAGTTTTGTGCGCAGCACATTGAAATTTAGTTGACGTTTTGCAATTTATGCTAACATGAAAGCAGCGCTCGTTTTGAAAATTTTCTTCAATTTAACTTCTTGACAGCTCACCCACTCACCCACTCACCCACTCAGCCACTCGATCTGATTGCAACTGAAGGCATGCATATCATTTTAACAGGCCATAAAACAAATAATACAAAGTCTGAGCAGGAAAACTTTGATAGACGTTAACGATATCATACATGAACGTGATTTAGTTGGAAATTCAAGTGTGCGAGGCACGTAGAAAGGATGCGCGCTGCGCACACGACAGCAGGGTGTGCACTTAACGTGCCCTGCACTACACCTCGGTACGTGTGAAACGCTCCGAAAGCGTCTTATGTCGCCTGCTTCAGCCTCAAGAGGGGATAATATGCACGAGTTCTGTGCAGTCGCTTAAGCTGCCGGCAGCAAATAAACAAACAAGCAGAATATGTTTATATACACTTGCATATGAACTTCTCGTGCTCGTCAATATGTCAATAGCCAACTACCAGGAGCCATTACCCATCACTCAACGACACCCCACACACCTCCGACCTCTGGCAGCCATATCACTGCCACCTGGCATTGCGTACATGTCGTCTTATTGACATCAGGGAGCGCGAGCGAGCATTTAAATTGCTTTGGATCATGAGCGCTCAAGTATGTCGCTTCGAATGGCATCGTTTGTGCGCTCCGTTGCGGCACCACGCCATACAGGGCACTGTGGAGGCGACTTACATCACAAATAAAAATGGAGGAGAGCGTTTAATTCGTTTGCATCGCCAGTGGTATGAACTGTTTGGGCGCTCTGTGCTTGGTTTGATTTGGTTTGACTGCTCCAATTCGATTCCCAGTGGAACCAATTGAACCATGGTCAGCTGCACTCTAATTGCCACTTAATTGACTGCTAATTGCACTGATCAATGCTCTTTTCAATTTTGTATTGTAGTTTCCATTTCGTAGCGTTGGGCTCCATGATGATTTTTGCCCACTGCTGGGGTAGTGAATTGTCAGCGGTTGTCAGCCGTGAGCAGCTTCCGCACGGACGCTTGGCTGGTACTTTCCGCTGCTCTCATGTCTGGTGTGTGCGGTGCAATACTCTCCATGACAGGTCATGTGCAGTGTCAGGTGGTTGGTTCACTTACATATTCATACAAAAGCTCTGCGATGACTGGTCAAGTGGCTTGTCAGCTGCGGACAATTTAACCGACACATGCTCGTATCCTGCGCCAAGGCAACTTTATTTTATACTTTCAATGAAATCTCCCACTGACTTTCCAGTTCTGAGGCTTCCCACTGATATGTGTTGAAGGTCGATTTCCAATTACCTCATTGGCTGAAGTGATTTTCCCCAAGAGGTAATCCTACGTCAATGCTACTGATGACATGTCAGTATGGCTCTTTGTGGTTGTTGCTGTTCTCAGACACCACGTCATCAAATCGCATAAAATCACCAAACAAATTACTGCTTCGATGTTGGGGCTATGGAAAAGGCTCTAAACGGCAAGGGAGGCCTGTGTGCCTGGTGTAGCTCAGCGTTTCTAATGTGGAGACGGCGTATTTTCCAACAATTGTTTACAGTGTAAATGTGGACTGTACTCTTTCCCGTAAGTGAAAGCATACGTGAATTCTGCACGCCTCCTTGCAGTCCGCAAGCCTAGTTTGTCAAGTCAGCCTGCTGTGGCTGAGACTGCCACTGTATGGGTTATATCTGTATTTCTATGTACTCGTATATGTATGTATATGTGTGTGAGTGTCGTGTCTGCCAATATGCTTCACTTGGCACACACAGACACACACACACACACGTGCACTCACTACATCGTTAAAAATGTCAATACATTGTCATAAATCATTTTGTTCGAAAATAAAGGGGCGTTGCTGGAGGAGAAGGAGGAGGCGGAGGAGGCGGAGGTGGAGATGGAGGGTTTAAATATGTCGTGTACATGTTGACAAAGAAAATCAAGACATGCTCCAATTTTCTAAATTCACATGAAAGAGTCACTGTACCGATGTGTGGGCGGTGGGTGGGCGGTTGGATGTATGCTTACCTTTTGCTCCGCTCTTGGCCCTCCTCCACGCAGTGCATCCATTTTGTACTTCACAATATCCGGCACCGCTTGCAAGCGACAAGGTAAAGAGATTTGTTCAGGTTTTTGTCTGTTGGTTTTTGCTTTTTATTGTTTTTCTGTTGTTCTTTGCTCATGAATCAATTGTAACAAGATGACACTACAGAAACGCCTGATGCATGCACACGGAGGCAGCACGGGAAGTTCGCTCTGCAGTGGCAACACAGCCTCTATCACAGCCGCCTTAAATTTGTGTATTTAAAGTTGAATATAGCAATACATCGCTGATATATCGAAGAATGGTCACGAATCACTCATCTCCCTCTCTGCACACATCTCTATCACACATTAATGCTATAGTTCTATCTCTCTCTCTCTCTCTCTCTCTCTCTCTCTCTCTGTATCTCTCTTTCTCCCCCCTTTCTTCCGTCTCCATTTATGTCAATTTCTATCCCTCTTCATCTCAATCAGAGAACACAGAGAAAGGAAAGTCTTTTTCGCTGCCAGCGTCCGGACAAACCACGATTTTGAGTGGATTCGCCACGATTCTGAGTGGATTCGCCGCGATTCTGAGTGGATTCACCACAACTTCGAGTGGATTCACCGCAATTCTGAGTGGATTCACCACAACTTCAAGTGGATTCACCGCGATTCTGAGTGGATTCACCACAACTTCGAGTGGATTTACCACGATTCTGAGTGGATTCACCACGATCTTGAGTGGATTCATCACGATTTCGAGTGGATTCATCACGATTTTGAGTGGATTCACCACGATCTTGAGTGGATTCATCACGATTTCGAGTGGATTCATCACGATTTTGAGTGGATTCGACACGATTTTGAGTGGATTCACCATGATCTTGAGTGGATTCACCATGATCTTGAGTGGATTCACCACGATTCTGAGTGGATTCATGTACAAGGTCCGTCTGCTTTATTTCGCTGCTTTGCCGTTTGACGTTTAAGTTTCATTTCTCTGTGTTCTCTGATCTCAATCTTTCATTCCTTTTCATATCCATGTCATCTTTCTCTGCCTCTCTCTCCGCCTCCGTCGCTTTCTCTCGCTCTCTTTGCGTCTCTCGTTTTTCTCTCTATTTCAATTTGCGTATCTTCTTCCTCTACCTATGTCTCTTATCTCCCTCTCTCTCTATATGTCTATTTTAACTATCAAGGGTGATCTCCATCTCCATTGTCTTTAATTTATCTCTTCTTTTTCTCTCATACCGTGTCTTTCCCTGTCTACCCCTCTCTCCACTTCTCGCTACCCTCTTTCACCCTCTTTCTCGGTCTGTCTACCACTCTTTCACGATCTCCTCCTGTATCTCACTCTCTCTCTATCTTTGCCTCTGTCCTCCTCACTCCTTATCTTTCTCTTTCTTTCTCGCTCCTTTTCCTCTCCTTTTTTTTCTCTTTATTTCTCGTTTTATTTCTCTGTCTGTCGCCCTCTCCCTCGGTATTTTTTTCTTCGCCTCATTCTCCTTACCTGTCCACAATCTCTTTCCATCTCTCCTTACCTCTCCCCAATATCTCTTTCTTTATCTCTCCCAATATCTTTCTCTCTCTTTATCACTCCCAATATCTCTCTCTCTCTCTCTCTCCTTACCTCTCCCCAATTTCTCTCTGTCTTCCTTTCTCCTTATCTTTCTCTTTATTTCTCTCTCTATCTCTTTGTATTTTTCTCTTCACTTCTTTCTCTCTCTCCTCACCTCTCCCTAATCTTTCTATATTTTCCTGTCTCTCTCTTTACCTGTCTCCAATCTATCAGAATTTTTCTCTTTACCTGTTTATCTCTCTTCTTTATTTGCCACTCCTAAATTTCTCTCTGTCTGTTTTCTTCTCCCTCTCTGTCTATTTTCCTCTCTCTTTATATTTCTCTCCCTCTCTCTCTCTCGCCATCCCTTAGTATCTTGCTCTTCACCTCTTTCTCTCTCTCCTTACCTCCACAGTATCTCTGAATTTTCCTCTTCAGCTCTTTCTCCCTCTCCTTACCTCTCCACAATCTCTCTGAATTTTCCTCTTCACCTCTTTCTCTCTATCCTTACTTCTCCCCAATCTCTCTCTGTATTCCTTTCTCCTTATCTTTCTCTTTATTTCTCTCTCTCTATCTCTTTGTATTTTTCTCTTCACCTCTTTCTCTCTCTCCTTATCTTTCCCCAATCTTTCTATATTTTTCTCCTCACCTCCTTCTCTCTCTTCTTTATTTTCCACTTCTCAATATCTCTCTCTGTCTGTTTTCTTCTCTCCCTCTGTCTATTTTCTTCTCTCTCTCTCTGTCTATTTTCTTCTCTATTTCTTTTCTTTTTTTTTCTCTCTCCATCTCTTTGTATTTCTCTCTTCACCTGTTTATCTCTCTTCTTTATTTGCCTCTCCTCAATATCTCTCTCTGTCTGTTTTCTTCTCTCTCTCTCTGTCTATTTTCCTCTCTCCTTATATTTATTTTTATTTCTCTCCCTCTCACTCTCGCCATCTCTTTGTATCTTTCTCTTCACCTCTTTCTCCCTCTTCTTACCTATTCCCAGTCTCTGTGTATTTTTCTATACACGTCTTTCTCTCTCCTTACCTCTCCGCAATCTCTCTCTCTCTCTCTCCCAAGTCCCCTCTACCTCTGTCTCTTTTTCTTTCTCTCTTTCACCCTCTTTCCTTTCGGTGCTTCTATCCTTCGTGCCTTGCAATCTTGAACTCTTTGTTGTATTAAAAGGAAACGAGGATATTCGTGAAAAAGTGAACTCAACTGAAGATAGTACACGGCAAATAAGAGAGTAATTAGCAAATTATTGAGATAAGTCCTTTGACCTCAACACGTCCGAAAGGAACCCATTCCGAGATCTTTTGAAGGAATTACCTTATCAATTCGCAAATCCCAGCCATAAAAAGCGGTTATAAGAAAAGTCCTGGAATTGAATTAAATTACACAAATTTTTTATTTGCAAGAATCCACTCCCATTTCTTTGTAAATGCACACACAAGCGGAAGTTTTGAACACATTTCAGATGCAAAAGAGCAACACCAACTGACAGCTGTCATATTATTATGTATCGCGCAGAAATGTTCCCTTCAACTTCGAACAAAAACATTACGCAAGAAGGATTCCCGCACAATAGCACACACAATGCGAACACTGAAAAGGAAACCAGAAACAGCAGCAGAAACCGAAGCTAAAAATGCTCCTTTATGGCTGAGAAATTGTGGGGAAAGCATTTCGAATGCCCGAAGACACACAGGACGCCGCACACAATGCAATTGCGTCTAACTGTGAAACTATTTGCAAATTTCGAAATGACGCACCACAACAGAACACAACGCAACGCAACGGAGCAGAGCAGAGCAAAGAGTCGAGTCGAGTCGAGTCGAGTCGAGTCGGTGGATGTGTGGTTGGTGGCTGTGACGGTATCATCAGCGATGGTGCGTCAAGTGAATTATGTGTGCGCGGGTTACAAAGAGTGAGCGTCATGGTATTTGCGGCCAGAGCAAGAACTCTTGTTTTACTTCCAGCTGTTTTGAGGCGAACTATTCCGCTGCCGCCAGGGCAGATTCTCCAGAAGCCTACCAAGAGTAAGTAAGAACGAAAAAGTAACGGCTCCAAACAGGGTCTACGAGTAAAATACAGTCGTCGAGTCACCTCTGTCGAGCTTACTTCCAATATCTTACTCCCATACTCCCTGTTAATTTTTCTATTTATTACACAAGTTGCTCACATTTTTCATAATTTCTCTCTATCTCTCTCTTTCTCTATATCTCTCTCTTTCTCTATATCTATCTCTCTTTCTCTATATCTCTCTCTTTCTCTATATCTTTCTCTGTCTCTCTCGCTCTATCTCTCTGGGAATACACTTTTGGAAACTTGTCAAATAAAACAAAAATTAAATGAAATTTTCATATTCAATTTTTAATTTTCCCCCCGAAGAGGACCGAGGCAACCCAAAATTTGTTCCAAAATATATCGTGATTCGAGTAGCACTTGGGTGCTCTCTATTCGTTGCTGGCATTTTTCGACACGGTTATTGCTCTCAGACCGGCCACAATCAGATCCAATTCCCCCTTCTGCTCAGCGTCGTTGTCCACCGGGTGTCTGTAGAGTTTCGATTGCTGTTGGCACAGACGTTCCTTTTCTTTGAGCAGCTCCTTGTAGCTCTTCCTGCAGGCAGCCTTCAATCTCAGCACGCGTTCCCTTAGTCGGCGACGCCCGGCCAGCTGCAATCGCTTCTTGCGATTGTCGCGATGAGCACGCAACACGCGTCTTTGCTTCGTGGACTTCTTCGGAAACGAGTGAGCGCATTTCAGACAAACCGCACGTAGACGCGTCGGCCTCGTCAAGTACCAACTGCCTCGAGGAGCTTTCCTCATTTTGAATTCGCGACAGATGCCGAGAAGAGGGATACATCTGGAGCGCCTATGTAGACGCATCAGGGCCCATGTGCGGATCATCCTGGACAACTTCGCCTCTACAGCGGAAAGTGGGGGCTTCGCAACCTTCATGCTGACTGGGAGGACTAGTTGCACAACTTGAACGGGTTTCTCTTCCTGAGTGCTGTTTGATTTCATTCGAAAATATGTTTCTCTATTCTTCGTTCGCTTGCCTCGACGATGAATTTTTATATGACAATATTTTCAGTAATTTTCAGACGGGGAGCACAAATCGCCGTGTACTCGATTCATTTAAGTGTACTCGTAAAGTAGAATTGCGGCAAGTGGGTGCTGTGTCAGTGGGAAGTGTTTGGCAGACAAACTCCCTTCATCCTTGAGCCCAGCCAGCAGTGGTCCGTGGGGCTACGAGCACCTCCGCCGTGTCTCAGTGATAATTACACGTGTTCATTTGTCTCGTTAACAGTTCCATTTAACAAGGGTAGCAGCATCGCCACCACAACTAACAACAACAACAACAACAACAACCAGAACAACATCCACCACGAAAGGTGCTCGACTCATAACGGCCACTTGAATGTAATCCACTGCGCCAAGTGGCAAGCGCCACTTTCGCAGCTCGTGGGCGGAAAACACCCGCAAACAAAATGCCAACAATTGGCAATTAAAATGGGTTTCGCGCCCGCAAACACACACGCGCACTCACACACACACACACACAGCCCTAATAGGCGCCGCACATGAACTTCCTCCAGACACGCACACGGCCGTCTGCGCGTACCCCCGCTTCAGAACATTGGCGCGGCTAAGACGTGCGACTAAGCGGCTCTAAGCCAATTATGTTCTAATTGAATTTCGCTGCCGTTAGTGGGGCAACAGGGTCGCGATTTGCTTTGCACCACCGCTGTTCTTGTTGCGCCTCAGCGTGCATTGCCGCATGTCTACGGCCAATGTCCGTGGCACTCTTCTCAACTTCGAATCTGCCCAAGTTGCCACCGGACCCATGAACTGTTAGAAGGGTTGATTCCTCTTCCACACGATCTGATCAAATCTTCTGCCAGATCTGTTCGTACTTCTTCTTTCTTTCCTTTCTTCCTGCCTGTCTGTTTGTTTTTCGTCTCCCTTCATTATGCTTTCAAGACTTGCTTCTGGCTCTAAATGCGGGTTTGGTTCGCTGGAACCGCTGGCGAATATTTCGTCCTTACTTCTCCTTACGTTCTCACATCTTCTCTGATAGTAACTACACCTATTGTAGGAGTTCCTGAATCTGGCCGCTGTGGTTGCAACAGTATCTTAATAGAAACCACGGTGTCCTCCTATTCCATCTTGGAGTCTCATTGGTAGTAGTGCATCGAACATCTCTCTTGTGTGCAGCAGTCTTCTTGCTCTCTGGGACTGTTCTGGACCTCCTTCTACTTGACTCCAGTTCAGTGTTGCTATTGCTTTGGAATCCGTTTTGGGCAATCATATGAAATCCCTGTGATGCTGTGATTGGATCTGAACGTTGTTTAAAGCAATTTTCTTCTCTGGGTCTGTTCTGGAACTCCCTCATTGTTACTAGTTTAGTGCCCCAGGGACAAGTCGGGGCTGGGTCTGTTCTGGAACTCCCTCATTGTTACTAGTTTAGTGCCCCAGGGACAAGTCGGGTTTGCAGTGCACACCTCCGCAGGTGGATCTCCGGAATATTGGATTGGCTGACCTGCTTGTGCCCTTGTCCTCTCTTCCTTCAGCTGAGTAGTGCCACTGCTCTGACGAATATACGCGGCTGAGAAACTATTTTCGGAAACTTAGCCCAGAGGTGGTGGTGGACGCCAAAGGGGAGCACTGCTAAGCCAAATGAAATGCAAACATTTATTTGCATTTTCAATTTTCCTGTTTGCATTTTTATGAGTGTTGGCAAATTTGTTTGTTTGCTCCTTCGCCCACTCGCCTGTTCGCCCACTCATGCTCGTTTGTTCGTCAGCTCATCCGAGTAATCGCACCATAAATAATACAGAAGTAGAGATTCACATTTGTATGTTTTGTACTTGTGGGTTTGCGGATGGGTCTGCGCGCCCGCTCCACACTCCGCACACACCGTTGCGTCACGCATTCCCTTTGATAGTGCATTTGCCGTCATCATTTCGGTGCGCACGCATTGGCGACCGACCACACCACCAATTCATTCATGGAGTAATAACGTTCTTGCTCTGTTTTGATAGCGTCTGTCGCCTAATCCGCCGCTTATCTTCTTGGCAGTTCGATTAAGTTTAAATTACATTTCCCCATATTGGTGCGGAGAGGGACGGCATGGACAGTTTGTACAGAGGTCTTGAAAGGAAGGCAGTGCAGTCTCAATCTGGACTTCGTGATCCCCACTATCTGAGCTGTGCTGAGGAATACTGGCTTCGACGCTATGTTTCTGCTTCTCGGATCAAGCAGAGCTGCACTAGAATTGAAGTTGATCAGTGTTGCTAGTCCATGTTTTGATGTGGGTCTTTGCCCATGTTAATTTGGGACTATTTTTTGTCTGTATCCATATATTAAATTATGTCCTTCATCTTTGTATTTCCTTTATAAAGATCTTAAGAGGTGGAGCTCCGGGATGAACTTCATGCAACGCAACTTACACAATGTTTTCACAATTTCCAGAAAACATGAGGTCTACTGGCGGAGCTTCACTGGGCTCTCTTACAATTTCCCAGACTGTTGAAGATCTCGCTTACCCTCTTTTTAGCTAATATTTGTGTAGACAAACACTGTTAACGTAGGAGTATCCGTAGTTTAGACAAAGAACTTCTGAGCTAAGAGTGTATGAGCCACAAGAGAAGCAACGTGTGAGAATCCCACATACTTCTAAGACCCTACATAAAACAGAGCGACGGTTTAGTTGATCTTAGGTCATTGTTCGGATTGGACTTACCCAACCTTGTAAAGAGATCTCAGTAGTTATCTGAGGCACCATTCATCGTTCCTGGAATGATGCTGTGGCTGAACTCTTTTTGCAACTTGTGCAATCATTTCTGTTAAACCAGAGTATTGCCAGGTTATGCTGCGAGTGTCCGAGTGAAGCCGCTAGAGGCACTATAGAGGCACTATAGGGGCAGAGTCTTGCCAGGTTATGCTGCGAGTGTCCGAGTGAAGCTACTAGAGGGACTATAGAGGCAGAGTCTTGCCAGGTTATGCTGCGAGTGTCCGAGTGAAGCCGCTAGAGGCACTATAGATGCTCTATAGAGGCAGAGTCTTGCCTGGTTATGCTGCGAGTGTCCGAGTGAAGCCGCTAGAGGCACTATAGATGCTCTATAGAGGCAGAGTCTTGCCTGGTTATGCTGCGAGTGAAGCCGCTAGAGGCACTATAGAGGCAGAGTCTTGCCAGGTTATGCTGCTAGTGTCCGAGTGAAGCCGCTAGAGGCACTATAGAGGCACTATAGAGGCACTATAGAGGTACTATAGAGGCACTATAGAGGCACTATAGAAGCAGAGTCTTGCCAGGTTATGCTGCGAGTGTCCGAGTGAAGCCGCTAGAGGCACTATAGAGGCAGAGTCTTGCCAGGTTATGCTGCTAGTGTCCGAGTGAAGCCGCTAGAGGCACTATAGAGGCACTATAGAGGCACTATAGAGGTACTATAGAGGCACTATAGAGGCACTATAGAAGCAGAGTCTTGCCAGGTTATGCTGCGAGTGACCGAGTGAAGCCGCTAGAGGCACTATAGATGCTCTATAGAGGCAAAGTCTTGCCTGGTTATGCTGCGAGTGAAGCCGCTAGAGGCACTATAGAGGCAGAGTCTTGCCAGGTTATGCTTCGAGTGTCCGAGTGAAGCCGCTAGAGGCACTATAGAGGCACTATAGAGGCAGAGTCTTGCCAGGTTATGCTGCGAGTGTCCGAGTGCAGCCGCTAGAGGCACTATAGAGGCACTATAGGGGCAGAGTCTTGCCAGGTTATGCTGCGAGTGTCCGAGTGAAGCTACTAGAGGGACTATAGAGGCAGAGTCTTGCCAGGTTATGCTGCGAGTGTCCGAGTGAAGCCGCTAGAGGCACTATAGATGCTCTATAGAGGCAGAGTCTTGCCTGGTTATGCTGCGAGTGTCCGAGTGAAGCCGCTAGAGGCACTATAGATGCTCTATAGAGGCAGAGTCTTGCCTGGTTATGCTGCGAGTGAAGCCGCTAGAGGCACTATAGAGGCAGAGTCTTGCCAGGTTATGCTGCTAGTGTCCGAGTGAAGCCGCTAGAGGCACTATAGAGGCACTATAGAGGCACTATAGAGGTACTATAGAGGCACTATAGAGGCACTATAGAAGCAGAGTCTTGCCAGGTTATGCTGCGAGTGTCCGAGTGAAGCCGCTAGAGGCACTATAGAGGCAGAGTCTTGCCAGGTTATGCTGCTAGTGTCCGAGTGAAGCCGCTAGAGGCACTATAGAGGCACTATAGAGGCACTATAGAGTTACTATAGAGGCACTATAGAGGCACTATAGAAGCAGAGTCTTGCCAGGTTATGCTGCGAGTGTCCGAGTGAAGCCGCTAGAGGCACTATAGAGGCACTATAGGGGCAGAGTCTTGCCAGGTTATGCTGCGAGTGTCCGAGTGAAGCTACTAGAGGGACTATAGAGGCAGAGTCTTGCCAGGTTATGCTGCGAGTGTCCGAGTGAAGCCGCTAGAGGCACTATAGATGCTCTATAGAGGCAGAGTCTTGCCTGGTTATGCTGCGAGTGTCCGAGTGAAGCCGCTAGAGGCACTATAGATGCTCTATAGAGGCAGAGTCTTGCCTGGTTATGCTGCGAGTGAAGCCGCTAGAGGCACTATAGAGGCAGAGTCTTGCCAGGTTATGCTGCGAGCGTCCGAGTGAAGCCGCTAGAGGCACTATAGAGGCACTATAGAGGCACTATAGAGTCACTCTAGAGGCACTATAGAGGCAGAGTCTTGCCAGGTTATGCTGCGAGTGACCGAGTGAAGCCGCTAGAGGCACTATAGAGGCAGAGGGCGTGGCCAGGAATATTGCTGTGTCTAAGTAGATGCACGAGTATTCTATTTGAACTCTTTACAACGGGTTTGTTCTGGCCGCCAATTCTGTGGTACGCTCATATGGTGAACTTTCATGGAAGCTTGTGTTGAATTAATTGCTCCTTTTTGTGGTGTTGGCGTTTTTAATAATCCTGCTCCTTCTCTGTGTCCCTGTCTCCTGCACCAACATTGTATATTCACTTTAATAAAAATGTGAGTTGTCACACCTAATTAACTTGAACATCCAACTCGAGCTTCTTGAGCGCCTCCTCAGCAGTGAATAAGGGTATGAGTGTGAGTGTGTGGTTGGGGAGGGAGTAATGTGATAATTATATTCACAAAGTTGATGGCAATATTACAGAATTGCCGTTATAGGGTAATTAAGGTCAGATAATTACTTTTCGAATGGTGTGAGAGCTCCTCGGGTTGTGCAATTAAACGCGCACTTGCGAGGCTTCGGCGTTTGTCGGCGGGCAGCGGTGCCACGTTACAAGCCCCACTCGCGGCGGATAGCAGCGCCAACCTAAGCGCACAAGATATGCCAACAGCAACCGCAGACAACTTGAGAGATACAAACACGACTGGCAGATATTTTTGAACTGCTGCTGAAACAAACTGTGCAAAAAGTTTGCGACACACTCGAGTGCGATAAATTATTGCCAGCAGGTTGGCGGGGTTTGGCTTGCTTGGCTGCTCTGCTCTGCTCCGCTCCGGTTTGGTTTACTTCGGTTGGGTTCGGCGGGCAAAAACTAGCAGGATCATTAGTTTAATTAATTTCGGGTGTAGTTAGTTAAGTTGTCGACTAAAAAGGGCCCTACGGACCTGGTGGGCTGGGCTGGGCTGGTGGCAGAGCGCCCATTCAAGTAGTGAGCTTGAAACAAACCAGCAAAAAAGTCGCAGCAAATGACTTAATTGCTATCAGTGGTTTAAGGAAAGCATTCCAAGAATTCGCATTAGAAAAAGGACACACACAGAAAGAGAAAGAGAGAGAAAGAGAGAAGGGGAACTCTTCGCAGCATAATGAGGCAGGGTCGTTGGCAATACGAAAGTTTGTCGCCCGCGTAGATTTTGATCATTTCTTTTAATTTGCCGTACTCTGTTTTGAGCATTGTTAACCTTAATTGCCGCCTATCGCTCACCTTACATCTCAGATGATATCTCTTTAACCACAGCCGCATCCACATCCTCGTCACATTAGTTCGCTTTGTCCTGGCTTTGTCAAAGACCCTCTGGTAGCGCGTGGATGCCAATATTTGTTTCTGACAACGGCTTTAATTGAATTTTATTCTCGAACTGCCGAAGGAGCAAAAGGCACGCGAGTGGCGGCAGCTGCCAGTTTGACAGTAAATTAGTTTCACGTACTGCAGGCTGCATTTTTATTATTTCCACACTACGCGGAGCCTGAGAGCGCATTGATTGGTTGCTGCTCTGCCAGTTGTCGTGTTTATAAATTGCAAATCGAGTCTCAAGATCGACGTCCTTGCCGTGGCATGGAGCACACTTGCGGGCTCTGGCTTGCACAAAACATGGCCGGGTTGCAAATCGAACAAGAGAAGGGACGTAATTGAACGTGTCACAATAAGCAAATGCTGTATTGCGACGGCGTCCTTGGCCCCGAATCTGAAGTACAATATTCTATGCAAAGCCACACTCTGCTGCTTCTACTCATAGTTCAGATTAGCGAGAGCTCTCCACTAAAATTCCGCTGAGCAGTAGATGATGGAGCATTTATCAGGATCGCGTTACACCTTCTATCGTAACAAAGGGTACAGCACTACAGATCTCTCCGCTGTGTCCTTTGAGTCTTCCCCAGAAACTTACAGATATACTCCCAGCTCCCAGCGGCACTTAGACGGATTTATCTCTGTAACATGCCATAAACATGTGACACAAAGTCGAAAGGACAAAAAAGAACTGATAAATTGATCGATATTAGAGGGAACAAAAGTAAGGAATGTTTGTAGTCGCTCCTTAAATAATCAGATCAAATTTCAATTAATATAGAAATAATCTTAAAGGAAGTATCGTACGGAAAGTGGGCGTATTTGTGTTGAATTTTTCACCGGATTCATCTCTCCTCCTACTTGATCACCAAATTCGCCTTTACATAAAATTTCATACAAAAGCTCGTTCGTTCCTTGAGACACGCTCCTGTGAAGCAGGTAGGCGTGTGGAAAGGGATTGTGTTGGTAGAAAGTTGTTCACCAAACTACTCACGGCCTATCTGAAGTTGACATATGAGGATGTACGGGTCGTGAATAAGTTCATTCATAAACTGAGCAATACTCATGTGGCAGAGACGTTCACGGTCTCCCAAGTAGCTGAATTATCCTTAATTGGTGGACCATGAAATAGGCAAGACATCAATTAGGTTCACACCACACGACATAGTTGGGGAGATGTGGCTAACACGACTCATTCTGCTTCCTCCGCCACGCTTATGAACCTACCATGCCCAGCGAAGGATTCGTAGGTGCCACTGAGTGGACTTTCCACGGAATTCCCGACGTACTTAAGTGAACCCATCAGTCAATGGGCGGTCAGTTCGTTCAGGAGAACTTCAACCACCTTGCTCCGCACGGGTTTAAGCATCATTGCCTGCGACGTGTCCCCAGATGCCGGTGGCATCATGTCCACCGCAGTAAGTCCACTTGCAAGTGGCTTCTCTTTATGGTGGTTCCTTGGGGCCACCCTGCACCTTGCTCGACATAACAAGGAGAATTTCATTAGGTGCCCGCCGCCCACCTCCCACCGGAATCCCCTAAACAGGACAACACAATAATTGAATGCGCAATGGACTCGTACTCAGTTAGTGGGAGCGCTTGCAGGAGGGCAACGCGTATTGCCATTTCGGTTCCTGGCACGCCGTTTGCTGCGCTCCCCTCCCCACGTTGGTGTTCTTTTTGGGCTGTTCCGTTGGCTGTGGGGAAACAAAGCCGGTCAAAGGCGAATGGTGTTGAATTTCGTCGTTCTATTCAAATTGTGGATTCGCATTTTGTTGTTGTTAATTTTTTGTTGTTCATCCTTCCTTCAATTTTATTATGCATTTCTGTTTGGTTTGGCTTTGGTTGTGTTTTCTTTTTGTATTTGTTGTTCTTTTGTTTGGTTCTTTTGGTTTTTGTTTTTGCTTTTGGTGCTTTTTTCCATTTTTGTTTGTGGCTTTCGGTGAGCGTTCATCACACAATAGCCAAAGGCCAGCACGAAGACGGAGGAATTCAAATTGAATTTTACCCTTAACCACTACTTCCGTTTCCTATTCTTTTTCTTCTTCTTCTTCTGGTTGTTGTTGTTGTTGTTGCCATGGTTGTTAGTGCTGTTATTGTGCTCGTTCTTGTTAGTGCTTTCATTGCTCGTTTGTGCTCTGTCTGGGTGGCATGCTATTAGCTTCCAGCGTAGCGTGCTATTCGGTCCGTTGGTGGAGTTGTTCGGGCTGGCTGCGGTGGTTGGGGTGGGTCTGGTTTGGTGCGCTGCGCTGCGGTGCGGTGGTGTCGTTGGTTGGCTCGTGGACGGCTGGCAAGGCATGGTGTAAGTGCTTTTTGCATTATTATTATCCTTGCTTCTTGCGCCGAAATATTTTATAAATTAGAATATCTTTGCAAGCATCTCGGCATGCATGAGTTACGCCCGTGGGGCAAGTTTTATTTCTTCGAGAGTTCAACTCGTGTGCAGAATATGAAAATTCATTCTCATTGTGTATGTGTGGGTTCGTATTACTGATGAGTGTGTGTATGTGTTTGTTTGTTTGTGTGTGTTACTGTGTGTGTGTGTGTGTGTGTGTGTTAGTGTGTTTGTGTAGGTATGTGTGACTTGACCGCACTGAAAGTGTTGGCATGCAATATTTTTTCGCACATCTCCAGCACCTTCAGCAGTGTTGTCTCCACTATTTTTGCCTCCTCTGCTCGGGCTTCTTCAGCTCCTGCCACTCCTCATTCTGTCACATGTTTTTGCCTATTATTTGGCGTTGGACTTTCACGCTATGTGATTTTTGCCATTTCACTTAAATTTGCGAAATTTTTCACTTTTTTCATATTTTGTGTTCTTTTCTCTCTTTTTGTGTTCTTTTTTTAGTTGTCAGCGCAAATTTTCTTTCTTTAGTTCAGTTCGGATAAATTCTGGGTATGGTTCCTGTTCCTGGCTGCTTTGGTGGTCACCTTTTTCTCTCTTTTTTTATTCTATAATGTCCTGCACACAAATCTAACCTCGTTTTGTGTGATTATCAGCAAACTTCTTAGTTCGAACATCCTTGTAAAACTTTCGCAAGAAATGTCTCCACTTCCATGAGCTTGACCCAGGAATTACTGGAGGTCTCATTGCTCCACCAGCATTGAGTGCATTGCTCTCCTGATTTCTAGAATATCACCGACGTATTCCATAAGTTATAGTTCCAAAAAATTGCTGGTATCCGTTCTTGAACCACTTCCAATGTCGCCTGTGGCCGGTTCTCCCTGGAATTGGGGTATTTTGTATTTGAACTCTATAAGGAATTAAGCAAGCAGCGAACCTTTGCCGTAGTTCAGCGTCTCTTCATCAAGTTTTCGGTATTTAGTCTGCTTTTGCCTTTATTATTGGAAATTCCTTTTGTGTCCTTTCTTCTAAGCAAAGTAAATGTAATTTTGCTGGGTCCACGGGCTTTTCTCTCAATTTGGAGTGAGTTGAGTTTGGTTGGGCTTGGATTGGTACCTCAAATGTCATCCAAAGTTGCAATTAATCTCAATGCTATTCGGCTGTTGTGTTCCTTTATTACCTCCACTCGCCATAAGCCAATTTAACTAATCATCATTAACAGGGCCCGTGGAGCGCTGATTAGGGCATTAGTCGGACTGGTTCACTGACTGACTGCCTGACTGCCTTTCAGCCACCCACCCGGTCATTCATGCTGCGACAGGATAACACGGCTACAAATTACCGCAAAGCTCATTAAGAGTTTTCAGCAAATGGCATGCGTCATTTATGCCAAACTAATTGATTCCATTTTAAAATGACGCTGCCAATAAAGACGAGAAAAATCGCCAAGTTGCTCATAAGAGCAAGGAAGCCAATCCCACGTATCCGCTTTTTCCCTTAATAGCATATCGTTCAGATCTGTCCTTTTTTCAAGGACTTCCATTTTGTGTTCAGCTCGCTTCTATTGACGTACATGACTGTGGTATTCGACTACGGCACATTTAAAGAGGACCCGCCCAATATTCTCCCTCTACGCGTGCCTGCCCCAACTCTCTTAATTAATTTATATTAGAAATCCTTAGAGTTAAAGAAACTGCCGCGTCGTCTAACGTAATTTTTCATTTCATCCTAAAAGTAGGCTTCGATTTTAACTAATGTGCTGTGAGGTTGCTGTGAAATCCGAGTTTCTTGCAGATTTTTATAAGACTGCTTTTGAGCAGCCTCACATCATGCAAAAGGCCGTTTTGACACTGTAACTCAACGAGTTACGAGAGAACTATATCAAAGGATATTATTACCCAGCTGACATGTGAGTTGTTCTTCGCCTTTTCTCATATGGTATGCACGAGTATGAAACCGCTCCGACTACCTTGCCCAGCACTAGGACTGCCGAGCACCACAGCCTTGGGCAGATTGAATTATCCGCTTGCAATTATTTTATATGAGGGTAATGATATACGTGAGCTGCTGCCCCTCCCCAAATTAAGTACCAATTCAGCACCGGAAAAAAGCAGTGAAATGCGCACGCTTTCGACGCTATTTGCTGCTATTGCTTCTATTCGTGGTGTTGTTGTTGTTGTTGTAGCCCATTTTATGTAAAGTTTACAAATTGCTCAGTCGATTTAATACGGGTAATTGAGGTGTGGGTGGAGTGGGTCGGCTGCGGACGGCTCCAGGCCTGCTGTAGAACAAATCCCAATGGGTGTAGCAATGGTGAGCAACCTCCGCTCGCTGTCCGCGTCCGCTCTTGGCCGCGGAACAGCTGCTGCGAACACTGGGACTCCCATTTATATAAAAGTGTGTTTATTACGTGATTCTATATATATATCCATATATACGTGTGGGTTTGTATATAGACATGTATGTATATATAAATATGTGTGTGTGTGTGTTTTCGTTAGCCAGTACATAAACATTTTAAAAATGCCTCCTGGCAAACATTTGGCTCTATTACGTGCTGAAGCAGCTCATGGCTGCCAGGGGGACTCGCGCTGGCAGCACGAACAGCAGCAGGAGGCGGCACTCAAATACTTTGCAAATTTCATTTTAAATTGGGGTTTTTCCTGTTGTTTTTGTTAATGTTCTTGTTGTTGCTGTTGCTGTTGCTGTTGCTGTTGTTGTTGTTGTTGTTGCGCTTTCTCTGCGGCGCGCATATTTCGCTTATTTTGTCGCTGTCGTTGCCGTCGCTGCTGGAATTTCAGTTTGTGAATTTCATTGTGCTGAGCTGCGCATGATGGCCGCCATTGTAGGCCAACGAGAAGCTGGCAAAAAACACACACTCTAAAACTACACAAATGCAAATGCATATTTTAGATAATAAATTTAAATGTTGCAAATAATGGAATATGCAAGTCGGCGCTTTTGCTGCAGCCTTCGCCATAGTCGGCCCGCCGCGCTGCGCTCAGCCACGCGACTCTCCAGCCCAGCCAGCCCAACCACCCCGAGTCGCACCAGTGAGCCATCGTAGCTGGCCTGGCCATGCCTCGCCTAGTCTGGCACATAATGAGCACTTTTTCCTCCTCTATATGCACTTTTTTGAATGATTTTTGTTGCTTTTCGCTGTTTGTTGTTGTTGTCGTTGTTGTTGTTGTTGTTGTTGCATTTTATCTTTGGGCGCACGTTCCGCACGTCACATAAAAATGCATGAGAATAATTTCAATTAATTTTGGCACAAACGCAATTTTGCATTTTAATGAATGCCGTTAATGAGTTTTAAATGGTTTAATAGCATTTCTGGTGCCTACCCCGTGTGTGTCTGGGTGTGTGTGTGTGTGTGTTGAACAGTTGAAGAGCATACATATTAGTGCATACGCACTCCAGTATGCGGAATAGCTACGACTGAACACAGAACACAACCCGTAAAATTTGTCCTAAGAGAATTATCGCTCGAACTCTCAAAGCTGGAAATTTAACAGTTGTCAATGACACGGAATCAGACAGAAAAATCGAAATAAACAAGCTTTGGAAGAAGTGGAAACTCCCAAAAGCGGAGTTTGAGGAACTCCCCCAGAACAAGAGGAATATGTCTGAAAGACAGAAATGAAGCATGTTCTGGAAAAAGCGCGGAAGTGAAAGAACACCCACAGCTAAAGAGGAATATGTCTGAAAGACAGAACTGAAACATGTTCTGGAAAAAGCGCGGAAGTGAAAGAACACCCACAGCTAATGAGGAATATGTCTGAAAGACAGAAATGAAGCATGTTCTGGAAAAAGCGCGGAAGTGAAAGAACACCCACAGCTAAAGAGGAATATGTCTGAAAGACAGAACTGAAACATGTTCTGGAAAAAGCTGAAGTGAAAGAACACCCACAGCAAAAGAGGAATATGTCTGAAAGACAGAAATGAAGCATGTTCTGGAAAAAGCGCGGAAGTGAAAGAACACCCACAGCAAAAGAGGAATATGTCTGAAAGACAGAACTGAAACATGTTCTGGAAGAAGCACGGAAGTGAAAGAACACCCACAGCAAAAGAGGCATATGTCTGAAAGACAGAAATGAAACATGTTCTGGAAGAAGCACGGAAGTGAAAGAACACCCACAGCAAAAGAGGAATATGTCTGAAAGACAGAACTGAAACATGTTCTGGAAGAAGCACGGAAGTGAAAGATCACCCACAGCTAAAGAGGAATATGTCTGAAAGACAGAAATGAAGCATGTTCTGGAAAAAGCGCGGAAGTGAAAGAACACCCACAGCAAAAGAGGAATATGTCTGAAAGACAGAAATGAAGCATGTTCTGGAAAAAGCGCGGAAGTGAAAGAACACCCACAGCAAAAGAGGAATATGCCTGAAAGACAGAACTGAAACATGTTCTGGAAAAAGCGCGGAAGTGAAAGAACACCCACAGCTAAAGAGGAATATGTCTGAAAGACAGAAATGAAGCATGTTCTGGAAAAAGCGCGGAAGTGAAAGAACACCCACAGCTAATGAGGAATATGTCTGAAAGACAGAAATGAAGCATGTTCTGGAAAAAGCGCGGAAGTGAAAGAACACCCACAGCTAAAGAGGAATATGTCTGAAAGACAGAACTGAAACATGTTCTGGAAAAAGCTGAAGTGAAAGAACACCCACAGCAAAAGAGGAATATGCCTGAAAGACAGAACTGAAACATCTTCTGGAAAAAGCGCGGAAGTGAAAGAACTCCCACAGTAACATGTCATGTTCTGAAAACTGAACAAGCTCCCAAGAAGAGAAACCAAACTATGCTCGAATTAAATAGAATAACTCTACACATACAAAGTTTTGAAATAACCGATCAATACTCTCTCAGCGAGAGTTGAAGTTACTCTCAGTGCAATAGAGTAAGTTCCAAAACGAGAAATGAAACAACTTCTAAACAGCAGATAAACTCCGCAAACCAAAATGAAACACTTCCCCATGAAGTCAACTCAGTCGCATAGAGGGAAATAAATGAACCACTGAAAACCGAACAAACTCCCAAAACGAGGAATGAAATTACTCCCAATGACTTAGAAAACTAGAGCAGAAAAAGAAAAGTGTTCAAATAACCAACCTATCATCTGAATCGATGGTTGAAAGTTCTCCCAATGAAAAAGACTGAATTGAAAAGAGGGAAATCAAACAAATTCTGAAAAGTGAACAAGCTCACAAAACGAGAAATGAACCTACCTCCAATTAAGTAAAGACATTCCCAAAAAGGGAAGTGAATAGATTCTAAAAAAGACCGATCTCACTCCCTAAGCGAGAATTGAAAGTACCTCAAATAAAATGAAATCAGTCCCAAAAGAAAAATAGAAAAAATTCTTAAAAACTGAAGAATTCCACAAATAAATGGTATAAGCAGCAGAACAAGAATCGCGTTGAATTTCTGAGTATCACACAAAGGATAAAGAGAAAAATGAAATAGTCCTGAAAACATGAAACAACTCCCAAAACAAGAACACTCCAAATGATTGTGGAGGAAAAAAACGGCTGAAGAACTGAGGAAAATTGCATCCACAGCATTACAGAACAAGTTTCAAAACGAGAAACGAAATATCTCTCCAGTGAAATGGCACTCAAATCAAAAACCAACCAGAGCTAAGAAATGAAAAGCTCCCAATATTTGAGGGCAACTTCATAGAAACTATGGATCAAATAACCAAGGATATTCCAACAAAAGTCACCAAACTTCAACTGCGTCAAAAGAAATGTGAGCGACCTTCACAGAAAAATGTCTATCAGAAACGGAAGAGGTATCAAAGAGAAAAATAGAGGAACCCGTGGTTAGAGTAACTCCCAAGTAGTGGCTCTTAAACAGGTCTCACAGTAATGCGAGTCGTTCCCACCTTCGAGGTTATTTCGTACATTAACGGTTGCCTTGGTTACTCAAGTACGAAGCAGTGGGTTGGAAAATCCTAACGGAACTGCATGAGAGGGAAAGACTAATCCAACCCAGAGAAGGAGGGGGAACGCCCAATGCAGCTAATAGAGAAAGTGAGAATTGCCGCTGGTGTCAAGTTTACAGAAAAGTTCAAATTCTTGATTTCAAATGAAGGTTCAAATTCTTGGTTTCTTTCACTGGAAGCCGCACCGAATTAGATCCTTCCGCCGTCGGCCCTTTGTAGAAAAGCCTCCCCTGGCAATGCACTGAACATCTGGCCACAAAGAAACGACCGCACTTCAGGTTTCCATGGCATGTTTACAACTTCAATCAGCGTGGCTGGTATGCGCGCCGGGCCCCCAGTTCCTAATTGAAACTTTTGCCACATTTTGTTCTAGTAATGAATTCGTCGCGAATGAGATGTTATTAGAAAAGTTTTGATATAAATTATTCCTTCAACTTGTCGCCAATTTCATTTTATTGCCCATAAAATTGTTGTCTGCGGCCCGCATCAGAACCTGAAGCACCTCCACTGTCGCCACCACCACTGTCAGCAGCTCCAATGACGCCGCAAATGTCGCCTACAAATATAATTAAAATTGCATAATTGTGGAAATTCCAAGAGGCAGCGGAGTTTTGCTGCCAACGTAATTAAAAATTATGAAAAGGCGAAAATGTGGCGTCATTATCTGCACACGCAGCCACCCCGCACCCCCCCCGCACTCCCGTAGACAGCCCACTCATGCATATGCAATTGAATTAAACTTAATTTACGGCGCTGTCTGCGTGTCCTTTGTCACTCGGCGTAATTGGCATGGTGATCAATGCCTTGCCTTTTTTGTACACACCAGATGCACCCCCACCCCCCACTTCTCGACGCCTGCTGCAACTAAAGTTCTGCAATTGCTCGGCCCTTAACTAATGCGGCAAAAAATTGCTGCGCCAGAATGTTCAATTAAATTTTCAAGTATGCGCGCTCCTGACTATGGATGCCACAGCCGAGCGTGGCAGAATGTGAGCGGCATCCGCCACGCGCTCCCACACGCTCCCGTATACTCCGCTAGCCATCAGCACCACCAACACCACCAGCACCTCTGACAAAGGCGACGTCGGCGAAGGACGTTCCGTTGCTTGCGAATTTATGCTTTTTGTGGTGGTTCACACCACGAGTTGGGAAGTTTTCCACAATTCTCACCGTGTTCAGTTTAATTGTACGAGTTTATCCGTTCAGGCGCCCCCACCCACCCACTCGTAAAAAGTTCAAAATAGACAAACGCCACATGCCGCCGCCACCTTTTGAACGGGCCTCACTGCATAATAGTTGTGTGCGAACTGCTCTGCAAGTTCCCTCATCTCCAGATTGTGTTGCAGTGCCTTCGGTGTTAGTTGGCGGTGGTGGTGGCGGTGGGTGTGGGGGTGGTCTTCACTCCTTGTCGTCACCGTTCAGCGGCTTTGGCTGCTTCAGCGCCGCCGCCGTCGCCGTCGCCGTCGCCGTTGTCCCGAAATTCGAGATTGAAACATAAAAGCTGTTTTCCTTCCATGCGGTAATTCTATTGGAAATGCCATTACTCTTCAAATATAAATCTCGTTTACAGCAGCCGGTGTCCTCGGCGCTGTCCTCGGCGCTGTGCGGTTTACGCCAGAAATTTACCACTTAAAAGAAATGCATTGCCGCAAGAAGGCGAACAAGAAGGAAACGCCCGGCGACAACTAGCGAAAGGACGAAATTTAATTATCGCCGTTTCCACACCAAAGACACGACGCGGATTGTCAAATCGTCAGTTGGGCCGAGCTCCTGCTGCGTTCAGTTCAATGCGACGGCGGCCCTTTTCGGTTGGAGTTCCTGCTCCTGTTTCTGTTTCCATTTCTGTTTTCATCACTTCTGCTTTGGTTTTGGTCTGCGCATTACTCTCAATTCTTTTTTCTCGTCTTGCCTTCATCTCATTCCGGTACTTCTGGTTATCTTCAAGATTTCCGCCACAATTCCTCATAATTATTTCATTTCTTATTGCGATGTTTTTCATTCTATTTATTTTCTCTTTCGGCGCTGTGCAGTGGCACTTGCCTTTGTCTCTTGTTAGGTCTGCCAACCACTTCGACAATTGCCGGCCGCATTCTTGAAAAGTTTCTGTCGCGGAAGTTGGCATCATTCTTTGAGGCCTTCTTTTAAGTAATTGCCGGCATACAAATTTTCCTCAGTACTCCGCCGTGAGTTGAATATTAAATTCTTAATTTCATTTACATAGTTGCGGATCTGCTTCGCAAGGTGGGCACCAATCTGACAAATTTGCACAATGATTGAAATAATTTGTTTCATTCAATTTTCATTTCCATGCTTTCAACTGGTCTCTACGGAGTGTTTGTGTACCTGCTCCTTACAGGCATTTGTAATGCAGTAGAATAGTGGGTGCCTATGTGGAGGGTACTTTGTTCACAGCTAATATTGTGGAATATTATAGAGAATATTCCAGATCATTGTCTAGATAATACTCCTTAGATTATAGGTGGAATAAGATTAACGATGATATTTTACATAATATTCTAAACAAATACAATTATAGGATATAGAAATAGAAAAGTAGTATAGATGATATTCCCGATGATATTCGAAGTGATATTCTAAATGACATTCCAAATAATGTTGTAAATGATATTCCATGTGATATTCTACCTATACTATAGTGGTGAGAATATAACAGAATATAAGTGGGGTAGGTCGGAGAACCGCCGTAGAAAGAGGTCCCCAAGCACTCAGGCTTCTATGCCCATTGCAGTATAAGCCTGGCAATATTTGGTGGAAGGTGAAGATAGAGGATTGTGAAAGGGAAGTTACACATTTTCAAACCTCTTTGACTCTGTTATGAATCTCAGAAGTATGTCCAGAGATAAGGAATGTACGTTGTCCATTCCCACAACATCTGATGCTAATATGCGCCTTCTCATTCTGGCAGAGGCGGAACAAGCGTGGAGAAAATGAAATAGTAGATAATATTTTAAAATATTTGATGGATGATGATTATGAAGATACAATTTCATAGACCAATTCAATTATAGATACAATTTCATAGACCAATTAGGTAGAATAGAACTTCACTAGACAAATTTGCTGATAATATTCTCATTAATGTCATACATAATATACTAGAGAATAATCCAGATGATATGGTAGATAATATTCTAAATGATATTGTAGATATTATTCTAAATGAGAAGACATTCGTTTGGATAATACTCTATATGATAGTCTACAATATTTATGATGCGTCTCTGTATTGTCCAGATGAATTTCTAGTGAATATTGCGTATAAAGTTTCAGATTATATACTGGTAAGATATACATAGTATTCCATTCTATAATCGGGATAGTATTTTACAAGATTTTATAATTGATATGCCAGATTAGATGATATTCTAAATAAAAGATAGAGAATGACATTCAAGATGACATTATAAATTCCTTTGAAATAAAAAGATTATAGTATAATATAGTATAGGTGATATTCCAAATAGTATTCTAAGAAAAACAAATAGTCAGGGTACCCCTGATATTCCAGATAATTTACGAAACGATCTTCGCTACTAAATAATATTTAAACAAAAAAAAACATAATAGATTATAGTTTAGATGAGAATCTGGATGATATTTATTCTTGATGCTATTCTAGCTGATGATATTCCTATTGGTATTACAGATAATAATCCACGACCTTCCTGATGATATTACAGATAATATAGTACAAAATAGTTGAAAAAAATTTCTAAATTATTTTCCACATGATTGTCTACACATCAGTCCAGATAATTCAAGGCTAACAGTACACTGGGCATCAATGTCTGAGTGCTCGGAGACATCCTTCTTCGGCGGTTCTCCGGCCTACCCCACTTCTTCTTTTATTATATTCAGATAATTCTATACAATAGTTCAGAAAATGTTCCACATAATTTATAAGACAATAAAGTCCATTCTTATTTAGAAGATATTGTGGATTCTAGCAGTACCCTTGTTGATCTCCAGCTTTCCTAAACTTCGGCATAGGCTCTCTGGGGTATAATAATGCCTTCACTGAAACTTTTCGTTATTATTTAACCTGATCGGTTCATCATGTAGCACTCATTTATGCTGCGCAAATGCAGTTTCTGCCCACTGTGCCACCGCGTACGCGCGTACAATCGCATTTCCGAGTACACGACCATAGAAGCAACAGCTCCGCCAGTCACCCACCAACTCCACTCGACTCGCAGAGACGGAAATGTCATTTGCTGCGAATTGCGAACGTGTTATGCATAACAGGAAATTAAGTCGTTTCCATTAACGCCATCTTGTGATGTGAAGCACCCGGAGACGGAAGTGGTTTAAAAGAGAAATAACGAAATTCAAGCGTTGTTTGTCAACAACAGTGGCATTTCCAGAGCTGGGCAGAGCCCTCAGCTGCCGCGTTGCAAGGAAAGTGGAGGCGACCCTGCCATACGAAGCTGCTATTGACGTGAAGAGAGACACGCGGACGAAATAGAACGCGAGCGTTGTGTGCATTAATGGGCAGTTCAAGCGTAATGACAAGCAACCGTTAATTGAATATCTCCACAGTGACGACGGTCTCGCTAGTTCTGTGGTCTGGCAGGAGCAAACAAAAACTGTGAGAAAGCTGCGAAGATTGTGACTGGCAGCTCCGTCGAAAAAACTTCATTTGCATTTATTATTTTCAAATAATTGTCTGAATGAATGATCAGACCACGAAACGCAGACCACGAAACGCAGACCACGAAGCGCAGACCACGAAACACAGACCACGAAACGCAGACCACGAAACGCAGACCACGAAACACAGACCAAGAAACGAAACAACAAACAACTCTTCCTCCGCTGTATCCTTTAATTATGGCTGTATCCTATATTCATAGACATTTCCACTTCGATGCCGATGGAAAACCTTCAGAGCGGTTTTTTATTTATTCCCTTCTTTATATGGCAAAAACCAGAAGCAACTCCTTTGCAGATGTATGCAAAGTCCTTAGACTCACTTGAGCTTGGGACAATAGAATTCAAAGAAATTGCCATTAGCAATTCGTAGATGATGGTTTCATATATTCCCTTAAAGTCGTTTGAAGGGCACATAAGGTCAAGTAGCAAATGGCTGCTTGATAGTGTCACAAGGTCACTTTAAGGTCACTTGCGATCAGTTGTGGTGCACATAAGGTATCTTGAAGCTCACATAAGGCAATTGAAAGATAACGTAAGGTTGCGTAAAGGGTCACATAAGATTACATTAGGTCACCTGAAAGTCACATCTGGCCACATAAGATTATTTGAAGGCCACACAATTTCAAGCAAAGGTCAAATCAAGTAGTTTGAAAGTCATATAAGTCACTTGTAGACCAAATAAGATACATTAAGAACACGTTAGGTTACATGAAGAGTCTTCAGTATCACTTAAGGTTACACAAGGTCATCTGTAAGTCACAATGGGTCCCAAGTCTTCGCTACAATTCTGTTGAAACTTGAGGAACAAACCAAAACTAAGAGATCATCGAAACACCATGGCGGAGACTTGGGTAGTCGGGAGCTCTTCCGTCATGTAAGGCAGATATAGGTAGCTCGAGATCTTCAGAAAAAATGTGTATGCTTATAATATCTGGCAGGGCCATTTCCAGGACTACCGGATGTTGGAGCGAAGACACTCCACAAACACACTCTAATTCCGTACTGTCAAATCCCGTTAAGCTTATAAGGCTGCCTCAACATCCCCATATCCAAAAGCCGCATTCTGTATGCACTCATCCCCGTGCAGGTCTGCTCGCTTTGCCCGTAAAAGTATGCCACGATTTTCCATTTCTTGTATCACTGCGGCAGCTTTGAATATTGAATGTTCCCGCATTTTAGCATGGTTGGCTGGGTCCTTGTTGTTGTAGTTTGTGTTGTTTGTGTTGTTGCCGTTGTTGGTGTTGTACTTTGTACGTTTGCCTTATTTACAGAGATAACTCATTTACGTGTATGTTACGGTGGAGCTTTACATGTCAGGTGACAGGACAACAAACCGCACTGGATTACATCTGCAATTAGTGCGCGGCGATAAAGGCTTGCCTGAGTGTGTGTCCTCTTTGTTGTTCTCATCGTTGTTGTTGCTGTTGGTGTTGTTGCTTGTTTTACGGCCATTTCAATTAAAGTGTTTAAATTGAACAAATGAAAAATTATCTTAAAGACGCGAATTAAGAGAGCAGCAAATAATTTTCAGCAGACTTGTGTAACGAATCTGTCTACTCGGGAACAGCACTGATAGCAGTCATAGTCAATAAACACAGTGTTGGAATGGCAGATTGGCTCTAATGTTTGTTTCGTGGTTTAAAGAAGCTGCATACTGCATTTTAGAGCATGGCAACTCATGCGATAGTGTTCATTTGTGACTTTTTGGTTGAAGTCGGCGTCACTAATCCAACATTTTTATTGCACTTTCTTTTCCATTGAAGGGAGCTGGAAGTGGTTTGCAGTGGTTTTGAAATCCTTAAAGCCATTTGAAAAGTGGATGTCACTCGAAATTGTGAAATGATTGGAAACCATTGAATGGCTTCCAATCATAAGCTCAGTTAATAAATCACTGATTTAATAACTTCAAATCGCTTGCAATAGAATACATTCTATGGTCAGGGCCAAGAACTTCTGGAATGACTTTGGTGTGTGAGCTAGCAGTGCTTGAGCTCATTTTTTTCGCCGGCAAGAATGGCAAACCCTGGCAATGACCAAAATAGTTGCTGTATCTTCAGGGATGTGCCTTTGCCTTCGTGTCATTGTCCAATAATTGTCAGTGGATTCCCCGAGATAAACCGACGTTAATTTCAAAGGAGACTGCGTGATACGTCAATTATGCCAATGTAAGGATGACAACCAAACGAAGGCCAGCACGCTGTACGAGAATGTCCTTAAAGTTGTGCTCCATCATTTTGCATGCCAGCGGCACTCGTTTACTTACTTTATTTATACCCGTAGCTTGCAAACATGTAAGCTGCTTTTCCGGAACAGTGTCAAGTGCCGAGCACAGAGTCCTGTTCGGTCAGGCACATGATGATAATGTTAACATTATTATCAGCCTTTTCATTACGACCCGTGCAGGATAACAAAAAGTTAAGTTTTGAAAGTCTTAGCGCTGTGCTTATGTTTCTTTATAGCAATGTTTGTTTTGCTGTTGTTGGTATGGTGTTGTCGTTGCCATGGTGTTGTTGTTGTTGTTGTTGTGGTTGTTGTCGTGCGGTTTATAAGTACGAATAGTTGCTGTGTTCTGGAATGTTTTTCGTACCCAAAAGTCACAAAACAGAATAATAAAACCAAATTAAATAAAGTCGAGCCATCAATCTGGGCTGACAGCAGCCGGAGCGGTGGCAACAGCTTTCCGTAAAGAATCCTAATGTGTATACATGCATGTGTGTGTGTGTGTGTCATCAATAAAAGGCATATGACGCCGTTCAAATTACACCCCCACACAGAGATGGAAGAGGTTGCTTACATGCTGTGCCTGCCGCATACAACAGTCGTGACACGCACCACCACCCCTCTGCCACTTGCCCGCTCTCCGAGGTACACTAGATACGCCAGTGCTGAGAGTGGGCCCACGATTGTTCGCTTGCTGGCTTATTTGTTGGGTGCCGTTTCGCTGACTGGAAAACTTGCACGCAGCACTTAAATCTAAAAATGGCAGTCGGTAATTTTTTTCCTTCTGGCTGCCGCTCTGCCACCGCTGTCGCCGTCGTCTGCGAGAATAAAGCAAAACTTTTTCCCATAATTAAAAGTGACGCTCGAATGCAGCTGACACTGCAATAACTTGACTGCGCTGCTCGGTTTACCCACCAACTCCGCTGTCGAACTGTGCTCTGTGCTCAGAGTTTTGCTGCTGAAAACAGAACGTCCTTTTTTGTCCTATTCTTTTTTTGTTGTTTGCTTTTGTTAAATTTTTGTTGCTGCTTTTAATTTGGACGCAAATTTTATGCGATAAATTAAATTTTGCATTGTCCTCGCATTAGAATGCATTTGGTGCAGAGGCAGAGCGTCTTTTGTATATGCCTTGCCACTTTCTGCCATATTTCGCCTTTATATGTTTGTTTTCAAACAACAACAGCAACAACAACAGCGAAAAGTCAAACAACTTTCCCACTGCATTGTCACCTTTGCTGGTGCGTGTTTTGCATACCAATGTGCAGAAAGGTGCATGCATATGCAACGATTCACAGCCACAGCTGAAAGGCGCAAAAGACTCTAACAAGGTCCTCCTTTGTGACAGCATCTCAGAGAGACGGAGTCAGCGGCAGGGACAGAGGAAGAGTGTACTTGGAATCACAGTCCGCAGATGAAATCTGGGCCATAGCAGTAACCCGCATAACTGAGGCAAACGCGACTCCCTTTTGGCCCTCGGATCCATAATGTGGCTAAATATTTGGGTCAGGACAACGCCGCCTGCCTATTTCACTACACAGTTTTAATGCTCAGATTGTTCAGTATCTTAAAAGTGTGCATTTGGCAAGCGTTCCTTCTCAACATACCTCTGTCTTTTGGATGTGATTTTGATGCAAGTGGCCATTGGCTGGTGAAATAGGGCCCTAAGGCTCGCAAATGTAAAGTAAACCGCTGTATAAGAGCACAGTGAAAGTATAAGAGCAAATCGCAAAGTTGTAAAGTGATACGTTGTCCGCAATAATTGTTCACGTTACACTCTGGTAGTGGCAGTTTCCAAGGAAAAGGAATCCAACTTGGAGTTGGAGTCAATTCAGTCAATTTCAATTGAGCTCCTACAGTTGGACACTTGGACTAACACTGGGCTGGAGGTTGGCCCTCTTGTGTTCACACTGCAATCTGCTTCAGTGCCGTGGTTGAAGGAATGCCAACGCCAAATTTCTGACATTCATGGAGGAGTATCTCCAACTGTTCTGTGTAAAACTGGCCTCAGATGCATGCACGACGGCCATCGCCACATTCAATTGGGTGCTGATGTGTACTCACCTGCCTGGCCCAGCTCTAGTACAATGGGCATCAGTGCCTGAGTGCTTGGAGGCCTTCCTCATCGGCAGTTCTCCATCCTACTTCTATTCTACCTGGCATACCTCCCTTGCCTGAGTGCTTGGAGACCTCCTTCATCGGCGGTTCTCCAGCCTATCCCACTTCTATTCTACCTAGCACAGCTCCCTTGCCTGAGTGCTTGGAGACCTCCTTCATCGGCGGTTCTCCAGCCTATCCCACTTCTATTCTACCTAGCACAGCTCCCTTGCCTGAGTGCTTGGAGGCCTCCTTCATCGACGGTTCTCCAGCCTACCCCACTTCTATTCTACCTGGCACACCTCCCTTGCCTGAGTGCTTGGAGACCTCCTTCATCGACGGTTCTCCAGCCTATCCCACTTCTATTCTACCTAGCACAGCTCCCTTGCCTGAGTGCTTGAAGGCCTCCTTCATCGACGGTTCTCCAGCCTATCCCACTTCTATTCTACCTAGCACACCTCCCTTCTGGGAATGTAGTTAGTATAGGTATCATTTCTATCTTCTCGTAGAGTCAGTGCAGGTGGATATGTGCCACCACCTACGAAATCGCCAGCAAACATGGCCGAGGCTAAATCTGCGTCTATCTAGGAATATAATTGGACTTAATAGACTACAAATTAGGACTTTAATAGAAGGCATTGTCTAGGAATATAATTGGACTCAATAGACTACAAATTAGGAGACATTGCCTAAGAGAAATCATGCAAGAACAATGGGAATTTATACGTATGATTTCTGTCACAGCTGCAGAAACGAGGCGGAACTGGAAACGGTCCAGCATCTCTTCTGTACATGCCCAGCTTTTGCTAGCAGTAGGGAACATTTGCTAGGATCCCACTTCCTAACAAGTATAGATATAATCTATACCAGGCAGGTGTAAACAAGCTCTTCGCCTTATGAGGTTGGTTCAATCTGGAGAGGGCCGCGTAGCCATGCCTCGCATCCGCGGCTCACAACGGACCCACCTGGCGGTCTAAGTGGCATCACTGGTTTATTGGTGAAGCGGCTGCCCAACCTAGCTACCCACCTAGAGTCGGTGTTTAAATTGTAGAGTGAAGTAGGATCACAAATCAATCGTCGCCCCACTGCCAATCTGTGTACTTGCGCAGCTGATTTGAGTAACGCAAACATGAGCAGTGTTTGGTGGACCAAGGCACTGATGTGTGCGTATTGTTGACCTGCGAATATTGTGGCTCCTGCTGACGCAGTATGTGCCTCAAAGTAACGCTTGGGGAATTGTTTCTGTGGCCACTGGCAGGAGTGGCTTTGAAACTCTGCTGGCGAGGGGCAGGACGCAGGCATACGCAGGTATGCCTCAGAGCAATTGCAACCAAACACGCACGAGAGGAGGTTACAAGCAAATTTGAGCTCATTAGAGGGGAAAGCTTGGAGCGCTGCTTGTGCCATAATTTGCCTGTGGGTGCTCGTTTGCTCGTCCGCTCTTTGTGTGTATGCAGGCGAGCATGCGAGCATTCTTGCATGCCTGCATAATTGAGAGGCATTCGCTTGTCAAGTGGACCCACACAAACTGACCAAAGCTGACCAGAATTGTTCTGCTTCGCCGCTCGTTTTTGTTTGTTTATAATTCTTGGTCGCCACATTAGTGGCCGAAATGTTTGTGTGCAGAGTCCTTCCGCACACATCCTTTATTATGCCACTAATCAGAATTGAATGCCAGTGTGCAGCATGTTGATGCATTTTTAATGCTTGCGGACGGCGCTTGTTTGTTCGTGCAGAGTCAAACAATTAAATGTGTGTGAGTTTGGTTTGTGGGGGGCGGGCAGGTCGGAATTTCGCATGTAATAACTTTGCTCCTAGTTCTGTGTGTGCACTGCTGCTGTCGCTTCGGCATGAAGCCCACCAAAAAAGAAATCCTTTCGAGTGCTCTAAAGTACACACACTCATGCTCCTACTTGACCGATGAGTTGCTTGCTCCCTGGCCGTTGTTTGCAGTAGTGAGCGCAGAGTGGGGGCGGGTTTTCAAACGCAAGGAGGTTGTTTTGCAACTGAAGCCACCACAGCTGAAGCTTTTGTAATCATGGCAAATTCAGGCAGGAGGTTCACAATGTTTTTCCCAGCTCACCAACTACCAAAAAGGTTGTCAGCTTTTCACTGCACCCCCGACCGCAGCGAAGAGCTGTAAACAAAGAGAATGTTACAATATGCCCAAAGTGGCTGCGTCTACGTGGTGCACTGAGCCCCTCCGACTGAAAAAATTGCTAACATAAACACGAGGAAAATCCACAAAATGTTTTCTCCCACAGTTGATTCCTCCAAAGCATCATGTGGTGGTACACTCGGGGTGCATACTGGTGGTGCCCTACGGGAGCAATTGGTTTCGAAGGAGAATGGCACACTTCAGGTCGTTTAAATAAACGCAGCGCCCAGAGGAGCAGCCCTTCAACCACTGGTTTCTTACTCCTTGACCCCGACAACACGGAAGTATGGTGGAATCGGCCCAAGGATCCAATTGTGATGGCATGCAATTTCTCTAGATTGTTCCTTCTCTCACAAAACCATTTGCTACGAATAGTATTTGAAATACTCGCATGAATGGGAGGAGAACCCCAGCCAAATCGTTGGTGGGTTTTCCTGTGTTGTTCCCACTAAGCGCCGGCCAAAAGGATCAGCGTTTTTTCCCACAGAGCGGTTGCCATTTCCCTCGCTAACCATCGGCAGCTTCTTCAATAAATGGATCAGTTTACTTTCATTATCATATCATTCCCGTGAGCTTTAATTAATCCTAATTCCACCCTACTCTGTCCACTGTACTCGTGTTTATCTGGCACTGCTTTAAAACGCCACTCCTTCCACCTTCGATTTAACTCCGCCTGCTGTAGCTGACCATTTCGCTCCTGGGGTGAAATGGTCGCCCCATAAGAGCACTGTGCTGTCTACATTCAGCCTTCCAGAAAGTTCCTCAGCGAATTAGAAAAATATGCTTTTCAAACCACATTTCCACGCTTTCCTTGCGCTCGAACTCGTAGCACGCTGGCCATCAGGTAGCAGCGACCTTTACGTAGGACCAGTGCAGGTTTTCTGTGAACGATCCAGGGGACTACTCGTATGCAAGGGGGACCACCCATGGACGCTACTAATAGCCGCAGTGCTCAAAGAGACTGTATCAATATTAAACGAACCGCACGGTTCCTGGCACCGGACAACATTTTCCCCTACGCACCATCGTCCTGGCTGGCAGTCTTGCGGCTTTCTGCTGCGGTCTGGCAGGTGGCAGGTTGTTAAACTACACCTCCATGTAAATGGCGAATTGGCGCAGGTTGTCTGTCTGTCCGCAGACGTAAGGAGTCAACTTAGGAACTCTGCGAGCGTCAGCAAGAAACTTTCTCGTGCGTCTGCTCTGATGGAGTGTGTGAGAGCTGTGGTGCTGTTGTTATTGGTACTACTTTAAGGAAACTTCATTATCGCACACACGCATGCACAGGCCAAGCTATTATTAAGTGCGAGCAAAATGAGCCTAATCACGGCACAATGCGGCAAATGGCGTCCTTTCCACACAAACACACACGCAAGGAATGCCGGCAGGCGGACACTGACACAGTCACAGTCGCAGGCACAGTCACAGGCATGGGCTGAGGCAGAGGCACAGTCACAGGCAGAGGCATAGGCATAGGCTGAGACATAGGCTGAGGCAGAGTCACAGGCATAGGCATAGGCTGAGGCAGAGCCAGAGGCACCTGCCACCAGATCAAACTCAATAATAATGCAAGTAACAAGTTTTGTTGTTGTTGGCAACAAAATAATCATAACGGTAATTATTTTATCGTTCACGTACACACTTTCAACGTCGTTTCCGTGCATAAAAACTACTCGCATGCCGGCTGCGGTGGAAGGGAACGCCACGAGCGAGCGCACAGAGCTCCAAGGGAACGTGCAAGTTTGTTTCATTTTAAACCCTGCGCCGTGATTAATTACCAAACGGGGAACACTTTCGCGTCCTGCTCGGATGTGTACGTGCTGCTTTGTATGTGTACGCGTGGATGTGTGCGTGTGTGCACGATGGAGGAGGTTATTTGTGGATTGTTGTCGCTTGCGCCACCATCACTTCTGCCAACACCATTAACGCCACCGCCACCGGCACTGTAGACGCAGACGTTGCCGTTGGTGGGGCCGTTGGTGGAGCCGCTGGTGGGGCCGTTGGTGGGGCCGTTGGTGGGGCCGTTGGTGGGGCCGTTGGTGGGGCCGTTGGTGGGGCCGTTGGTGGAGCCGCTGGTGGGGCCGCTGGGGAGCGATTGGAGCAAATGCAGAGCTTTGTAAAGTTGTGCGATAATAAATTATAATTGTATGACAGGTTAAAGATAAATGCCGCTGTTTTAGTTTCAATAATAATTTGCGCAAATTACAGGGTGCTTTCGTTTGCTTACATAAGGTTCGGTGCCGCCTACATTCAATTAATTATGTCAGCGCTCGCCACGTCCACGGGGGAAATTGAAAAAAAATAATCAAAATTTCAACGAAGCAATTCAGTGTGGAGCAGGATTGGGCTCAGGACTATGGACTGATCATTATGCTACTTCCCACCCATACTCGCACGTTCGACAGAAACTGTTCCATACCGGGAGTGTGGTTTACGCCTTTCAGTCTAGTTCGGTGGTTGCTGTGTATACCCTTAAAATGGGAAAAAGGTTATATTAAGGTAGTGCGATTAGAGTTGTGCTGTTAACGCTCACCAGGATACTTCGAAAGAGTGAAGAGAACTGATATATACATATACTGTGATGAGTTGGAACTATTTGTAAATCGTGTTCGTATGCTCCACTTACGAGTATAAGTGAATCTATTCAGCTTCAGTGGAGTAGCTCCCACCTGTGGTTTATGAGAATTTCGGTTGCTGTGAGCAGTCGAGCTGCCGACAATGACCTTTTTCTAAACTCACAGAAGTCTTACGAAGTCTTAGAACAGAATTCCTTTCCAGAATACTCTCAGTTTATTGGCCTAGCGGCCCTTTGCTCCCCCGCGGAGCCATAGGACCCTATATATATATATATATATATATATATATACATTGGCCTAGCGTAAGGTTTCTCATAACTGCCCTTTCACGTGCAGCTGCGGATCTCTCAAAGCCTACCCTCCAGGTCTACTCAAACAATTCATTCTTTTACACTTTCCTGTACTCCCTTCGATTGTTGTTGCTTTAAGCGAAACCCTTACAATTTGGTCACTTCGGGCAGCGCTGGAGTAGTCCTTTTGGAGTCTGTAATGAAGTGTATAATTATGTTACCCTCGTCAGCCCAACCCCGCCACCCCTCAACACACACACACACACACACACACTCACACATATTTCACATCCCTGCTGCACACCCTTGTGAGGACTTTGCTTGTTAAATGTTGCTCAAGTGTGCTCTGCAGTCAAATGTCCTTTAAAATGGCCTCCATTTTAATTCAGTTGCAGTTGCCGCCGCAGCCACAACTCGTCGCCACACTTTGCTAGCCCAACTAATTTTGGCGAATGCATCATGCTGTCGCATGCACAATGGCCACTCTACAGTGGCCCTCCACAAGTAGGTAACTATCTGCTCAACGCCCACTTAGCGCTGACCTTCGGATTTGACCCGTAACGAATTCTGCAGCAGCTCGGCAGAGTAGCAAGGAGTACAACTACGGATCTAATTTCCCGTCGCTGTTTCAACTGGTGCAACTTTCGTTGGGCTGCAACTGCTGCATCCGGTAAATATATATATTTGTGGTTGGTTGCAGAGGGACTCCCCTGGGCCGGTGCCCACCAACCACCCACTAAACCCGTTGTTGTCCTCACGGCAAAGTTTCAATTTGGAGTTATCGCCGCGTGGATTTGGCTGCTGGCGCTGCTTGCTGGCACTCGTGGTGCTGCTGGTTCCATTATTCTGCTTGTTGTTGCTGTTGCTGTGAGTCGTGTTTGGTGTTGTTGTTGTTGCAGTTGTACATGCACTTAGCCGCCCAAATGCTGTTTGATAATCCCTTCTTTTTTTGGTTTCGTTTGCTGTTTGGTGCTCTTTCCGTGGTTGTTGGAGCGGCATTTGTAGTTGTTATCAACAACAACCCTACCATCAGCACCACCACCACCACCACCACCAGCAGCAACAGCAGTAGCAGTTGTAGCAAGCAGAAAATATCACAGCCAACAACAACAACAGCAACAACAACAACAATGAGCAGAAAGAACATTACCAGCGATGCCAATTCCATTGGATTTGCAATCGAGAATTTTGACACTGTTGTTGCTGCTCGCATGACTGCCAGTGCTGTTGCTGCTGTCGCTGCTGGAATGGTTGTTGCCGTTGCCATTTCATTTTGCTGCACTTGAGCGTTTAGTTCGGATGTGAAGCAACGTTGAGCGCTGCTGCAGTTCGTGTGTTGGCACTTGGAAAATGTTAAACGTTAAATTTATTTACGAGTCTTGTGGTTCTGTTTAATACCAGTACACAGAGATACAGCCACGAGCACACAATCCGACACACACACACACACATGCAGGCTTCTAGTACGGCGCAGCAGTTGCAATAGTTGCGCGCTTTGCCCTCGTGTCCATAAATATTGGCGCAATTTCATTTTTGCTGTCAGTGCCGCAGAACAGATGTTCCGCACACGATAGGAACGGCACAGGCAACCCACTTTCAACCCGCTCGCCCTCTCACCTACATGCACACACGTTCGGTGCATGCAGCTGCCGGGTGCATCTTTGGCCCCGCTCCACCCGCTTCAATGGACTCGATATGTGCGCTCGTATGGCATCTCCTTCAGGCGCTTTTGACGTCAATTGATTAAATCGTTCACTATTTCAATTGACATCGACGTGCGTTCAGCGTCCAAAACTGCGGAGTTCTCCATCGCGTGTGTGTGTTTGTTTGCTTTTTTCAATTATATCAGTTATTAGCACACGAGGGGCAAAATTAAGTCCATAAGCACAGTGAATGACTTTATAGCGTACGAGAAGGACTGGTTAGAAACCCTTATAAGACTTTCCTGAACTTTGCTTAGAGCGGTTCTATAAATTCTGCAGCATTCACAAAATCCTCGAGGATTAGTGAACCTCCTGAAGGAGCATTCAGTGCATACAGGGAGCTTCAATCTCTCTGGCACATACTCGTATGAGCTGAACGGGCTGATGAGCCTGATCGGAGCTCGAAGTACTCGTTTTTCTATGCAATGAGGGCTCAGTCAGTTCGAATCCTTACGTTTGAAGCTCCGCGCATACCTCAGTTGCGAGTTGGTTTCATGTTTACAGGTAACGAATAAAGTCGAAAGTCTCCCTTAACTATTGTTGAAATGCGAATGCCTTTATAGAGCCTTCACATTCCTTCCCAGGTGCAATATTCATTGTTCAATGTTGTTACACAGTTTAGCAACAATGGCTTGCGCCCACTTCCCTTAGTTTTTATAGAGATCGCCCAATCCACGTTCTTACAAAGCTTGTACTGAGATTTTTATGTAGGCTTACCCGATCTACATTATTACCTGCCTCAAACAAAGTTGTTATACAGTTTCCCTACTCCACATTGTAACAAAGCAAGTGCAGAGTGCTTATCTCAGAGTTACAGAGTTCGTACAAAGTATTTATAGAGAGAGTATTCAATCAGAATACTTACAGGATTTGTATAAAGTTGTTATAGACGTTTTAACAGAACTACCACAAACTTCTTATATACCTTGTTATAGCGCTTGTACAACGTTTTTATAGAACATCAGTGACAAATGTCGGTGATGTAAGAGTATGAATAGAGAAGGCCTTGCTCTGCCATTACCAGTTTAGGCTGCCAAGGCGGATTTAGTTAATTGGCCTCTAACATAATTCCTTCAGTCGGACACAGTCCAAGGAGTCTGCCTGAATGATGTCCCTCCAAGAATGCAGTACTTTAGGATTGTTAATCAAAGATTCCTTACATTACAACTTAATATACACACTTTATATATTTAATGGACATATTTTATATATATATATATATATATATATATATATATATATATATATATATATATATATATATATATATATGTATTATTCTTTTCAAATATAGTCTAATCATCATCATGTTCTTTGTGCACTTGCAGGGAAGCTCTTCCTCGGTACCGCCGCGTACAGGATTTCCTGGAGCTCCACCACCACCTTCAGCGGTTGCTTTAAAGGGGGCCCCACGACCAGCTATGACTAGTCCAGCAGCAGCAGGTGGTTTACCAGCCCCTCCATATCGCGGCGCCGCTTGGACACCACCGGGCTACGCACCTGCAGCAGCAGCTGCAGCCGCCGTCGCTGCACAGCAAGCCCAGGCATACAGATACACGGCTCCATTGCCGCAACCAGCTTATGCTGCGTACACTCCGCACACTGCGACCACACCAGCAACCACAACGGTGAGTACCCCAATTACAGTAAACAGAGTGTCATTGTTCGGCGATATTTGTGCGTGTAGCATACAGGGTGTTGTTGTTACCAGTACACTACCGCAGGATTTTCGTCCGTTTTCCATTATTCATTTATCTTATTTAAACATTTGAAATCGTATATATACGAGTATATACATATAGTTATAAGTATGTATGCCCAACTTCCTGCGAGTATTTGTAGGTGATAATCATTCACAAGTGGTTCAAAGTAAAGCAACAAGGGATCAGTAATTCCAATGCCCCACCCACTATTCTACTAATGGGCTACTAATGAGTAGCACCAATGGTAGCTAAGTATAAGCGTAAAAATGGAACTGCCACGCCCATCGTCATATGCAAAACTACCATAGTATCTTAGGTGTTCAGTGATAGTGCTCGCATCATGTATCCTGTACGTTCACTCCTTCCTCCCAGCTCACTTGTTCCTCCACAGGCCTACTCGCAGCTGAATGTATGCTTCTCTCGTGTAGGGTGCCTCGAAGTCGGTTGAACACGACGTGCATTTGGCGTTGCAGGCAGTTTGCGAGAAGCGTACAACATGCGGGATTTACCATGTGCCCATAAACAAGTGTCACGTAGTGTAGTCGTGGTTGCGGGGCACTGCGCCACCCTCTCGGGTCTGTTTTGGTCCTGTTTTTGTCAGATTTGCAGCACAGCACTTGGCGAACGTATCTGATGAAGATTGATTTTTACGGCTTAAATTTGCTAAAGGGAATTTTATTGTCAACTCGCGATACTTACACGTGTGTAGGCTGAGCTGCGCTGCGCTGGGATGGTGCGGGAGGGGATTTGCGGATGTGCCACTGTCGCAGAGCAGGATCCGGAGACAGAGACAGAAAGTGACTAAGGCAAATACTGTGCGTTTGTGTGTGTGTATGTGTGTGTGTGTGTGTGTGTGTGTGTGTGTGCGATTGACTGAGTGGGTGAAGTAGGCTGTTCGGCTGGTGTGGGCGTGTGGTGGAATGACATTTTATTGCCGTCTCTACCTGCCACTCCATATTTATGGTAGCACTCCGTGCTCATTCGTGCGGTCGTGAATCCATCAAATGTTTGTAAATGATTGAAATGCGTTGATTATTGACTACATGTGCGCGTGTGCGTGTGTGGGTCGTGTAGCGCGCGCGCGGGTACACACAAACACACACGCACCCATACGGCTTTGTATGAGTGCGTCTCCCCTCCGACGACATTTGCCTGTAATCGTAGCAAATGCAATGAGGTGAAAGGAGAAATTTATGACTTCCGTTTTATGCGGAAAGCAAATTAAATGTAAGCACTTCACATGTAAATACAGGTGACGAAAGCATGAATAGCGACGCGCTCGCGTAATCACCCCACCAAAGCGGCTTTCAGGGGTGCTGTGTTAATGCCTCGAATACCTCAAGTGAGTTGGTGTGTCCGTCCGCACGAGCGTGTGTGTGGGGCGCCGTTTTGGAGTTCATGTTCACATCATGAATTTGTGGGAAACACGCGACTACCAGAAGGCTCCGCCAGCCAGCAGTTTGTGCGCCATGAGCGCACAGATTGACGCATTGCCACTAATAAACTACAAAGGACATGTAATAAATTATATGCTGTGGACTCATTAGCATGGTCTGCTCTCGATAAAGTTACAACAAGCGCCCAAAGCACTCTGAGCTAAGCCCGGAGCGCGACGGGCAACCGTACCTGAACAGGCGTACATTCCCAGGGCAACGGGATGTTCTTCGAACCGCTGCCATCCACCTTGTGTGTTTGCTTACCTGCTATTAATATGTTTATTGGTGCTAGTTCCCTTCCGCTTCGCAGACCACATTAATGGCATTTGCACCCTTTTTTCTGGGGCTTGAATGTGTGTGTGTGTGTGTGTGTGTGTGTGTGCACGGTATTATCGTATGAAATCCTTGCCAGAAGCTTCTTCCTTTTTGAAGATTTATGTGCGGACTCTCTAATCATTCGTAAGAGGAGTGCTTTTTAAGCAGATCTGAGTGTGGGGCAACGGATTAGCGATTTTTACGATCTGTCTGTGTGTGTGTGTGCCTACAAAGCCCCAGCAGAAAACGGGACTAGTGTACAACGCCAACCATTCCAATCGACATGTTAGAGATAATACCTGTTTATGTGAAGGCACATCTGATAATTCAATATGAAGATTTGTCTTCTTTTGGGAGGTTTTACTGCTTCCTGATATTACCTCCTAAACTGACCTTACTTTGGAGCAGTTTAGGATGACTCAGCTGCAAATTCAATTAAATTTTGTATCTTTTGAATAATTGAACAGCACTCCAAGAAGGTTTTCATTCAAAATAGATGGGGAGTCCAAAATAGTTTCCATCATATACTAAAAATGTGTGTTTGGCTCATCAGTGGAATGTAAAACGGGCGGCATTTAGCAGTATTTTTAGACTCCTTCAGGGGAATTTTCTGAGAAAGTGGGAAGAGCGACAGTTAAAAAACTCTTGGTTTGCTGGGTTAAGCTCGAAACTCTAAACCGAAGCGACTTCCACTTAGAGGCGTTGTGAGCTCTTTCCATTATAATTTCAACCTGCTCGTACACCCCACACGAGAGACACATGCAGTGTTTGTGCGGCTGCATTTATGAAGGTCATTATTTCTATTTTGTTTATAGCCTTGTTTTTCTTTCTGTTGCTCTCTACACAGGTAGCCACAGTTCGCCGGCATCACTGCAGGGGTGGGGCTCACCCGTATGCGAATGTGTGTAGACGAGATTGTGAGTAAGAACATTTCATGCGCTGTGTCCTCTGATGCATTACTTTCTGGTGGGAGCTGAAATAGCATAGAACTCTCGCATGCTTGTGACGCAACAGACTAAACATCATAAGCCGATTTGATGACTACGTATCGCACCACAAAATCGAACGAAACACTGACGGAATTGCATACAACAAGGCGCTCACATGCAGGTTTGTCGGTTTGTCGGTTTGTTTTCTTCTCGCTTCACCCCGACAAGTGCAGCTTCAGCTGCCCGTGCTGTGCCTTCATCTGTGGCAGTGCATTTGCCCACTTGAATTATTAAGTTTCAACATCAGAAGCACCCGCTGCGGAGAGTACACCTTCAATGAGACTAATGCCCACAGAAAATAATCCGACTTTGCAACATTCGAGTGGCTCTGCCAAAAGAAATCCCTTCTCTTTGTGGGAGTCGAAAAAACTTCATGAAAATATTAAAGCATTATTTAAACTAATCAAACGTGCAGGAAGAAGGAAGCTTTTCTTTTCATACAATTTGTCCCCCAACCACTCAGCCAGCTCTCACTCAACCGCCCACACCCACACACACACACACACACACACACACACACACACACACACACACAAACAAACATGTACGCATACACACGCGAACGCTCACTCAATCGCCTCGAGCAAACATGTGCGATGGTTCGGAAAATTTATTAAAAAAGTTTATGATGCTTACACTTGCCACTTGCTGCATGCCACCAAATTGAAAAGCAACGCCAACGCAATATTGCTGCTGATGCTGGGATCAGTGTTGTTGTTCGTCCTCTTGTTGTTGCTGTTGTTGCCGTTGTTGCCGTTGTTGCTCCCCCGCCATACTCCCTCCACAGCCAGGCGCCTTTTCCTCCATTTAACTTCTGTTCGGTCTTTTGTGGCTCCCGTTTTTATGCTGCCCGAAAACAAAACGCGTGACACAATTTTTGCCAACTTTTTAAGAATGTAAAAACATATGTTGACTGACATGTTACAATTAGATTTTAAGCATTTTGAAATGGGTCCCCGCCAACTCCGCCTGCCACGCTTCGCCAACCCCTCGGGCGGCCGCTTTTCCCTTTTTCCCTTTTAGGAAGCCAACAGAGTTTGAACATTTTTCCTAATATTGTTTTTTCTATTCATACACATTCGCAGCAGCCATCGCAGTCAACTCCAGTCAACTCCAGTCAACACAGCCGCCCACCCACCCACTCACTCCCGCAGCTGTGTGGAATCGTGCAGGAATGTGCGTCTAATGGATTAATGGAAAAAAGGGAATGGAGTGGCAAAAAGTGCGAATAAATATTTGTGCCGTGCATTCGCCAATTTTCTAACAGTGTGTGAGGAGTGTGTTCTGTTTCATTTTCCTTTAAAATGTATATATATACCCCGAGGGTCGCAGGTTCAAATCCTGCCACGGGCTTGGTCTCCAAAATGCTTCTTTCTATAAAATCGTTTTCTCTTCGAGTCGAAAGCCTTTGCAGCTAGTACTCATTCCCCTAACACCTTGCAATCATAACTAATTATGGAGTAAGATATAGTAATATATATATATATATATATACGAGTATATATATACATGAAAAAACACCCTATACTTGATCAGCGCCACCTCTTGAGCCGACGTAGCCATGTCCGTCCGCAGCGTTAAAGTTACTTCACTGACGCCAACAACACCTGAACTGACCAGGCTTCCTAAATGCACCAAATCGGTCAGAGGACACGCCCACCTGCCATATATGCAACTGTTGTCACCTTATGGAAAATTACGCCAGCTGCCAATACCATTGGAACAATGCCCAACAAATATGGATGCGACTTATATACCTTTAATTTATACTGGAGTCCTCGCAAGATGTGGGCTTTATATATGCACTACCACGCCCACCATTCTCTCATTTTCACAACTTGGGTCCGAGACAGATTTTATAGACGAAATTCGTTATTAAAAATGTTAATATCAAAAGAATTCTTAGGAACGTACAAGGGACACGCCTACTTATCATATAAACATGTAGTCAAAGTGACCTTGCATCGGTCATGCGTCTAATTAATGATAATATTAAAGCATATTACTATAAGATTCGGTGCTAGTAGGATTCTGCCACGCCCACAATTCACAAATATTCATAACTGTATCTCGATACACACGAGTTTATGGTTTATCAAAGACAATGTATCACCGTGATACTGAAGAACAACTGGGCCGATTGCCACGCCCACTATTGACATATAGTAATATGTGTACATGTAAGACTTTATAATGCTGCAAAATTGTAGAATGTAACTTAATAAGCAAGAAGAGTCCATTGCTCACCTGTTGTGCACGTGTCCAGCGCTGTCCAGAAGGAGGCGCACTTTCCTAGGCGACTCTTTGGGAGATATCTCAAAAAAAAAGATTAGCTCCATCAACTGCTCATTAAAAGCTTCAAATGGCTGGACTTTTGAAAGGGATGGGACCTGATGTCTCATGTGGTAACACAAAGGGTCAATGTTGGCCTAAGTGCGCCCTTCGGGCGGCCGCCTTACCTACCTACCTAATTAATAAGCAAATTATTGGTTATGTATCAACTGCCACGCCCACATTCACTTATATTCCAGCTACATGAAAGTCAGTCATATTTAGTATCAAGCCAATATCGCCCTGGTTTAACTGGCGCGCCCACTTTTTTTCTGTGTTATTTGCCTGATGGGAAAGCGTATTTCGTAGTCGGTCTAACGCCACTTCCGCCTTCTTGACTGATCTTCAACTGCTTTTACCGCGATTGCTGTTCTTCAAATGCTACTCAGCGTTAGTCTCCAATCAGCTTCTCAATCCGTTCGTAACTTGAAAGTGACGTCTTGCCTTTAGTTGAGGAACCTTTGTTGGTGACTTCTGGCTATAGCTCTGTATCAGTGCGTATTTTTTCCACACGGGCGCCAGGAAACTCCTGTATAATACCGTACTCCGTTTGCCACTTGTTTATACAGACTTCAACTTTATAAAGTTCAGCCAAACTCGCAGTGCAGTGTGTGAGGGTTTTGGTGATATATTTCATTCCTTTTCATTCCAAATCCTTGTTTAACGACATGCCGTACATGATTACAAATTTAATCCTTGTAGAACGTTCAACGATCTATATCTGCAAACATCTGGAATACGGAGGAAATTTTACGGAATTTGAGAACCTGAACTCGTAGTTCGTACATTGCCCCAACCTGTTTGTCTTTGTATTAGAATCTTTCTTTGTCTATATCTACGGTCATAGCAGATCTGCTGCTTGAATTTTACTATCTCGCTCCTATGCCTGGTTATCAGTCTCTCCATTCATCATCATAATCATTGCTGCCATCATCATCATAATCATTGCTGCCATCATCATCATCATCATCATCATCATCATCATCATCATCATCATCATCATTATTTTTGATATTATTATTATGCTGCTTACTACCAGAAAATCTCTCACAACCTGTTGAGAATGAGGCGTGACCCGTATGCAAACAGCACATTTACACCCAACCCACCCGGCCACGATTAAGTGAGTGCGTCCCCAGCGTATTGGCGTGGCTTTTGCCTTTGCCTTTGGCTTTGCGAAAAGGCTTTTCACCGGAAGGAAGTGCCAATTATGAGATATCCTCGGTGGCAGCCACAATTGTGGAGCAGAACGGAGCAACAACAACAGCAACCACACAAAAAAGCCTCTTGCGTCATCCGACTGCGGCAAATGAATGAAAGCGGAAAATTAAATAAGAGGAGCATAAGCAAAACAAATGAATGCGAATTAAGCGTAATTAATCTTAAATGCCACAAAAGCCTTCAAGTCAATTTCTGCGACCACACACACTCACACACACACACACACACACTCACACAGAGTTATGCACGCATATCCACACTCCGCACGCATTCCTTTTGTGTGCTTTGTTTTCTGTCGGTTTTTGCCTTCTCTATTCTGCATTTTTTCCGTGTCTTTTGTGGATCCGTTTCGCGCCACTCTCCGCTTTGTCTTGGCAATTGCTGCCAGCCTGGAACGGGTGTTTGTGCGACTAGTTTGTTTCTGCGCCATAATTATTTGCTGTGCTATGTTTCCACTTTAGTTTCTGCTGCCCCTGCCCCTACCCCCCTACCCACAGTCCAGTCCTGCTCTGCTCGGGCCGCCCTGCTGTGCCGCTGATGGCGTTGCTAGCCCCATTTAATGATTTTCTGCGTTAGCATCTTTTTTCCGGTGTCTTTTGTTTGTATTGTTGCTGCTTCGTTCAAGGATGCGCTGTTTGTAGCATCCAGTTAGTCCGAGTTTCAGCCGAGATGGCTAAATTAGTGAGTGCTGATTATTAGCGATGGTGTTGTTGCGGCATTGTTCTGCCAATCTATTTGCCACTTAATTAAGATATTTGCCGCGAGCTGAATCATAAACACAGCCCCGTTTGCGCACACGCTTTATGAATCAGGGAGCGACATTGCTCGCTGCCAATTGAGCGGAGTGAGTGTGCTTGCGATATTCAGAGATATTTCCCATAAGGCCCATCTTAGTATGCGGCCACACCAGAAGCAGCTACTATGAACTATTTTCCTCGAAATACTCTCCCTCTTTGAAGCCACACCCTGAAGCAATGCAGCCAGCAATCAGTGGTCACCAATATTTTACAGATTTTCAGATCCACGCTGCTTAAATATACAGTCCACGCTTCCTGACCTGGTTGGGAAGAAGTAAAAACAAATCGGACACTACTGGTTTCATACCAGATAAGTCTACAAACTCAGCCCTTCCCTCTCCGTCTCTCTTCCTCAGTATCCCTTTATCTATTTCTGTAGATGCATTCCTTTTTTGTGTATCTCCCTCTTCGTTTCGATCTTCCCTTTTCATTTCTATCTCTCCCTCTTGGTTTCGATCTCTCCCTCTTCGTTTCTATCTCTCACTCTTCGTTTCAATATCTCCCTCTTCGTTTCTGTCTCTCCCTCTTCGTTTCTATCTCTCACTCTTCGTTTCAATATCTCTTCCCTCTTCGATTCTATATCTCCCTCTTAGTTTCTATCTCTCCCTCTTCGTTTCTATCTCTCCGTCTTCGTTTCTATTTCTCCCCCTTCGTTTCTATCTCTCCCTCTTCGTTTCTATCTCTCCCTCTTCGTTTCTATTTCTCCCTCTTCGTTTCTATCTCTCCCTTTTCGTTTCGATCTCCCCCTCTTCATCTCTCTCTGCCTTCGTTCATATCTCTCCCTTTTCGTTTCGATCTCCCCCTCTTCGTACCTATTTTTCCCTCTTCGTCTCTCTCTATCTTCGTTCTTATCTCTCCCTCTTCGTCTCTCTCTCTCTCTCTTCGTTTCTATTTCTCCCTCTTTGTTTCTATCTTTCCCTCTTTGTTTTCTACTTCTCCCTCTTCGTCTCTATCTCTCTCTCTCTCTCTCTCTTCGTTTCTATTTCTTCCTCCTCGTTTCTATCTCTCCCTCTTCGTTTCTATCTCTCCGTCTTCGTTTCTATTTCTCCCTCTTCGTTTCTATTTCTCCCTCTTCGTTTCTATATCTCCCTCTTCATCTCTCTCTGTCTTCGTTCATATCTCTCCCTTTTCGTTTCGATCTCCCCCTCTTCATCTCTCTCTGTCTTCGTTCATATCTCTCCCTTTTCGTTTCGATCTCCCCCTCTTCGTACCTTTTTCTCCCTCTTCGTCTCTCTCTATCTTCGTTCCTATCACTCCCTCTTCGTCTCTCTCTCTCTCTCTTCGTTTCTATTTCTCCCTCTTCGTTTCTATCTTTCCCCCTTTGTTTTCTACTTCTCCCTCTTCGTCTCTATCTCTCTCTCTCTCTCTCTCTCTCTTCGTTTCTATTTCTTCCTCCTCGTTTCTATCTCTCCCTCTTCGTTTCTATCTCTCCGTCTTCGTTTCTATCTCTCCGTCTTCGTTTCTATTTCTCCCTCTTCGTTTCTATCTCTCCCTCTTCGTTTCTATATCTCCCTCTTCATCTCTCTCTGTCTTCGTTCATATCTCTCCCTTTTCGTTTCGATCTCCCCCTCTTCGTACCTATTTTTCCCTCTTCGTCTCTCTCTATCTTCGTTCCTATCTCTCCCTCTTCGTCTCTCTCTCTCTCTCTCTTCGTTTCTATTTCTCCCTCTTCGTTTCTATCTTTCCCTCTTTGTTTTCTACTTCTCCCTCTTCGTCTCTATCTCTCTCTCTCTCTCTCTTCGTTTCTATTTCTTCCTCCTCGTTTCTATCTCTCCCTCTTCGTTTCTATCTCTCCGTCTTCGTTTCTATTTCTCCCTCTTCGTTTCTATTTCTCCCTCTTCGTTTCTATCTCTCCCTCTTCGTTTCTATATCTCCCTCTTCATCTCTCTCTGTCTTCGTTCATATCTCTCCCTTTTCGTTTCGATGTCTCCCTCTTCGTTTCGATCTCTCCCTCTTTGTTTCTATCTCCCCCTCTTCGTATCTATTCGTCTCTCTCTATCTTCGTTCATATCTCTCCCTCTTCTTTTCGATCCCTCCCTTTTCGTTTCTATCCCTCCCTCTTCGTTTCAATCTCTGCCTTTTCGTTCCTATCTCTCCCTCTTCGTTGCTATCTCTCTGTTTTTTTATTCTTGTGATGCCGTTACTCAGTTTTCTTTTATATCTTTACCTTTTCAATTAACGAAGTTGTGGAAGAGGCCACTGAAGAACAGTTTCACGTGGAATGTCTGCCAGTCAACATGACAGAGAATATGATTAGCTGCCTTAAACCCAATCTGTAATTGCGGCAAATGTGAGCGCCAACGCCCGATGTCCCAGCACAGAAAAAACGAACCTAGTAAATCTGGGTCCTTGTCGCAGTGCTAACAGACAAAACAACAGCCACCGCACTTCTTGTTAGCTTACTGGTAATGCAAAGAGGAATGTGTGGACACAAATACGCTTTCTCAACTTCTGAGAATGGTAAAAGTGTGTGGTGGAGCCGGACCCGGTAGCTCCAAAGGCATACATAATGCCTTTCGCAATCGCGATGCAGAGGGGAGTGTCGCTTACCTTTTCGCTGCTCATTGCTTGGCGTACAAATTTCCTAGAGGGGCTCAGCGTCCTGGCGATGAAGGCGCGTGTACATGCGTTTGTCTACGGGCGTGTGAGGTGTATGCATGAGTGTAATAAATCGTTATGTTATTTGTAGCAATTGCTGCGACCATTGTTCTTCTGCGGCTCTCAATCGGCAACAACCCCCCGGCCCCCATTACCAGCCCCAGCCCGCTCTGTTGTCTGCACCTTTTCTGCTTTTATTTATTTATATTTTTTTTGGGTAATTGTTTACTTCAATCACTCGTCCACCGCTTGGTGGCCTTTTATTTATTTTTGTTTGTTTGTGTTGACCTCCCACCACCCCTTGACATGGGGCTGGGTTGGGGCGGTTGGTGGTATTGGTGGAATTTGATTTATCACATTCCATACCAATCCACTTCAATTTATCAATTGCTTGTTGTTGTTCTGCGTATAGCAATTGCTTTTTGCTTTTATAAATATTTTTGCCTTTTTCTGTTTTTTGTTTTTTGTTTTCCCCATGTGCTGTTTGTGCGTGTATGTGTGTGTGTACGTGTGTGTTCGTGTGCGTGCTTTTGTTACGCTGCTGTGGTGTCGGATTCTATTTATGTCAGCAATTTGAGACTAACGCACTTTATAAGCGACGGTCTGAGGTGGGCAGGGGGTGGCAGTGAGTGGTGTGGAGAACTCATTTACAAGGTGTCTGCCTGAGAGGTTTCCCGTAATTCTTTTTCTGCTATTGCGGAACTGTAATTGCACGAAAAAGGAGTTCAAAAATTACTTTGAATTCGTTGAACTGTCTCAAGTGTGGCACTGGTCGAGGAAATGTGTGGCAAATGACGAAATTTCAAACAGCATGAAAATGCCACATGGTAACTCAGAGTTATTAGAACTGCGATGAGTTAAGCGATTTACTTTGGTCCCTTGTATTCCTATAATATGGCGGGGGGAAGGCGAGACTGCACGCTTAAGTATCAAAGAATTGAGTGCCTGTTTACCAGTTGCAGGACTTGGAGTCTCAGAATAGTTTCTTTTGACGGCATTTGTCGGAAAGGAGCATTCTTCAAACTGTTGCAAATCCAGCTCGTACAGAAAGGATGCTGTCGGCAGACGTCTCGTTATACATTCTGTTAGGTTCTTGCTCAATAAGCCACAGATCAAACTCTTCCAGAAATGCCGCTTGTTGCACATTCTGTTAAGTACTTGCTCCAGCCTCAGATTTATTTGACCGCCTTCGCTGAATTTCCTGCTCTTTATCGTTGTTTTCCTGCAAGTGGTGTTCAGGCGAGATCCATCCTGTCGGAGTTCTTCAATAAATCTTATATACTCAAGGTATCAAGTTGTGAGTAAGTGTACGAGGTAGTTGATGGCGATCTGCGAGGAAGCTGCTATGAGCCAAATTTGGTAGCCAGACATATTTTACTCACGCTACCAAGTTGGTTCATTTTAACGCCAATGCCAGCAAACCTGAATTACTTAATAGAAGTTCTATGCACGTGCATATATGGAAGGAGGGCGTGAATTTGGTCTGCGTTTATTCCAAATCAATCTGGTGATATCTCTTGTCCTTGGCAGTAGCATATTTTGATCTTCTTTCACAATAGCAAAGAAAATGTTAAAATGATTTGTAACTCCGCTCAATATCCTGCCATACTATCGCCTCCAAGTCGAATAAACTTATCTGGAATGTGGGCTCTCACTTCGGGTTGCTTTGTCATTCGCAAACACTTACTTAAGAGGCATTTCCACGTCGTTATTCACCTTAAAACACCTGTCAGGCGTCTACGCTACAGAAAAAGGTTTAAATAACTAAAAGCACAAATAAACGAAAATAATGGACTGACTAACTCAGCAACACCGCCGCCACAGCACTGACAATGAAATGATTTATTGTAATTTATCGTCAGCGCTCACACAAAGTCGGACCGGGACGGGCCGGGTTGGGTCCGACTTTGTGCGCGACCGATAAAATGAATGAGCAGCAAAACGCAAAACACGAAAAAATGGTTGCCAAATAAAAATAATGCCAGCTTAAATAAAATAATTTTCCACACAACAATTGGAAGGAACGGCCAGGAGCACAACTCGTCGGCCAACAGCTGTGCAAGCGGAGACGGGCGACATTGGCACCGGTCCCGGCCGAGTAACGAAGAGCGACAAGCGCTGTCGAACGCCACTTTCTAATTTCCGCATCCGTACTCTCCCTCACACACACACACACACACACACACTCAGGCGGATACATACACATAAAATTCGTATGGATGCTGTTGACCTTTAAGAAGCGCTTAAGTTTGGTAATAAGACATTTAAGTTATGAGCACACGGTTGGGCACCAAATGTACCAAAATGCCCGAAATAAATGAGCAAATAAATAACTGAGACGAAACTCCCACACATACGCACATTGACCAACAGTAAGCCACTTTCGGAGCGCCCGTCAGCTACTTTAACGCTGCCATTACAACACCATCACCCTCATCCACATCCTCATCCCCAACCACATCCACAACCAGAGCCGGTGCTCCTTCTATGATTTTGGTATTTGTGTGTGGCACTTTTGATAAGTATGGCTGGATTCACGTGTTAACTGTGGAAGCACTTGGGGCACGAACGAGCGGACGGACGCACGGTCGATCGGTCGCTTCAATTTGGCCAATACCGCACCATACCACACATGCCCAGCTGAGCAAAACCGAGCTGAGGCCACGTTGCACGACGCTAAATGAAGCGTCGGTGGTTGCGAGTGTGCCCTCCTCTCGCCGTCTCCCACTAACACTATTTCTGTCTCAGCCAACGCGTCTTACCACACAATCAAAAGCATCGCATTTAATAGCAGCCCTGCTCCTGTTCCTGCTGCTGCTCCTGCTGCTGTCGCTGTCGCCGTTGCTGCTTTCCATAAGCTGCCATTATGCTTTATATGAGTATGAGTGTTGTATAGAAATTTGTGCTGCTGTTGAGCATAAATTTAACATGTTATTGGTGTGTTGTTGTTGTTGTTGTTGTTGTTGTTGCTCTGTTTGTTTTTTTGTTTGTTTGTTTATTTTGCCTCCTTTTATACCTCGGGGCTTAACTTTGTTTAAAAGCTTTTGTACTTAAGGAAAAATTCAAATATTACGGAAGACAAGGGCCGGGCAGCGCCAAGACTGAGAGGGAGAACGTCTATAGATATTTATATGGGTGTGCGTGTGGAAGAGATAGCGAGAAATATATGGGGAAAATGCCAAATTGTGAGGCAACTTCCTTAATAGGAGTCGAAAATGTCAGGTGCGAAATTTGACAACTTTTTATCGATTGCCAAACAGTCTTTTTTGCCTGCCTAAGACGACGAGGATGATGATGGTGATATCGTTATGTTGTTGTTGTGCTCGCTGTTTGTATTGTTGTTGTTAATATTATTGTTACATTTATGTAGAATAGATAGAATCGCATTTATGACTGTCACAGGGAGAATTTTTAATGGAGCCTTGGGGAAAGGTTTCTCAGTCTCTCCTTTATTGTTGGTTGTTTTTTCTTGATTCCTTTTTTGTTGCTTTTTCCCTGTATAAAACCCGAATGTAAATAGCAGTTAAAAAGATTGGCAATAACATTCAAATGCGAGCCAAATGAGCAACCAACCGACCAGCGACCTTAGTTATTTATTTAAATTTGCGTGTTGATTATGTTATCTGTAGGAAAAAGAGCGCTTAGTTCGGTATTTATAGTGGTTAAGTGCTTGTGGAGCAGGAGGTGACAGAGTCCTGAGACCATTGAAGTCCTGCTGCAACGCAATGTGGAGCGGGACAGTGGCCCTTTGGGGATTATGCTGCGCAATACGCGTAATAGGAGCACTTATTTTGTATCCAAGGCGGTTCTTTAGAGCGGAGCCATGCAAATACACATTGTTCCGCTTTACGCCACCTGGCTGGACTCTTCGAAGCAGCTGTTCTTGATATTCCTTTAAGAGCACATTCTATTGACACTATTTATGCTTCCAGAGTATAGAAATCACAAAATTAACTTTGGGTAATCCTCGTGCTCCGCGAGTCTGCAAGTTAATAGGCTTTAATATATCAATGCCCAGCTGGTGACACTTGAAACTCTTCAAGATCTTTCCATAGTTGCACAACAACCGCAGGGAGAACTTCATAATCAAAACACCTCAGTTGATAATGCTTATTTTGTGCTGCACCGACTCAACGCCCTGTGAGAAATAAGGACTAAATTTTATCTGCCCTAGAGAAAAGCACACCATCAGCACAGCTTCTCAAATAGTCCTTCATGAGTCCTGATCCAGGCTTATTGATGATTCTTGATAGGAAATTAAATCAATATTTCAGTGAAGTAAATTTGCAAAGTGTCAAGTTGCACCGGAGATGAAGAGACGAAGGGGTCTCCAAATATTTGCCCGAACTCACTTATCCCCAATGTAATGTGCCGCCAATGAAAGTTCATGAAACTTGCATTCCTCTCAATCAACCGCTTAACTCAATATTAAATCGCAGAGATGCCGGCAGCGTTGAATATTGTGGCAGCGTTCGGAATTTGATTTTCTTTCCCTCTTCTTTTTGCGGTTCGCTGCTGACCGTCCGCAGGGATTTGCCACTGCAATCAAACATTTGACAAGCTCCTAGCACAACGACAGCGCATCATCCATCCATGCATGCCTGCTGTGATGTGGTCCGCGGACGGGAGGGGCGATATACCCACGGGTATCTGTCGAAATTTGTTGGCTCAAGCGCTGCTCGGTCACCAAATGAAATTTTGAATATGAGCGCTCGGTCGGAGCTTAAAAATAGATGAAGGAAAATAGTTGCAGAGAAAAAAGTGGACATAACCAGCGGCAACAAGTCCAGCCCACTCTCGGTGCTGGCGGTCGAATCGCTGTGGCGCAGTTATTTCATAGTTTCATCTGCTGTGTGGGCTTTTCTAGCGTTCTGTGTGTTTCTCCACACATGCAAATGTGTCTGTGTATGTACGTGAATGTGCCTGGTTGCGTATCAGTTTTTCCTCTACTATTGCTAGTTAAGCCAATTTGCAGTTGGTGTGAGCGGAATCTGCGGAAAATGTCAACTTCCGCTGCGATAACACACAATTTTTCCCAGCAAAGCAGCAATGAAAAGTTTTAAGTTTACATTGCCACGCCCTTAAGCCAAAAGTGTAATGGGCCCACGAACGTGGAGTAATTGTTTCAGAGTCCTCCTTGTCCAAGCCGTGCAATGCGCTGCGCTCTTTCCATTGACCACGTTTCGCTGTGCAGTTTGCCCCTTCCAAAGTAGCTTTTCATGCCACACGGACTCGCGGAAAAGTACAAATTGGAAGAGTGACGAAGCAAAATTGTTGCATTCCTGCGATTGCTGTGACTCATTTCACAATAGACGCTGCTTAGTCCTTCCTACATTGCGAATTATTGTATTCGTGTTCTAATTCAATCACACCTGAATACAACTCAGTGTCCCTGATTACTTGTGCGAGTCGTGGTGCCCTGACGACTCCCGGGCGACTCCTGCTCTTGACAATTGCAGCAAATGCAGCTTCCTGCTTGCTGCATTCCGCTATCACAGCTCAATTGTCACTTCATTAGAGAAAGCTTAGATAATCCGCCACTTCAGCAGCATTTCAAGAGTTCCAATTTAAAAATGCATTTCCATTCGAACCCCGGTTTGTCACTGAAAGCGAAGATGTCCTTTCTGCGTACTGCCACATTTGCCATTTGACATCATTATCAAGGCATTCGCCATTGCCGTACTTGGAATTGCGCAGCTCAACGCAACTCAATTCAGATATGACTTAATTTGCTGATGCACTCGCTTCTTCCTAGGAACTGTCTGCTTGTGCTCCTTCGCCTCTGTATACGGATATCTCTGACTATGTTTCTGTGCGCTGCAATCGTCTTTGCTTCAAGTAGCCCTGCCGCAGTCAATTCAATTTGCTTGTAATTTCAGTTTATTGTTGCGCAAATTTCCATGGAAATGTGCGCCACTGTTTGTATGCATTGGCACGGCATCTGCTCAGGGTCAGTTTGGATGCGAGTGCTTTTACGTGCGTGTTGGCGTGCATGTGTGTGCATTGGCTTTCACTTATTACCAAAATTTAACCAATTATTTGGAATATTTAAGTCGTTGGCTTGGTTGGCTCAACATTCCAAAGCAAGCGATAAACACAATTCACGCAAGACTGGATTCTAAGGCTAATTCCGTGTTCGGAAAGTTGATTGCTGCTGCTAACAATGCGAGTAATTATGAGATTTACTTGAGCCGCAACCGCCCTCAACAACATAAACATATTCAGGCCGGGCGGAGGGTGTTGTTTTGTGCCAATTTCGATACAAGTTTAACATGTTTTAATTAACTGTGAAAAATATACTTAAAGCAGACTCCTTATCTCCTTAGCAACACGATGGAATTTGGTATGATTGATATCTGCTTTAACTCCTTCGAAACCTTCAATCTCCTAATACATAAACATATTCACTCGTAGCCGTTGCAGCGCAAACAATTGTAGACAGATCATGAAACTTCCTTGAAAAACTCTTTCGCTGTCTCAGTGACTCAAGGCGGACTGAATCAGCCACCATTCTGGACACCGGACAGTTTCACCGCGCTCTGCTCCCACATACGCCCAATAAAATACACATATTTGCCTCTGCGGCACAAGTTTCCGAACAGCTGCCATGCCACCCCCTACGGGCACAAACCAAGGGGGAGACTCAACTCAGTTCGAATCAATCAAACAACCATGGTTTGCTGCCTAATTGCACACAGGACCGCTTGAGCAGGGAACAGAACAGCTCCTCAATTAGTAGTCCGGTGGCTGTGTGGTTGCCTCCCATGTATTAAGACACCATTGTGGGTGTGTTCTTGGTTTTGAGGTTGTTGGCGTTGCCTTCATACTTCAAGGGAACATAATTTTTATTGAATTGCGTGTCCCTGCGCTCGCGCACAAACGCCGCATAATTGCGTACAATTGATAATTTAGTTATGCTATTGATTAAAGGCGTTTCACTCGATTTTCGCATGCATGCATCGGTGTAGTTGTGCGGCTTCGCCTAATTGTATGCTGTGCTCGTACACGTGCAAATTGTGTAGTCATAATTTATTCAATTTGAGGGAGTGTAGGAGCCAGTTCCCCATTGCCCGTGAAGTAAGCGCAGCGCCCAAATCCAGACCGTATTTCATTTGCATCATTACTGCCGATTGTGCCGTCATTGTTACATCATAATCTCGTGCAACTGTACACCGCAACGCTCCATTGCTGCGGTTTTGATTCCGCTCATTTATTTTCGTTACGCGTGTGCGTTTCGCAATTATTGACGGTCGATCGACCTCAGTTGCGATTTGGTCATCGCCGCCTCCAATGTATTTTCAGTCATTACAGCGGCTTTACGAACAAGGATATTGTATAACACCAAAGCAGTTAAGTAGGATATGCTTCGTCGCTGCCAGTATAGTAAGCAAGAGTGTCATGCAGGATTCATACGGAAAATACAAATAGATTCATTTAGGCTGGAAATATTTTGATGAATTCGCCGGAGCAGGTTCATTTGATTTGTATGAATAATGCACCGGAGCAGCTGTGAGGACGAACTATTCACCTATTCAGGTCTGTTACATTTTGCGAGTGAGAATCATATTCTGATTTCCAGTAAGTTTCACAATCACCGCTCAAAGTGTGAGTCTTTGTATCTGATTCATTCTTTATCAATATCTGCGACTAGAAACTCTTTGCATGTATTTGTTATCTCTGTGTCCACGGGTTCATTTATTTCTACTACCACAGATCTAAGTCTGTTTGTATCTCTCCTAAGCCTTGAATCCTCTCATTATGGACAGTCAACAATCCTTCGTTTTACGTACTAAAATTTTATGTGCAGTACTCGTTCTTCTTTATCGCTCGCTCTCTGTCTAGGCATCTCTCTTTCATTTCTACAATATGTATCAGTGTCCATATTCCATCACTATAGATCTATCCGTGTCTCCATTGAAGCTTCGCTCCTCTCGTTATCATTCATATCACACATATCGCTTACTACTAAACTCGATTAGTCTTTCTTTTATTATTTTTATCTCTCTTTCTCCCTCTCTCAATCATCATTTTGCCCCCTCTATCTGTATCTTTATTCCGTCCCCCACTCTCTTCACTATCTCTCTCTATTTTAGTATTGTTATTTATGTGCCTATAAAACTCTTCACCCTCGCGGGGTTCCTCTTATCACCATCCACACAACCATAATACTAGTCTCTCTTACCATATTTTTCTCTCTTTGTCTTACCATCTCTCTTACTCACTTACCATAATTTTATCACTCTATTTCCGTCTCTCCCTCACTCTCTTCCTATATCTTTCAGACTATCATACCATCTTAACATCTCTCTCTCACTCTCTTACCATCTCATTTTGACTATCATACTATCTTAATATCTTTCTCACTCTCGTACCATCTCTTTCTGACTATCATACCATCTTAATATCTCTCTCACTCTCTTTTTCTGACTATCATACCATCTTAACATTCCTCTCTCACTCATTTATAATTTTATCACTCTAGTTTCATCTCTCTCTCACTCTCTTGCCATCTTAACATTGGTCTCTCACTGACCATAATTTTATCACTCTATTTTCATCTCTCTCTCACTCTCTTGACATCTCTTTCTACTATCATACCATCTTAACATATCTTAACATGTCTCTCTCACTCTTTTACCATATTTTCCTCTCTCAGACAAAGATGGTTATTGTCTTTCTCGCTCTCTTTCTATCACTCTATTACCATTATTGTCTGTCGCTCTCTTAACTATATCTCTTTACTACATATCTACTATAATTATTGCGCGTATGACTTTCTTGGTCCTTGGTTCCTTTCTTTATTCTTCTTCCACAAGCATTTTTTCGTCCCTTACTAAATCTCTACATTACTATCTCTCTCTCTATATCTATCTCTCTCTCTATCTCTATCTCTATTTCTCTCTCTCTCTCTGTCTATTTCCCACTCATACACACACACACACAGACACAATCATTATCCTGAAGAACTTCCTCCGAAGAAAATAGTAGATCCGACCCATCACACTCCAAATTCCCCAAACCATATTCTTGTTTAATGGAATTCTGAGTGCAAACGCGAAACGGAACATCCACAAAAAGGATGCTCACAAACTTTTGTAATAATTCTCGATGAAAAACAATGAAATTATCGTAACTCGTCGGCAATAAAAAACAAAATGGAGGCGGCGAGCGGCGAATGAATGCCGCGCGTGGGTAAGATTTTATATCATATTTCAGCTACAGTAAACACGACAGCAGCGGAGCCGCCGCCGCCAAAGTATCACAACTCAAATTGCGCCCTCATGAGAGCGACCACCACCACCCGGACGACGACGGTGCTGCTGAGGCTGAGGCTGACGCTGATAGCAGCGCTGGGCTGTGCAAGGCAACGCATGCATGCAACAGACACTTGAATGCGTCGCACTTCCTCTTCCCTTGGGCGCTGCTGCGGCTGCGGCTGCGGCTGCCTCTGTTGCTGTTGCTGTTGCTGTTGCTGGTGCTGTTGATGATGTTGTGGCGTTGAAATTTATTGCATTTAAGGACAACAGGATATGCAGATGCACTCGCTGCTTGCTACAACCATAGCCACAGCCACAGGCGGAGCGGAGCGGAGCAGCCCTACTCAGAGCTACACCAGTGCTGGCCGGGTTGGAATAGCGGCAACTTTGGAATTTGCAATCTGCGCCATTTTTCCGTCTTTTTGTTTTTGTTTTGCAATTTGTTTTTTATCCTTTTCTTGTTGTTTGTTGTTTGTTGGTTTATTTGGCTTTCATTTTTATTGTAGGCATGCAGGAGCGCGTAGGCGCAGCAGCCTTTATGCGAAAGCAAGGCGAACAAAAATGAAAAATGATAAAATTGAAAAACAAAATCCGCTTTTCATAAAAAATCCAGGTCAGCTCATGTGAAAAGGATGTGCAACTATGAAAGGCATTCAATACAAGTACAAAGCGACAACGACAACGACAACGACAACAACGACAACGACAACAACTACAATCACAACAACAACAACAACAACAATGATAGCCTGCAATGTCATGTCAATGTGAGCAATGGGCGATAAGAGCATTTGTGCAGTTTTCTCAACGCTTTCGCCAGAGCGGACCCTGCATTCACACTTATCTGGCTCCTTTTTCGAACCGATTCGACTTTTTGCCACTCAAGGTTAGCTTAAAATCTCTACTGCGACCAGTGAGAAGCCGCAAATCGGGATGATAGTTCGGGGCGTCGATTGTAAGCTTCCACTTCACTAATTGAAGGAGGTGGTTCAAGAAATTCTGATCCCTCGAATACCAACTCTGGGTTTTACTCCCGCTTAGCACTGCAGTTGCTTGTTAGTTGCACGTCAGCTTCCAGGGAATGCGAAGCGAAGCTCTTACTTTTACCATCGCTTAACACTTCCTCGAATTGCTAGCTTCATATCGGCTTCTAAGGAATGAGCAAAGTAAACTCTTCCTTTTAATCTCCTTTAGCCCTGCTTCGAATCGTTAATTTCAAGTTTGCTTCCACGGAAGGCGGAGGGACCTTTTCCGCTTCTTGTAGTTGAAAATTGTTGACTTTCTTTTGTACTCCGAAGGAAAGATTCGACGGAGAAATTCCATGTCTTTTTACCTTCGCTTCCTTGGCTTCCAAGGAATGCAAATTAAGTTCTTTGTTTTGTTTTCGCTGTCTAGGATTGTTTAGGAAGACAATGAGAGAATGTGGGAGACAGCTCGCTCCTGCTTTGGCGGTGGTAAGTAACAGTTAAGTGACATGTTTATTGACTGTTACATTAAGAAGTAGTGCCCCATCAGTGAGAAGTACTTAGGCGCTTGTATGGAAGCTCTTCCAAAGAACTTCTGAAGGACTCCGCTTTCCTATCAAAAGCAGCAAATTCCTGGCTCTGAATTCATGCTCGACCATTTTTGCACCATACCCTCTTTTCCACTCAAAACTGCTGTTAACCTACTGGACAAATTGTCGCTGCCATAGAAACGAACGAAATTTCGTGCCATTCCTCACTCGGGGTCCACAACTCCAACAACAAAGTTTTTATTTAATTAAAATACTTGAAACAAACATTTTAAAATGCTGCGAAATGTGCAAAAAGTGAAAAGGAATTAAACAGAGAGGAAAAAAGAGAGATATTCAAATATTTTTGTGACACCACCAACAACCACAACAACAAGAGCAACCACAAGTGGAATCGTTACGGTCCGTGTGAGCCAGTGTCATCGCTCAGACCATCGCCAGGACGCAGTATGGCTGACCTCGTTGCCAGTCGTCGCCAATTTTAATGGCGGCAAAAGTTGAAAAATTTTGATGTGCTCTTTTTTATGTGCGTTAATTTCCCTAGTCCGGGACCACCAACCGAGCAGCCGAGCCACCAGCCACCAGCCACCCTGCCAGCCAGTGAGCCAGGCAGCCTCCCCAGCCGGCGTGTGAGGAAGTCATTCATTTTGTGACTTCCGTGAGTGGCCGACGTTACCGACGCGTTATCAGCGTGGCGGCGGGCGTTTTTGCTGCTGGCCACGTGATTTTTATACTCCTTTTTTATCAACGCTCTTGAATTTTATGTTTACTCCCACACCAGTGCGCTTCCTCACCCACGCCAGGTGGCAATTATGTTGCTTCTGTTGTTGTTGCCGGTATTGGTCTGGTTGTTGTCGGTGTTCTCGTTGTTCTCGTTGTTCTCGTTGTTCTCATTGTTGTTGTTGTTGTCATCGTGTTTGTTGTTGTTGTAGTTTCGCACGACCACAGTCAACTAACTACTGCCCCATGTAGTCATTGGTTTCATTTGCGTAGGAAAGGAATCCTTTTAATGGACACACATAAATGGTGAGCTGCGGTCGTTACAAATTTAATGGATACTTTGTAAACTTATGCGCTTCACAAGACCACTTTGAATGGCTTTATCTGTGCTTAGTCATTCAGTCATCGCAGCCGTTGTCGTTGTCATCGCAGTCGTTGTCGTTGTCGTTGTCGTTGTCGTTGTCGTTGCCAATTTAATTAGATCCGTGAAGCTGACTGCAGCCCAAGTGCTGTCAAGCAATCAGGAAGGCGCGCTATCTCCACGCTCAATCCTTTCACTGCCACTGTCACTGCGTAGTCGATGTTTTGCCTCAATCCTCGCCACTCACCAGAGACAAGCTGCTGGTCGAACCGGGGCCGGGCAAATAATTTACTAGCTCTGCCAACTTTACGGTCGTCTAGTTTTGTAGCGTAAAAGTCCTTCTTTGAATATCGCGTAATCCTCGTGCTGCTCTTTAACCCAGCCACCAATTTCCACAATAAATTTGCAGCGAAATCTCTTAAGCGGATTTACACCAATCCTTAATGAAGATGCTTCCCGCTGTCATTTGCCCTCCTGTACCGAAAAATGATACTATAGACAAATATTAATATTTTCAATAAAGGCGCAATGAAATGAAAAAATTATACATTCGCTTTTTTCATGCACATCCCCACCCACAGACCCACACCCACATCCCCACTTAAAAGGATACAAAATGGCGGCAGCGCTGATGTGTGCAACAAGAGGGATTTTCATTTAAACGGATTAATTTCATCGATATTGTGGGCCGGGCCCACATTGCCGGACTCATTGCAATCAATGCACACAAAAGAACGCCGAGGCAAGGACGATTTTACGAGTAAACAGTGCTGGCGGCAATTCTCGTTAAATGAGAATATTGCGAATAAAAACTAATTAAGTATGTGTGAGTGTGGGCGTGTGTGTGTGTGTGTGTGTGTTTTGTACATTCATGTATGGCTGAGCAGCTGCCACTCCCTGCCAGGGAAACGCGAGCGGCAACTAATTACCGCGCACTTGTTTATTTCCGAAACTGATCCGCTTTTTCTCCATTTGGGGACAGCAGAAGGACTATTCGTTTTATTTTCAAGGATCTTATAAAATTTCCCCACAAGCTGCTCCCTTTTGATACTATTTTGGGAGAGTTGAAGGACTATTTGTTATACTTTTCAAGGATCTGCTAAAATTACCCCACAAACTGCTCCCTTTTGATACTATTTTGGGAGAGTTGAAGGACTATTTGTTATATTTTTCAAGGATCTGCTAAAATTACCCCACAAACTGCTCCCTTTTGATACTATTTAGGGAGAGTTGAAGGACCAGTTACATTACAAATTTGACTCCGTTTTGATACTATTTAGAGAGAGTTGAAGCACTATTTGTTATATTTTTCAAGGATCTTATACAATTTTACTACAAGCTGCTCCCTTTTGATACTATTTTGGGAGAGTTGAAGGACTATTTGTTATATTTTTCAAGGATCTGCTAAAATTACCCCACAAACTGCTCCCTTTTGATACTATTTAGGGAGAGTTGAAGGACCAGTTACATTATCTTTCAGTGAAGTGGTCAAATTTGACTCCGTTTAACAAATAAAAGTATGTTCCTTTCACGATCCTGTAAAGTTTCTTCGAACTGGCTCCTTCATGCACCACTAGAAGAGCTAGTCGCATGTTTTAGCGATACAGTTACTCAACTAAGCCTGTTGGGTTGCGCTAATATGATAATATTCAATATACCTCATCAGACTTGAGTGTGCGTGTGTGTGTGTGTGTGTGTGTGTGTTTTGTACATTCATGTATGGCTGAGCAGCTGCCACTCCCTGCCAGGGAAACGCGAGCGGCAACTAATTACCGCGCACTTGTTTATTTCCGAAACTGATCCGCTTTTTCTCCATTTGGGGACAGCAAAAGGACTATTCGTTTTATTTTCAAGGATCTTATAAAATTTCCCCACAAGCTGCTCCCTTTTGATACTATTTTGGGAGAGTTGAAGGACTATTTGTTATACTTTTCAAGGATCTGCTAAAATTACCCCACAAACTGCTCCCTTTTGATACTATTTTGGGAGAGTTGAAGGACTATTTGTTATATTTTTCAAGGATCTGCTAAAATTACCCCACAAACTGCTCCCTTTTGATACTATTTAGGGAGAGTTGAAGGACCAGTTACATTACAAATTTGACTCCGTTTTGATACTATTTAGAGAGAGTTGAAGCACTATTTGTTATATTTTTCAAGGATCTTATAAAATTTCCCCACAAGCTGCTCCCTTTTGATACTATTTTGGGAGAGTTGAAGGACTATTTGTTATATTTTTCAAGGATCTGCTAAAATTACCCCACAAACTGCTCCCTTTTGATACTATTTAGGGAGAGTTGAAGGACCAGTTACATTATCTTTCAGTGAAGTGGTCAAATTTGACTCCGTTTAACAAATAAAAGTATGTTCCTTTCACGATCCTGTAAAGTTTCTTCGAACTGGCTCCTTCATGCACCACTTGGGGACAGTTGAAGAGCTAGTCGCATGTTTTAGCGATACAGTTACTCAACTAAGCCTGTTGGGTTGCGCTAATATGATAATATTCAATATACCTCATCAGACTTGAGTGTGCGTGTGTGTGTGTGTGTGTGTGTGTGTGTGTGTGTGTGTGTGTGTGGGTGTTAATTTGCACCACATGTCAATGAAAATGTAGTGGCCAGGAGGCTCTTTGTGGGAAGCCGTTTAGCACTGCAGCCGCATGTGTGCCGTGCCTTCAGAGCTGGCAAATATCCGCCAGGGAAATTGAAATGGAAATGTTAGTCCCACCGCTTACAATGGCAGGGACGCTGGCGGCGGCCATTAGTGGCACTTTCCCTACAGTGCTCATTTCTCTAAATTGGTTCATAAAATACGAGTCCTCCGCAGTGGGGAGGCGAAGTGATCATTTGGTTTGTAATTTGTTGTTTCAGTTGTGGAGCAGCAGCGCCGCCATTTTGCGCCATGTACCATGCCAACCAGCTGAATCAGCATCCTGCGATGACATCCATCTTGACCATTACCGCCCCACCGACCCCGCGAACAAGCAAGCGCGCAGAGCAATTTTAAATGGCAAACGTACACGAACGAACATAATAAAGAATTACCACGTGCCACATAGAAAGGATGCAGTTCCGCTGCTGCCGCTCCGCTGCTAGGGCTGCCGTTGCTGACCGCTCATGTCGCAGATGCACAGAAATTAATTTCCGTTAATATGGACTGTTGTACACAGTTACGTACGCGTCCGTCGGATGCACGGACGGGCGTTGTGTCGTCTGCCCCTGATAATGACCAAAGAAGTCCTGCGCTGTGCTGTACTGAGTTGGGTTGAGTTGGGTTGCTTCGAACTGCACCGGGCATGGCGGAAATAAAAATTTGTTAGTTGCCATTTTAATTGAAAATATTGGATGCTTTTTATTAAGCGACTTTATTACTTTAAGAGGAAATGCAATAAATGCGATTTTATTGCCGCCGCATTTTCATTATAAATGCTTTTTTGTTTGTTGATCCTTTTTTCCCCTCCTTGTTTTCAACTTTTCCGCTCTCACTCGTATTATCTTCTCTTTTTGCCTTTGGTTTCAATTGCAATTGCTGCCACCGATGCAGCTGCAAACTTTTAACGCCCTTGTAGCGTGCTCTGCTGCCGACTTCATTGCAATGAATTTGGCGGTAATAAATTCAATTGCTTTTTATGTGTTTTTATGTGTGCATGTGTACGTGTGTGTGTGCGTGTGTGTGTGCGTGTGGGTGCGTACTCAAGCATATGTGCACACCCCTGTAGGAACTGGAAGCTGACTAATTCACCATATGCTGACTACTTCGCTTGTTGCTGGCAAATAGTGATTTGTATGGGTCCTGGCAAGGACGTGGTATACGAGAAATCGATTGCCTAGGGATCAGTGCACTGAAAATGCTACTAATCTTCAATTGACTTTCCATCGTTTCTATACTTTTTGCTTCCTAATTTCCTTTATACTCATTTATTTGCATTTTGACGTCAGCAGGAGTCTTGTTCGTTTGTTGAAGGAAGTAATCCCAAAATTATTATATTTTAGTTTGCTTCATTACAATAATAAATTCACACTCGGCTTGGTCAGAAACAGCGTTCATCGGAGTGCATCAGTTACTTCCAGACAACATTCAAAACTCGGCTGCATCAATCTTAAATGTTGGACGTTTTCTTTGATGTCCACAGTCCACAGTTTTACAATTTTGCAGCACAGGATAATTTTCCTTGCCGTGGTGCATTTAACTCTATGGAGAAGTGTTTTTAGTTGACTGCTCTCGTAGTCTCTTGTGTCAGCGATTGACAGCTTCACTAAGACTACTCAGCCTAGAACATTCCAGTGCTGAAATGCCAGCAACTTAGTCGGAAGTATTCTAGTTTCCATTTACGGAAAACTGCCTCTACCTTCGTTTCGAACTAGAGGCGATTTCTGGCCGAGCATTGCCTTCAAATATCCTCCCAATGAATCCCTGAGTCGCACTTTTCGTGGCTGAAAACCCCCATTGCCTGATTGGTTGGTTCCTTCGTTTGCTGCAGGGATATGCAACGCAACTCTCTTGCAGCTATGTGTGTGTGTGTGTGTGTGTGCATGCATGTGTGACTCTGTGTGAGTGTGTGCGCGTATGTTTTATTTGTGTTCGTCTGTTTGCTTGTTTTTAGCTGTGTGGATTTATTACAACATTTCCCATCGCGCACACATTACGCCAAATATTTGTGAAGCTGTGCAGTTTTTCTCGGGCAGTCCAAAAAAATTTCAAAAAGCAAAGAAATAAAAAAGCGCTAAATTAATATCGGCATAAATAATCGCCGTAGTCCCGAATTTATTGTGTACTTTAATAGCCATGTGCGTAATTGCCGACTGCAGTTCGCCAATCGTAAAAGTATTTTGGCCACATTTGTGGCTAATGTGAAAAATTGGATTGGCTGCGTCCGCCCGGCTGCCTCCCCCCCTCACTTGTGTGTGTGTGGGTGTGGTGGGGAACCCTTTCAAATTTTGTTCATGTGTGCTCCACCATTTATAATAGAAGCCGAGTAGATTTTTCTGATTTCCAGTGTCTCTCTCTCAACTCCCAACAGGCAGTGGCTCTTCGTCGTAGTCTCTGAAATGAGGTCTCGCATCATTTGGCATCTGTCCGCACGCAATTTCTGGGACTCTTTGGACTCTGTGGTGAATCGAAAAGATGGAAGTGGGAATCTGGGGTTTGACTAGAGTAAAGATTTCAAAGCTCTGTAGAATTGAAAGTTCTTTAGGCTTCAAAAGTCTGTGGACTTGAAAACTCCGTAGACTTGCACACTTTGTAGATTTGAAATCTGGGCAGACTTTTAATCTCAAATGGCTTCTAATATCTGCAGAGCTAGATTCTCTCACTATGTCTACGGAGCGGTGTACATTTCAAAGTTCTGAAGGCTCCAAAACTGCCAAGTTTTCAAAGCCTTCAGTTTTCAAAGGCGCTAAGATACCAAAGAACTTTTCAAGTCTTTGTAGAGTTCAAAATCGTAGGGACTTCAAATCTCTGTATGCTTCATAGCTCTGTCCAGGATCATGGTCAGATGCATGCTAAGACATGCGAATCTCTAGGACTATCAGGCAGTCTTCTGGGACTATGAGACAGTCTTCTGGGACTATGAGCCAGTCTTCTGGGACTATGAGACAGTCTTCTGGGACTATGAGACAGTTTTCTGGGACTATGAGCCAGTCTTCTGGGACTATGAGACAGTCTTCTGGGACTATGAAACAGTCTTCTGGGACTATGAGACAGTCTTCTGGGACTATGAGCCAGTTTTCTGGTACTATGAGCCAGTTTTCTGGGACTATGAAACAGTCTTTTGTTGACTATGAGACAGTCTTCTGGGACTATGAGACCGTCTTCTGGGACTATGAAACAGTCTTCTGGGACTATGAGACCGTCTTCTGGGACTATGAAACAGTCTTCTGGGACTATGAGACCGTCTTCTGGGACTATGAGAAGGTCTTCTGGGACTATGAGCCAGTCTTCTGGGACTATGAGACAGTCTTCTGGGACTATGAGCCAGTCTTCTGGGACTATATGACAGTCTAACTAAATTATTAACATATTGTCTTCTTCATCGTATGCGGTGTTCGCTCCTTTACCGAGTCTACGAGTCGCAGCTGGGAAATGCAAGCAGACTCGAGACCAACTAGAAAAAGACTCCAAACGAATCGAGTCGAATCGAGTCGCCGATTCATCAGATCACAAGTTGAGAGACACTATTCCTTGTCAGGGAGGCAAGGAAATCTTGGCTAGAGCTGTGACAACTGAATACGGAAAATTGTATCAAACTAGCGATAATTTGTCGATTATGGAAATAGGACTGAAGTCTTGTACAAAATCAGTCTCAAAACTGTTGCTTCAATGTCCTGACGTGTCATTGACATGCGTGCGGAGTCTTTGTAGAGATTAATCCTCTTGACATTACCGGTAATCTGTGCAGTAATTCTTAAACTATTTTTAATATTCGAATCCTATGCGGAAAGAACGCTAGTCTCAAAGTCGGGGGTCACGGGTTAGAATTTTGCCCTGAGCATGGGTTCAAAATGCAGCTTTCTAAATCCTTTTCTCTTCCAGTCGAAGGCGTTAGTTCTTAGAACCCATTCTGCCAATCTACTGCAGCCATCATGAATATGGTTTCAGGTGTAATAAAAGTGATAAATTTGTTAGCTTTTCTATTGATTATTATTCTTTACACTCGCAGAGCACATTAAGTGACCCAGTGGTCGATTTTTTCCCTTAAAACATCATTTACATATGAATGGTATACCGAGCCCTCATCTGCCTGGAATTACGTCTCTGTAGTGAATTGTAGCTCTTCAATGGTTAGATTAAGGTTTTCTTCCTCGGGAATACTGGAGCTATGTGACACTTCTTCTATAGTTCTGTGGCCAGTTTTTCGCACGAGAAATGGTTGGCACTACAGGGTCGTGCAAGGATATGTTGTGACAATTAAAAATTATACACTCCTCTGTTTGCAGAGGCACACCATGGTGATTTTCTATTGACCAGGTAGAATATTAGTAGAATATTCTTGACTTTTTTCCGGCCCTAAAACAAGCAGAGTGGCAAATCCAGCCCTGGTTGTACTGCGGAGACGTTGCCGCGTGACGCGTCGGCCAACTTTTAAGCGCTTAATTTGCCAAATCAGTAAATAAGCACGGCTTTTGTGAATCAGTTCACTGTTGTTTGTTTGCTGTTTTCTTTTCTTTTATTTGCTTTGTTTTGTTTTGTTTTTACTTTAATTGCGTATCAATCACCAACACGACTCAGACCCACCCAGGCCCGATCCAACTGCACTGCAGTTTTGTAGTGTTTTTGTTATTGATATTGCACATGTCTGCATGCATAAGTTTGTGTTTGCATGAGTGTATGTTCGTGTGTGTGTGTGTGTGTGTGTGTGTGTGTTTGTGATTGTTCTCTTTGTGCAAAAATCTCACGATTCCAATTAAAATTTAAATTGTATGCTTTTTTATTTAAAGTGTATTAAAACGTGCGATTTAAAACATAAACGACCACTTTCGAATGTGTGTATTCGTCGGCGTATGTGTGCGTTTGTGTGCGTTTGTGTGTATTTGTGTGTGGAGGCGTGACCGCAGCCATGTTAGCGCAACGTGATGAACAGTGTTTGGTGAGCGGTTTTCAATGCGGCAACCGCAATTTCCATTTTCCTTTTTGTATGAATTTTGCTCTATGAATTTTTGTGGTGTTTTATTGCATACTTTCAGGAGCATTGCACGCAACTAAAATAAAGCTATAACTTGTTTGAATAGCAGCAGCGACTACAGCGAACAGCGCTCGTGCGAGGCCAGCCCCGTCCACTCCAATAACGGTGCCATCCCCACATGCGCCTACTGCTATGATATGCACCCCCGAATCCGCTCCGTCCACCGCCCACTCATTATGCATTAAAATTTCTAATTAAAATTGACTGCAAATGAATTTGTGTGTGTGTGTGCTACCTGGCTTCACTGCACTGGGCCCTGCACTGCGGACAGCACCGTTAGCATGAAGGGGTGGGGTGTGGTGTGTTGGTGCGTATCTGGGGTGTGGTAGGGCAGAGCGAGTCTCCTCGTCCTGGTAACTTGTTGAAATGCGGCAGAGTTTTTTTTGTTTGCTGATTGCCTCTGCTTACTCGCCGCTCGCTGCTAGTGCTGGTGTGTGTGTGTGTGTGCTTTAATTAGAGTTGCTTCGCCGTTGGTTGGGGCACTGATAGTCTATTATTTTATACCCAATTAGTTGCAATTCATTTGGGTAATTGGCTCCTTTTGGTGATTTTTGTTCATACTTCTCAGTCATGTTTGGTGTGTGCCTCTGCAAATCAATCAGATTAGTGAGGGTGCCTGAGGGCGGCTTCTATGGCTTCTCAGCTGGTAATGGAATGCACCTCACGTAGTCTATTGAAGTGCGCATGAGTAGCATTGACAACAACGCGGCCGGAGCGAACGCTTCGTTTGATATGCGAACTACCTGCAACTCGCATCTCAATTCCGAAATGGTTCCATTTAGCAAATCCCTGCTGGCATATTCACATCACTGCTGCTGCATTCACGTCACTCCTGACATATTCAGCTTCACTGTGCCATCTATTGAGTGACAGACGGTTCAGCGTTTATTAGCAGGTCAGTGTTCGTTTAGCGTCCACTTCAACACCTTTCAGGATATGCCTAGAGGCTTTTTTAATTCCCAAACAGAATATTTGTATTAGATTCGTTTGTTCTTCGCTGCCTTCTATGCTGGCGCTGCTACTTGCCACGTCGGCTGACTCATATATTCATCACCAGACATATTCACTCACGCCCGAACTTGTCGAAGGTGTAAGGGTGTAATTGTACCTGCCCAAATCGGAGTATTTCTCTCTGCCCTCTGTCCAAGATCCTACCAGATTTACCTGCAGCTTCCGGCTACGGGTATTTCGTAGCATCCCAGTATGAAGACCTGGGCTCCAAGTGGCAATTAAATACGAGTGCGAACTTTGCAAAGTGAAGCCTGCTTCGTGAAGTAGAACCCCGTTACTATCTATTTTGGTTAAACTTTGTTTGCTCGCATTGTTTTCCGTTTCCCGAGCAGGCCCCGTTGCAACCTCCGCTGCCCCAAACTATGTCTCCAATTGGCACAACTGTTGGAGGCCTGCTTCCCAGAGCTCCGTAAATGCGTTAACGCAAATGCGCAACGTTAACAATCCACATAATTCGTGTTTATTTATTAATTTGGCAAATTATCCATGCGACTCCCCTGACGGAGTGGAGCAGAGCAAAGCGGTTCAGTCTGGAACGGAGCAGAACAGGGCGTAGTGTTGAGGACGGTGTATTGCAGAATTCATTTTCATTTTCATAATAAATGCACAAGTGAGACGCATCCTCCTCCGACCGCCGGCAACTCGTTGTGTGTCCCTTCGCGTATACTCCAAGTGGAAAATACTTCATAATAGTTGTGGGGATAACCCGAGTAGGCGTTGGCTGGCTGGTCAGATGGTAATAAATTTTTTTTAGGAGCACGCAAGTTGTAGCCACCCCGGAAAACTCGCCTATGTCCCTTGGCCCCTCCTACCGCCCATGCGAATGCATACCATTTCAGTTTCAAGTACAGCGTTGCCGGAATGATTGCATTATTAAAGATGGCCTAAAGACCAAAACGGCCGTCACTGAAATATGGTTTAAAAGCATCCGTTAAGACTTGTCGTGTACGTCAAACATAAGTCAATTCCATTAGCAGGGCTTACATAGGTTGCGGCTAACGTATCGTTTGCTCTGGCCACGCAGACCCAGGATGGCGTTGATGGTTGCAATGGTAGCGTGGATGAAGCAGTAAAGCTGCTCCTTTCGCCTGGGTTCTGTGTTTCCATACGTCTGTTCTGGCCGGTTGAAGTGACAAGTCAGTCACAGACCTCCTGCCACACAACCAACCAATGTCTTCACTGCTCTGGTTGGGTCTGCGACTCTCATTTGAGGCGTGCTTTTGAGCACTTCAGTGCAAATTCCCCAATTGGGAACACATTCTTCCTTCCTTTTAAATTATTATTCATTTAATTTCATTCCTAACCGCAGCCAATCGTTTCATGTTACTTGGTCAGGATACTGTCTTTGTCATTGAAAATTCCGCGAGTGTTCTGTCTCTGCCATTAATTTGTAGTTCATGTTCTGAGCACATCCTTTCAGACAGTCGGTGAAGCCTTGTGCGCACTTCTCTCCGGCACTGAATGAAATAACTCGTGAGCTTTCTTGTTGATGGTTCTTTCAGGCAATGAACGAAAGACACCCATGAGTCTCTTCGCTACTTCTTTCAAGCAGTCAGTGAATATACTGGGCACTTCTTCAGGAAATGGGGCCTTTCAGTCATGAGTAAGCTCGCTACTAGTTTCAAGCTTTGAATATGCTCATGAGATACTTCTTGGCAGTAGTCGGTGAATATACGCAATTTCTTTAGCACTTCTTTCAGTTGGCGAGGGAATACACTCATGAGCAATTTCGACACTCCTGGGTCTTACAACACCTGTATCTTTAGGTGTTGTTTTGATAACAATGTGTATATAAATTTGGCATCCTTCTGTACATGGAATTGACGGAAAACTCTGCGGCAGATCCCTCAACCAGTACAAAAAGGTCCCAGGACCGAATGCCGTTCATACACACACAGCACAGAGCGCCCGACGCGCGTCGCATTACAGCTCACTTCAGCCAAGTTGCTTTAAGGCTACGATAATGGCTGAAATTGAATTTCATGACCAGGTTGAAGAGAAGTCCTCCGGTGTGCCTGCATATGCGTGCATCTCCATGACTGTGACTGCGGTTGCAGTATTGACAGCTTATCATTTTACTCAATTAATTAATTGGGTTAATTGAATTCGCGGCCGTTTACAACTGTACACGCTACTCACACACGCACACACACACACACACACACACGCACGCTCGGCTGCTTGTCATATGCAAATTTACAAAATGGCGCGTACGGAGTGCACACGCACACGCACACACCTGCTCGGACAGTAAAAATAATTTCATAATTGAATAATTTCGTTTGCAATTAAACTTTAATTAAATAAACGATGGAACAAAGGATGGAGTGGGGGGGAGGGGGATAGCTCACACTGCCAGAAATCGTTTCAAAGTCAACTCTCGAGGAGGCGAACATAAAAGAATCAAATTTGCTTCTAAATAGATGTGCATAAATTGTCGTGACTAATGTGCATGCCAAGCGCCAGCAATAAGAACAACAACAACAACAGCAGCAGCAGCAGCAACAACAATAGCTACAACACGCCAGCATTTATAGCCACGGCAGCAACAACTGCAACTACAATAATAGCGATAATAATTCAATTTCCGCAATGCACACATTCCAAATGCAATAAAATTGAAGAATAACTGCAGGCAACAAGCACACCCATCCTCAACCTCACCCCCACCCCCACCCCCCACGAACACATGCCTGCATGCATGCTGCGTTGCACAAAAGCACAGCTACTGGGCCAACACCTACCCCTACCCAGCGCCTCCTGCACATCCTCATCCTGGAACTTCCCCAGCGCTGCCAGCTGCGAAGTTAAATGCGCATAAATCACTGCAGTTATTTGTGCAAATTCCTGCCAATGCAAATGCATGTTGTGCATGCGTGTCCCGGCGAGCGTGCGTGTGGTTTGGTGTGTGCGCACGAATGTTTGCCTGTGTGTGTGTGTGCATAAATTTTGTATCTGTATAAACGCACTCATGCATTCCAATTCATTTTATTAGAGCCTTTGAGCTATTTGCAGCTTTACGTTTATTTGCATAGCCATCAGCATCATTGTCTGTGCATTTACACTGCGACCAACTAGGATAAATGTTTGTGCTGCCACTAATGCTGCCGCCATCATTACATTGCTCCTCGCAGCGTGCCAGCACAATGGCACACACATACTTGCGTCGCAGCACGGCCGGGAATGTGTAAATCCTTGAGCTCATTTTATAAAATTTCCTTGATTAATTGTTGCTGGTTGCGCCATACTCGCATTCTCATTGCCACACACTCCAAATACGCATTCTCATAAATATCTACAAACACCCACAATCTCACACTCATTCTCACGCTTTCACCCTCATAAATTCGCACCCACAATCTCTCCTCCAAGCTGAGCAGTGCAATTTTCAACCACTTTTCTCTACCACTAGTTTCGAACTAGTTCAGTTTGAATGTACGCGCTGGTCTCTCCAATCAAACTTTGAATTCTCCGGTTCCGTCCATTGAAGGACGGAGTATTCGTGCATTGTCTGAAAGTTGGTGATGTTGCCGTACGAACAAGGTTTATGTTAAATCAAAAGAAGTCTTCCATTAGTTCCAAACCGAACTAGTTTCACTATACTACAGAACTAGTTTCTCAATAATTCCCAACTAGTTTCATAACAGTTCGGAACTAGTTTCACTGTAATACCGAACTACTTCCACAATAGAACCGAACAAAATTCGGAATGATTTGAATTGAAATTTTTGTTTTAACTTTTCCAGTTGAATCTTTAATAACAAATTTCTCTCTCTTTCTCTTTCAGGTAAGTTTTCAAATTGTTCAAATAAAAATGGTGAGTTTGTGATTAACGTTTTATGCCAAGGCACTGGAAGATGCACTGAAAATGCAGCCCATGCTCTCAAAGTATGTCTCCATAAATTTCCACTGAGATTTAGAAGAACATCTTCATAGATTCCGCTTAAGTTCCTTTGCTCCTGGTATGCTTAGCAGCCTGGGCATGGTGAATATAAGTACATTATATCATGGGGATATACATTATATCATGGGGTCATGGGGAATAGAAGTACATTATATTCCTCACTCCTATTTACGCGCCCAACATTTGAGCTTTCCTCGCCGTCACTCTTGTCCTGCTGCCGCAGACCTACGCCTAATCTCTTCTCTCATCTTTGTGCGTCATTCTTGAGTGTTTTTCTGTGCTGAGTGTTGCTGTCAATAATTTCGACAGTCTGATTTCTTGGCAGTATTAACATAGCTCATCGTTCGCGCCCATCGGTTCAACCTCAGAGACGCAGTCAGCGACAGATTTACCTTCGCTTATCGTTTGCCCCGTGCCACTGAAGATCTCTGATGTGAACTGCTGCTAGTTCCTGCCCTCCTTGTGTTGTCTAGCAAATGTGTTCTCATTATCTGCTAAATTTATCGATTCTGACCGTTGGGATATTCGTCGTTCTTCAAACAGAAATGTCGGTCTGTTTGTTTCTGTGCTAACGTTCTTGTTCTGTCGTCCGTTGTTGCTGTTATTGCTTCCATCATATGCGGTTTCCATTTAATACTTGCTTTGGCTGGGGTTTGACTTGGCTTGGGTTGGCTTGGCTTGGCTTGGCTTGGCTTGGCTTGGCTTGGGCTTAAATTGACGTTCGTTAGCGTTGGCATTTCAGTTTCAGGATTCAATTACATTAAATTTCTTTTTTAATGGCTTTTCTTTTATTTCATTTCATTTTGTTTCTATTTCGGTTTTTCTCCTCCGTTGTTCCGTCTCCGTGTTGTGGTCTTCTGCTCTGGGCAGAGCAGTGCCAGTGTGTCCGGTTTATGAAAATCCTTCTCGCAACAACTTCGAACAGCAGCTTACACACATGTCCTCTTGGGATTTGTGTCTGGAATGCTTCCCTCTGCCCAGTCCATGCTGCCACATGCCAGTGCTGTCTTCTCTATTACGTTTCCGTCAGCGCATGTTTTCGTTATTCTTGTTACAACTCCACCATAAGTCCGAAGCTTTCTAGCTAGTTCAGCGGCCATGCCACGGCAACGGCAACGGCAGCGGCAGTGGCAGTGGCAGTGGCAGCGGTAGTGGCAGCGGCAGTGCCGTCGATTACAGTGCAGAGTTTGTTTCTTCTGGGGTGTGTAATGACGGCGCCAGCTTAAGTTTGATAAATTGAAAAAGTATTACTTGACATTCTGTGTAATGTGCTCTCCTCCTATATGCGTGCACATACGTGCGATTTATGCACGATACACACTCTATATATATATATATATATATATATATATATATATATATATATATATATATATATATATATATATATATATATATATAAGTATATGGCTTTGTGTATAAATATGTTATTATTTGTAGCGCTATTCCATAAATTGTGATATCGTCGTCGTATATTTTACTAGGCGGCAATTTGTGAATTATATCACAGCATACTTTTAGGCCTTTGAAGCATGACTGTGTATTTATTAAAATTAAACTTTTTTATTACTGGTTTAGATGTCACAACCCATTTCTCCGCTAATTTTCTATTGCTCTCACTCCTCTCCCAACCTGCCTCTCCATTGGCGGGGTTGTGTGTCATCATCGTAAACCTTATTCTAATTATTAATGACTTTTTAGTTGTTGTTATCATCATGACGCGATAGCTTCATTTAAATGCAGCTGATTTCTATCTCCAATACACCTTCAGTAGTCCCTCGATAGACCAAAGTTTATTCAAGTTTATTTATACATCTACAAAATCTGACCTGAAGAATTTATTGAAGAGACAATCCACATTTCCCCACATCTTCATATTTACGCAAAATAATCAGGAGGTGATTAGATAGATAAACCACGAACAACGGGTCGACACAGGGCAAATTTTTACTTCAAAACTTCAAATAATATTAGGTAAGTCGATCGATAGATAGACAGAGAAATTCCCGGTGAAAATGGAGGTCGCAATACAAGCCCAGATAAATGTAGAATAGATAGAAATTTAGATAGATATAGAGAGTGAAGTACAACTTGGTATAGAGAATGATATACAGATTGAGAACATGACAGAGGTAAATGTATCAAAATGTGAATGCAAAAATGTTGGTAGAGGTCCAAGATAAAAACACGGATAGAGAAACAAATGGACATGAAAAAAGACGACATCCAGGAGTAGATAGATAAGAGATAAACACAAATACAGAATCAGTTGCATATGAGATAAAGAACGGGGTACAAAAACAAATCGAAAAGAGATAGGGAAGCACATGGAGATGAGATAAAAGAAGTGACACAGAAGAATCAAAGATAGAGGAAGACTTATAGAAACAAATGATTATAAACAAAGGACAAAGGTAAAGAAACAGATCGACATGAAGTGAATATGGATATAAATGAAGAAAAATAGAGATATGGATAATGATTCTAAGGGAGATTCGGTTGGAAAGTCTCAGTGCTAACATAAGAGTTGCTCATTACACCAGCGATAGTTCCTCAATGTTTTGTGTTCGGTAGCAGTTCTGATAGTATTTCCAGAATAGTTCTTCAATGTTTTGTGTTCAATAGCAGTTCTGATAGTATTTCCAGAATAGTTCTTCAATGTTTTGTGTTCAATAGCAGTTCTGATAGTATTTCCAAAATAGTTCTTCAATGTTTTGTGTTCAGTAGCAGTTCTGATAGTATTCCCAGAATAGTTCTTCAATGTTTTGTGTTCGGTAGCAGTTCTGATAGTATTTCCAGAATAGTTCTTCAATGTTTTGTGTTCAATAGCAGTTCTGATAGTATTTCCAGAATAGTTCTTCAATGTTTTGTGTTCGGTAGCAGTTCTGATACTATTTCCAGAATAGTTCTTCAATGTTTTGTGTTCAATAGCAGTTCTGATAGTATTTCCAGAATAGTTCTTCAATGTTTTGTGTTCGGTAGCAGTTCTGATACTATTTCCAGAATAGTTCTTCAATGTTTTGTGTTCGGTAGCAGTTCTGATACTATTCCCAGAATAGTTCTTCAATGTTTTGTGTTCGGTAGCAGTTCTGATAGTATTTCCACAATGTGATTTCCGCAGTGATGTCCAAAGCCAGAATTCCTTCTACAAACTATTGTCCACACTACAGCCCTCAGTTTTCCTCATTAACAGCTAGGACACTAGGTATGATTCTCTACAGTCTGGAACCTTGTTACATTGGAAAAAGTAACGCCGAATCATTGATGGTTTGCCGAAGCACTTTGTATATTTTATAGCTGGAGAGGTAATGCTATTCTCAATCAATGGCAGCACTAATCCCCTCACGATTAATCAACTTCCTTGTGATTTCGGAGGGCAGCTGACATGAGTACAGTTAGTTCATGACCCAACTTTGGACCCCTAGTTTTTAGTGTATATTTCCTCACTCTGGAAAATTTGCCAATAATTCAGATTCTTCTATTAAAGTGAAGGATCGTGGTTCACTACATACGATTACTCACGGCCATTTGCTTGACACCTGGTCACCCTTGACGAGATTTAAATATTTACTAGAATTTACTAATTTTACCAAGCAATTCCGTTCTACTCCCAAATGAAATTTAAGTAACCGCAAAAATGAAATTTATTTATTTATTTTGTCCACTCTGGCTCCAGCTGTGGCGCTGCAATGCACCCTTTCCTTGTGGCACAATCTTGGCTGCTGCTTCACTGCCTGTGGTACCATGAAACGCCCAGTGATCGATGTATGTTTTCTGGATGAGTTGCTCTGTCATAGAATTTCTCCGCATTTGATTGTATGCTAATGTGATGCACTTCCTACGCTCGGTCACTGAGTTTTCCACACGATACCGCTCTGAATTGTGTCGGCTCGTCCTTAATCGCAGAGGCACCGCATACAGCCGGACACACACTTTGGGAGTAATTTGCTATAACTCCAGAACAAAATGCTGTTAAATCACATGGAAATGCATGTAGAGTGTGGAATGCATGCATGGGTATGCAAGGGGCGCAGATAATTGACCAACTCCACTGTGGCTTCGACTGGTTCTATTTCATCAGAACCATTAAAAAATTGCGGCAAATTTAATTTGTCCAGACTTCGAAGTCTCTAGCAATGGGTTGGATTAGATTAGATTCGCTGGTAAGGAGTCGACGACCAATGCACTTCACAGCTGAGGAGAGTTCAATTATTTTAAAGTATCGTCCTTTGCCGTCCACTTGTAAGCAGCCAAGTCTTACGTGTAGTTCCGCCCAGGAAATGGACTCTTTGAGCATACTTTTCATATCTGCCAACCTCTGTTTCTCAACCTAGTCCCAAATCTAGTCATAAAAGGTTTGAATTAAAAGACTAATAATATGCAATATTAAATAATAATATTAATATAATATTTATGTATATTGCGTGTGGGCTTTTCAAGCGCAGGCAACTATTGAATGCTGACCAACTTAAAGTACAACTCTGCTACTAACGTTTTGAAGGCTTTTTGAACGTGATTTTTTTTGTCTACGCCCCAAAAGTTGCCCCACTTCCTTCGCACTCTTCAGCGGCCCCTCTCAGCAATTAACACGAAGTACAGATTTGGTTTTGCTGATTGCCGCCGTTGTTCGCATCCGCCTTTCTCCGCAAGTTTCCCCACTTCAGCAGTCGAATCCATATGCAGGAAATATATTACAATCATTTATTAGCAGCGTTGACGAGGCTGCCATATTTTGCAATTAGCACATGTAATAATTTCCGTAATTAATAATGAAGCCTTGTTTTGTGGGGGCACTATTTCGCTGGCTTTTTGTTGCCATATTGTCTGGTGAGGATTTCGACTCCACCGTACGAATTTGCCGGCAACTTAACCTCGAAATTTCGCAATAAACAAAACTGCTGTACACAGCGCTTTTCGTGCCCAGCCACTCAAACGCTGCCCCCTTCCTCTCTCTTTCACTCTCTCTACTGCCGCTCCTGCTCTCTTCGTGTCTGTTTGTCTTTATTTGTCGCTAGCTTGCTCCCTCTCTCTCGCTGTGGCCCATGAGCACACACTCACAGTGCTACGGAGTGATGTGACTTTTCAATTGCCGGCAAATTTGCTCAAACACAATCAGCTGCGTTGTTGCCAAAAGAAGATGTTCTGCCCAGAATGCACAGGTCCACACACACACACACGCACACACACACTAGCACACAGGCGCACACTTAGCACTGAACTTATGCTTCGAAATATATATGTAAATATCTGCGAAGCTATCTGTAAGTGCACCCACACGCCCAGGCAGAAGAGTCCTTTTTATATTCCTTGTTAACTCTTAAATGAGGCACGCTAACTGCACTCACTTGGGCGTATGAGCAACGCGCATGCGTTGAGTTGGTCGTATGAGTGTTTGTGCACACACTCACGCGCATATACCCACGCTCCCCACACACATACTCGCACACGGGCTCACTACCCCATGTTTTTTGTGTGTGGTGAGGTATGAGCGTCATTTTAAATGCCAAACGGTGAGCCTGGTCGCTGCCAGCACCCGCTACAACCATCAGAACCACCAACACGGGCACCGGCATGGGCAGGCACCCAGCGCAGTACGCGAAGCCTTTTGTTTGCCCCATAATCCCAATGATACAGCACAGAACAACAGCAACAATGGAAGAGCAAATATCAGTGCCTGCTTTTTGAGCATTTTTATGGAGTTTTTGTTTATTCGCGTCTGACGTGACATTCGCTCATTTTGCCGCTTGCCTCATCTTTATTTGCACAAATATTCATTTTGATCGAATTAGGCGCATTTTGTTTCGAGCCTTTTTCAGATTTCAGCAGGCAGGCGTGTGCCGCTCTTTCCTCCGTTTAAATATTTATATCCGCCAACTTTGTTTTCCGCTTATGAATTTCTCACATTGCTTCGCCACATGCTCAGTGTTCTTGTCACCCGATTCCATTTAACGCTGACAAACTTCTCATATCAAGTTATCAAAAGAAGGGAAAATTAATGAGAACTGAAAATCCCAAAAGGAAGAAACTAATGCTTCGTCATACACAATCCAATATGAAACAGGATTATGAGAATAGCAATTATCGTTCGACACTTGGCGCAGTGTTTTTCCTCCAGAAAATTGCCCTGACGACCATTGCCATGCTTTGCAAATAAAATTCCAGGTTACTGACTGCGCCGGAAAATACTCGTTTCGTTGTGGAGTCACTTGATATTGCGTATAAGCATCCAGTCGATGGAAATCTAGTTTCCTGTCCCTTTGTATAAGCGTTGCGTTGGCTATATTTGCGAAACCCAGTCCTACCCTATTGCATGATGTTGCTGCTTCATTTTTGCCAATCCCGTATCACAGCCAGTAAGAGTATCTGTATCTGAAGCCTTGTTTGCCATGCTGCTTTCATCTCCTGCAGTGTTATATGAGACTACGTACCATGCCCTAAAAGGGCTTTCATCCGGCTGCTGCAAGAGTAGTTGCTGCTCCGTCATGCAGTTAATTTCCCAGTCCATGGTCTTCATGGTCTTCATCATCATGATCCTCATCATCATGATATTCATCATCAGATCTTTATCATCATGATCTTCATCATCATGATCTTCATCATCATGATCTTCATCATCATGATCTTCATCATCATGATCTTCATGATCATGATATTCATCATCATGATCTTCATCATCATGAGCTTCATCATCATGATCTTCATCATCATGATCTTCATGATCATGATATTCATCATCATGATCTTCATCATCATGAGCTTCATCATCATGATCTTCATCATCATGATCTTCATCATCATGATCTTCATCATCATGATATTCATCATCAGATCTTTATCATCATGATCTTCATCATCATGATATTCATCATCATGATCTTCATCATCATAATATTCATCATCAGATCTTTATCATCATGATCTTCATCATCATGATCTTCATCATCAGATCTTTATCATCATGATATTCATCATCATGATCTTCATCATCAAATCTTTATCATCATGATCTTCATCATCATGATCTTCATCATCATGATCATCATCATGATCTTCATCATCATGATCTTCATCATCATGATCTTCATCATCATGATCTTCATCATCATGATCTTCATCATCAGATCTTTATCATCATGATCTTCATCATCATGATCTTCATCATAATTTTCATCATAAACTTCAATATAATCTTCATCATAATCTTCTTCGTAATCTTCTTCACCATTATCTCCATCACCATTATCTCTATCACCATCTTCTCCATCATCATGATATTGTTCATAATTAGAAGCTTCGTCATTATAATTTTTACAACAATTTTCGTCGTCATAAGCTTCATAATCTTCATCATAATCACAATCTTCATCATCATTTTTACTATCTTTATCACAATACTCACTATCTTTATCACAATATTCACCATCATCATGATATTGATCATCATAATAATGTTCATCATTTAAATTTTTACAATAATTTTCGTCATCATAATCTTCATCATAATCTTCAATATAATCTTCTACATAATCTTCTTTATCATCACCATCTCTATCATCATCAGAATAATATTATCATATCCATATGCAATAATATCGTCATCTCGATTATCGTCTTCCACATCGAAATCGTCATTCCCATCGTTATCGTCATCCCCATCGTTATCGTCATCCCCATCGTTATCATCATCCCCATCATGATCGTCATATCATCATCGTCATATCATCATCATCATCTCATCATCATTGTTATCATCATCATCTTATCATCCTTATTATCATCACCATCATCTCATCATTATCGTGATCATCATCTTCATATTCATCTGCTGAATCTTCAAAAATGTTTATCATCATCATCATCTCATCTTTATCGTTATCATCATCATCATATTCATCTGCTCAAACTTCAAAAATGTTTATCATCATCATCTCTTCTATCGCTCTAGAACGTATGTCGAGTATTCAGAGTCTGTTGTTGGTACTCTGCATCATCGTTCATTTCATCTCTCCCCTTTGCCCCCTAATTTTATTTTGATGGCTCCTTCTCCCACTCTGTTATTCCGACGATATGAATTCTGGTTTGTTCGCCGCTGGAAATTGAATTGCCGTCCTTTCTGCTCAGGGTCCGTATTCCTCTTGCCTAGCTAGCTAGAAATGCAAATATAATGAGTACTCCATAAGTAAATCTTGGAGGACCTCTCTAGAAATCGGCAACTGCATAATTTTGTCGCGAATGTGGTTTGGTTATGGGATGTATTCGTATGTCAGGGACTACGACTCTGCAAGGCAGGAGGCAGATTTGTTTTTTACCCAAACACATTTATAGCCGATGTTGCCGCCATTAGTAACGCGAAGCTGTGGGTTTGAAAATCCATGAACCCACAATTTCCAACGCCTCTTTCTCCCTTTATGAACCTATATCGCATTATCTCTCTCTTTCTCCCGGTATCTCCCTCCGTCTATCATATCTTCGATTGACTGTAAAATTGTGGGTTGACTACATAAACCCACACATAGACAGACCTTTGCCGGGTAGTAGCATCCTTACGGTTGACTGATGCGTAGCTTTCTAGTTCTCTGGTGGAATATTGAAAAGAATACCATGACAAGTTTCACTTCGTTTGGAGGTAAGTCCAAATCTGTCAGCACAATATCTCACATACTTTACGAGCACTCGCTGAGAAGGCAAAATTGGCAAATATGAAACGTCAGGACGCATAAAACTGCCTAACTGCATTCGACCTTCTTAACCTTTATTCGTTCGTAAGTGGGCTATAATTACGCACAGCAGTCAATTTAGGAGTCGTGTGAATCCCCTAAAGTGGCGTTTGTGTCGTGTCACGTCACGTCATGTCGTGTCGACACCTTTCAATGCATGCCAAACGAAATGCGCTCTGGGCACATCTTCACAGCCTTCACTTCCGTGCCAAAACTGACACTTCCACACACACTCACACACACACTCAGTCGCACGTACTCCCACTCCCACTCCCATTTAGGCTTTGTTTGCCCTCACATCCTCCGTTGTTCAGAAAACCAAGCGGAAAGACCCGCTCTACTTTGCTTTAAGACACTGAAAGGCATCAATTTAACTGTGGAGGCACCTTTTTGTGCCTTTTCGCTCCTTTTCCATTTTTGTTCGCTACTCCCATTTTGTTGATCCTTTTTCCGCAATTTCACTGGCTTTATTTGTATTTGAAAAGTTCTTGAGGAGAAAAGGAAAAATCTGCAGATGGCTCCATGAAAGAGCAAAAAATTATTATGCCAAAAGTAAATAAAATTCCCATCACACATTCACGCGCGACCCCCCCCCCCCCCCCCACACACACTCGCACTGCTGTCAGGTCGGGCAGAGACCTACACGCACATAAACTTCCGCTACACGCACTAAAAATTCGTTTCCGAATTTTCCGCGCTAGTTCCTGTGCCGACATGCGGCAAGCGAGGAGCAAGCATTCAAAACGAACACAAAATAAAGGAAAGTAAAATTAAAACCAATAAAAAAGCAAAGGGAAAAGGCACAAAAACCGCCGCCACATACGCCCCTCTGCCGCAGACCGCGCGAGCATTACCAGCAGCAGCGGCAGCAGCAGCAGCCTTTCAAAGACGCTCACAATAAGAAATATTTTTGCAGCGCAACTTAATTAAGAACGAGGAAGCTGCAAAAGACGCGCGTAGAATAACAAAAGTGAAATTAAATGAAATTTAAAGCGGTATTAAAAGCAGCAGGGAAAGACGAAGGCGGCTTGCTGCCATACCAGATCCGGCTCCAGCAGAGGTGGAGAACTGGCTGTCGGTCTACTATTATCCTACGAGCATACAAAATGCAAGCGGGCAAAGGATATGCGAGTAGAGCAATCAAGCACTCGGCCAGGGTGGGAGAGGGCACGGGCACGGGCACGGGTAGTGGCAGGCACCGGCATGAGCGCCGGCAGTGGCACGTTTGTGGGTTTAGCGCAGCGTAGTGCATCACAGCTAAGTGCAGCGAAGTTCGCTGTAGTCCTCTTGTAATAGCAGTGGAAACACAATGAATGCTGGAAGCAATATACGCGCTGCATAATGGAGAAGAACCTTTTAAGCCAAAAACTACACAGTTGATGATTAAATTTTCAAACTAAATCCCTCAAGTACACAAAGTACACCGCTGCGGCAACGGTAACAGCCACGAGCGGCGCCGCAGTTGTGCAATACGCGCATTGAGTGAGCCACTTTATAATGGATCCTGGCAGACAGCGCTGTAAGTGTGCCGATAGAGGCGTCTTGCTGGGTCCGTAGCAACATTGTGCACCAACCCACTACACAGACGCCGTACACTGTGCATTTCCGTCCATCAACTGATTGCTTCATCTCGTTAAAGCGCCTTTCTGACGCAGTTCCCTTCAGCGTCACCAACTGACGTCACAACAACAATAGTTACGTGTGCGTGAACAGGTCTCTCGCGACATTGCGACAGATGTACTCCCATCAATGTTCCGATGATGCCTCTGCCGCTCCGCTTGTACGTGCCTGTATCCTTCCACCTGCCTCCTTCCACCTGCCACTTATTTACTACTTAAAACGACAGCGACCTCAAAAAGTGGAATTTGTTCACGTTTTTGCATGAATACGCAGCAAATTTGTTTGCGCACAAAGAATTTAAATTTATTTAAAAATGCAAATGTAGCGACATCATCAGCAGCACTGTCACCATCACCATCACCATCACCATCACCGGCACTCCACTTTCCATTTCTACCCAGTCATCCAGCCTCCAGTCATCCATCCTGGCCCAAGGCGCATTGCATTCATTTACATATCTCGCACAATAGCATTCGCAGCGCTACTTCAAGTTGGCATTTCTTCGATTTAGTTGCCGTCATTCCGTACAACTACAACTCAACTGGCAGATTTCGGCGACAGGCTGCACCCTCGCGCCCACGAAAATGTACCACTCAGCTACTACAGAGCGAAGCACACACAACACATCAGCACTTCCGCTGGCAAGAAAAGGGCTGGGCTGGGCTGAGGCTGGGCTGAGGCTGGGCTGCGGCTGGGCTGAGGCTGGGCTGAGGCTGAGGCTGGGGCACAAATTCCGGCATATCCCGTGGAGTTATGCCGAAAGTATTGTAAACGCTTTTAATTTCATTTGAAACCCCACCAACCTCCCTCACCCCTGCCTCCTCCCACTTAGTGTGCCACCACCACAACGCCACAACCGTAACCACCGAGTCAGCATCACCATCGACTTTGCCGACGTCACCCTGCTCCTTCAGCGCAGCTCAGCCGCCCTGACACACAATCACCAAGCATGGAGTACCACGCACCAGCTCAGCTGCTGCATGCGGGGCGGCGGCAAATGCTATTTTGCCGCTTAACTGTATTTGTACACCTACGTGCAAAAAAAGTTGACAAAAACTGCTGATTGATGATTTCTCTTGCAGATATATTGAGCGTTTCCGTTTGCTGAACCCCCAGCACCCGCCTCGTCTCACCCCTAAGCACTCCACACCACCACCACCCATTCCAATATGACGACGACTCCCCAACCGCTTCATCACTTTCTGCATTATGAGCTGATAGTGCCGAGCAGCAGCGACTGTGTTGCTACTTAATAAGGAAATTTCAATCCATTTGTTTTGTTGTTGCTCGCGGAGCTATTTCTGTTGTTGCTGGTATCGCTATCTCACTATCGCCGTGTTCAGTTGCCGCGACAGATATTGATATTTATAATTCCATGCACGCGTACTTTATAAATTCTATAATTAACTAGCTACATAGAAGGAGAAGGGAAGGAGGGGGTTATGAGAAAAAACATAAAAAAGTGTGTTCACAAATTCTCTTCCGTCAGAGCAGCAATACTGGGCGAGAGAAGTCAGGGGGACACTCTCATCTAAACCATCTCTACATGGACTCTGATTAGTAATCCAGACGAAACTCTTTCCCGGATGACGAGAACACATAAAATACTTGTGCAATCTCCAGCTTCCAGAGAAGGTGAATAGACGGACAAAAATAATATACTATCATAATATTATTATATTAATCGGGTTTTTCAATAAGAGCGCTACAAAAGTTTTTGTAAATAAAACAAAACCGGTTTTAGATATCAATGAAATTCTTTATTCCTGTGAAAGTACGTTCGATGCCATTATGTATGGAACTCGATTTCTTTTGCATGGCCACCACGGGCACGCTTGCAGAAGTCCAGACGCTGAACCCAATTTTCAACGGTTTTCAAGCATAAATCGGCCGATACTGCTGCAATGTCACGTTCGATATTCGCACGAAGTTCATCAATCGTCGCTGGCTTGTTGGCATAGACCATAGACTTGACGTAGCCCCACAGGAAATAATCTAACGGCGTCAAATCGCACGACCGAGGCGGCCAATCGACTGGGCCATTTCGTGAGATAACACGTTCACCAAACTTGGTTTGCAGTAAATTGATTGTGGCATTCGCTGTGTGGCTTGTGGCGCCGTCCTGTTGGCACCACATGTCCTCCAAGTCCATTTTATCCAATGGGGGCCAAAAATATTCGGTTATCATTGAACGGTAGCGATTCGCATTCACAGTAATGTGCCGGTCTTGATCATCACGGAAGAAGTACGGCCCAATGACGCCGCCGGCCCATAAACCGCACCAAACCGTAATTTTTTCGGGATGCAATGATGACTCATGGAGTACGTGTGGATTACTGTCTAACCAATAACGCATATTTTGCTTATTGACGAAGCCATTCAGCCAAAAATGAGCCTCATCATAAATTGGACGTAGCGCTATTAAAGTTGAGGCGACTGACTCTGAATTTCGGTAGAAAATTTTAATAATTTCGACTCGTTGTTGGCTCGTATATCTTTGCATGATGAAATGGCAAACCTTACTGAAGAGAAATGTCAAAAGAGCGGGAAAAAATATGGCATCGTTTGCTGTCACTATCGATTTACTGAAAAACCCTTTATTATATATTAATGTTATACTATAATAATTATATGTATAATATATCTGTATTATAATATAATAGACAGTCTATCAATAGTCACTTGGAGCAGTTAGTGTGGTCTACAAATTCACAGATTAGATTAGACCCAACAACAAACCAATGAATGACGGCAACAAATTGTGGGTGACACCATTGGAAAATCGATTACAACGCAATCACACCCACGCATCATGTCGGTCATATCTCCAATTTATAGCTCTCAGTTGAGAATATTGGCCTCGCCACTTTGTAATTGAAAACAGAAGCAACAGATGTATATGTGGAAGGAATTTGTCCAGGCATGGGGAAGTACTCTGGAGATCTAGCAGCGTCCCCGTTTAAATGCTGAAAACTTCCCCATCGGATTTAAATTAGGTAAACGTGTTTCTTCCACGTGGATGGTGAAAGTCAGCCAAAACCATGAGCTGCCAATCAGAGCATATTCTATGTTCTTCTCATAGGTCTGGGGCTGACTGGTATGGTAACATATGATTGGAAGACCTTCTGCGTGTGTATGTCCAGAGTTCCGGAAATGACTGCAGAACCAACCCAAATTGCCACATTAGAACAGAGAGGAGTTGGTTGAGCTTTTTCTGTTTGCTCGTATACTAAGGAATGAACTGCAATTAGATTGAATGTTCTCTAAAAAATCTCGCCAAGATTTTAATGCATGAGACATACATATGTGTCGCACCATACCGACTCTTCTCCCTCCTTACCCACCCACCCCTCTCGAGCGAACAATGCGTCTAGCCTGGCCACCTTCAAACACTCGCTCTTTGAGTCGTTCGTTGCTTGCCTATAACTCAGCATACTTTTAGGGTTGCAAATGGTGTACGCAGGTATTGGCAGCATCGCTCTCTCTCTCTCTCAAACACAAGCACACACACCCATGCACACACATATAGACACCCACTCCTTCACTTAGAACTGCTTTTTGCATTGTTGGAGCTTACTCTTCCTTTTGAGTGATTTTTCCTTGCTGAGTGCTGGCTCAGCTAGAGTAGTTATATTTGTCAGTCAGTGAATCGGTCGCAGGCGGAGTTGTTAGCCATTGCCACGGTATAATCCGAACTCCACTCTGAATTTAATTGTTTATGTGTGAAATCAGAAACTACTTCGCGCAGCCAACAAGCAATTTAATTAACAAACAGCTTGAATTTCTCCTGGAATAAATAACTAAAGATCTCGCGCTCTGTCAGGATGCCGTTAACTGAGAAAATAAGAGCCTTAGCAGACTGTGCCAGAAAATACATGATAACAGATCAAACATATGCATATCACATGGTGCTTCATAAGAGGTGCCCCAATTGCAAATATGTGTATGAGGCGCCAACTTCTCCTAACAAGGTAAGTACTCGCAATAGTAATGTGTGTGTGTTGCGTGCTTATGCGTAATGCATTAGCAAGATTGAGAAGGCCGCTCCTGCCCATCCAATTGTGTATAACATTTCTGGGCATTGCCAACAAGCAACCCGGTATTCCCATGTCCATGATTAGATTTTTCTTAGAGACAGCAGAGAAGGCACAGAACCCACATTCATACATTCATAGCCCCCTTTTATGCCCTTGTGGAGCTTGAAAGTGAGTCCTTGCGTTTTCCGGCCCCTTTAGAAGGTCTTACAGACGTGTTCTGAAAGTAGTTTGCACGTCTGAAGTGTACGTAACGCCGCGGCCATGTTCCACTCAATTTGCCTCTAATCGCATACCAAGCAAGAAACAGAGAATCAACTGTTGCCACTCTGCAAATAAGACATATCAAAGTCATAAAGAATATCCTTTTCGAAACGTTTAAAGCAAGGATACAGTCATTACTGTCGTGGCTAAATATGATTTTTTTTTTAAATAAACAATTGTTGGGTGCAATATGTATTAATCTTCTTGCGAGTACCATGATTGTACCTCAGATCATCTGGAGTATATTTGAAATTAATAATGACTGAAATTTGAACCTTCATTTCGAGTTTTCATACTAAATTCGAAATCAACGACCCCGAAAAATACCACTAAGAGCACTGCCCCAAGTTGCGATAACAGCATCGGGATATAAAAATACTCTAAAATACATTTCGCACTTTCCCGGTTGTCCTTTTTCAGTGTTCGAACGACAATTAAATCATGTACCATTCAGTATTCAATAGTCTATCAAAAAGTATAACTTCGAAAGGGTTTTTCTAGTATATTTACTTCGAAATTGTGTATTCGTCAATAGTCTATCAAAAAGTATAACTTCGAAATAGATTTTCTAGTATATTTACTTCGAAATTGTGTATTCGTCAAGAATATATCAAAAAGTATAACTTCGAAAGGGTTTTTCTAGTATATTTACTTCGAAATTGTGTATTCGTCAATAGCCTATGAAAAAGTATAACTTCGAAAGGGTTTTTCTAGTATATTTCCTTCGAAATTGTGTATTTGTCAATAGTCTATCAAAAAATATAACTTCGAAAGAGTTTTTCTAGTGTATTTACTTCGAAATTGTGTATTCGTCAATAGTCTATGAAAAAGTGTAACTTCGAAATAGATTTTCTAGTATATTTACTTCGAAATTGTGTATTCGTCAAGAATATATCAAAAAGTATAACTTCGAAAGGGTTTTTCTAGTATATTTCCTTCGAAATTGTGTATTCGTCAATAGCCTATGAAAAAGTATAACTTCGAAAGGGTTTTTCTAGTATATTTCCTTCGAAATTGTGTATTTGTCAATAGTCTATCAAAAAATATAACTTCGAAAGAGTTTTTCTAGTGTATTTACTTCGAAATTGTGTATTCGTCAATAGTCTATGAAAAAGTGTAACTTCGAAATAGATTTTCTAGTATATTTACTTCGAAATTGTGTATTCGTCAAGAATATATCAAAAAGTATAACTTCGAAAGGGTTTTTCTAGTATATTTCCTTCGAAATTGTGTATTCGTCAACAGTCTATCAAAAAGTATATTCGAAAATTAACACTGAAAATGACAACTTCAAAGATGTATTTGTGAAAATTGTGACTTCGAAATAGAGGATGTGATTATTCTTCTTCGAAATTGAAGTTGTGTTTTAAAAATGTCGCCTTTTGATGATTTTGTAGTTCGAGCACGCTTAAATATTGGACTCCTGTTGCACCTGAATGCAAATTAGTGAACGTGCTTTCTTGTTAATAACCCAGCTGAATGAAACGAGGACACCTCCACACGTTGCAGCTACTGCTGCATCCATGAGGTTAGTTGCGACCTTCATGGCTGGATATGCTCCCTTCCACTATGCGGTAGGTGGCTGCTCCGTAAGTTCTCCAGTGGCATGGAAATCACGTAAACAAAAATTGAACGCCCACAATGTGATGAAATCAAATTGCGCCGAATGAGCAACGCAATACCCTGAGCTTACGTTGGCTCTGCTAATGACGTCAATAGCGGACAAAGGCAGCAGGTCCGCGCCACCGTCCACGCCAACAACAACAGAAATAATAACAAGGAATTAAATCGAGAGGCTGAAAAGCAAAAGCGACCTCGAACAGAGCAAAAGGGGTTTTGGGTTTGGGTATTGCGTATGCAAACTGAGAATAACGTCGCAAAAGCTCAGATAAACAGCGCCTGTGGTGGATCAATTGTGGTAGAGGCCATGGAGCTACCCAGGTACCGAGTCAGTTAATTAGCCATTGAGTGATTGAGTGAGTGAGCAAATGAGTGATTTTGCGTTAAACATCAGATATCACACGCGGCCGCCCAACCCGTAAATATAAAAGGAATCGGATGCGCTGCTCCATGTGTATGTGTGTGTGTGTGTGTGTGTGCGTGAGTGCACACTCGTGTGCCTGGTAATTTTCGTTAGTGTGCGTGCGTCTGTTGCCTTCAGTGCTCCCGACGCTCATTGCACTGCAGGATACACTGCAGGATACACTGCAGGATACACTGCAGAACATCCACACATCATCACATCGGTTCACTGTCAGCGTCATTTTCTGTTCGGTCTCCCTTCGGGAAGTATTTGCACAGCAGCCAAATAGCAGAGAAAATACGTCATGGCTATTATTGTGAAATAGCTCGCCATGGCATGATTCCAGGGATTTGAACGAAAAACATCACTCACACAGCAGCGCACTCAACACACATACACACACACACATACAAGTAGACGCATTGTGTAAGGCAAATCCAAACCCAGTTGGAAAATATGCTGCACTTTGCCCACCAACTTCACCCAAATGTTTGGGTGATTGTTGTGTTGAAGGGCGTGGCATGTATAGCAACCCCAACTCATAGTCACACTCACGCAGATCCTTCATGGGGACTTCCACAACACTTTAAACATTTTCATTGATTAGTTCAAAGAGTTTGGATTGTAAAGTGTCGACGACCCTGATCAGTTTCATTCCGACCTTGATAACTAACTTTACTACACTTTTGCCCCTTCGACATATTCTGACCCTTCGAAAATGTTTGAACAAATCTATTCATTGCAAGCGTATTTTATATCACATTTAAACACATTTTGAAATACGTTCATGAATATTTTTGATAGTTTTTGAAGCGCCTGAAAGTATGCTCTACATGTACTTACCACCAACACATATATCTGATATATGTGAAAAAGCTTAGCATATTTCTAGGCGTAGTATTTGCGAAAAAGGCTCATTCTGCCCATAAAATATGATAATAAACACAAATACTCTCAGATATGAGCGGGACGGTCCGAGAACCGTGAAATTCACAGCAATCAGTTCCACTCTTCTGCATTTTCAATTCAGCATTTCTTCCTGAGCGTTGATCGTGTACAAATTACTCTAAAACTAACAAATGTGCTCATACAGAGTATGCGCGATAATTTCAACTGGGTCAACGGGAGCCGTGCTTGTTCTGTCCAAGCAATAATGAGAACAATTGCGAAACGCTTATTCCCAGTTTTAGCTGCTCTCTCATTATGCTTCTCGATCGAAATTCCAAGTACATTTCCAAAGGACTCGTACTCGTACGTCGAACAACTTGTTAGCAACTAGGCCGGTTGTAATGCTCGTACGCTGAGAGAGCTAAATAGAGAACACCTGCTCTATGATGGGAAATCATAGAGCAGCAGCCGGTGACAGCCTGAATTTTGTCCTTGTTTTTGTTTTGATTTTTATTTTGCGCCAATAGAGGCAGCGTTGCTCTCCTAATAACCTTTACGAAGAACTGTGAATGAGAGTGGCTTCTTTCTGAATTAACCTTCTGTGGATACGATTCCGGTGCATACAAATGTAGCGGAATCGCTGGCAGATGGAAGCGCTACAAGTTAATCTTCTCGTATATTATTCAACGGTGTGCAGAGAGTTAGTTCCTACTGGGTGCAAAAATTGAACACAGCTGGGAGCCAATAAGTCCATTAGGGACGATTTTGTTTGTTTTGCTGTATTTGCTCCTTCGGCTCCGCGACCCGAATTCTATATTGAAGGATGCGTCGTTTTGGATATCATATTGGGATTTGCTGCTCCTAATCCTGCTGCTACTGCTGTTCCTGTTGCTGTTGGTGCTCCTGCTGTTATTGCCGCTGCTGTTGTTGCTGCTGATATGTGTAGCTATATTGCTCAGTCACTCAACAAGTTGTCGCATTCGGTTGCGCTCAAAACACATCCTTACGAACACACCACTCAAAACATAGACACACACTTCTACACACACACAGAAACTGAGGATGGCCCACGCACTTCCAACAGCAGGAACTCGGGCATCAGCTGCAGCGTCAGCAACAGCTCGCGAAGTGCCCAGTCAAAATAAGTAGGTTGCATCAGTTGGACGCGAAAAATTGAAAACGCGTGCAAAAGTCGTGAAATTCGGGAATTGTGAACTTCGGAACTGCTGAAACTGTGAAACTCTCCAAACAATCGTACTCGGCACCAATTGTGTGTTTTATAGCAAATCTATACGAGCAGCCTGTCCGCCTAAACGTGGGCCCTCGTATGTGCGTAGGCATGATGTGTGAATTTGTTCGCGCTTGTGCACAAATACTTAATAGCATACTTCTTTGGGTGAAGTATAAACTTTAAAGCCAATTAATCAGATGTTGTGCCGTGTGTATTGCCAAGCGCATGATAGTTTACTTGTGCAGGATGCGTGTCCTGTTGCATGCCACACGTGTATAAATTCAGTTTTATAATTTCCGTCAGTTGCTTCCTTCAAGTTTTCTTTCATCTATTTCTGTTTGATTTTTGATAATTTTGCATATTTTTCCCTTTACAATTATTCAAGCTCCCCTCTATTGCACTCCCGTTCTCATCTATGCATGCACTCTCTTTCTCTCAGTCTCACAACCACTATCTCACTCAATGTCTCACTCATTCACCTCCTTACATCTGCATTCTTCTCTTACCTGCAAACCGAAACTGCGCAATTAATTCTCAGCATATCCTTAAAACAATTTCAATTTGCTCCGAATTCAAGTGGCTCCTATTTCTATTTTCACTAATCCTATTACAAAACCCAACCCCCTTCGACCCACTTGCACGCCAACACGATGTATGCAGACAGGTTTTTCCTGCTCTCATGTATTTGATGAGTGATTTTTATTTATTTGGCATTATTGCTCAGCATCAATGTTATTATCATTATTAATAGCGTTATTATCATTATCATTTTTATAATTACAATCACAATTGTAAATAGAATAATCATAAACATGGGCAGAAGCATAAACATACAACATAAATATACACCATACAACATAAACATAAACATACCACATAAACATACCACATAAACATAAACATATAACACAAACTTAAACATACAACATAAACACAAACATAAACATAAACATAATCATAACCATAACCATAATCATATTCATACTCATAATCATTATCACTATCATTATCATTATCATAGACATAGGCATACAACATAAACATAAACATAAACATAAACAGAATCATAATCATAATCATAATCATAATCATAATCATGAACATAAACATAAACATACAACATACAATATAAACGTACAACAGACAACATACAACATAAACATAAACATAAACATAAACAAACATAAACATAATCATAATCATAATCATAATCATAATCATAATCATAATCATGAACATAAACATAAACATACAACATAAACATACAACATACAACAATAACATACAACATACATCATACAACATAAACATAAACATAAACATAAACAAACATAAACATAATCATAATCATAATCATAATCGTAAGCATAATCATAAACATACATCATAAACATACAACATAGACATAAACATACAACATACAAGATACAACATACAACAATAACATACAACATACAACATATAACATAAACATAAACATGAACATAAACATAAACTTAAACGTAATCATAATCATAATCATAATCATAATCAGATTCATAATCATAATCATAATCATAATCATAATCATAAACATAAACATACAAAATACAACATACAACATACAACATACAAGACACAACACACAACATACAACATACAACATACAACACAAACATAAACATAAACATAAACATAAACATAAACATAAACATAATCATAATCATAATCATAATCATAATCATGAACATAAACATAAACATACAACATAAATATACAACATACAACAATAACATACAACATACATCATACAACATAAACATAAACATAAACATAAACAAACATAAACATAATCATAATCATAATCATAATCATAATCGTAAACATAATCATAAACATACATCATAAACATACAACATAGACATAAACATACAACATACAAGATACAACATACAACAATAACATACAACATACAACATATAACATAAACATAAACATGAACATAAACATAAACATAAACGAAATCATAATCATAATCATAATCATAATCAGATTCATAATCATAATCATAATCATAATCATAAACATAAACATAAACATACAACATACAACATACAAGACACAACACACAACATACAACATACAACATACAACATACAACATACAACACAAACAGAAACATAAACATAAACATAAACATAAACATAATCATAACCATAACCATAATCATATTCATACTCATAATCATTATAATTATCATTATCATTATCATAGACATAGACATAGACATAGGCATACAACATAAACATAAACATAAACATAAACAGAATCATAATCAGAATCATAATCATAATCATAATCATGAACATAAACATAAACATACAACATACAATATAAACGTACAACAGACAACATACAACATAAACATAAACATAAACATAAACATGAACAAACACAAACATAAACATAAACATAATCATAATCATAATCATAATCATAATCATAATCATGAACATAAACATAAACATACAACATAAACATACAACATACAACAATAACATACAACATACATCATACAACATAAACATAAACATAAACATAAACATAAACATAAACATAAACAAACATAAACATAATCATAATCATAATCATAATCATAATCGTAAACATAATCATAAACATACATCATAAACATACAACATAGACATTAACATACAACATACAAGATACAACATAACAATAACATACATCATACAACATATAACATAAACATAAACATGAACATAAACATAAACATAAACATAAACGTAATCATAATCATAATCATATTCAGATTCATAATCATAATCATAAACATAAACATACAACATAAACATACAACATACAACATACAACATACAAGACACAACACACAACATACAACATACAACACACAACACAAACATAAACATAAACATAAACATAAACATAAACATAAACATAATCATAATCATACTCATAAATATAATCATAGTTATAATTATCATCATCATCATCATCATCATCATCATCACAATCACAGTCAAAATTGTCTGAAGCATAATCATACTTATAATAATTATTTGCCATCATTTTAAATAATCATCATCACAAATCATCACTTCACAAATTCTCTTCTCATTAACTTTATCCTCACTACCTCCGCAGCATCCACTTTTTGGCATGTTTCACACTATGCGCGTATTATCCTTATCTGACGTAGGATCACCTCAGCCCTTTCGTTGATTTCCCTTGACCGACCTCAACTCGGAAGCAATCGTTTGAGTGAGAAAATTGAGTTGCTTGCTTGCTATAATCAGACTACCGAGAAATTTTCCTCCATCCTATGTGAAACTATTTGGAAGCTAGTTGAATTGACTGGAATTTTCGATTTCAGAACAGAGCTGAATGTGTACCAGCACAAACAAAATACCACTCCTCCGAACAATTTGCTTCTAGATTAGAGAATTGAATTTGTGAATAGGACCCGGAACATTATACCAACAGTTTAACCCTATTAAAGGGTGGGACCGAATATTGGCATATATAACGAGCTATTCAAAATTTAAGTCCAGAGCTGTGAACGCTCTGTTAGTATTGTTAAAATCGGGCTTCGTAAGTGGTGTGAGGCTCTCGAAACCAGATGATACAGAGATATCTGTCTATTAAGAACTTTTTATGCATATTCTGTTTATATATATTTCTAATTCTCTCCTTCTTTCAATACCCTCTTTATCTTTCTCACCTTCTCTCTCTTTCTATCTCTCCCACCCTCTCTCACTCCGTCTCCCACTCTCTCTCACTCTCTCTCCCACTATCTCTCACTCCCTTTCCCACCATCTCTCACTCCTTCTCTCACACTCTCTCACTCCTCCCACTCTCTCTCTCCATCTCTCCCACCCTCTCTCACTTCCTCTCTCACTCTCTCTCACTCCCTCTCCTACTCTCTCTCACTCCCTCTCCCATTCTCTCTCACTCCCTCTTCTCTATCTCTCCCTCTTTATCAGCCTCGTTTTTTAACATTCTCCTCTAACCACCTTATCCTTCTATCTATCTACTCTATCTCTCGCTCCCTCTCTCTCTGCCGCCCTCTCTCTTCTCTACCTCCCACCCTCTCTCTTCTCTACCTCCCACCCTCTCTCTTCTCTACCTCCCACCCTCTCTCTTCTCTACCTCTATCCCTCTCTATCTCTATCTCTCTCTCTCTATTTCTCTCTGTCTCTCAGATCTGTCTATATATGTGTGAGTTTCTTAGATTCTTTATCTCTCTACGCTTGTCTCCCCATCAATTTACCGCTGCTGAGATTCCCTCCAACAATGTCTGCATCTCTGTCTTTTTTCTCCAACTCTCTCTGTAAATTCCTCTCTGTCTCCGCGGCCCACCCGGAAACTTTCAAGTGAGACCGTTTTTGTCAATTTTAATTGCTCCACTTGGATACAATGAAGCAATCGTCTGTGTAGGAGCAGCGCTGACGCCATTGCTGGTAAATAATTACTGTGTAATAAAATGCATGATGCAATGAGGCGTAAGCAACGCAGAGCGCAGAGCAGAGCAGAGCAGGGCAGGGCGGGGCAGGGCAAGGTGAAAACTGTGAACACAATGAAATTCAAGAGCACTTTGCGAGCACAGTAGATAAAGTTCTGTCGATAAAGTGTTTCTAAACAACCGCACACCCCCAGCCCACAAAGCCGTCCGCACAGAGCTACACTCACAACTCACGCACACACACACACACACACACCCACCCACCCACCCACTCGCCCGCGAGGAACCACACAAACAGCGAATGGCGAAATTTCGGGTTAACCCCATGCAATCAACATTGCACTTCGCAGAAGCCGCAACAGAGGCTGCAGCAGACGCACTCACACACCGCAACTTAAAGCACACACACACCGCAACTTAAAGCGCACACACACACACACACACACACACCGAGCAGAGCCACGGACGCACACAGCCAAACAATGCTCAGCGGCTTTGGTGGGCTTAGCATGGGGGGTTAAAGGTATTTGCATGAGAATGACAAATGCTCCTGCCAGCGCCTGCATCAGAGCCGCACCGTGGGCTTGGGGCTTGCTCCATTGTGGCGCAATGACGCCGTGGAGCTGCAGCCCCAATTTGTGTGTTTTGGCGGAAATTTTAAAGAGCACTTGTAAAAATTTGCAAATTTCCGGTATGATTGTGACTGCATTTTTTCTTATTTTCCTTTTTGTTTGGCTCCTTTGTCGGTTTGCGGGTCTGTCTCTGTGTGTGTGTGTGTGTGTGTGTGTGTGTGTGTGTGTGTGTTAGGGTATTGCTGCCGAGGTGGGTGGCCGCAGGAGTGGCAGTGTTCATTTGCGTGATGTCAGCTGAAGTGGGTTTGCATGAGTCTGAATTGAGTTTAAATTGTTTTAACGCGAATTCATGCCAACAAATGTCATCTTAATTGTCAGCGTGATGACGTCGCCAGCACTTCATCATCATAATGTCATCATAAAATGTATGAGGAGCGCTCTCCAAATGAGTGCATTCGTACTCGTTGCCTTTGTTGGCGTTAGTGTGCTTCTATGTAGTTCCGGTTGCGGTTCTGGTAATTGTGGTAGAAGGGTTCATTTGGAGAACATTTCAACCAGCCAAGCGGAAGTGGATTCTGTAGTTGCTATTTAGTGCAGTTATTGAAAGTGAGTTACAATTAGTTTTTAATGGGCTGGTGTTGTGCGGAGCACTGAATGGAGCAGAGGATGGAGCAGAGGATGGAGCAGAGGATGGAGCAGAGGATGGAGCACCAATGAATAGTTTATAAGGGCATTAGAGTTGTCCTCTTCCTGGCAGTTGGGGAGCAGGCAAAAACACACGTCATGTGAGTTTGAGCGAGGTCAGAGCTCAATGAATCATTTGCGGGATCGACAGGTTCAGAGGATTTTTATAAAGAAAGGCGAGATCCAGGCTAAAGGTACCGCCCCACACCATTTGCATTCGTGATTCCTCCAGAGCTCAGCCACTTCTCCTGCAACTATTTCGATTATAATATTTCAGTCATTTATAAAAATTCCTGATTCGGAGAAGGCGCCCTTCGTATAATCCATTATATTCTCAAAATCCTCCAGAATTCTTAATACTGCGGTATTTGTAGTGTTGGTAGTAGGACTGCTAGTGGGGAAGGTAATAGGACTGGCAATGGGAGAAGGAGGAAGAGATATGGAGAAGGAGATGTGGAGGAGGAGATATGGAGGTGGAGATATGGAGGAGGAGATATGGAGGAGGAGATATGGAGGAGGAGATGTGGAGGAGGAGATATGGAGGTGGAGATATGGAGGAGGAGATATGGAGGAGGAGATATGGAGGAGGAGATATGGAGGAGGAGATATGGAGGAGGAGATATGGAGCAAGGAAAAAAGGGAGATAGAATAAGGGAGACACAAAGATACAATGAGGGAGAGATTGAAAGAGATAGATTCAGAAAAATCTATTGAGAGAAATGGATTAAGAGAAATAGATTGAGAGAAATAGATTGAGAGAAATAGATTCAGAGAAAGAGATTTTGAGAAATAGATTGAGGGAGAGCTTGAGATCTAATCTCTATATAGGGAGATAGAGATACATGGAGATATAGACCCTCACTAGTTCAGCTTGGTGGCGAAGACGTGATGTCGCAGCATCCGTTTACCTGAATCTGAATTGAACTTCCAACGGCGGAAGATTGCGTACTTTCCACTTAAAATTCCATTTTCTGTCGTTTTTCTTTTCTTTACGTTTGCGCTTTTTCCTTCTTCTTCCGCACAGAAAAGCCACGCGAACACTTATAATTAAAATCGCATTTGGCACGCACACAGCCTTAATCGCATTTGCTTTTAAATGTCACTTGAAAAGCAGGTCTCTACGAGGGTCCAGAGCGTGCAAGTAGACGCCAACCGTGGCAAGTCCGACCACACTCTACATTGAAGCCGCCGCGTTCCACACATACACCAGAACTAATACCACGGACAACTCTTTTCGAGGTAACGAAATCTCATGATCTGGAAATGTTGGTGTCAAAAAGAGAGACAATTCACTCACAGTTTCGTCGAAGTATCCAGTTCACCACTAACTAACTCATCAGCCGGCTCAAACAGTACTAGCGTAGAACTCTAAAACCCCATCCACAACCTGCGTAGTACTGGTACCCTACTTTATACCAGCAGTGCACAGTAAAATGGACTAAATGTCAAGAATAGTTCACGGCAAACCACATTCTAGTTACATCTCCGCCCTATTGGAACGAGTGATGTAATGAAACTGCTCAAGGATCGCAACTGGTTCGGATTTCTCAGTACACCGCTGCCCCTCCTCAACTGGCTTATCTTCAATGAAAACGTAATTGAAGGAGGTTGTGTTACTGCCACTTAAAGCATTACATCCGGACTAGGTTCAGTACTAGTTCCAGATTGGTCTCAATGTGCCCAGTTGGTTCTATAAACGCTTCAAGCTTCACTCTTTCAGTGTCCACCCAACTAGTTTGGATAGTTTCCTGAATTGAACTAGTTGCAACTAGTAGTCGGAGCTAGTTGACAACCTTACTGCAGGATGCAGCTAGTATATGTGCGAGAGGAGAGAAGGCCGCTTCGCTACCGCCTTCCGGCCATCGTTGGCAACAGCCGTCGGCATAATTGTGGGAAACATCATTTGCTACATGTTAAGCCACATTAGCACCTAATATATTGGTGCGGACACGCCACTGTACTGCTGACACCTCAAGGCTCCGGTAAGGTCCCAGCCCCGACCTAAGCCGACTCGAATCGACCTCCCTCTGATTGAGTGAAGACGCACTTGTCAGGGCTTGACAAAGAACGCGCGGTGGGGTAAAACGCGCCTTCAGTCGCGTTCCGTTGTGTTGAAAAGGGTTCTGCAATTCGTCGTGGTTTGTAGGTGTGTGTGTGTGGGGGAGGAGGAGGGGTTCGTTCTTCTGGGGTTATGCGGCAAACTTGCGAAACTTTCGAAATGTTTGGAGCAAGTTTTAAGTTTTGCCGAAGTTTTGTATGCCTCAGCGTACGCGTTGCGCTTTGCACTTGTCAATTGTGTGCATGTTTATGTGGGGAGGGGGTTACTGTGTATGCGTGGGCGAGTGTATGAGTGTGTGTGCGTGTGTGGAGCCCTGAAGTTAGCACCGTTGCGAGACGCGTACTGCTTGCTGCTCTTTGCTGTTGCAATAGTTATGCCCTCGAGTCCTCGCAGAGTTCTTCAAATTTGGGCAAAGTTGGCGTTTTTCCTGCTGCTCCCGCTGCGCTGCGCTGCTGCTGCCGCTGCGGTAGCGTCCGTTTGAAGAAGGTTAAGGCACTCTTTAAGTACTTTGTCTGCTGCTGTCGCGCGCAGCTTGTCGTCTTTCTGCGACGGCGGCAGACAAGTGAAGCATCTTTAATTTAAGTAAAGTGCGTTGTTGTCGGATATTTGGAGAGTTTTCTTCACATCACTCAGGGACTGCAACGCATTGACTGGGTGTACACATGGATGTGTCCGTGTGTGTGTTTGTCTATGAAGAGCATGGAGCATGAAGAGCATGAAGCATGATTTTGTTCGCACTTGAAACTGAATTAAAGTACTAGAAAGCCAGCCATTAGACTGTCTGCTTCCCTTAGCGACACTGCAGTTGTGGACTTAAAGTAGCTTTACAGAAGCAATTCCCTCCAGCTCGTCGCTGCTTGAGTGGTCTTCCCAGTTTACCGACAACAGAGACCGTGCCGAATCATTTGTTTGTAATCGTTGAAATACCTTTTTTATATAGTTTTAATTCCCGCGACCTTAGCTGGGATCCCGCTGCGCTCCACAGCTGATTCACTGAACCGACAATGGTTCTTTTTGGAAGAACTTGGCAGCACTGTTGTCAACACAGCTGTTTGTGGCACTCTCCAGTTGGAGTTAAATAGAAGCACATATTTTGTCGGTGCTGTTTGGTGGCTCCTCTGATTTTCCATCTCATTTTCTCTTCTCTCCTTTCAAATCTTTCTTCCGCTTTTTTGTAATTTTTCTTCTCTTTACTTTCTTTTTTTGAATTTTGTTTTGTCTCTTCCATTATAATTTGTTTCGTAATTCTCTTTGCGGTTATTTTTTGCACTTTTTCTATAATTGTTTATTTCTTCTTTTTGTCACAATTTTCTATCCCTTCTCTTTTATTGTTTTCGTTTTTCTTTGCGCTTTTTCTGTCTTCTTTCCTTTATGCTGTGTTTTCTAAAATGGCTTCTTTTCTTCTTTTATCACATTGATTTCTTTTCCTTTTACTTCATCTTTTTGTTGTTCTCTTTTTTCACTATTTTTTGTTGAAATTTCTGTTACTGATTTGCTTTTTGTTATTTTTTTTCCTTTTTGTACTTTCTTTTATTTTTTCTTTTATTTCTTGTTTTTCACTTCCTGTCTCCTTCTTCCTCTTTGTCCTCTTTCTTCCTTAAATTCGCCAGCACTCCCTAATCTGCTTGATATACGTTTCCCAGAAGGTTTCCCAGTTGCAGTTGTGCGCAACTCTTTAAAACTGTTGTTCTCGGTTCAGGGTTTGTTCAGCTCTTTCGCGACTTCTTGTCTCCCGACGTCTGTCGCCATTGTGGACGCACGTATGTGCATATTCGTGAGTGGGACTTTTTCAAACAGGAGCAACTCTTATGGAATACTTTGGTAACTACTCACTTAGGTAACTAATTGGAGAGGGCCGCCCGACAAAAATCCTTTCCAACTTACACAAAACTTGGCTTCATACTCACGCCTACAATGTGGGACTACATGTCCGCTTTACGTGAGTGTCCAACTTTAATGTGCCACCCACCCACTCAGAACCAGTAGTCACTTGACATCCTTTTGACTGCTGGTAACTTGCGCTGTCAGTACACGTTGTAATTTTGTCAGTGCGTGTGTGTGGCTTGTGCTGTTGGCGATGAGTGGATGCCAGTGGTGTCTTTTGTTGTTCCCATTCGGTACGCCTTATCCCAATGATTATTTACCATATAATCGTTACTTGGTTGTAAAACTATCCCTGAATAATAACGGGATGGGGAACGGAATCAGCTTTGAACTTCACTCGGTACAATTGAAGGAATTTAGAGAATAATAGTCGGGATGATACTCTCAATCTTCAATGCCATTGCTTCTTGGACCTTGGTAAAAAGCTCACTTTAGACCATGAAATAAGGCAAAAAAGAAATCCTCAGTATATGTGCTTAGATTATCCTGCCATAAGGATTTCAATGGTCATGCTCTTCACTATCTTGAACGAGGGAAAAATCGGCTTCCATTGTATATCGTTGCAAACCTACAGAACCCAACTACCCTATAGTCGAATCGACACCCTCAATCTTCAATGTCATTGCTTCTTAGACCTTGGTAAGATGCTCACTTGAAATGAGACCAAAAAAGGTCCTCACTATATGTGCTTAGATTCCGTTGCCATAACGATTTCAATGGCCATGCTCTTCACTATCTTGAACGAAGGAAAAAGCGGCTTCCGTTGTATGTCGTTGGAAACCCACAGACCCTAACATACTCTCCTTATACCTCTCTTCTCTAGATGCTTCTCTCTTAATTCCGTACTTCCCCAAAGTTCTCAAGTAGACCGAAGGGAAATCTTCCCCCCTTTTTGGCATAATGAAAATGTTGCTATAGGAAATTTGTTTCCCTGTCCTTTCAGGAGTACCGAATACCTGCGTAACGAAGCGCAACTCTACTCCCGTCTCCAGTGTGTGTTCGCGTTCGTGAGTAGTGCAGTATCAGCACATCATAATTTTATGCGTTTGAGGAGTTTCCTTCGCATCCATTTTGTAAGTTTGAACTTTTCCAAGTTTTCCCAGCGTGATTTGAACTGTGCGGCGAGTGGCAGGGAAGGGAGGTAAAAGTTCAAATTACTTGGAAATTTCACTGTGAATATTTGATGGCTCAACTTTGAGTATGTGTGAGGGGCAGGGGAGAGGGGACTTTACGTGCGGATGGCTCAGTGTGTCTGTGCGAGTTTCAACAACTCGGCGGCCATAATATTCGGGATTTTGCATATTCAATTTAAATAGAAATAATTTGGATGAAGTTGCAGGTGCAAGTCTGGCCGATTAACTTGTTTGCCATACAAGTTGATTCAGCTGCCGGAGGCAGGGGAGTGCGATAACATGTATTCAACGGAATCCGGTGGGGAAAATGGATACATTCATTTTTTCTCTTATTTAAATTAAATGCTTATCATGAATGAATCATATTCTTAGCATGAACGGATTGCGCTCCTTCTGGGACAAGTCCATCTTATAGAAAAATGTGGTTGGGCAAAGTCATGGTGCAAGGAAAGTTAAGCGGATTCCCAGTTGCGATGACTCTCTCAATATCTCCTTCTATATCTCATGCATACAACCAAGTGTATATAAGAAGGTGGAGCCACACACACGCGAGGCAAATCTATATTCGTGCCTTCGCATTTCACTGCTGCAATACGCTTTGTGTGTGAAATACCCGCAACGCGGAGTAAAGGCAACTTATACAGATTTTCTGCTGGTTGTTGCTGCTGTTGTTGCTGTTACGAGCATTTCTCATATTAATCGCCTCCCCTCTACCCTCTTCTCAAGCGCTGACTAAGTACGCTCGTACATCCGAGTGGTGCATGAGACGCTGCACTGTGATGCGGTTGTCAAACGTGACAAAAATGCAAAACCGATTTCAATCTTTTTCTTTTCCCAGCGCATTTTCTGCTTAAGCGTTGAAATTACTCACGAGTCTTCGTGTTCATGTTGCCATTTCCGATTGTTTTTGGGTAAATTCGAACCCCACACTCAATACAAATGCCCAGTCTTAGATAACAATTCATATTTTTGCCCGTTTTCAACAGTGTATTTGGCCGCACTTCTAATGTTCACGGTCATACGGGGATCCACTGACTGCACCACAGGTAGTTCACCCGTGCGTCTGGGTTTACCTCGAACTGCACTGCCTGCCCGTCGATATTCCGCTTCAGTTCTTAGCGATACCAACTCCCATAGAAAGGGGTTGGCTTTTTTTTGAACACTCCTAAACTTCTCACTCTCGATCACCAAAATAGACTGTGTTCCTGTGCCAAATGTGCAGCAGAAGAAGTGCTTCTTCGAACATGACTGTTTTGATTCGACGACTCCACTAAGTGCCTCAGGTCAACGCTGTTTTCTGTTGTTTCAATAGTCCCCTTTTAACATCCAGTCCAGTGTTTTAATATTTTCCATTGGAAAAATGTGTGCCTCAACTTCGAACAATCCCCCATTGAGTCTCTACAAGAAGCAACACTGGACGAGAGTAGCTGCTCCGCTGTGATATTGCTGCCAAATGCAGGTTGCATTGAAGGGCAACACCACCAATGCTTCGTGAGCTGACAATGAGGCGTTGCGATTAAAGCAACGTTCTAATGTTACTGTGTAGCGTCGCGCCTTTGTTGTTGCATTTTCTGTTATTCTTGTTGTTGCATTGTTATCATTATAATCATTATTGTTGCTATGCATGATGTGCAGTGTATCTGCGATAATAATCCGAGGCAGTTGCCCGAGCACATGCACCTAGTCTGGAAATTTTTCGAGCTAAGTTATCGAAAACCAGCTCTCTGTGCGAAGCCCTTATTCCATTCACAGTGAAGCTCACGATGAACTTAACACTATATGAGTTCCATGCTCCAGATTGTTGCGGCCCCCATTTGGGGGAATCGCTCTCTGGAGTTTGCAGGTCACTAGCAGAGAACGTGCACGGAAGTCCCTGCTTGCTGGTTGCATAGCCTGCAGACATACGTGTAGGAGTGATGATTTTCAGATAATGCATGAGTGTGCAGTGACCTTCGGAGGTCCCCGCTGTTTAGCATAAGGAGCTCCACCAGCCAACAATCGTTTGGTCTGATGTTCTGCTGCGTTATTAGTCCATTGCTCCGCAAATGTTCGATCTACCGCCTTCTTCGGCCCTTCTTTGATGTAACCTTTAGGTAGTCCTGATAATGTTTCAGGCCTATTAGAGGCCGCATTGCTCCTTTTTTGCTTTGTGGTCGGCTTGTTCGTCCCTTCGTTTTTTTCGTGACCTGTTATCCAATGTAGTTCTATTGGATTACGTTGTTCCAATTCATTTAAAACGTATCCCTAATCCTTAACTAGTCTTGATCTTACCACAAAGACCTGTGGTAAGATCGCCTGATTGTCCCATACATATGTAGGTTTCTCCATGGAAGCTTGTAGCTAGCCTTCCCATCGTAAAGGCTTTTTGGAATCTGGGGCCATAAATGCCCGCTTCGATGCTTCTATTCTCCAGTTTAGATTCATGCGTGTACCAGACTAGCGAGTCTTGTTTAGGAATGAATTTTTGTGCACTCAAAGATTCTCCGTCTGAGATAGATACCTTGTATTTTTTGAAGAACTACACCATGGAGGGTGAGAGTTAGGATTTGATCTCGAGGGTCTTGATGACTGGATCATTTTAGAGCATTTTGAGTATGTTCATGTGTCCCGTTAGGTCGCCGCTCTGGACTTGAAAAGAGTTAGTTAGTGTCAGGACTTGAGAGCGGGAGGTTTGTACTTAGAGTTATAGATATACACGGAGATATAGACATAGATACAGACATAGATACAGATATAAAGAAAGAAATATATATATATATATATATATATATTTATATACTCGTATATATATATATATATATATATATATATATATATATATATATATATATATATATATATATATATATATATATATATATATATATATATATATATATATATATATATATATATATATATATATATATATATATATATATATATATATTCATATATGTATAAAGAAAAGAAGGAAGCCAGTTTCTTGCACATCATCCACACACAGCATGTCACCCATTTTATAAACTATGTATATAAACTATGTATGTATACATATGTACGAGAACACCCCTAAATATAAATGTTATCACATATTTCCCTTTACTGTGAGTGTCTCATCTGTCGGCATGCAAACTTTTTGGCACCGAAACTCAATTTGATCAGTTTTTTTGTTTAATGTTTTTGCTTCCTGCATTATATTGTTGTTGTTGTTGTTGTTGTTTTTTTTTTTTTGTTTTTTTTTGTGTTGTTGCTCTTGGTAGTGGTTGGTGATGTTGTTCTGGCATATAGTGTCGCTTGATTTGTTTCATCTGTCACTGCTCTGCCCTGGTTGTGTTTTGTTTGGTGTTTCTTGTGCCAGTGAAACTGCCTCCTACTCATTGCACCAATTGCATCCTTAAATTGCTGCTCGTATTTTTGTGTTTGTTGTTGTTGTTTATTGACATATCTTTTCATTTTCTAAAACCTGCAATCATTCTCGTGTTTATTTTTCATACGAAAATCAGCCGGTTCGTGCTTCTGTAAGATACGCGCTAAAAGCTAAAAAGTCATGCTTATCTGTACCTTTTTGTCGGAAGACATTTGGGGTAAGCATTTGTTAATAACCCTTCATACCACCTTTATAAGTATCCTTCCCTAATTTAGCGCCTCTTAAGTTAGATTAAGCAATACATGACAATTAAGTTAATTATTTGCATAATGTAAAATATTATTATATTGTTATATCGGCCTTGACTCACTTCAATTGTGTATTGTATCGTAAGGCGATAGTCATGTAGTCATTTTGGGTTTGAATGAGACACCCTCCCTCTCCATGTCCCTGTTGTATATTATTAAGGTAAAGCAGGCATTCTGTCTTTGTAGCTTTTCCCCCGATTACATTGTTTCCATTGCTGATATTACGATCCCATCCCATTAGGAATATTTTGTAATGCAACCCCATGCCGAGTATGCATGATTTTGTAATGCAATTTTAATGCAGTTGTTTGGTTTGCAGACTCGCCTCATGCCCCATGCCAAGTATGGAAACGGGAGCCGAGGTGCACTCGAATCGTGTTTGAATGTAATTCCTTCTCCACACCAATTGTACATTATTTTGAAAGGGACTCGCAATGCAGTCGTTACCTTTTATGAAGGTTTTACACCGATTACATTGCTTTCGTTGCTGATATTACTCCTTCATCCCACTCCAATTATACATTATTTAGTAGGATAATAGGAACACAAGCGTTTGGTTTATAAAAATTATCCCACGCCGCATTCCACTCATTTCCCATTCCATGTCTGTATTATTTGGTAATGGAATCGATGGTGGAAACGATGAGGCAAACGATGGTGGAAAGGATGAGGCAAACGATTATGGAATCGATGATGGAATCGTTGATGGAATCGATGATGAAATCGTTGATGAAATCGATAATGGAAACGATGATGAAATCGATGATGGAAACGATGATGAAATCATTGATGAAATCGATTATGAAATCGATGATGGAAACTACAATCATACAGCTACAACACACGATCCATGGAACTATTTATTAAAAAGGTTCTGAACCGAACATAATTGCGCCTGATATTGTCGCTATTTCCATATCAAGTTCGTGTCCAGTCCATCTTGCTCTTCATGCCTTACAAAACCCCTGCAATCTTTCATATTCACCATCCAGATCATGTAATCGGTCACTCCATATCTCTCCAGCATGGAAAGACAGAATGCCTTGTTTTATATCTAAACAAAATTTTCTCTTATGAATTTCTTGAAAATATTCCAATTTATTCTAAATTGTTGATTGTCTTTTCTTTTCAGGTAAGTTCCACATAAATATGCAAAGTTTCCTCAATAAGTGCATTCATTCCATGGTAAGTCCACTAATGATGGGTTTAAAGATTTATATGCTTGAATATTTTTCCTATCAATCGGTCAAATTTGACATGCAGCAATTTATCAGCCATCGATAGAAGTCAGTTCGTCAATGGATCCATAGCTCTCTAAACTGTGTGTTGAACGTGAAATGGGTTTAACAGCCGCCGGTCCAAATTTATAGAAAAAATTAATATTGCTTGGATCATATAAAGCCCATCAATCACGTCTCATCAAGCATCAATCATAGAAACCTGGTGTAAAATAGATACAACCCAGCATCGATGGTACAGTGGGCATCAGTGCCCGAGTACTTGCAGACGGTTCTACGGCCCATCCCACACTTCCGTCTGTCATCTATGGAACCACTTACTAAGCATGTTCTGAAATGCTGGCCTAAGAAGGCTCACTGTGTACTTGTTCGATATGCTAACAGCCTCCACTCGTGAGTCTTTTTTCGGTCTGAAGAATGGACCTGGAGAAGAACTACACTGCTACATAGCAGACCACAACAGTTGCGATAGAAGAATTGGCGTTGGTATGCCAGCCAAGGATGGATTCATGGAAGTGTTTTCGAGTTCTTGTTTTAATATAAAATAGATATGAGGAAATGCGCTTGCCCGGACTCTGTACAAAATCTGAAACTCCTGATCATTATTCATTATTTTTCAATCACTTCAGTATTTACATAAGGGTGTATTGTTGCTTCCTTAAAGTAACACTCTCAAATGGGTGTAATTTTTCGGGTTCAAGAATAGACCTGCATACGAACTGCAGCTCTTCAAAAATATCCTTCAGTATCGAGTGGAACAAAGAACAGTGGTCAAAGGGAGGAGTTCGGCTTAAGCCGGTCAAACACTAAACTGTTTCTGGTGGGTGGTCTACGTATTCAAAGGTATTCTCTAAGCCATCCGCAGACCACTTTTCCTCTGAGGTAGAACTGTAATGTAGCTACGAGTACCTTTGGGACAGCCACGCACCCCTCATTCCACATAATAGGAATGCAGTTTTGAAATGTTGTCTTCCAGCATTTTCATTTCCCTACCTTCCGACGCAGGGCGGGACGTGGCGGCCCTGAGCTCAGCAGTCAGTCGTTGAGCATTGCATCCGCTTCTCAACTGTCACAAGTATCCTTTTTGTTTGCTCAATTTTTGTTTTTTCTAGTTCTAAAACTTTTCACAATTCACCGTTGAAAAGCTTCGCTCACTTTCTGTCCTGCTCCAGCGAGTTGACCTTGTTTCCGAAGTGGGCACCGCTAAGTGTACCTGCTACAGTGATACAGAATCCTTCCATTCTCCAGTTTTGCGTTATCCAGTTTCGAGTTGGAGAACAGTTTCAAGTGCGCAACGCAGCGAACGGCGAGGATTTCCAAGTGCCATTCGAATTAAATAATGATGCTTAGGCGCATAATTCATTGAAAATATTAAACGCAAGCAATTCTGCTCCATTTTAGTGAGCATTGGAAAAAATGCCAAGAAGACAAATTGTGTGCCTCATGAAAAATGTTGCCATGTGGCTGGTATTGATACAGGTGCATCCCCCTTGCC